>JAXCHB010000254.1:1398017-2097025 GCA_036926305.1 Uropetala carovei | reverse complement strand
GACTGAACTCAACTTCAATATTTTGAATTTGATAGAGGGTGAAATGAAAGAATATCGCAGCATTGACACCATGACAGCTGACGATCCAAACGATAAAACTGATTTTCCAGTCGTTCTGAACCAACAATTTCCACCGGGTATGCCACAACATCATCTTCGTCTCAAAGGTCGAGCATTAGATCAAAGAAAAGGACTTAATGGTACCCGATTGTAAAAAAATTGCAAAATAACTTTATCAACGCAGAAATTATTACGGGAAGTAACAAAGAAGAACGAGTGTTTATTCCACGCATTCATTTGATAGCAAGTGACAGTAGTTTATGTTTCACCATGCGAAGACGCCCATTTCCAGTCATTTTGGCTTTTGCAATGAGAATTAATAAAGTTCAGGGCCAAACATTTGATCATGGTGTTTACTTGCCTGATTGTGAGTCTGTATTTGGACATGGGCAAATCTACGTGGCTCTCACAAGAGCAAGAAATTATAAAAATGTGGAAGTCTTTGTTCAAGACACCAATTATAAAGGAAAGATTTTGATGAATGAAAAAACATTCACCATGAATGTGGTGATTAAAGAGAGCTGTTAAAGTAATTTTTCATCCGATCAAGATGAATTGTATTCCCGTCATTTTTGACGGGTTTCCATTAGTAACGTATTAATTAACACCCTTTCGCAAACTTTTACCTCAGGAAATCATGAAATTCAACATTCATATTTGAAAGAAGCTGTTATGGATTTATATGTCTTAATTTTCCTTGAATCTTAAGAGTAGAAAACGCATTTAAAAAGGGAAAAAGAGACCAACTACTTAAAGGAAGACTGATCGAAATTCAGAGGGAAATACGTAGAAATCGGGAGCGTTATCTAAATAATACTCCAAAGCCATCAATACAAAAAGTGTAAAGAAATTCACGCGCGCTTTACAATTTGGACCCTTTCGGAACGCATTACGAATCGGGAGCCCACCAACAGAGCGATGAGAAAATGCTTCGAATTGGTGACAATGACGTCACTCCCTCCCTCCTTCAGACACGGACAAAACCACAGATCTTGAGTTCCTCTCCCTGTGCGTAAGAGGACGGCGGATTCCAGGTCGGTGAGGAAAAAACACAAGAGATCGGAAATGCGAGCGAGGCTCCGAACAGAGCGACCGCTTGAATAAGCGATGAGGCGACTATTAGCGGAGCGGATGGGAGGGGGAGGAAGGGAGGGAGGACGATTCCGAATTCCCTGGCGCCCCTCCTTCCATGCACATCTACTTTATTTTCCCAACTTCTTCCTTCGGTATGCGCCGTTGGAGGAGTAATTTTATTTGCGATCTTCGGCTCCCCGTTCCAGAACTCCGCGGCGGCACTTTCTCTCCTTCTCCCTTCTTCCCATCTTCCCTTCCCTCTCCCTCCCACCTCACCACTTTCGCGCTTATTCCCCATTCCATATTTGTCTTCCCCGATATTTCCCTTTTTACGCCATATACCCCTCTCCGTCCACCTCCCTCCCTCCGCCCACCTACCACCTCATTTATTCTCTCCAATTTTTCATCCTCCGAAAGAAAGGCATTCGAATTCCGATGACTCAAAGAGTGCGAATAAAAAACAAAGGATCCCCCTCCCCCTCTCTGCCGCCGCCCAACTCTCCCTCTTATCAGCATCGTATTCTCTCGAATCTAGAGAGGCGCCGTGGGCCTCGATCCCACCTCCTCCTCCTCATCCTCCCTCCCTCCCCTTTTGACTTCCAATCTCCTCCTTTTTGCATTATCGTTCCATATGGAGCTTCATGAAAGTTTAATCACGGATCGTTCTTCGGAGGGTTGTGAGGGAGCCGCGAAAGCATTTGGAATAGTGGAAGAGAGAGGGAATGGGAGGAGTGGGTGTAAGAAAGGGAAAATAGGAAGGAGGAATAGAGAGAGAGAGAGAGAGAGAGGTGTCGTGGGTTGGAAGGAAAATGGGAAGGGGTGTTTTCGGGAGAAATTTGCGAGGGCGTGGCAGGAGGGAGGCGGAGAGAATATAAGGAGGCAGCGAGCGAGGCGTAATGAGGACCTCGGATCCGAGAGATCGAAGGTTCCTCTCGATAAGTTCGATATGGAGAGGGAGAGAGAGAGAGAGAGAGAGAGAGAGAGAGAGAGACAGAGAGAGAGAGAAGGAAGGCTGTGATAGGTGTGGGAAGAGGCGACGAGGAGGCCGCGAGGAAGAGAGGGAGAGAATGGCGTAGATGGAGATGATCAGCGTTCCCATGGAGATGATCATGAAGCGGGCCCAGCGCCAAAAGCCGTTGGCCATCGGAATGAGAGCGACATCAAAGCGAAGACGGTTGGAAATTAAAGGCAGGTTGAGGCGGAAGGAGAGATGCGGAATAACGCGTAAGAATGTGGAAGGAGAGAGAGGAAAACAGGAAGATGAGAGAAAATGTCTCCCTTAGTGAGATATTGGCGTCGCCGGAGGAGGGTAAATGCCGCCCAATAATTGAGAAATGCGAACGTTTCAATATACATATAATGCTGAAATAATAAAAATAAAGAAAAGGTTATCTTCGACGATGATATTTTTTTAAATTAATCGCAAACGAATTAGTTTCAACGTTTTGTGACAGATTTTATTGAATTGACACACTGTTTTGTAATTATTTTTTATAAAAATTCAGAATTTTCCTTAATAAATAACCGATCGAAAATCGCTGTTGAGTACACTAATTAAATAAGTTTACACGAGTAAATATTACGAATGAAGGGAAATAATAAGTGTTACCTCTCCATAAATCCATGATTTTTACGTCCATTTATAATGAATTCTTTCGACTGTTCGTCAAATGCAATTATTTATTATTCGTTATTATTATTTATATAATAATTATTCGTTACGCTTGGCGTGGGGCATATTTTATTTGGATTTAGCGAACAAATATATCGGGCGCTCTCCTCTCATTCCCATGCATTGTTCTTTGTAACTGAAGGTAAAAAATTCTATATTTTGTCCAGATGTGAATATTCATGGCTCGTGTGCGAACTTGTAATTCCTGTTATCCTCCTGCTAATGCCAAAGATGCTCTTTTGTTTGCCTGCCATCTAGGAAAGCTCCTAATTTGATTTTAACTTAATGACTGTAAAAGAAAACATAATGTGCTAAAGTGAAATTGCCAAATACGGACAACTACTTTACTGGGATAGAAAATGAGCTTTTTGTTTCTTTTAATTAAAAAATACTCGTCTCAAACATTTTCAGACAAAAAACATTTTTTATCAAATGCATCTACCCATAGTATGCCTAGTCTTGAGGAAATTGAAAAAATATATTGCATGACTTTATCAATACATTAAATGTCTAAATTGGAGATCTTGAGCTAAACACACGATCAGTAATACCAATGAAACTTTTGTTAAAATAAGCGGTAACTCTGGTGACATCCTTCATGGCTGCGGTATTACCAGAAAAAAATGAAATGTTAACTCTGTAACCCAAAATGATATTAAAAATTTCGCACAAAAATTTTAGATTACATCAAAGAAAAGGGTGTCTTTGAATCATGTAGATGTAGCAGGGTTGCCATTTTTCCGAAAATTAAATACCTTAAAGTCTTAAGAGAAACTCGGTCAATTTATTTAACGCAAATTACGCACATCTCCCCTTTTCTGTCTGCTTCTATTGGATTATCTTGATTTAAACTTCATATAATCGCTCCAATAACAAAAGGAAATTTGGGAGTAAAGTTGAAGAAGCAGAGTCAGACAAAAACATAAGAAATGGTTAAAATGGTATTAGACAGTTAAAGGAACTGGAGAGGACGTTATCCGAAGGGAAGTCGCTAGGCAAAAAATGGAGAGATGAGAATCGGTAAGGGTGAAAGGAATGGAGGTTGGGTGGAGATGAAGTCTAGGGCTTCGAAGAAAGATGTTTGGGCGTTTTGATTAATGGACCTAACCACCGCGATGATATTGCTGCAATCAATTAACTGCTATTCAAAAATGAGTTAGGGAGCTCAGAATGTGCCTTGTATCAAATAAATTACGACAGTTATCTTGCTATAGCTGTAAAACGGCGGATCCCCCATCAGCGATAATTCACCGATCGTGGATTCAAATAATCGGAATCCGCTGAGCACGAACACTTTGCAATTGCAGTGAGCCAATGTTTTACTCAACCTCTTCACCTCTATAAGAGACACAAATTACAATCAATTAATCAACTGCTGTAGTTTATTTTGGGTAAAGAATGGAAATAATTGATAAAATGAGACAGTTACTCATAGGAATATAGATCGCAGCATGTAAAGACGTCATAGCTTGAGCAAATAACCCGAAGTCCGCATATCTCGAAGATAATAATTTTGCGGAGACATTTCTGCTGTTTGATCGGTCCATGGAATTTTAATTAAAGCAATAAAATGAAAAATATTCTTAATAATACGTTGTAAGCAATAATTCTCTCATCCGTAAGGTAAGGTAAACTCACTTATATGGCATAATGAACAAGAATTTCATTTTATCTGGTAATTATGGTGATCTAATAACAAGTGTCTTTTAATTTATACATGCAGAATAAAACAATCCAATATTATTCCATATTGCTTAGTTCCTCTCAGGACTCTTCCTCTTGTTTATAAAACTCCCCTCGGCGTCTACCACGAAAACTCTCACTCACTCGCTTAGCTTTCTCCTCGCCTCTCCTTTTGCTTATCGAAATAATCATCACTCTAATTCCATCTCACCTACCCTCTCACTTCCCTTCTCCCAATCCATCGCCGCCCATCTCTTCTCCCTTCGCTTTTAACAGCGCATATATTCGAGCAAGAGATGGAAAGAGAGAGGACGGGGATTGGATTTATCCCATTCACTCTCTCGCCGCAATTCCACTCCAAGCCACTGTCGCTTTCCTTGTCCACGCCCCAATTTTCCTCTCACGTCCTAATGTTGTTTATGTTTTGCTCGGTTCGTCGTAAACTGCAAGCCCATTGATCCAATCCAGAGCCTGATAGCACTAAATCAACGTTCTCTTAATCGCGTTTATTTATTCCCAAGGGGGTTGCTTAGAAACAGCGGGAAAATATTTACAACTGAGGTGACTTACACGTGTATATGTGTATGTATGTATGTATGTGTGTATATATATATGTATATATGTTATATAAATATTTGAGTGTGTGTGTGTGTATGTGTTCTTTATATTCTTTATGTATAAAGAAAAACATCCGAAAATTACTTCCCAAAACGATAGAGAATTTTACATCGCCTTCATTTTGCCTCCGCCTTATAGCTACGCCTCGCCTAGCAAAATAAAATTCGGTATCGTTTTAGAAAGTAATTTTCGGATGTTTTTATTTATATATTTGTAATGTAGGTTTTTGTCCAGTGACAACGGTACCTCAAACTTTGAAAACAACCCAGGAATGACGAAGATAGCCGAAGTTCGGAAATTTAACAAAATCGGTATTAATGTTGCATTTATAAAATAACGCTTCCGGATTCTTATTCCCAATAGTTCTAGGTAAATGTCATTAAAGTTGAAAGTTGATAGATTTTCGGACTTCCGAGTTATAAACATTCAAAATAGTCATATCGGTTCAAGAGGGCTAAAAACCGTGCTTTTTTCCAAATATAGCTCGATATAAAATATTTAAATATAAAATAAAAATTTCAAATGTACGACAATTAACGTAGAAATGAATGCTATACCCGATACTTTTTCATCCCATTAAAATCGGTGTGGTTGTTTTTGAGATATAACGCCTCAAACTCGGGTATCTAGACTTTTTGCAAGGGCGGTAAGTCCAGAACCCATCAGGGAGTGAAATACTACAAATTTATGAAATTTCAAGTCGAGGTGGATAAAAGTTTGCGGTAGAAAAGATAAATTTAACGTTGTCAATGCTGAGTACTTGGAACCGAAAATTTTCATGTTATGAATAAGAATTAAAATCTGCGAAATGATCACGTTCTTTTCTTCTTAAGCAACCATTTGTTCGGCTCACTTTGCAAGCAGTTGCTTTATTAAAATCTTGCAAGAGCAAATGTTGGGTTGCATTATTTGAAGGTGAAACTTTTGAAGGTGTTGCAAAAGAAGAAGAAATACAAGAAATTGAAACAGGAAATATTTCAGGAAATATGTCACAGAAATTTGCTTTAACACCTTCTCAAGCCATTAGCCAGGAAGAATTGGCTTATGTTGCAGGTTATGTGACACATAAATTTCGAGCTAAACACAAAAATTTAGGAAGTTCCACATCTGAATTGCCTCAACAAACATGTCATGACTGGATATCATTCATTTCGAAAGGTGGTCTGATGACTCCAAGTGAAAGGTGGCTTGATGCTGCAAAAATTGCAGAGAAAATATTTATTTATTTCCGTGGAAATAAATATTATCAAACAGTGGACAGAAACTGTTACGAGTTATGTTACACCTGATATTCCAGTGGATGCTGTACAAATGTACATTAAAACAAGAACTCCTATAAGGGTAAGAGAGATAAAGTGGTCAAGGTATTAATTGGTAATGAAAAAATAAAATATATGAACAAATTGAAAAAAGTAAACTTGAAATTTTTTGTCAGTGTTCTGGTTTTTATGGT
Source organism: Uropetala carovei (assembly GCA_036926305.1). Taxonomy (NCBI): domain Eukaryota; kingdom Metazoa; phylum Arthropoda; class Insecta; order Odonata; family Petaluridae; genus Uropetala; species Uropetala carovei. Next base: position 2,090,465 of record JAXCHB010000254.1, on the reverse strand, counting down.
GAAATAAATTTCCCTTTCTCTCGGTATGATTTATGTTCGTGTAGGTTTATGTTTTGTTTCGAGAATTTATGTAACAGTTTCTTATAATTGTAGAACTTCAAATAATGGAGTTAAATAATAATGATGTAATTTGTATGTTTTAATAAGTATTTTTTCCTTTCCTATCCTCTTAAAATGATTTGGTAAAATAACGGCATAAACAGTTAAAAGTTTTTTATGTCCTTGTTCTACCCGTATTATATAGCTTGGTTAGAAATATGAATCAATGAACATGATGTATAACCATAAATCGGTGATGACATCGGACGTTTCATTAGCTCAACAGCTCTTTGTGAACGAACTTTGATTTTTCCAGCACTTGAATGCGAATGTTTTTTTTTACAAAATCGTATTTTTTAGATCGAGTTTGGTGTTCTAAATAATTTCGTAAAAACGGACATAAAAATACTGCATAGACCATCACGATTAATATATCTGGTTCTACCGACCCGATCAAGGGTGCAGTATAGAATATGTGCTCAACGTAAAATCTCTCCCGCGAGTGACGTCATGCGCGAAAGCGTTCCGAATTCGTCCTGCCGTTGAACTCACCTTCTAGTCTTTACACCATGTCTTAAAATGAATTCCGAAACATCGATTTTGAACATGACTAACTATATATGCCATACATAGGAGACATCTTTTGTGTCATATCTTTGCCAAATCCATTACAAAAGTAGATTTTGTGAAATAATCTTTTCAAAATATTTTATTCGGCATGTGGTTTTAACACAAACTTGGCACATTACCGTAATGTTTCCTTCAATGCGAAGGGAATTTTCCTTGCGGTCGGGTATCTTGGAAAGACGAACATGGTACGGAAGTTTCTTAGGATCCAGGGTATGACAGCTTACGCGCGCAAGAGAGGGAGAGGAAGAGAGAGAGAGAGAGAGAGAGAGAAAGAGTGAGAGAGGGGGAGGGGGATAGAGCGATGTCTGTCTATCCTCTTAAGGGTTCCCATTCATCGGATCTGTTCGCGCCTGAAACCAAACGATAAGATCATTCTCGGAGGAGAAGACGTAAGTTGAGGATAAGGTTGGTGATCGAGAGAGAGGGAGAATAGAGATAGAGACTCCCGTTTCACACACATTCACGTCTTCTCCAGTCCCGCATTACAACGCCTGAGATGTACGCATACATACATACATACAAACGCACACACACACAAAGAATCGTGGATATGCGCATTTGTATGTGTACAGACACACCTCTGAGAACTGCCTCCTCCTCCTTCCCTCTAACCTTCCATCCCCTCCCTCATCATCCTCCTCATACTCCCCCCCTCCTCATCAGCCTCCCCCTCAACCTCCTCCACTTCACGCTCGGACCCCTAGCTTCTTCATACCGTCCATAGTGTGTCGCAGATTAAAACATAAATAATGCATCTCCCATCAAAGCCCCCCCCCCCCTCTTTCCCCCTGCCTACCTTACTCGAGGAGCAGCCTCCTCCCGCCCCTTTTCGTGTCCTCTCCGCCCCTCTTCCCTGTGCTCTAGAAGGCCCTTCACCCTTCTGGAGCGCCGCAGCCCCTCTCTCCCACTCTTTTCCCTCCCTCACGCGTATTCTTCATCTCATCCTCTTTCATTCTCGCTGCTATTCTTTCTCCTCCTGCATTCTTCCATCCTCTCCCCTCTCCGCCATTCTGCCCTCCCCTCCTCTCTCCTCCCTCGTTGGACAAACCCTCTCCATCCCGCACGTAATCCTCCGTGATGTGCGACTGCTTCTGCGATGAGCGTGCCTGGACACGTGCGTCGCTTCCTTAGCGTGTGCGAAATCGTTTTAATACGCGCACTACTTTAATCGTCGACTTCGCCCTTTAGACCATTCGGGAAGACCTTACGTTAGGTTTTCCTAACGAGGTCGCTTTATTCCTCATTCTTCGTTCGCCATTCATTCGACATTTTACTCATCAGATCTTTCTATGACCCCTCGTATTCCATGTCCTTGTGATTCTTTAGTGCAACCTTCCCTTAATGATTTAACAAATAAGTCTTTCCTCCTAACTCTGCTAAGGTGGGCGAACATGAGAAATTGAAATGTACGGTAGAGTCAATGAGCGGATCAAAATTATCTAAGGGTTACTAAATTTTAATCGCGGAACATGGACTATGACAGGGGTCTCCAACCAGTCGATCGCGATCGACCGGTCGATCTTTGGTCATTTTAAAATCGATCGCTGAATCGTGTGAGAAATGATGAGCCGATATTGATTTTGAACTTACAGTTAAAATTTTTTTAACGTGTTATGCAGGTTTAAAAATGAAGAGCGAGTGAAATTCATGAATCAAATAATGCAGATATCTCTCGCAACAAGACACGAGTGTATCGTTATTTATCGACCCTGAGCATGCTTAAGTGTAGCTCGATACGTGGTGTTCCAATCGCGAGTTATTGCAAAAGGCAAAAGTTTGAGGCTAACTGCGAATTTATGTGTATATTGCTTAACTAATTCAAGCTATGTTTTGGTTGAATTCTTTCGTATGTATATTTATTTAATAGTCTTTTTCTTCAACTTATAATAGCTTACGATTTAGTAGTAGTGGATAAAATTATAATCAATTTTATTACACTAAAACATTCTCTTGTACCGAACGAAAACTGGAATAAAACTTTGTTCGAGCTTGTTAAACTCGAATAAAAAGTTGCTTGCGATTAAATTGGATTTACGTTTTAAGCTGGACATTTCATGTTATGACGCTGGTTCCGATGTCACTTAAAGTTTGGGAGAAATATGCAGGGATCCCCCCTCCCCTATGCTTAGCAATATTTCTCGTATCAAGGCTCACTCCTCTGAGTCGATCCTCGGTAAATTTAAAAATTATTTGTAGATATTGGGTGCTGAAAGGTTTGAGATCCCTGGACTATGACAATAAGTACCATGGATCATTCGAGGTATATATACTGATGCCACAAATGTGCTGCTACATTTAGAAAACCGACAGATTTTTATACTCCTGCTTTAAGTTTTTATCTGCTAAACTAGCAATGGCGAACCTTGTCTTATTCGCCTGTTAAAATAAAAAATACTTTTAAAAATGTATTTTCTGCTGACTAACTTAAATTCTTTATTTCGCAGATAATGCGCAAATTAACGTGACAAATATTATTTCTGTTCTTCTCTTCATTTTTAGTACGTTTTAAATTTAAAGAGAGAAGGTGCGAATGTGATGTCTATATGTGACAAAGTACTTTTTTCTTTTAAAAAAATGTTGGAAAATGTTTTTTGAATTAGATAGCACGTATCAATCTGTGAGTTTTCCACCGATATGGTTATCCCAGTAGTTCGTAGATTTTTCGTTTCAAATCGGAAAATTTGAAACTTTGACAAGGTATTGCAGGTAAACTACTCAAGATAGAGGAACGTCTAGCAAGGATCTTATATAACAACTAGACGAATGAGCCCGTTTAAAACGGCCTTTGAAAACAAACAATATAAAAATAAAACCAACAAACAAATGATAAAATTATAATATTTGAATAAGACTGGAAAGGGCTACAAATGAAAACAAAGGAATAGTTTTAAAAAATTAAGAGGAAAACAGTCTTATACTTCAATAATATTATTTATAACGATGTTCCTTGTAAATACTCTTTCGTTTAACAGCAATATTATCCTTGATTATCTTTATCCTTAACCCAAAATTTCAAATTATGTTTGTCACGTGTTCTAGTTATAGCTACATACAGCTGTCCATGTGAAAAGCAATATTTAATAAGTAACCACAATCAATCGTTCAATTCCACTAAACAGCAGTTAAGAACAATCTCAATAGATATATCAATACACACGCGCATATACCGTATTTATTTAGATAACAATGTAATCGTTGTATGGTTGGTTACCCTATAATTGGATTGACGCGAATTAAAAATAAACAGCACGAAAAATAATATTTTCATGATATCGGTTCTATTCAGATAATGCGAAGGCACAGCGCAAGCAACTGCCTTTAATATGCAGGAAGACTTCGATAAGACAACGAAGGCACGTTAAAACATCGTCGAATTATTTCAAACATTAGCATGTTTTAAAATACGTAATTTACCGCATTTATCTATCCGGTACTTACTTATTAACGGGGAGCCCAACTTAATACGTAAGTACCGATTGATTTCTATCAAGATATCTGTTGTCTACAAAGGAATTATATCTCGCTTGACTGTTGCGCCGCAAATGCAGAGGGTCAGAGAGGATATTGGCGAGCCTTTGGCTCGCTTTGTTTATATTGTAGTTGCCACCAGAAATTAAAATGTGATTGATTTTTCAATTGTTATCTATAACAAATCATTTAAATGTTAATTGGTTTCTTTTAATGTTCATCAAAATTAAAACATGATTTAAATGGTATTTGTTCGGTTTTTATGTTGGGCTCCCCGTTAATGCGTAAGTACCATCCATCCAATTTACGTAAATGAATATAGGTGCGGCCGCAATTAGTTATAGAGTAGGGGCAACACTAATTGTTCTGGCAAGTGCTGCCATCTACCAGCCAGTTTGCATAACTAACTGATGAGACCGTCCGGCCAGACACCGACAAAGACATCAAGCATTTTCTTATAGTAGATGATTTTTCAATTGTTATCTATAACAAATCATTTAAATGTTAATTGGTTTCTTTTAATGTTCATCAAAATTAAAACATGATTTAAATGGTATTTGTTCGGTTTTTATGTTGGGCTCCCCGTTAATGCGTAAGTACCATCCATCCAATTTACGTAAATGAATATAGGTGCGGCCGCAATTAGTTATAGAGTAGGGACAGCACTAATTGTTCTGGCAAGTGCTGCCATCTACCAGCCAGTTTGCATAACTAACTGATGAGACCGTCCGGCCAGACACCGACAAAGACATCAAGCGTTTTCTTATAGTAGATGATACGGAATTTTCCTCTCCCCCATAAAAAGTGGCAAAAAACAAGCTGAAATATTTATGAAAACGTGCTTTGACCTCTTGCTCTAGCAGGGGTGTCGTGCTTGCTTGTAGAAGGCAGCTGTGATTGGTTTCATAGTTTCACTTCACACCCAAGTCCTTCCAACTATTATATCACTACATATAATGTATAATTTTAGCCAAACCACAAAAATTTCAGTATTGAAAAATCCATTAACTTCCTTTTGCAGAAAATTTTATTTTTCTATTTTTCGATTCCGACATTATTCCAGAGCAAACAAAGGTATAAAATCAAATTATACGAATTCATGAATAGGCACTTTAATACAAAAAATTGAAAAAGTGCTTATCTTAGAAATATCCAATGGCCAAAACAAGATTATGAATTGGTTTTTCGTAACTTTGTTACGGCTATTGGTGATTCATAAGATAAGAACGTACTTATTTTTCAATTTTTTATATTTTTTATATTTTAATACTTATTCTTGAAATCGTTTTCGGCCGTAAGATGAGACTGATTATTCTTCATTGAGCAAATTATTCACTTAAACAAAAATCATTTAAATTCACACTGATAATACCTTATACTTGTTACCCACGCTGTAAAGGAAAACTTTAAATTGCTCTCTGCTGAAAGAAATTCTGGCTGAGGGCTTAGCAAACGCTGTGTACATTTTTAAAGAATATGTTCTTTCTTACCAACGCAACGGCAACAATTTTTCATAATTTATTTTGTTCAAACGCCAAACACGAACGGAATTCTTTTATATGTATTGACACAAAAAGCTTCAGCACATATAGCTCAAGATTATGTGTCGAATTGGTAAGGTTATAATTTAAATTGCACAAAATTAATAAAATTACTTGTTATCTCTCTGTGGCGTGACAACCAAAATCATCTCGGGTGCTACTTGCGGCACGTGTGCCATAGGTTCGCTATCAGTACACTAAAATAGGATTTTTCAAAAATGATATTATTTCATTTTATATTAATGAGGACATGTTCTACCAATATACTCAAACATTGATTGTATTCTCTCTCGCTCTTGATTGCTCCTCTTAACTCTTTGACGACGTCTTATTCAAACCCACGAACTATATCGCCACGGCACTCTTTTCCCGACGTGCCATCGCTTCTCTTTCCGTCAAAACATTTCCCGGTTCCGAATTTTTGAAAGAACGTTCTTGATGGAGACGTGGATGAATGGCCGAATCACTCGTTAAATGAACATTAACTACTAAAGAATACTCTTTCTACGTCCGTTAAAAAAAGGAGACGTTTGCTACGTCCAAGAGTACATTCAACAAAACGAATCACACAACTTTCACTAACCAAGACCAAGTTTAAAGCAAGTTTATCAATAGTTATAACCTGGGTTATTTGCGGAAATTTTTATTTAAACTCTTGGTGTGATGTTTGAAAAAAATGTCCTAGTTTTAACTAATATAGAATATGAATATTAATACCTTCACACCAGTATCGATATTCGGTTCAGTTAAGAACAACTTCAGCAAATACTATTACTGAATAAATGCGATTTTCTCGTTATAATTGTAGAATCGATAAGCTCGTCCTTGTATTAAAAAACCAAATGAGATAATTAATTGGCACGTTTCTTTATAGAATCGATGGTAGTAGAAGATACTCCACGATTCATTACGCTTAATGATCATTTAATCAAGCCACGGTACTTAACGCGTCCGCCCCTTGATACTGCCCCAAAGCTTCACTTCATTCCTCCCCGTCCCCCTTTCGCTCCCGTTCCATCCTCCCACTCTCTCTCTCTCTCCCTCTCTCTCTCCTATTCCCTCTCGAACTGCAATCAACGCACCGCCAGGTCAACCACACCAGTCGGAAAACATTTTAAGTACTTCCTCCGCCGCCAGCTCCATCTATAACTTCCTCATTCTAACTCCCTTGCTCCGCTCCTTGTCATTTCGCCCCTTTTCTCCCCCTTCTACCTTTTTCCTTCTCCTGCTCCATCTTCTCCCAACTTCTCTTCCTATCAGAATTCATTTCCTCATAATCTATCCTACAAACACACTTCCATCTCTCTTCCCGCAGATTCTTTCTCATCTCGTTTACTCTTTTCCCTTCCCATATTCCTTCTCCTCTTTCCGATTATGTGCACGTACATCCACCATTTGAACCGTTTCCCTCTGATATTCCGTCCTGTTAGCTTCAACTCCACATACATTTGATTTATTAACCAGATACTACGTATTAAAGTTGATTATTGTCTTCCAGCTTACCCGCTTAAGCTTATCCTTCGCTCTACGAGAGTGAAGATTCGCGACATTAACCGTTATAACGATGTTTAATTATGATCCTATAAATTTCTCTATCCAACTCTTCTCTTAAGTCCTTCCAATTCTCTTTCCCTCGCATCTTCCCTATCTCCCTTTCTCCCTCGCCTGCTTCCATCCATTCTTCCGGCTTCCTAATGCCACTCACCATCAAACCCTATCTTCGAGGAGTAGCCTACCCTATCACCCTATTTCTCTCCCTCCCTCTCTCACTCTCTTTCCCTCCTCCACAAAATCCTCCTCTCTCCCTCCGCTCACTCCTACTTCTCTCACGCCGACACTTTATCTCCCAAAATCCCCTCTCATTTACGACTCTTGACTCGCGCTACTTGGGATTCCTCTCTCTCTCTCTTTCTCCTCTTAAAAAACCAATCTCGCGTGACAATACGTTTTAAGCTCCGCGACTCGGGTCGAAGGAGTTTCCGCTTCTGCGGGATGAGGCAAATGGGGGCGTAGAAGGGACGAGAGTGGGGTGTGTGATGAAGAAAGTGGGCTGTAGAGTAGGAGGGGAGCGTCCTCCGTAGGTGCTGAGGCACGCTGTGAGAGGGAAAAGAGAGAGAGAGGCGCCTGGGAAGTGGTCACGTGACCTTAAGATGAGAATGGCAAAGGGAGCGCGTGGATTGCAATAAGAAAACGTTCTCGGGAGGTCGGAATGCGTGTGCGGCGCACAAGTTGTATCTTCTCCCATTTGCTCGACTCATCCGTTTTCCTTTCAGCATTCCCAACCCGTTGTAAAATTCCCAAGCGTGGTGTCCATCCTTATAATACACTAAAGCGGAGGCAGTTTTAAATAAATTGCACTTCAGCCATGACTACATTCCTTTTATTAAATTCTTCAGCTATTTGTCTTAACTCCTTTGGTATTTAATAAAACGTTCGTTGATCAAATGAAATATCATTTCATGACTTCTATAGATATAGCATTATCACCATCTTTTTTATAATAAGTCTAATATTCGACATCTACGATAATTCAAATCTTTCTCCAAGTTGCAATATCTTAGAAACTACTTATGCAAAAAATTTTATGCATATTGCCACAGCGTTTACGAATCCTTGCAAAGTGCAGACTTGATCCCAAGTGCAGATAATTCTCCGTGAGAAATGTACCGAAATCGGTACATGGTATATTAATCAAACGATACAAAATTAATTTTACAAATAATTTAACCAATATATTAACTATTTAATGATTTTTTATATATAAGAAGGCAACGGAGATATTGCGATTTTTTACCCACAATCCAACAAAGGTTTTCGGTCTGTCACCATACTAAATAATTGGAATTTTGAAATGCAATTTTAATGGCTAAACTGGGCTTAGGGAAATGTCAAAACTAATTTTTATATGCTCAACAGACATTCAAGAGGAATTTGCAACGAAAATACGGACTTCTACATCTCGCACGAGTTCTCCTACTAGTTTTTCTTATTTTTTATTATATTTAAAAATTCCAAGAAATATACAAAAGGAAAATTCACGCATTCTGGCCAGAAAAAAGATTAAATCAACGAAATATCAATTTATTGAAAAAAATTCTAGATCTCATTTCTTTATAGTAAGGCTGTTCAATTATTATCTCTTGAATATTTTTTTAATCAACCTTTAGGAAGAATCGCATCACCATTGTCTATGGCTAGTAATTAAAACAAAGAGGAATCACGACAATTCTTTCTTCGTTATTTTTTATATTATTGGCCCTTCGGCCGCATATGCTGAACTGTTAATTGAAAGGGTTTTTAACGAATTTCATTGAAACACGGGCCGCTATTCCGACCATTTCAAAAACGCGACCGCTTAATTTAGGTCCCATAGCAATAGGATTTTAGACAAATGCACGACGCGCCCTGGACCCTCGCCCAAAGAGGCATGGCGTTCAATTAGATTGTTGCAATCGAGAGGGGGGAGAGGAGGGTTATTTTTTGGACACGGGACAAAGTAGAGAGGTGGAAACGGATAAGTTTAAAAAGGGGCAAACGCGCGTGCCTGCGGATGTTGGACATCCAATTAAAAAATCCTACAAAGCAAAATGAACCAACCAACTACCATTTTATCATTTTGGGACCATAATTTAATATTTAATATTTAATATTTATTTTTCTTTCCAATTAGAGTAACAAAGTAGGTTGCAAAGCTCTTGTTTGGCATTTACCGTATATACTGACATTATCTTCGCTCTGGCGTAATTTTTAGGTGTTAAAATTACTAATTGGTTTAATCCTCGTACCTAATTTTAATTTCTCGTTCATAAAGTAAACTGAGAAAGTATTCTGATCATGAAAAACTTCTAATTCAGCACTGCAATGAATGTGCACATTATTAGTGCCAAAAATCAGAAGATGTGGCGTTTGGGATTCCGTCTGTCTGTCGCCTGTGTGCTGCTTTAGGATATAGGGGGTAAACCGTATCCGACAAACCAAACCCCGCCCATCCCCAGCAGCTGATCCCGAATGCACCAAAATCTTTCCACGTGTAGCTCTCATGTGTAGTTACTTATCTGAAAATTTGGTTTTTCTAGGTTGAACCGTTTCAGAGATATCGCTTGCACAGCGGACGGACGGTCAGGCAGACAAAGTATTTTGTTAAAAAAAATCGCTAAAAACAACGCTAAAACAGAATCTGATAAAATCTCGGATTTAAATATAGTATTACCAAGAATAGAAGTCCTATACAAATGAACCGTATCACGTTAAAATTTTGAGCAGATCGATTTTATCATTTTTACAATACCTAGATTTACGCAAAAATAGCTGCACGTATTTTTTTAATTCGTCCAGTTATAGAGTTTAATGCCATAGATAATACTACCTATGCTATATTTCTAAAAAGAATGAGCATATATCGTGACGATGTGACATTAGAGTTTTATGCCCAGCTACTACCAAGTCTCCCCACTAACAAAAAGAACATTTTCAGAATAAACACTTAAATAGATTAGGCTTTTCATAACTTTATCATGGCTGTTGAAGATACCTTAGATATGTGCTTATTTTTTTCTAATTTCAATACTCAAATGCTTAAACTTGAGTTTGATTTCAGCCATAAGATGAGCTCAGTTAATTCGCTAGTGAAGAAGCCACATTGTTGCCACGAGTCACACTGCGCGTATACATCTTAATAAAAGCAGTGACATTATTGTAGAAGAGTAAAAACGTAGGGATATGATATAGTTTTTCAATGCAATTTGCTCCAAATTTTACCTTTTAATATTTCGAGCATACGAATGTTTGAAAATACTTCTCTACAATGTAGTAGTAGATGCTTGTCATAAGGTGTCAATAAAACATTGAAGCTTAGGCATGGCGATTAAACAATCCATTGTATTTGTTGTTGGAATTTTACTGTAGGTGTCGTGTTCCTAACACCAGAAAAAGCGTTATATTTTAGGTCAGATTAATGTTTTAAAAGCAGAATCCGTTTCACTAATACAGAGTATTACTATTTTTTTAAATGCGCTACTTTCGTAAACTGGTGCAGTGATGAAGAAGAAATCCCACTCAGTCTTCTCTTTCCTGTTGTAGCCCTCGCGACCGATATTATTTGTCGTAAAATTCTGAGAAAAAGGTGAGACCATTATGCAAATGTTATTAATGGAATTTTAAATTTGTGATAAAATTAACTGGTTCAAATGCCATAGCAAAAAGTGTAATATTTTGAAAAATTCGGCTAAAAATAGTTTTATATGGTGATGGGTTTCCTCCTTTTACAAAGTTCATTAAACAGCTCCAGATTAGAAAATCATTTTGCGCATCTCTATTAACAAACATCCGATCGGTTTCTTCCTTGCAGTTGAAATGCGCGCACCATTCACTCTATATCTACGCGAAACATCTCAATATGTGCATCAATTTGCCATCAAGGATTATTTTGGGGATAAAGTGAGGGTGGCCGATAACGGCTGGAAAATGAGGTCATCGTTCCTCCAAAGGTAAATAAGAATTTTGCGGATCGCATCCAAGTAATGAGATAGAATCGGTATCCGCGCAGTTGAATGCCAGTATGTGTGATTCATCGATTGTAAGAAAACTTTTGACTCGGTCTGGATATCAACTATGCCTCAGCGCTCGGAAAATATATAGACAAAAGAAATCAATTCCAGAATCCCCCATGGGAGCGCAAAGTTTGTTATGGTTATAAAAAATATCTTGCCTGTCGGAACGCGCGGCCCCAGTAACGCCGCATTCGTCAGCTAAAAGGGAACTACCTATTAATAGAGGATAAGAATTTCTAACTTATATAAGTTGTAAGGATATGGATAATGTTATATTTAAGTACTAAAACGAGTGATCCATTGTGATTCTTTAGCATTTTTATCGTCTATAATATTATTTTTATTGCGTTGTTCTACATTCAATTATACGCATCAAGATATTGCTTCTTTTCAGAGCATCGAAGCGTCGTACGGTCCGAAAAAATACGGCACTTCCAGTTAGGTGAGAGCCCAAACCGATTGTTCCTATATCGAATCTGCGTGCTCAAAAAATGGTCATAAACCTGAAATTACCAAAGCGACGCTGCGTCTCCTCGTTTTCAATGACGCTTCCTTCGCTAAAATCATCGCCCTCGCCTCGTCGATAAATCTGCTCGGGTGAATAAGCCTGTCATCGCGATATCTCCCTTGCCCTCTACCTCCCCCCTCCCCCACAACGCTCTGATGAAGAACCCTACCTCCCTCCCACTGTCCCTATATCAAACCCCTCGCTATACAGGGGCCACCTCACCCTCCCACGCGGCATTACACCACTGATAGGAATTCGACGACAAAACGAACACATTCCTGTTCTATTATTGTGTTCGGGTGGAGAAAATCACCGCGGCATCCCCCATCCGATGACAAAGGGCACCATTCGGACACGAATATCACCCCCAGTCTTCTCGCCACACCAATCACAACCCACCCTCCTTCCCTGATCGCCCCTTCGAGCAAAATTTATGTCCTTCCCCTCATCTCCCTCCAACCCAATTTCTCTGTAAAATACTTTAGCGCGCTAAATCAGCTTTAGCAAGAATAGTTCTACGAATCGAATAGTGAATCAGTTGTCGACACGGAAATGAAACTTGACCACGCGACTAATTTAATAAACCTCCAATGAACGAAGTGAATCAAATAATACATTATCATTTGGGTGATATTAAAAAAAGGCGAGGACTGATCACAGTCACTTGCGAAGACGTTAGTTATCCACAAAAAGAGACATCGATCGATCCGGTCATAATTTCGTAGAATAAATTCTCTCGCGCAATCATTCTCCCAACACGTTTTTCTTTCTTCCTACTTCCTTCTCTTTAATTGAACGAAATGGATTAATTTTTAAACATCGAGATAACATAATCTTTTTCAGCTTTACTGCGTTAGTGAGTAGATGCTTGCGCTCTAGTAAGCACAAAGAAAATTTCTAGTATTTCGCCGTAAAATATATGGAGCCTTTATCTTAGTGCAGTACTTAAAACTGACAATACGAATTGAGAGAGCGCATAAACAAATAAAGTATAGAACCCAGCGTGAGAAAAAACTATGCAATCAGCTAAAAGGTTTCCGAAACATTTATTACGCGAGAGATCTGTTCTAAATCGGATTACAGCAAAAAGTGAAAAACGAAAGTACCCCCTATTTGTATATTCTCGTGGAAGAATAAAAAAAATATATAAGACGACTTGGAAGGGAAAGAGAGCTATCAAAACATGAAGAAGACTGCGGAAAATAGGAGTATATGGAGAACCAAGTTTAACCATGAATAATCATGGGCCAGTCTACGGACAGACTACATATGATGACGATGATGGTAATGATAATATCAAAAGCAAAATAAAGAATATCATTTGAAAATAAGAGACATTATAAAACGCGGACTATAGATCTTATTATTCGATTGCATACTGTAGGTCTCAATTTTTTGTGTAACATCTTTTTCGTCATCTCGCCTCTATAACATATTCGAACGGAATATATTCATACCTATGTGGGAAGGAAAGCCATTCATATAATTGCAATCATCCGCCTTAGCTCTGATATTAGCGGCAACGCAGAGAGCGCCTCGATCGCTCATTTTGCTCGAGCCACAGCGCCTCATAAACGAGCGTCCTGGTCGAAATTACAGAGGGGAGTTGGAGGCGGGAAAATAGGATTCCCAGCTTCCAGGACACCGTTCGACTTCGGCGCGCCCCTTTCCGTCAGCGTTCGTCTGAGGTATCACAAAAGTATGGCGGGAAAAAAAGCCCCCAGGGAATAAGAAAGGCTTCGCCACGGAACATTCGCCTTGCGACGAAAAAAAAGGAAACGCAGCGCGAAATCCCAGGCAGAGCGAGATTTCGCGATTTCGATGTACATAAATCTCTCAAGTGGAAAAATATTGAATGAGGAATACAGCACTTGGCAATCGTTCAATTCGTCCGGTTTCGCTCTTTCTTCGAGGGTTGGCGCGCGAAATAACGATAGAACTCGTGAAGTGGCCATTGCGGGAGCTGAAGGTAAATCAAAAGAAAAATGAAATCTCCCGAAACTGGAAAAGGAAAAGCAAAAAAAAACTAGAAAAATATGGAAATATTCGAAAAATATTGCCATTTTAAACCTTTACATAAACCAATGCTTGTCATGAGTTAATCCACAGATAATCGATAATTTCTTTTGATCGTACATGCAACGATTCTATCGGTAAAACGCCTATATGAATGAAAGAGAAGGAGGAATTGCCACCTAATATTTCATCCGTGGAAAAAAATCTGTTCTAAGGGAACTAATTTTTACCAGAAAAATTCCACCGTTACTAATTTTTAGTTTATAAAATATCTCTCTCACGATCAAGTCTTCGATTTTCGATTTATTTCCCTGCGGCACAACACATTTTTCCCTCCCTCCTTCTCAACCTCTCCCACCCACGCCGCTCCTCCCTCTCTCTCTTTCCCACCCTCCCACTCCCTCTTCATCTTCCGCACCCACAGCCACCGGACCAGAAGCGTGCAGTCGATAACTCATCTCCGCCCCTCCATATTTCTCGCCCGCCCGCCCGGGCACCACTCCTTCCTCTCTCCCGCTCTCCTTCCACTCTCTCCTTTCGCAGGTGGCGCTACTTGGTCTCAAGAGGCGCCCAAGTAGCATCTAGCACAATGACTCGAGTCTCAAGAAGAGCAAACCCCATTCGCCAAGGACAGCAGCCATTGAGGAGAGAGAGAGAGAGAGAAAAGTGAAATGGAGCGAATTCCATTCCTCTCTCCCTCCCTCCTTCACCAGGGAATGGATGTAATGCAACTGGAGAGCGCGTTCAGATTTATTTCATAAGAAAAATTCTGTTCACTATTTTCCGCGTCCCTTCTTCCATTCCTGGGAATCGAGGTACATATGTTTTGTCGAACGTAATTCTTATGAAAACGCTCACCAGTTTCACATTCCCGATTCGCTGGAGCGTGCTCTAAAAAACCAGTTTGTTCTCGAATCCATTTATATATATATACTTGCGGAAGAGGAAAATAAGGATATTTAGGGAAACTAGGTGTTGAAGGAAACCCAGTGAACACTTACCGGAAGGAGAACCGCTGGGTTGTCGGAGAGACACATTTGTAGACGTTGTTGGACCATTCGGGATGATCCCTTCGTCAGCACAAGGGAGACACAACTGTTTCTCCGATACTCCAGCGGCTCTCCTTCCGGTAAGTGCTCACTGGGCTTCCTGCAACACCTAGTTGCCCTATATCTCTCTATAATATAAAATCGTAATGGTCATCATGATGCATAACGCTCTAATTTTGTGAATAACTCGATTAGAAAGAAACTTAGATAATTGAAATATCTCAGGATTTCAGTGTTGATGAATCTCCACGTTATGACTAAAAAATTCCTAAAATGGTCACGGGTTCGACTCCAGAGGATGAATGTCGTTTCCCATAAGATAACATGTAAAAATACATTTTTTGTTTGAAGGGTTTCATTCTTTTACTCTTTCAAATATCTTAAAATTAAGTAATTTTGACGAAATTTACGCTAAAACACCCCAAAATGAATGAGGATTCTTATTCACACAGTCGAATACTCAATCTCATTCGAATTCGCTCATATTTTGAATTTATACTCGAGTTTTGGTAATTTTTTTAACATTTCAGTAATAAGATTCCATGGTTACCGGTATTGTTGTCCTCGGTAATTTCCGTGCATATGCACTTAAATAAAGGCTTAAATATCGGAAATGCTTCTCTCTCTCTTTAACGCTCTATACCTGAGCCATTTTTAATCTCCGGGAATTTCAGCCCTCTTAAGTTTATTTTTTATGGAGATACTCAACTAATTTTCTTAATTTGTTATTAAAAAGCAAACATATCCCATATAAAACACATTCATTAAACTCATATTCAAAACATATTCCGGTTAAACTAATCTTAATCAGGTACATGGTAGGAACGAATAAGCAGGGAGCAAAGGGGGGGGGGGGGGTTGTGTGTACATACATATATATATATACATACATACATACATACACACACACACTAGGAGGCGAGCTTCCTGCTCGCTCACGCTCGCCAACCCTCCCCCTTTGCTCGCTGATTCTTCGTTACTACCATGTACCTATTGGATTAACATTAGTTTAACCGGAATATGCTTTGAATATGTGTTTCATGAATATAAGTATTTTATATGGGATGTATGGTTGCTTTTAGTGTGTGTGTATCCTATAATATATTTTAAAGGATGTGTTTGTTGGTTTGTTTGTTTGTTCATGGAACTCCTCCTAAACGATAAAAGCTAGAATAACCAAATTTGGTACGATTCTTCCTTACATCCTAACTTAGTGAATGGTCAAGCTTTGGTCAATCAGGATTAATCAGTGCTGCCAATATAAGGGATTAACATTTTTCCATAAGATAACACGTATGAATCCATTTCTTGACTTGCAAGGTATTCTTCCTTCAAGCATTAAAATACGTAATTATGGACCAATTTTTTTTTCGTTTTTGCTTTATTTGACGAATAAAACTCTGTACTATCTTATTCCTGCGAAGTTTACATGTTACACGTTCGAGGTTTTCAGAAATACGCTATTTGATTCGAAATTTTGCGGATTTTTCGTACTCTTTCCGGGCGTTGCCAAGGCGGCCGTCATTGTTACCTCCGATTCAATTAGCTTCATTGAAGCTTACAAATAGACGAAAGTTTAGCGCTATTCGATTCGCACTTTTGTTTAAGCAACGAAACGATCGATGTTTATGGATAGCAACGTAAATAGATACTGATTATTATTCAGGAAGCGTTTATTGATGAAAGTAATTGAACCTTCTTTCGTCTATTGAATACTGGAATCTTACATTTTTTGTAAGTAAAATCATTATATTCTACATTATAATGTTTATTAACGTAAATAAGCTCACGTATCTGGTGTACATTTACCAGTCAGTGTTCAATCATGGATAACTGTACGTTGCTTTTTCACGGGTTTCTTGCTTATAAGACATAAATATAAACATTTCATAGGCATAATTACACAATAAATGAAGCTGGATTTGGAGAAAGTGATATATATGATAGGAAATACAATTATCGTTATATTTGAATGCAATACGTTCGGAAACGGATTGTTACAAGCAAATATGATTAATTGTTAAGAAAAGCTAATTGTAAGTTAAAAAGTATCTACTATATATTTTAAAGAGTTTGTATGTTGTGCTGTAGTAGCTTCACTAAATCCGTTGAAATTCAACGGGAAATTCTGCTAGTATACACACACACACCGTCAGAATTTAATTTTGTTGTTTATCTCTATCTCACATATAAGGCCTCGAGAAGACGCAATTTTCTAAAAACGATGCATTACCGGTTCTCTGACACCTAAGGATAACACCTCACAGTTCCACACATAATTGCGACGAGTATCAGAAGAGTTATTTTTCCGGAGAGAAATAAAATTCCGTGGAAGTGACGCTGCTATCACATTTCTCGAGAGAGAGAGAGAGAGGCGAGAGAATCCTAAAAATCCCTCGCAGGTATTGTGGAGGGAGGAAGCGGGTAGGGAAGGGGAAGGGGGAAGGGGAGAGGGGTTGGGGAGAAGGAAGACACGCGGGAAATTGGATGTGAGGCGGCGCAGGGGTTGGGAGATGGGAAATGGATGCGAAAAGAGGGGGGACGGGGAAGGTTCCGGACGTATGGCAGGGGGTGACGGAAGAAGGATGGGTTGCATAAGGGAAGGGAGAGGAGAAGGGAACTGGAGACCACGACGACGGATTCCGACCGTCCTCTCGCGAGAGAAATCTTTAAGTCGTCGTCCACGCGGCCTCCGAGCAAGAAAGAGCGACAAGGGAAAGCAGCGGTCGCACAAGACTTATAACCGCTCATATTTTGTCGAAATCCATTACGACATCCTTCCTCGCTCTGCCTTCCTGCCCAGAGGGCGAAATTACGAATTAAATGATTTCTTTGGAATATCCTCTGCCTGGGGATCTCACGCAGGGTGGATGTCGTTTCCGAATTTCCACGCCCGAGCGAGCGAGGGGGGAGAGCGCATCCCGCGTTAGGGAACCGTCCCCCGCCCCCCCGTCACTCCTCCTTCGACCTTCTTCTTTTCATCCTGTTCCTCGGAATCCTTTCCCTATCCTCTCCGGCCCCCGGCTTTCGCAGCCGCCGCCCTCCCCTCCCACCCCTCCCCCCTCACCCCCCCTTCAGCAAACACAATCCTCACTCGCCCCCTTCTTCCGCCCTCCATCTTTCTCCATCCCCGTGTCCTTTCTCGCGAGAGAGATTAATGGCCGTGGGTTTAAGTGGGCGAGGGTGAAGAGACGTGGAAGAAGTGGTTATGAGGGCAAAAGGGTTATTATATTCGGAATGGGTTGGTGGCGAAGACGATCTCGAGCCAGAAAAAACGTATTGTGACTTCAATCTGGACCATAAAAAGAAGAATTGCTGTCTCTTTTTTCTCCTCCTCTGTGCGAGCAAAAAAATAAAACGCCATTCGTTTGAAAGAAATTCAAGTAGATACTTCATAATGGTCGTATACGTGGAGTGGATTCCAAATTACTGAAGCTATTACGATTTAATAATGACCCCGCTCATTGTTAATGCTTTCTGCCACTAATCTATCAAGCTGACGTCTCCTAAATGGGATCTGAAAATATGAGACTCGTTTTGAAGTGGCAGTTGGGAAAAGAGAAGTTCGAACGTATGCAAACACGCGGGTAATTTATCCTTTTTGAGTGGCTAATGTAAGCTCCTTTCCTCCATGATTTTTGAATGATGTGTTTATTCTTTAAAGTAGGTCACTCTGTATTGATTATTGAAATTATAGAAATTTAAACGCAAAATATCGTCGGCTTTTATGAAGCAATCCATATTGCAAAAGTCAACATGACCGAAAAAATCCTCATAACAGATGCTCCAAAATTTTGCGATCTCACGCAGCGATCCAATCTATCTACAGTATAATTGAGGAACTACTTTAGGCCGTAAGCACCTCTCAATCTTTGTAAGCCGAGTTTCGGTTGAATAAGAAGCAAATCATCGATAGCTAATATTCATTTTTTTTTCATTTTAGGTAGAATTTTCTTTTAGTAATATTATTCAACTATCATGACGTGTTTTACTTATAATAATTCATGGAATATAATTTATGTTTTTCTGACATTATCCGGTTCTCGTATACAACTTATGCAAAGATACTGGCTAACATTGTAGTCAGTTACCGAAGACGATCGGTCGAATTTCGTTCACCACAATATCTTCACCATATTGACTGTTTTAACATTTATTTCACCATTACGTGGGATTACTTCGTGTTATTTTGTTTACTGTCTTTATATTCTGCAGGTCGACAATAATCATTGCAGCTAAGTTGATTCGCGTGATAGTCGTTGTATCCACAGTGAATCTATGGCTCTCCATTGAGCTTATTAGACCAAATATGAGGATTGAAAGCAATTTCATAAAATATTCTAATTCGTGATTATGGGATAGCATGTACTCTCTGGATTGATATATTGAGCTTCATTTGTTTTTTAGGTAAGTAACATCTTTGTCACTTTTTCGTATGACGCTGAAACCATATTTCAGGCAGAGATATCATCCAGGCCATCATAAAGATAACGACAGATCTCGAATGTCTGTTTATCTTTGTTTTTACATAGATACGGGCAGTTTTTTAAAATGAATTTGCAATTGTCAAGCATTCAAAGATAGTCCGTAGTTATCCACTGTAAGGGTTTCTTCGAAACGCACTTGCCATTATTCATATTATTAATTTTGTCATCACGCGCAGATTTTTGGTCCTTCGATGCAAAATTCTACGCCTTTAATTCTGAATTTTTTTTAGGATTATATAGGAACATATTGCAAAAACGGCACCTCTTGGTTATATCACGCACAATCAGTCATAACTACCAATTACCGCTCATTATAATACGGAATGGCTTACGTTGTCACTCAATCGGGATTGCCGTAATATCAATTTATAATATCAAAATTTCAATCCTAAGAGAATTTTAATAAATTTCATGTTTGGTAATTTTTGAGAACTAGATCAGACAACACCGTGTTCCTCTATCAGGACCGCCATTTTTGTTACTTAATTGTTACGTTGCACTCTTTTGAGTCATTTAAATATATTGTAACGCATTTAATCTGTTTCGTAAATGCAGTTGGATATAATCGAAGGAAATTTCTTGCTCGTCTTTTTCAGAGTATTCTTTCGAGTTGGCCGACACCTCTTCTTCGTTCGGAGTAACTGCTGGATCAATCCAGTGTGATTGAGAGTAACCGCGCCAGGGGCCAACGCCGTGCTTATCCTGCAGTCACTGCCGCTTTATGCCAAGGATATGGGGAGATGGAGTAGATGGGAGGGGCGGAGGATAGAGAGGTGGAAGGGGTATAGAGAGGTTGGTTGTGGAGAGAAGTGTGGGAGGGGGGAGAGAAGGGTGGGAGGGGGGAGAGGGGTGGGAGAGGCGGCGACGCTTAGAGGGCCGTCTCAGACGAAACAATTATAAAAATCTGATGTGGCCAACACATGACTTTCTCCATATTTGCGGTATAGATATTTAAATTATTATGAATAGCATTATAAGGCAAAATCATTATTTCCTATCTTAAAAGAATACAGTCGTCCTTACTGCCGTAAATTACGTATATTTTGAATATGTTTACAGAATTCACCGCTACATGGTGGTGGCGCTATATACTGGTATTCAGAAAAAGCAAAATATCTCCTAAATGGATGGTTCTACGAAAATTTGTTTCAAACAAAACTTGGAAGAAATATTATTCTCTACAACTTCAGTCCTCACGAAGATTACCTATAACGATATTTGACGGATACCGAAAAACCGATTATTTATAAATAATTCCTAAGCAATAACTGCTATGGAAAATTGTTTGAAATAAAAAGTAGGAAATTATATTTTCTACATTTATTGTAATGGTCAATGTATACAATAATGACGTATTATCGGAGAAATATCGCAAAACCGAATCGGGTTTCGAATAAACCTCGACTTCCGCTTAACCGGTATTATCCAAAAACTAATCAGTTCTTTGTGCTCATGCTAAAGTGTTATATATGAAATTTGGTGTTAATATGACAAGTACTTTTTGAGTTAGAGCGCCCACAATCACATACATCCACACACAGAGACAGACACACACACAGACATCATTCCGAAAATAGTCTAAACGTGTTCTAGAAACCCCAAAACGTGTATTTCCGTTGAAATCTCGAAGTAGATCGTTTGGGCCGTTTTTGAGAAAATCGAATTGTTGTTAAAGTTACCTAGAATAAACTAGCCTTATATTCATTTTTTGAGAAATATGAACTATACAGTAGTATTGAAGACGTAAACTCAAGTAACTATATGAAATTTGATCAAAATCGTTAAAGCCGTTTTTGAGAAAATCGAATTATTGTTAAAGTTGCCTAGAATAAACTAGCCTTATATACTGAATTAACACTTTGGAACGCCTTCAACTAGCTCCGTGCATTTTAAATTTCGCAAAAATAATAGTTTATAGGTTGTAATGCTTGGAACAGCTACATTTTTACTTCCTCATATACGCAGTATACTATAGTATGTAGTATATTGTAATCGCGAAAAAATTCGATCTCGAGCTTTTGATGGAAATATTTATATGTGGTTTTTGCCATGCCGTCTGTGTGGCTGTCTGTTCGCGGCTCTAGAGCATAAACGGTAAAACAAAAATGAATGAAATCTTGTACTTGAGCATTTTATCATACATAATAGAAACTATGAAGAAATGATTGACGCTGCACAATAGCTAAGGGCAGTTTAACCTTGGCAACCTTAGCACCAATTTGATATTCTCAAAAATGGCTGCAACGATTTTGATCAAATTTCGTTCAGATACTTGAGTTTACGTCTGAAATAATACTATATCGTTTACATTTCTCAAAAAATAAATATGAGGTTAGTTTATTCTTGGGCACCTTAAATACAAGTTGGATTTTCTAAGAAATGGTTCAAGATTTTCATCAAATTTCTTATAGTTATTTAAGTTGACGTTTATAATGATTCTACTTAGTTAATCTTTTTCAAAAGATAGCTAAACGACGCAATAGTATATAAGAATGTTTGTACAATGTATGTTGTACCGATTTTTTAATAAAACACAGAGTGATAGATTCCGAGTATTACTCCTAATCTATATATTAAAGTTAATTTTTTTACGTATTGATTGCTCGCGGTATGTCCAAGGAGCGATATTGCGCAGTAGATAACGCGTCAATTGCGAGGAGGAAGAGAGGGAGAAATAAAAAGAAGTTAGAGAGAGCGGAGGAGGAGAGAGTGAAGAAGAAAGAGAGAGAGAGAGGCGCAGCTTGGCCGGTAAATGAGAAGCGAGTGATTGCGACCACACGCATGTAGTGTTTATTTATCATCTCTTTACAAAAGAATATTGTTTCCGTCCTTTTCATCTCTCTAGTAGCAAATTTTAAGTATGCGAAATTTAAAATGATCGCTATACTCTATCATTCGAATATGGTACTAATTTTAATATTTTAGTCGGGGTTAAGAGTGACTGTTTACCGAACAATCACTAAAAGTACTGATTTATTCAAATCGTCTAAACAAAATCGCAAATATAGTATAGCTTTCTGTATTACAAATAGACATATTTATCGCACATCGCGTCCTGCGTTGAAAAATTACGAATTTTTAAGTGTGATTCGAAATATAAGTCCATGTAAGCATGAAGGAGCTGAGGAACATATTGCTTAATTTGTCGTCACAAGAGCAATTTTCACTACCAAAGTTATTCATTATATCCGATTCACTATCTGAAAGGGTTGGTTGAACATCAAAATACTCGTCAAAAACATCCTTTCACACCTCTAAAAATTTTCATCCCTTTCAGCCATTTGTTCCACTTGCTTTTGATCGTCAAAACAAAATTCAAAGGCCTCTTCTCGAATCATTGAAGCTGGATAATGGGAGAAAGTGGAAAAAATATCCGTTCAATTTGGTAAAGTGATTTACTTTGAAATAACACTTTATAAGAATCCATTCAATAGTAGCAACAAAGTTATATGAAATCCTTATTTAAAAAAAAGACTAAATAAGCGCTACACAGAGAAGTTCCTGTTGCTACCACCGATCGGATAAAGTGCAATTTTCCTCAATTTGAATGACAGAAGTTGAAACCAATGGAAAATAGGATTTAAATGAAATTTTTATAAACTTTTCCAATGATATTTATTTGCCAGGATACTTCACTTTTGCACTCATCCATGAAGAAAATAGCAATGGAGGAGAAGGGTGATGATTATGTGCAGGAGCGAAAGAAGCTAATGGGAATTTGTGTGCCGCCGAATGATGAAAATTATCAATACAGAGGCAAGAATTAAAAATAAATGTGATTCGCAGTCAACGCTTTACCCGCTCTTCTTCCAAAATGCACTTACCAAATTAACAAATTAACATTGATGGAGCTATACATAAGTTACCACGACCTCCCTAAAACGGCCACCCCGCCAAACCGACGTGACCAGATTAAGGGGTTTACCGCTACCATGCGCTAAAATAGAGTATTTATTTATATTGGATTAATACGTTTATGTTATTTATCAGATAAGCAACATAATCCGTCGGTGTTTGCTCTTTATAACAAGGCTTTCTCTATAAACCTTCAGGCTTTTTTCTAGAACGTTAACATTTCTGAACATACAGTGTTCTCAGTGGCGGATACAGGCATTCTGGAGCCCAGGCGTTAAAGGATTGGGGGCTATGCAATCCAAATTTATAGCTAAACCTCACCTGACGGATACCCCATTACATGACTGCTATTAACGATCGTTCTTCTATAGAATCATAGAGAGGTTTCAGTCTAATTAGACAAAACTAACCAATCACAAATATTATAAAATATTTTTGTGGAATACGAAGCAACATTGCTTTGATGTATCAAACTTCAAACACTGGATAATAGCAACAAATGATTTTTTAAGAAAAATAAAAAAAATAGTTCCTGAACATTTCCAAAGTAAAACTAATCAAATATAATAAGTATATAAAATATATAGTAACTATGTGAAACGGAATAAAAATTATAAAAGCTACCTCCAGAACTTATCTTTAGCAAAATTATCAACTTTGAGATTGGTATCTGCATTACTTAAACTATCCTTTTAAAGTAAATCCGAGCAACTCAAACGATTTTTATCATATAAATCGAAACAAAAAATTTTAATAATAATAAATTTCTCATCTGAAACGAAAAGAACGAAGTTGAACATTATCAAGGTACCAAAATAACACAAGAACGCGCACATTCGCACCGTACTGCTGTGCTCTTAACCCGTCAGCGCCCAAAGTTTTATTTTCTGCGGATGTCTTTCATTTTCGCACATCAGTCTTTTAGTAGACAGATAAACTAAATATAAAATATTTTCAATGTACGATTTATATATTTCGAGATACAGGCCGTTACCGTACGGTAACGCTGGGCGGTTCTGCTATCAACTGAGAAAGTCTCGTAAAATCTTTGACGCAGTCTTTGATACGTCTTGGTTTGACATATTGATAATAAATTGATCTTGCGTCCTTTTTCACATCTTTTTCAATTGCTAGTATTTTATCAAAACCATAGAAATAAAGAATCTAGTTTTATTTATAAATATATCGTTTCTGCACTCTACTTCACAGCTTCTGCAAGTAAATATCGCATTGCTTCTGTAATATAATTCCATCGAAATAAGAATTATAAAACTAATTCGTACACTATGCTTTTATTTACCATAATTTTCAAATTATTTTATAGTTATTTCAAAGATTTTTCTATCAGTGTAATATCAATTCAAATAAGCAGAACAGTATATGGAAGTGATGAACATTCTGTAACACAATCAAGAAAATCGACATTTACGAAGTATCATGGAATTAGAATAGCATTTTTAATAACATTCTTGTTACGAAATAGTTAGCGTGTACGATATTGCAGAAAGCACTATAGAGTCTCTTGTCACACTTTGAGCACTCTGTGCTTACGTGACTTTCACATAATTCACCTGCACAGCGACGCCTTTTCTTGGAGGGGATAACAAAATGATTTACTCCGTCATATCGAAGTAATTCCTCAGCATGCCTGGGTACAACTGCTCTGCGGCCTGGAGCTGGTGCTGTTTTATACCTGATGAGATAGGTCTGTACTATCTGCCTTCTTACTTCAAGCTGGGAGACCTCTGTTCCTCTCTTCTTAGCCAAAATTCACGCATTGAAAATGCAGACGTCTACCAACCATGTAAATATAGGCCGCCACCGTTTCTTGGAACGAATACCTATCTTATATCGGTTTGTATCTCGATCCATTAGGCCAGTGCCACCCATGCTCCTGTTATACTCGGCGAGAAGTTTGGGTTGAGAGGGTTTTCCACGAATAAACTGCTTGCATTGATGTCGTCCATAATACACAATCATACTTTGTCATAATCCATTCTTCTTTCAGCTCTATGATGAAGTTTCAGTCATTTCTTGATAAGATCAATCAATGGGTGTAGTTTCCACAATTTGTCATTTAGATCTGGTATGTTGTTATCAGCGCAGTGGAAATAGCGGGTTATTTTCAAAAAACGGTTTCTCCGCATAGCTCCTGCGACGAGGGCATGATGTGTATCTGGAGAATCCTCCCAATACAAGCGTTTACCGGGTGCCGTAAAATATCCTGATAATATCAGTATACCCAAGAAAACTCTCATTTCCTCTTTTGCGACATTTGCAGACTGATCATTTTTGAATAAAGCATACTTATTCGTTTCCAAAACTAAGAAAGTAATCACTTCCTCATCAAAAATGAGCTCAAACATTTCTACGAAAGACATTCTTCGTAGGGAGGAATAATCTGGCTCGGGAAAACTAAGATTTTTTATGGAAGGTCTGTGTTACTCCTCCAAGAAAATGACTTTCGATTTTCGTAGCATTCTTTTTGGATGTCTTCCTCTGTGACATCGTTGAATCATACGAACCGCAATCTTTCTGTTCTGGCACGTCTTCATTATCGGACACACCAATCCTGGTATTTTTATCAGAACAGCCTCAGCGTTAGCCCGCAATTGACGACCGGAGAGATTGTCAATGGTTCCTCCGTCCTCACATCCCGAGTCCTCGTCAGAAAGCACGTTTGCTTCAGGAGGCTCAATATAAATTTTATCGATATATTCAGGCTCATTCTCCTCTAAAAATATCCAGAATCTCCTGAAGCGTCAAGCCACTATACGAATAAGATAAATACAATGAATATGATAATCAAACGAAATAATTTCAAACGACAAGATATAATAGGAAATGAAACATTTAAAACTTATATATAATGTCTAACATCTTAATTTAAATACATCACTTCTGAATAACAATTTGTTGTTCTTTGTATGTAGACAGGAAGAAAATCAAAGCTAACAGAACTGATATTACTACCGCCCAGCGTTACCTAGAAGTAACGGAGGGAAATTCTTCCATAAATCTCAGTAATAATGAATAGTTATTTAAATAATGTTATTTTACAAGACAACTACATCTTCATAGATGAGAATACCAACAAACACTAATGAATAAAACAAATAAATAGTGTGAAATTTAAAACTAATCTAAGCCGCGAATCCATAATTTCAGTTCGAGCAAGAAGCGAATAAGTCAACCACACTCAGGCGGCAACTGTAATATCTATGGTCCTCTTGAACGTTCTATAGTTTATCACAAGAGTACACTTAGTCGACAGAAACTAATCACATTGTATGAAAACAAATTCTTTCGCTGACAGATACATAAAATATAAACAGTGCTCCCCGTTACCGTATGGTAACTCTGGGCGCTGTGCACGTATAAGACAGGCAAACGAACAGAAGCGCCAACCAGAGGTAATTAAGTATCGCGTTGTAAATAAAATGAATTTTTCTTCGTGATTTTTAAATTGAAATATTTCTGAGTTTAATATATAAAAACGTCTTTTACTTCATGGAGCCTCTGGCGCTTGCAAAGTGCGACCACCCTTAAATCCGCCATCGATTGTTTCACGACTTAAGAGTAAAGACTTGATATATCAAAGTATGTTTTTGACGGAACATAACGATCTCTCTTTTGAAATTGAAACTAAACACAAAGAATTTGCCTCCTCGCAACCTTTCTCGGAAGGTGTGCATTAAAAATACGCATGGCTGAATTCGTCGAACCAATGAATAGGCGAATTCCGAAAATATCGATCGTTTTGAAGAGTCGCGACTTCACTGAACGACGTCACTCGCCTTATACGTTCTTCTCATAATTCATTCCGCTTTTCTTCCTTCCTGTCTTTCCTCTCGACCCGCCCACCACCCCCCCTCCCCCCTCACGCCCCTCCGGCCAACCTCTTCCATCCACGAACTTCCCCCCTCTCGTCCCATCTACCCCATTTTTCTGAATAATTCATGCCAATAAATGTGCTATACCAATGCCTTCCCAGATAGGTGACGTTAGCTCCTTGGGTGCCCTTTTACTCTCTATCCGAGCTCCTCTTCATCTCTTCCTCTCCCTCTCTCCTTTCACCCTCAGAACCCTCCTCTCTCCACCGCTTATTCTCCATTTCCTCATCCAAAAAAATTCCAAAAAAAGGCATCGCTATGCAACAAAAAGTAGCATTTATAAACTTTTCATAAAAAAGAAATAAATAACTACGTGTATTTGTAAAATATTAAGTAATGAACTCGTTTCCGCGCATAGCCATTTAAATCGTTCCCTTTTCCGTTGTTCTCCTGCTGCTGAAAGCTTTTCCTCTAATCCGCCTCTGTTTCGTTCTTTGTTATAAAATAATCCTAGCATGTACCGTCCACTCCAATTAAACCAATCAATGACCTTCACGTGAGACGCTAATAATTGAGAAAAATTACGCCTTCAACGCGAACGGATTCCCACACATTCCGCTCATCCGTGAGATGCCATGGCGGAGGCGTATATCGTCACCTCCTTCCTTGTACGTATAGCATATTTTTAATACTCTTTAAAAATGAATTGCCCAATCCCCTGTCCCGAATAAATGTTCACAACTACACATTAGCTATCCATCGACATAATTGGCTCCAACTTCCATCGCTTTATTACGTTCAAATTTCTAACGCCATAGCTGATATACGCCAAATATTAATTCCCATTAACTTCGTCGTAAGCGCGCAGGGCTTCATGGTTTATGCACGCAGGTCCCGTGAATTTCTCCAAAGTGCCTAATGCGTCGCCTTTTCTCGTGCTTTCGCTCCAAATAGGTGCGCTCACACGTCTGATTCAGTGACTGCAATTCCTTCCAACCGGATTCCCTCTCCTTCCCCGCAAGACCTATTCAGTTTTCTTGATTACGGGTTCCCATGGCTCCTCCTCTCCCACACTCCATCTCCATCTAGCACTCGTGCTGTGGCGACCGGCAACGAGGCCACAAGCGATGAATCCAGGAAAATCGCTGTGGCACACACACAAAAACACATGCGCCCCTAGCGTGAAAAATTAAAAGTAACAAACGAAGGCGTCCTCTGAAGGGAAACGCTCCAACTCGTTTGCTTTTAAAGGGAGAGAGAATGAGAGAGAGCGTGGTAAACGCCCATTTATTTTTCATCTCTTGTCTCCCTCAACCCGCTTCTCTGAGGCCATTCCTCCCTCTCCCTTCCTTCCTTTCTCCATCCCTCTCTTTTCCTCTCTTGCTTACTATCTCGCATACACGAACACAAGACACGCCATCGTCGTGTATTACTCTTTGCAAGTTTTTCGTTAGATTAAAAATCCGGCCAGAGATCCATGGAATTTACCACTTTCCACTTCTCAGAGGGATGTGTTCTTTTCTCGAGATTGTACTCAACTAGCATTTGTAATAAATACATACACACACATAACTAGTTGATATCTATACGTATATATACGTAAAGAAAATAGCCGGATTAAATGTTTTCAACCATCGGTTGAAAGAGATTTGAGGCAGGGGCCTCACGGCTGCCCGTGTGCAAGTCTCTCATTTGCCGCCCTTTTTAGACGTTCTTTACAAAAACTTTTAAAACGCCTAACGGTTTGATAAATTTCCGTATCCAATAAATATGAAAGAATATACGGCATATTATAATAAAATCCGCATTACTGTTAAAAATATTGTACCTGTCTGACGATTAATCGGCGGCCCCCGTTGTTTGGCCGCCCGTGCGTGTAGCACACATCGCACAACTTGCCTGGTAATGTGAACGTCCACAGTAACAGAGGAAGACTTGTTATTGAAACTTTAGGTAATCCATCTTTCGGCAAAATATAAACTAAAGGTGCGTCTTATTGGAGTGGAAGAGTGAGGATATAGGAGAAGGGTGAGGTTCAGAAAAAGTGAGTGCTGGAATTTTTGGAGCAGCGGGTGCCATCGTTGGTTCAGAACAGGAAAGGAAGCAGAGGATATGTGCTACTCCCCATTGGCGGATCTGTGACGAGGCGCCCAGCACGATTCTATCTCCATACCTCCCGACTGCTGTTTATTTTGCGATAACACCGTAGTACGTAGTTCATTTTTGACACAAATTGGCGCTGCGATCGATGCTGACCCATAACAGTTCTGTTCCGTTCTTTTTGTCAACCTACCCAGGGGACATGATTAACTTTTGCAAGTTTAAGCGTTTCTTTAATGCAATAACATGCTACTGCTGCGGACGGGAAGTTGTATATCAATAAGGCGGTTGTGGATCTGAGAGGCGAAGGGAGAGAAGGGAGGGAGAGAAGAGGGAGGAAGGGAAGGAGGAGAAAGAGAAGGGGGAGGGATAGAAGGGTAGGAGAGAAGGGAAGGAGGGCGTGAGGGGAGGGAGGAAGTGACGAAGGCAGGTTGAGGGTGGACAGGTTGGTGGTGGGGAATGTGAGAAACCTTGGTTTAATAGGGGTTGAGGAGACAAAGCGTTTCATGAAAAAAAACTGAAAGAGTTTTTCCTCCTTTGGGAAAAAATATTAAAATCCCTAATGTGTGCGTACTTGTGGTCTAAGCGTTGACACCGTACGAAGAGCAATGCGTGACCCGAGTGGTCGCGTTTCCTTTCTCTCGACGATAATTGTATAAGAGATCAAGCAAGAGGCACTCAAAGGTACTCAAGACTCAAAATACCCTATGTAATGACCTCCACGGTCACGCTGACCGAGTACAAACTGTAGAAATCCACCGAGAATAGTATCGAAGTCTAGCTATAACATCACCGGTTAAAAAACGCCTGTATTTCACTGTGTGTGTTCTTGTGTTATTGTATCACCGGTTAAAAACGCCTGTATTTCATTGCGTGTGTTCTCCACGGTCACGCTGACCGAGTACAAACTGTAGAAATCCATCGAGAATAGTATCGAAGTCTAGCTATAACATCACCGGTTAAAAAACGCCTGTATTTCACTGTGTGTTCTTGTGTTATTGGTCCGCGATAACACGAAGCCTTTTTTTATTTTCCCGAGATTGTAAATAAATCATACGCGACTTTTAAGCGTATTATCTTCAATGGCGCGAACTCGGATAATTTTTTTCCGTGATCTCGCACCCCTCAAACATTCCAATTTCCGCACCTATCCATCCAATCATTTCTCTCGCTTTCGTGCCCTCGCGATATGCTTCTGTTTCGACATTCTTCCCTCTCACTTCTCTCTCGTCCCCCCTCTCCCCGGTCCCTCTCTCTCCCTCTCTCTCTCTTTGATAATACCAAACTCCATCAAGCAATAATTCCAACATCCTCCAGGCTCTCCATGCATTGCCTCTCTATCTCTGCCCCTCCCTCTGACCTTCCTCCCGCCTCTTCTCTGCCCCTTTCATTCGGCCCCTAACCTCAAAATCCCCTCACCTCTCCCATCGCCACGTGAGTTCTCGTCTCCAGACTCAATAATTGAGTCTCCAACCGCATCACGTGCGGGGCGCGACTCATCCATCAATCCTTCCCTTGAGAGAGAGGGGATTAGGAAGGAGAAGAGAAGATAGAGAGAGGATGAGGAAGGAGAAGAGGTAAGGAGTGAGAGCGTGTCTGGAGGGTGGATGGGAAAAGGGCTCGCCGCCGCCGCAAGAGACTCATCGCCCTTTGAACACTCCCCTCGTTTATTCTCGCGTCATTTCACTTTCAAGTTGCCAGAAATTTAAGTTGCTCTTCCTCGCTCGTCCAATCCTCTTACCTCACCTCATCAATCGCTCTCTCTCTCTCTCTCCGCCCCTCCCACACTCTATTCTCCGACCCGTGACCTGTCAATTACCTCTCGGCGTCTCCTTAGATATGCCAAGCGTCTTCGGCCGAGGCACGGAGAACACGACAGCTTCTTAGGAAACTCCGACGCCACAAGTCCTCTTTGCTCTTCCTCCTGCTACCTTCATTCCCTTGCTTCTCCCCCCTCCTCCTCCCTCCCTCCCTTCTCCCCCCTCCTCCTCCCTCCCTCCTTCCCTTCGCTCTACGATCGCCTCTTTGTGCTCCCACTCCCTTCCTGTCCTTCGAAGCTTTTCTCTTCCCCTAAGGATGAGCATTACCGACGCGATTGCAGTTCTCCACCTCTTCGGCCTTGTATTCATGCAAATTTCACTCCGCTCCCTTAGAGAAGACCGTTTTATTTATGACGATGTGTTTGCATTAATCACACAAACAAATAAACAACGCTTCACCAATCTCGGACAAAAAAACTTGCTTTTCGGCAAATATTAGAAATAAAATGACATCCGGCATATTCCACACGTAGCTCCATGTTTTTCCTAATCTCCTGCTCCTGAAACGCTTACATTTTCAATTCAAAATTACGAAAACGTTGTAACTGGATTTTTTTAAGCAAGTTATGGCCACCGCACAAAATACTCGTGTGTGGTGAAATGGAGTAAGAAGCCTGAAAAATAAAAGACACGTTATAATCTAATTTGTCGACGAATCCTTTGAAGAATTGTTTACAATCAGTACACTCTTGGCACGTATTCGAGATGGATTGGTACATAATTTTAAATTGAGCCTAATTTAAGTAAAAATAAATAATACGCCTTACTTAATGTGAATGAATAGGGAAATGGTTCTGCTTCCCATTAATGCGGTCTGTTTTCCAACATGGTCGAAATGATTGCGCGATCTCAGAGTTGCTATAAAAGAGAGGGCGAGAGTATCGAAGAAAAACGTTTTTAGTTCAACATTTCTTTGTCGCCTAAAATGTTTTTATGACATATCGTACAGGCGGTCGACAGAAATATTTATCACTCCAATTTTAATCGTATATTCGAGATCCTTAGCAAGACTTCCCTCTCTCTCCCTCCTCCCCTCTCTCTCTCTTTCTTTCTCCATCGACGTCCACTCCACTTTTTCCTTGCTTCGTTTCAGTAGAGCCTCCGCCACTTTTTCCCCAAGTAACTCTCTAATAAATTACCCTTTTCCCTTCTCATTCACTTCACTCACTCTCGTACCTCTGATGCCCTCGCTTATTTTGCCACTCCTTCCTTTCTCCGCCAATCGCTTC
Organism: Uropetala carovei; assembly: GCA_036926305.1. Classification (NCBI taxonomy): domain Eukaryota; kingdom Metazoa; phylum Arthropoda; class Insecta; order Odonata; family Petaluridae; genus Uropetala; species Uropetala carovei. The sequence goes on along the minus strand of JAXCHB010000254.1, from coordinate 2,058,341 downwards.
CATACCGCTCTCTTCCATTGCCATTTCCAGTTCGTGGAGCTCTCTAACATGAAGACCTTTCACTTTTCAAGGCAGCTTGCATTACTTTTTTTTAATTCATTAAATTTCCACTTTGCGCTCTGCTCCATTTTCTTATGCGTTAATTAAGTTCGCATGTTGTACTCCAATGTATCTCAGTAAATCTACACCTTATAAAATTTCTAATATCATAAGAAGTTTATCTCATAGTTTTGCTAAAGTATTTTACAAAACAAACGGTGCATCATAACAAAGAACCTCCTCTTCTCCGGCAGGGGAAGAGGACGCTGTTAAACCGAGTTCTGCACTTTATCCTATTCCCCGCCACCTTCTCTTTAACTCTTGGAAACTTTCTCTCCATTTCAAGTTGTCTATCATTTAAAATCTTTCCCTGCATCTTCCTCTTCTGCCTTAATGTTTTCCTCCAATTACTCTTTTCATGATGGAGTCTCTCCTCAGAAAATACCCAACCCAATTATTTTTCCCATCTACTTATTTCCCTCTCTCTTTTCTTTCTTATTCTTCTCAAAACTTCATTTTTACTCTATTCGTAGATTTCATTTTCAGGAGTATTCTCCGTGTATACATTTCGAAGCTTTCCAAATATTATGCGTCTTTTTTCCTAAGCTTTCATGTTTCCGTTCTATTAAAGGCATACTTCAGACAGAATTTTACTAACTTCCGTAGCTCCAGGGAAGAACCAAGGTTTCATCCTTTGGAGTGCTAACCAAAGATGAGAAAAATAATTTTAAAAAAAAGTATCATCTAATGGATACGCATTTTAATGTGTAAAAAGGAAATAGATGAAATTTCACACAACAAAATAAACAGTAAAAAGTAACATTTCTTCGATATGTTATTTTATTAATCTTTTGGTGTTCTGAAATCTGGATAGGGGTAATTATCTTACCCCTTTACCCGTGGATCCGCCCTAATCTCTTAGTATGTTTTATTTGTCAGCAGCAGTTTTAATCTTCGGAAGATGACTTTCTCTTTCGTAATTCTGGTCATTTCATTTTTTGCAGTTTGCACCTTTTTCTGTAATGCTGCTAACAACTTCATCTACTCTCTTTCCACTAGATTCAAGTCCTCTTATCCATAAACTCTCATAACTTTAAGATTTGTTCTGTATTTATTTCCATCCAATTTTCTCCCATTTTTTTATTTCCTTTGCGTTTCTTAACCGTTTTAATGAGTTGACAGCTCGTCCTCCAACCTCCTATTCTCATGATGCATCTTATATACTCGTTTCTCTATTTGTACAGAATACTCGTCGAAGCGGTAGCAAGCAACAACCTTGTCTCATTCCTATATACACTCCGCTCCTGTCATCTTCTTCTTATCATTTTTTTACAATATTAATAATGTATTAACTATTTATAAGTCTTCCATCTTTTCAGTCCGCACCAATATCATTCAATATTCCCATGAACTTTTCCCAGCTCAACCTATCAAATGTCTTCTGCAACACGCGCACCAATCATGGTTAAATTCCACGGAACATTCTGATGGGATCTTCAGTATTCCGACGACATCGCCTTCCCTTTGCCTTTTCTGAAACGCAATTAACTAACTCCAAGGAATTCAACTGCCATCCTCTCCGACCTCTTTGCAAAGATTCCTTGACATATGCGACAGAATCTTTATCATTCCAAAGTTTTTACAATTTATTAGAATGGATTTCTTCGTCAGAGGAAAAATTGTTGCTTCTTATAAATCCCGTATCATAAATAATCTCAATCCTGTCATTATTTTAACCCCTTCGAACCAATGTCTTTAAGAACTTCCACTGGTATTTCATTATTTCCTGTATATATCTAAAAACTTCTTCAAGGTTCATATTAACCTTAAATAATGTAATTTTTATAAAGATACTTTAACTGGTTTACAAAATTCGAAGAGACCGATAAATAACAGGTGATTGCTACGTTTTTATCGCCAGTCAGTGTATTTTAAGAATGACGTCAATATAAATTATCGTCACAGCAACCAGTTGATTAAAAAAAACTAAAATGATAGTTGTATCCCCATTTATATGATCAAACGCGGCACCTCAACATTGAATTCAACCGCAAAACCTCAAGGGAGGATGGCGAGCCTTTTGAATCGGGTTGCCCACCTCTAACGACAAGATTATGTATCCAAGGCAGCTACTGCTAACCGATCCAACCCAACACGCCCAGGCGCCATCTTACACGAGTAATTTCTTTCTCAAAGGAGACCCATTTAGTAGTTGCATATTCAATTAGCGGCACGACCATCCACTCAGGCGCATATCTCCATCTCACCATAGCACGGAGTTCAAACAACCGGTTCTGCAATCATCGGATAGTACAAAAAAATCTCCAAAGTGGGTTTCTATTATACGAAATGATTGCTTTTTCGTGGCTTAAGTTAAAGTAAACTACGAAAATTTTAATTCAATTGTCAAAATTGAAAACTATCAACTATTCCGTCAGAACGGAAGCATCTACGTAGGTGGAATTACCTGAATCTCGAGCAAAAATCCGGAATAAAAAGTATTGCCCAAAAGCAAAATTCCTGGGAAAAATTGGAATCTACGGAATTCGCATTCTTTGGCGTAACTGGTGCTAGGTTTCGGATTGCGCCAAGTTATTAAGTATTCTTTCCGATATATCGTATCGGATTTTAAGACGAGCGCATTCCTAGCGCGCTTTCCGTGGGCTTGCCCTTCCCCATTCACGAACTCTACCTAATTTCCGATTCTCTCAAAAGGGATCCTAAGAATGCGGAACTAAGCTTTCTCGACGTATCTTTTTCTTTTAACAATTCGCCAAAGTCACGCTTCGAGCGTATTCGTTTAACAGTCATCCGGAACGAAGGACAACGTCTCCGGAACAAACCTCAGTCATTGGAGGACTCAACTCGCAAGGCTATCGTCCGAAGGAGGCCCGCGCGTGACACTAAGGGATGCAACTCGCTGGGCTACAAACCACCACCTCTAAACCTATTTCCATGCTTCCGTCCTGCTCCCCGCCCAATACGCGCCTCCCCCTCTGCCTCTCCTCCGCCTCCTCCCGCCTGCATTATTCAAGCGTACGGTTTTTGCCTCCTCTCTTTGCGAAGACGGGGTTACTACGAAGATGAATAATTCATGCGGTGGGATCGCCTAGGAGTCGACAAAAAAAGAGTAGTGGGAGAGGATTAAGGTGAGCAAGTTGCTGCTTCCTTTGCCTGTCCATGCCACTCCTCCCCCATCCTCCTTCCACCCCCTGCACCGCTTTCCCTCTCCCCCTTCCTTCTCTCGCTTCTCCTTACGTGCATCCGATGGCGGAAGATGCTTATTTTGGTGATTCGGGAGATAAATGGACGAGACGCCTCCGCGAATCTGGCCGAGAGATCAACTTCCGCCACTTTCTCATGTCAGACTCACTCCCTCACAACTCCACCCTTCCGGTCTAAGCGTGACCCTTGTCGCCTCACTCCCTCCCTCCCCCTATTCTTCCCTACGTCTTCATCATTCCTTTGTCCTCTCCCCTTCTATAAACCTGTTATTTTCAATCCCGTCCGTAAAACGGTGATATATATATATATCGTGTGTCCTCAGCACCCCCAACGGCTCTTCAATCTAGGTAAGTGTCCACCGGGCTTCCTCCAACACCTTGTTGCCACCATTATTATAACCTTTCCTTTTCCCTAAGCATTTATATATATATGAAGGTGGCACCAAGGTGTTGGAGGGAGCCCAGTGGACACTTACATGGGTATTGTAATAAAACTGATAAAATCACGTATTTTATTGATTCTAAATCAGGATTCGGCTTCTGTCTTCAATAAAAATAAACTTTGTTTTTTTCTTCGTAGAACCATTCAAGTCTCAAGTTCATACAATGTTTCTATAGTAATTTTAAAATTCAAATGAAAAATAAGCTGCACTCGTCCCTATGTTATTCAAATGGAGAAAATGAAATAAAATAAAATATTTCTGTCTGTCTGTGTGGAGCGGTTGTCGGGGTTCCCGGGTACCCTATGTTACTCGTAGAGTCATATGAAGTCAAACTGCAAAGTTTGGTCCCGATAGCTCAAAGGGCGTGAGAATGTATAAGGAACAGACAGACAGATGGACAGACATTCAATTTTTTATGTTTATATATATCAGAGCTGCAAACCACTTCAAAATTTGGAAGTGGTGCGGTTCGCGGTTCGGTTCTAAATTGTTGGAAGTGGTTCGGTTCAGATGGGAATTTTGACAAGTGGTTCGGTTCGGTTCAACTAAATTAATCATTTGAAATACTATCCAAATATAGACATTACACATTCAGTATCAATCTGTAACTAAATCAATCAGCAGTCATAATTATTTTAAATGAAAGCAGAATTTATTTAAAGAAAGGAAAAAGTTATATTTTAAATACAGTAAAACTCGTTTAATACGTATTTGAGGGGACCGACCCATTGCTTCGTTATAAGCGTGACTACGTTATATACGAGAAACATGGTTTTTGGCCTATACATCCCATATAACACGTATACACAATCAGTAAAGGCTGTGCTATACGGCTATTTAGAACCGGCCAGCCTTACATACCAGCAATTACACAAATACAATTCATTTTGTATTTCTTTTCCTTTTTTTATGAATTTTTGTGTGAATTGTATATGTGTGATACCACAACTTCCACTTTAAAATTTCTTAAAATATAATATGTATATTACGTATTTACTCCGTATACTTCTGTGGCTGCCGAGTAAGCATGGCGTTTTTGTTTACGTAAGCCATTTGCATTGTCTAGATGTTTTGGTGTACTTCTACAATTTCCTGTTTTATCGCTTTTTATTATTTAAAAAATTACCCATCCATTGAATATGGCATCAAAATAAATACCTAAAAGCAATGAACAGGAGAGAAAAGGTTGTTTTAACGCTAACACAAAAGCTGGAGCTGATCAAACGAATTGAAAAAGGAAAAAAATAGAGCAGCCATAGCAAAAGAATTCAACATCGGATCTTCCACGCTCTACGATAAAAAGGCTCATAAGGCTTAATTAATGAAATTTGTGTCATCTTCCGAGAGGAGTAAATCAATTAATAAACATCATACGCTTCATAAGCCAAAAATGGAGGAACTGAATAAAATATTATATGACTGGTTTTCACAGAAATGTTCAGAAGAATTAAATAATTTCGTCCTTTTCTAATAGAGTAAATAAAGATAAATAAGAAAGATATAATCCAATAAATTCAATTTTGGGAACAGGTTCACTGCCGTACTCCCCAAACTTCCCGGACGCCCTAAACTTTTCAATAGTCTTTTTAAATAAAGGAAGAACTCTAGACACGGTGAAGGCAATGAACAGAATAGGAAAATTAAAAAAACTCCAATTCACCGTAAAGGCGGTACTTACGTGTCATGACTCGCAGGACCACTTAGAGGACGCGCGTTTCGACAGCTACGCTGTCATCTTCAGCAATGTCGAAGATTACAGCGTAGCTGTCGAAACGCGCGTCCTCTAAGTGGTCCTGCGAGTCTTGACACGTAAGTACCGCCTTTACGGTGAATTGGTGTTTTTTTAATTTTCCTATTCTGTTCATAGTCTTTTTGTTTTGCACGTAAGAGTAGCAACGTATTAAATAAGAATGGGTAAATAGTGTCTATATCTAACTACGTGTGGAAGAATTAAAATGGAAAATGCAAACCCCATGCATAGTTATGTTTGGGGAGTACGATAGTGAACCTAAGCCCAATTTTGTTTGGTTATTGCTAAATTTGCGATGTCGAAATCGAAAATCGCTCCCCTAACCGGATATTTCTCCTAATCGGCTTTCCACAATCCCCAAGATAGCCGGATAACACAGCCTTTAATGTATTTAAAGTGAGTCGACTTCAATGCCGTATTACCATATGCAAAGAGATGCTTATCAACTTCACGGCATGTAAAATGTTCGACTGCTATTACATACGATTTTTTAAATGGTCAATTATTATTATTATTATTATGGTCATTAATTTACATAAACATTCCACATTTTTAATATCAATTTCAAAACAAAGGGAGCGTGGAAATTCGTATGGAAGGGGTAGATGGAGGAAGGGGACCTCGACGAACAAGTGCGCGTTAAACGGGCGGAAACTATTCATTACTTATCGCTCTGCTCGCCAAAATTCGTTATATATGGTGCATTTTTTTTGCCACGGGACCAAACATTTGTTCGTTACAGCTGAGAATTCGTAAAATGCGTGTTCGTTACATCCGAGAAATTTAACCAATGCTCTTATGGAGAAATTCAAGGGACCGAGACATTTCTTCGTTATAGCCGAGATTTCGTTTTAGGCGTGATCGTTATAAACGCGTTTTACTGTATATTACAATCCTATAATCATCTTCATTTATATATATTTAAAAATGGTATTTTTGATCCTAACATGTGGATGTGGATAAAAATAGTATCAGAGAGGAAAGGGTTAGGCACTCTTTCCTTTGAAGCAAACCCGCTGGTTTTTCCAATGGAAATTCCTGGTCATTTCGTTGGTCCGTACTTTGTGGATTGAGATCGAAACGAAACCGACCCACCTTTGCAAAAAAATACGGTTCGGTTCATTGAAAAATGAATCAGTGGTTTCGGTTCGGTTCGCGGTTCAGCAAAATGGCTGCGGTTCGATTCGGTTCAGCGGTTTGGTTCGGTTCGGTTTGCAGCTCTGATATATATATATATATAATGTCGGTCGCTTCGTAGCTCGCTGTCATTCCCCTTCTCACAATCTGCCCGGTTTTTTGCGTGCGTGGAAGTGCCACACGATGGAAGCGACCAGACGAGGAGTTTAGCCGCCAAGCAGAAAGGGAACGGAACCCCGAAAACGCTCCATTGGAAAATGGATAGGAGTTAGATGAGGCCGCGGTGGCATGTAATGATGCGACGGAAGAGTTCTCGTCTGAACGTAGTGGGCCCCTATCCCCAAGACAGGAATTGACCCGAATATAGATAGCAGATAAAGGAGCGCAAGAGAGAGAGAGAGGGAAAGAGAAAATGGAAGGAAAATCCAGATAACTGACGAAGAAGGTAAGATAGAGACGATGATAATGAGGAAGTACATGTGACGGATATGGAAAAAGAGGAATAGGGCGTAATTGAGATAGAGGAAGCAGTGTGGACGGGAGAATAGAAGATGGGTGGAAAGAGGGATTGGATAGGAAGAGTGAAGTTCGAAGAAGGAAAGAGGCCGGGAGGGAGAAAGAGAGAGAGGGTGGTATGGATAGGAAATGCCGTCGGGAAGGAGGCGGGAGGAGGCCCGTCTACAGAAAGTGGAGGAGGATGTGTCTTTGGCTCCATTGAAATATCTGGAAGAAGTTCGGAGGAATAAGGGAGAGAGAGAGAGAGAGGCATTGAAAGAGATATATGAAGGGGATAGCGAGACCACGGAGTGAAAATGATTCTTGCAATTCAGCTTTTCTATGGGATGGGGATAGGATGAAAATGGCAGGTAGTCGAAGAAGAAAGGTTTTAGGGGAAGGGGAGGAAGAGAGAAAAAAAAGAAGAGGGTAGGAGCGAAAAGGCGTGACTTCCCTTGCTTTCGCCCTTCAAGGCTGCCTACTTAATTTGCCATTTTAGGCTTTTGACGTGGCGGTAATGACTCCATCATCAATTCAATGTGCAGAACCTGTAAAATATGCATGGCTTGCAAACTGCTTCCAGCGGTATATTTTTTAACTCATAAACAGATCCGACGATCCTCTAATGAAAATGAGAGCATCGAATAAAGACTCCACACACGCGGGGTGGCAAATGTTGATAATATTATTTTTAATTCTAATGTAGTAGCCGCAACGCAGTTAAAGGGGTAAAAATTTGGAAGTATTTATGAATTTCGCACTTGAAATCTACCCCATTAGGACCACAGAACGCATGATAAAAGGAAAAAAGAGAGAAAAATAATAAAACAAAAACTAGATGATGTATAGAGGTTAAGCAATAAAGTAAAAAGGGAAGCTGCAAAACCAAAAGAGATGTTACGAGAACGTAAATATAAAATTATGGAAGAATTGCATTAGAGTGACATTATACTTGCTAAGACGAATGTTCATTAGGAATACGTCTAAGTCACGAAAATGGTAAATTTGCTACTGAGACAGGAGATGTAAGGAAAATATGAAAATAATTTATAGGATAATGGTGTCAGAAAGTTACAAAACTATAATCGAATGGTATAATGAGAAATACATAGAAAGTGACAATTTAGGGTTGTAAGTAGCACATTATTAGGTTGAGGTAACCTTATTGCATGTGAAGTCTAAAAGCGGTAGGAAGAGAAAACAACCAAGAAAAAATACTAATAGGTTTATGTATAGAGGAAAATGAGGTTTATATACACAAAGACAAGATTTATGAATCAGGAGAGTGGCCTCAGGATCTCCTAGAATTAACAATGATCCCTCTAAAGAAGAAGCCAAAGGCAATGCAGTGTAAAGACTACAGAACGATAAGCTTATTGTCACACACTTCGAAGATCATCACGAGGATTATTAATAAAAGGCTAAAGAAAAAGGCCGAAGAAATGATAGGGAAAGATCAATTCGGCTTCAGAAAAGGACGAGGAAACAGAGATGCTATCGGTGTAGTGAGAATCATATCAGAAAGGGCAATAGAGTACAGCCAAGATTACTGCGTATGTTTTGTCGAATGGCAGAAGGCCTTTGATAGAGTAGATTGGATACTGTTTATGAGGATATTAAATGATACAGGTGTAGACTGGAAAGACAGGAGACTGATCAGGAATCTATATGTGAATCAAGTTGTAAAGGAGAAGTTGGAGAATGCGGACACCAACGAAGTCAATATCGGTGGAGGAGTAAGACAGGGCTGTTGTCTATTGCCGATTCTGTTCAATATATATGGAGAGAGGCTAATGCAGGAAGCGCTAGAAGGCACGGGAGATTTCAAAATCGGAGGAAGGATTATAAGAACAGTGAAATACGCGGATGATCAAGCACATCTAGCAAGAAAGGAAAAGGAACTCCAAAAAATGATAAATAGACTAGTGTTAACAGGTAGAAAATACGGTATGGAAATTAATACAAAAAAATTCAAGGTCATGCGAATATCAACTAAAGAAGAAAAAATTTGAACATAAGTATTGGAGGAAAGCCATTAGAAAAAGTTTCAGATTATAAATACCTTGAAAGCATCATAACGAAAGAAGCAAAATGGACCGATGGAATCAAGACTAGGATAACGATAGCAAAAGTCGCTCTCAGAAGAAACAAACTCCTACTAACGGGAAATATAAAGCAGGAAATCCGCAAGAGGTTGATAAAATGCTATGTATGGAGTATAGTTTTGTATGGGGCAGAAACATGGACGCTAAGGATAAATGGTATGAAATATTTGGAAAGCTTCGAAATGTGGACATGGAGAAGAATGCTGAAGATAAAATGGGCAGATAGGATGAAAAATGAGGAAGTACTACGATGTATAGGGGAGGAGCGAACGATTATACAGACTATCAGAAAGAGGAAGGCGAATTAGATTGGACATTACCTGAGGAGAGAGAGAGCATGATTAAAGAAGTGTTAGAAGGAAAACTGGACGGAAAAAGAGAGAGGTACTACTTGAAAGGGAAAGAGAGCTATCAAGACATGAAGAAGACTGCGGAAAAAGGAGTATATGGAGAACCAGGTTTAACCATGAATAATCACGGACCTCTCTACGGACAGACTACCTATGATGATGATGACACAGAAGCACAAAAATTATATAGTAGCTGAAGATTTTTAAATAGGGTTAGGTAAACGGATCTAACTGCAGACGCCATGATAGATTGGGTAAGACCAGGCAGGTAAGTAGGGCTTCCAAGTTTCAAAATCGCTTTTTAATATTTGTAGTTTAAATTTTTTTTAATTACATGGAAATATTAATATACAAGAGTATAAGTATACAGCAGCTTATTGTTACTCAAATCGGTACAATATCAGACGGGCTTTCGTTATCGCGCAGTTAAGAAAGGCCCTGCGTATGCTAGCCAAATCCTCAAATGTCGACGAAAACATTTCATAAATGACTATAAAAGTGGAATTATGTGACTTTCTATGAAAGGAAAATTCGAGTTAAATGTTAAATCAGTTTCGGATGTCTGTAACAGGTGGAACATTTTACTAATCCTAGTGCTATTCTGACTGAAAATTGAAAGAGTATCACAGAGAACATGGTCATGGCCTATATATGATATGACGAATATTGATGATAAGATATTTAAATAAATGTAAAAAAAATAGGGGAAAAACTGTATGGAACATAAAATTATGTTATATCTACATATTTGGATATGTGAAATTGACTCTGAGGAATAATGAGACCTGAATGTGGGGTGAGCGGGATGTGGGCATAACGTGGACTGGAGATGGTTCATTAGAGTGAAAAGAGAACAAATGAGGAAGCATCCAATAAAAATCCAAAAGGCGAGAGGAGAAAAGCTTAAATTTGGCAGAAACGAATGGGAAAGTGTACAGATTTTGGAAGACAATGGATTGCTGTAGTGAGCCATAAAAAGAGAATGATAGGAAAGAGAGGAAGAGGTAAGAAAAAAGAATATTTGACTGTTTAAAAGAAAGGATGGGCTGCGAGAATACGGAGAGAAAGGCTTTGGGTGGAGCGGAGGGGAAGAGATGTGAAAGGAAAACTGCCGAAGGTAGGGAACTGGAAATGAAAAGGTCACTTCTGTGTTTTGACACTAATAAATTAGCTTACTCACAGTGAAAGTCATGAAAGGAACGGAGAGTTTGTCTTGAAATTCGAGTAATCTCGCTAGGGAGCTTAATTTTAGTTATTTTCTCGCCCAGTAGATAAAGATGTAAATTTTACTATTAAAAATTGCAATTAATGCGTAGTAAAAATAATAAAATTATCAGCCGTTTAAAACAGAGACTATATAGTAACATATTTCTTCAGTTCAACCTTCTCGAAATATTCCACTTTACTGGGCTCATTAAGATGTAAAGTTTGATACGTATTTAGATTTAATTATAACCACTTAAGAACGATTAGCTTGACGTTTGACAAAAAGTAATGATTTTACCTCAATTTCATTATTAGAAAGTGAGATAATTCTTAAATTGGAGTTTTCTAGACTGAAAGTGAATTAAAATATTTATCTTGGATCATGAATGGTTAACTTTATACGAGCTGATAACCCACTAATTTATAAGAAATAGATAGGTAGGCACGAAGATGAATCGAAAAAAGAGATGCTTTTACTGTAATGACGATGTAAGTGCATGTCACTGTTGACAGCGGTGTGTCAAAAAATTTACACAAACTTGTTTACTTAATGCAGGACATCCGGAAAGAGGGCGCAAGGCAAATAATATTCATCATCGATTTATTTTGCCCATGCTTATACAAACCAAAAGCAACCTTAGGCAAACTACTCCACTCAAGATACGAGGAACAGAACACATCGCCATAAGATCAAAAGAGAATAAAAATCACACAGAAGCAAATGCTACACCACTTAATGTTGGCATTTACGAGTTCCCACGTGACGCGAGCGTCGCATTACGCCCCCTTCCTCCGTTGACTCCCAACCTCCACCTTCCTCCTCCATTCCCACCCCTCCCGAAACAGCTCTCTTTCCCCCCGCTCCCCTCTCTCTCTATCAGCCCTGGACTCCGGAAACGCGCTTCATCTTAAAAAGTATCCTTCTATTACGACGCAAAGTTAGAGAACTGTCCCAGAGTTCCACGGTCCTCGCCCTGCCGTCTTTCGACTCGGGAAGGAATGGTAACCTCTCTTCCTCTCATGAAGAGAAAAGGAAGGTAGAGAGAGAGAGAGAAAGAAAGGGAAATAGAGAGAGGAAAAGAGAGAGGGAAAGAGTGAGAGAGAGAAAAAGAGAGGGAAAGAGAGAGAGAGGCAATGGAGATTGGAGACCATGGAAGGGAAAGAGTACACGACGGAGAGGCTGTTTGTGCGAAAGTTCCTCTTTCCCCTCTACTATCTCCCCCCCCCCCCCCTCCGCCCCCCTTTCCCCCTACCCCACACCTACTTATTTCCTCCCCTATATACGCCCTTCTTTCCTCCCGATCGTTTCCACGGCCTCAGGAAAGACTTATTTTCAATGTGAAGACGACCGTAATCCCAGAAACTTCAGCCCGGCGCTGGAATTGCCGAGACCCAGGGACGTATCCGTGTTTCCAAAGGGAGAAGGAGCTTTCCAAAACGGATTTCTTCTCTTGTTTTTGTTTTTGTCGCAGTGTGTGTCCATTGTCAGAAGTTTTTTTCCTGTGAAAACGGCGTAGAAAAGTAATTTTGCCGGGATCTAAAGGTTCAATGCGAACGACTTATATACTGATTTTCAAAGAGTTGAAATGTCTTTACAGTGTTAAGGATTAACGCTTGTGTCGAAGGACGAGCCAAATTAGCGAAAATGATCCCATTGCAGTTCGCTCGCATTATCGCCATATCGATCCGTAAAAAAAACAATACATTTGATTAAACCGAAATAAGCACGTCTCTTTCTTATGCTTTGTTTAATAATTCACATTATATCACCGAGGATAATGGAGGATTTGCACAACCTTTTCGCCGTAAAGGAACTTTTCCATTGCCAGAATAAAAAAATGAGAAAAACTGGCCATCGCGACTGCTAAGAAAAAAGTTTCGTACAAACTTTCATTGCGTAAACGTGATATTTCACTGCTAGATTCGCAGCAAAGTAGATCCTATTTCACAGTGGTTATCGTGAGGTCATTTACCCCAATGGAACGGAGAGAGGCCATGACTGAGATCCATGGTCACCGTCCATCATATCCCCTTGACGTCGCGCCTAGTAGAGTCGACATTCATAATGCGCGGAAATGCTGAATAATGGGAATAAATCCCTAGACTACGAGCAAAAATAAAGACGGAGAACAATAAAGGACTGGGCTACATGGTAGAGATTTACATTCCACCGAAATACTGAGAGATGGCGATCTTCCTATGAATTCTATGGTTGCAATGCGAACGGTTCATATCTGATGATTCCTTGTGTTTGGGATGTTTCCATTTTTGTAATTTTTCCGGTTGTAATGAAGTTCTTAACAGAAAGTATTATTTTAAATGAATGTGTTAAAGTGATTTACTGATAAAAATACGTATTTTATACCGGAGAAACAACATTCTCTTAAACAAAACATCTATTTATTTATTGATATGGACGGCAATTAATTGGTGAATTGAAAACACAATGAACCCACCTTACGATGACCAAGTTGGGGTCTCACTAGATACAGTTTATGCGGTGCCACGGATCCGGAGAGATATGCTCTTTCCTCCTCCTTACGAGAAGAAGCCAAAGAAATAAGCGAGGGCGAAAGGGGCTCCAGATTGATGGGTAAGGGAAGGAGTACGCCTGAGGAAGGGTCGCGATTGTGGGTACAAAGCAGGGATCCAGGGATTATAAAAACGAAAAATAATCTTTTCGCTTTCGTTGAGAACGAAAACAGATTATTATGTTTTCCTCCTCCCTGTATTTTCCTAAAAAAATTCTTTCCCGTTCTATAACGCGGAAAACGTGGTCCTCCTCTGATATCCTTTTAAAAATACGTTCTATAGACTGATTTAAAATAAATTTGTTCGTTTTTTCTTTGGGAAAAGAAAACAAGAAGTTAAAAGATCGAAATGAAAACGATACTATGTGACGTTGCAACTTCCGTACCTACTCGATGGTGTTCAAATAAATGTTTCGTTCAATTGAAAGGGAAATACGAGATTAAAGGTGGCATTCAAAGGGCAGAAAGAGTCGGACCGTGAATTTTAACAGACGTGACCAAACAGGAGTCGTATAATATATTGGACGAACTCTTTTCAGATTCAATCATATTTCTTTATGGTCTCACTGTTTTATGCGCAAACAGATTCAGCCATTGTTAATTTATAAAAGCGCTAAGTATTGCTTGCCATTATAAGCGCTATCCAAATAAAACTCTCGCAGAGATTTTCATCCCTCCTTGTAAGCAGATCCAATGCAAATATTTTACTCCTTTATTTAGGCAATAGTCACTTGTTTATATGTTATGTTAGACATAGCAATAAGGAATCTTCAAAAGTGCAGATGAATGGGACGTTGATTATGATGGTCGAGAAATATGTCAGTATAATTCAAGTCATGTACCGAACCCTGGTTATGAATTATATTCATGTATTTCTATCTTATACTTAGGATAACGTTTGCTTCTGATTGCGATTCTTGAAATTTTTCTCCAAAAATTACTTGATATGATTTTTTTTAACTTGAACAAATAATTATTTTTCTTATTACAAGTATTAATGAAATAGTAATTTTTATTTGAAAACAGCGGTGTAACAGGATGATCCTCTCTAATACTTTCCAAGATTAAGACGTGATGTAATGGCTAATTTTAAGTTTCGTATGTGACTTTGTTGAGAGGGAAAGTTATAAGAAATATAGGAGCGAAGTTATATCGTTAAGACGGAGACAAGATGCTTGTAGTTTTAGGTTATCAAGCTGCGCACAGACGCTTCCAGGATAGTTGATATGGCAGCGGATGCAAAGTTTTCAATAGGGTCACGACCCGAAGGTCGTGGTTTAAGTAAAATTACTATCTCGGAAAAGTTTTACAAAACTAGACGTCTGTAAAAGAGTTTCTTGTGACTTCCCTGGCATTATAGTTGTTTTTTATCTCTAAATACAATCACATTATATTATAAATTTAAGCTTATCATCAGATCAACCAAAAAATCATTACAATAAAACTTTTCCAATACAAAAAACTCCATTGGACGCCATTTTTTCGCTATAAGAACGTTTATAATATTTCCCAACGTTTTCAGCGGCGAACGTCCTCCGAACCGAGATCTTTACGGCTAACAACTAGCCAGTCGTTTGGGACATTTCCACAAACGAGCCCCCTGTGCCGAAGAATGGGCCATCGCTCCCACTCTACCCGGTTGAGTGAGTGAATGGCATTCTTCCATACCCTAGTTACTGCGGTCGCTTGGCAATGGTCCGATCTATATGTAGATGGCGGCGATGATTATAAATTCCCCAATCAGTACATCCGTTTCCGGCTTACTTGGTTGGGTGACCGTTGCAATACGTACATACTTGAACCCATTTATTAACACTGTTTAGGGGCATTTGGCTAACTTTGGAGCATAAAAACTTACTGCCCTTTAAAAGGAATAGAAATAAAATATGTATAATTAAGGATGCGTGAATTATTATTCGTACAATTAATGAAAAGCTTTGGAAATCTCTCGTATTGAAGCGCAAAAAGTCTTAGAGTTAGGTCAAACATATTTAAAAGGATCGCAGTGAAAACGGAAGAAAATGGGGAAAACTAAGCAAATAAAAACTACTGCAAACTGAAAAAACTGCGGAAGAAAATCACAAGATGGGAAACTGTAAGGGAAAAATATATCAAATGGTAGCCAAAGAGAAATAGGGAGAGAAAGAAACCCGTACAAATGATGGAAATACTGACGATTTTGCGCAGAGGAGAAAGATTTGCTTCTTTCGTGATGATAACAATGTTGAATTTAATCATAAGATGTTTTATAAGATAAGAGATTTTCAGAGCGGATTTTGTGAAGGTCGCGTTTTGAGAATTCAAATTTGACCGAGATTTTTGGCAGGAAAATTTAAAAACAGAACCAAATTATTAAAGACATTAAATGAGTCTATTGCACGCCTTATTAGGCCAATAATGATTGGGAAAGGGTAACAGATCGTGGTAAGTGAACAAGTTCATGAAGCGGAGTAATTAAAGGATGGAAAAGCTGTTAATTTAACGGGCTGGAAGGATAATACCATTCACAATTCATTTGGGCGATATTGCTTCGCGGGCGGAGCTTTGCGCAGTCGCTTCTCTTAATTGGCCTTTATCAATAAGGCGGAGTCGGAAAAGGACCGAAATCGCAGTTTCTCAATTACGGGGTAATTTATTGCGAGCATCAGCGGGAGAATATCGACTCCTCGCAATTAACGGGATCCTGCGAAAGTGCATTGGCGGAGAATAACGGCGAATTACGGAATCCTCATAGGACCTTTAAAAAATTCTCTCAAGTTTCTTACTGTACCACATATAATTAACGAAACTATTAAATGTCGGAATGGCAGAAATATTGAGAAAAAATTTGGTTTCGCAGCCGATGTGTCACCTATCGTAGAATTAACTTACGGTCAGGTTTAAGAAACGACTGCATATTAGAACGCAGTAGGAAGCAAATCGCTTTCGGTTACAGAATAATATATAGGCTGACTTGACGCTGCGGAAGGAAGGGAATAATCGGATCGATCTAGAATAAGAGACCGTTACTATCGCCATCCGTGAAATGTCGAACATCTCGTTCGCTCTTGTAGAGCTTATTCGCCCGAAAGGGAAGCGTCTCGCAGCGAATCGGGAAGACAGACGAACATCGAGGTCACCATCGCAAAAAACTCGGACCTAGAAAGAAGGAAGATTAAAAAAAAGGTCGAAATCGAATAGGTCGAAAAGACGTCGCTGCGGACGTGAGTTAATCGGATGCGCCAAGACAGGAGTTCAAAAAAACGACTGCCGCCAGGGGGGCAGCTCAAGGGCTTCGTTTGGCCCACTTTTATAACAAAATAATTATTTACTGCCTATTCAGTTTCCTTAAAAACACCCTTTCGCGTAAAACTAGGGTTTCAACTTGAACGATAGCACTCGAGTTGTTGAAGGCGAGGTGCTTTGCATTTATTTAATAAAGGGCTTTACCATGTTACGTACTACAAAAAAATCAAGAAAGTTTCTGGAACAAAATTATCTCACATGGCTCGCTGAGTCTACCGAGGTGCTGCGTGTACCGAGTAGTTATTTTTAGAGCTGTTTGCGATCTTACTGAAAGATTTTCTGAACTTTTTATCGTGCTGAGGGGAATCTGCAAAACGAGGAAAATTATGAAATGCTGGGGGAAGAGAAGAATGAGATTAGCAGAGTTGTCTAAAGAGTCTTTGAGAAATTGTAAAATAATGACGTCAGGTCATTGAAAAAAGATACGATGACAGTAAAAAGGAGGAAATACATTAAATTCTAGGTTGGTAATTACGAATATAAATGAAATTATGCATAGATCATTCGATAAAAGTCGAAATATGAATCCGTTGTAAATCAGTTATCGACACTAAAAATATATATCGCAAAATATCATCTTACAATTCTTGAAACTGTTGTTAAAGATTCATGTTTATTTATTTTAATTCGCAACTCAAGTCTCCTAATCTCATTTTTTAAATTCTGAAATAGGTACCGATTTGCGAGTCTTTTTAATAGGAGATAATTATTTTGCACTTGATATTTATAATAAAAAAATCTCAAGCTTTAATAAATGGCCTTGACTTGTTAATTAGCATTCTAACCATTCGTCAAGTGTATTAACATTAAATTTCCATGGTACGCATTTAAACGCTTATATTTCCATCGCATGTTTTCTCCTTTCCGAATTTTTAGAAGGAAAGAGAACTAGCATAGTTAACCTTCGAAGCAGTGGAAATAGAAACTAATATTATACATATAAAAACACACAAATTTATATCATGCATATCCTACCTATTATAATGAAACCCAACCTCGTTCTGTCAATCCCTGTGTAAGATTTTAGGAATTAATGCCTGTAGTTCAAGAAAGATCTTTGATTTCGAAGAACCTTTCGTCAGATGCTCAACCCTTGTAGGTTTTTGGTGGAAACCTGCCTATTATAAGGGTATTACTTCGATTTCAGAAGACTTGAATTTCTCCATTTGATTGACATGTGAATGAGTGCACCATATTTAGCGTTACCGTTTTTTTAATCGTTAAAATCGAAATACGAATTTATATCGTTAGAATAAAGCACAATTATTTTACCAGTGAAGAATTCCGAATAAGCTTTCAGATTCGGAAAAACGAGAAATTATCAAGGATTTAATAATTAAAAATATTATTACTACGACCAGTTCATGCATTATTTCCGCGTGTGAGCTCGCTAAATAATTGATATTTAAAGTCATCTAGGGACCAAAAAACTAATTACAATTGTTTATGAACACTAGAAATATTTAAATTCGATATAAATTTCATTTGTGAAGAAAGTGGTTAAATATGTTTAATAATTGAGGGGTGTGAGAAAAAACATGGTAACCCCCTAACTTATCTATTTGGATCTAGGTTGCGTACAGGAAAGAAAAAACTTCAATTATGATTTTGGAAATATGTTTGTCATTTGTTGGAGTTCATATTTTGTAACTTGCGTTTATTTCTGTTAAAAATATAATTTTGAACCAATAAAATGTTAATTTTCTCAAAACAGCATAAGTGTGGGTTACCACATTTTTGCATCGCAGCCCTCAATTAGTACCGTAAGGAATAAATATAAGCTAACAGCGATCAATTTGATCTCATTCAGTTTTTGACTTTGAATTTGACTGCAGGATTTTTTCCTTTGATGTAAATATTTTGTATGGATTTTAATAAGTCAGACGCTAATTGACGGAGACTTGGAGATTATATTTTCAATCATTAAACGATTTATGTACTGTTCCTTTTAACTGGAAATTGATATTCTATGACCTTGTGAAATTAATATCCTTTGCGGTCGAAACGGTAAAATAAGTCATATTATATAATCACATTAGATTTAAGGTTATAATATGAAGGTAATCACTACCGTTATTATAATAAAGTATATACTATCAGATTATGAAAGATTTTTCAATTAATAACAAATATATCTTCCATTCCTGCCCGTATATCTAAGATGCAACAATTAACATTTGCATTATGAAGTTCAATGTTTTTCACAAAGTCTCTGTTTTATTTTATTTGCAATTTTGAATTAACATCTAGCTAAGGTGCAAAACTCTTTTAATGTTAATTTAATGCTTCAGGCAGACTCACCCCTAATGTTTGATGGGAAACAGAATTCTAGTGTGTGTGTTTATAAGTCGATCGGTAAAAATTAACCAAAGGGAACCAAAAACCCGAGCATCAAAGCCTAGTTGAAGTCCATGATAGAATGGATAAATCACATACCTGCAATCGTGTAACGAGCGCGTTTTTACCAAGCAAGAATTACGCAAATCCGCAGCCTCCCCTACAAATCTCCCTCCCTCTCTCCCCTCTATAGAGTAATGCCAGGCGGATGCCAGAATTAAAGAGAGAGGCTCATTTTCTTCATATCCCTCTCTCTCTCTCTCACACAAAATCTCTCTCTCTCTCACACTCTCTCTCTTTCTCGCACACTGCTTTTAGTTTTACCTCTTTTGCTATTTCGCTCCGCATACCGCACCAAAAAAAGAAAGAAACAAGTCGAGAGTACTCGTTTAGAATTCGTTCGGCCCAACCCAACCGGACGGCTCAATAACGCCCCCTTTCTCCCTCCTCCAACTCTCCCTCCATCTCTCTCTCCCTCATCCCTCTCTCCCACTCCTATCTTTCCCTCCTCCCTCTCTCCCACTCCTATCTTTCCCTCCTCCCTCTCTCCCACTCCTATCTTTCCCTCCTCCCTTTCTCCCACTCCTATCTTTCCCTCCTCCCTCTCTCTCCCTCCTCCCTCTCTCCCACTCCTCTCTCCCTCCTTCCTCTCTCTCACACACCTCTATCTTTCCCTCCTCCCTCTCTCCCACTCCTCCCTCTCTCTCACACACCTCTATCTTTCCCTCCTCCCTCTCTCCCACTCCTATCTTTCCCTCCTCCCTCTCTCTCCCTCCTCCTTCTCTCCCACTCCTCTCTCCCTCCTTCCTCTCTCACACACCTCTCTCTCCCTCCTCCCTCTCTCTTCCTCCTCCCTCTCTCCCACTCCTCTCTCCCTCCTCCCTCTCTCTCACACACCTCTATCTTTCCCTCCTCCCTCTCTCCCACTCCTATCTTTCCCTCCTCCCTCTCTCCCACTCCTATTTTCCCTTCTCCCATTCTCTCACTCCTCTATCTCTCCCACCTTCATCTCTCCCACTTCTTTATCTCTCCCTCCTCACTCTCTCCCACTCCTCTCTCCAACTCCTCTCTCCCTCCTCCCTCTCTCTCCCTCCTCCCTCTCTCCCACTCCTCTCTCCCACTCCTCTCTCCCACTCCTCTCTCCCTCCTCCCTCTCTCCAACTCCTCTCTCCCTCCTCCCTCTCTCCCTCCTCCCTCTCTCCAACTCCTCTATCTCTCCTTCCTCCCTCTCTCTTCCTCTTCCCTCTCTCCCACTCCTCTCTCTCTCTCCCCCTCCTCCCTCTTCCTCTTCCTATTCTCCCTCTCTCCCTTTTATCTCTCACTCCCTCTTTCCTCTCCTCCTTCCTGCCTTTCTCATTCCTCCCTATCTCCTCCACCCTTCCTACCTCTCCCACTTCCTTTCCCTCCTTTCTTCCTTCCTCTCATTTCCCTCTCTCCACCGACTTTCCCTATGCAGAAGTTGTTCTCCCACGATATGAATTCCAGAGAAAAAGATATATATTTCGGCCTGCGGCACAAAAGCAAGCAAAAGTTGGAATCTCTTCGCAGTGTTCCAAAAAAAAAATGCTCCAGCAACTTAATTTTTTATCCCAAAACATTTTAGCCCGAAATAATGACACGAACAAGCTACTGACGTCGAATTTACAGTATGTTTTCGAAATTTCGAGTTTTTTTCCTCCCTGACGTATAACAGTTTTCTCTGACCGAAAATAAAAGCTCTCTCTTTTAGAATTTCAGAGTAAGGGAACAAGCACTCGCAGGATTCTAGGAATTTCGAAGGGAAGCGTTAAATAAATTTAATAACATCAACAAAGAGGAGATTATTTCCTTTTTCTTTAAAACGAAATATTTGCGTGGCGATCGATTTCGCACATTAATTCAAACATTCAAAATAAGTTCATTTTAAAAGTGGGAACGCCTATAACCGCAGGATTGAAGTTTCGCTGTTCAAATTGGTGAACCTCCTCGGCATTCGTAGACACCGGAGTATGAGTGCACATTTTGTGCAACTTGCTCACTGACACTACTTGCTCCTTTGGACCAATCCCCTCCCAGCACCACCTCTTACCATGCACCTAACTATCGCTGACCACCCACCATCTCGTTCCACCAGCAATCTCTTGCTCTTTCTCCCCTCCCCCCCATCGCCACCCTTTCGTCCACTTTTTTTGTCCCCCCCTCCATCTCACTCCCCCCATCTCACTCCCCCATCTCACTCCCCCCCATCTCACTCCCCCCATCTCACTCCCCCCCATCTCACTCCTCCATCTCACTCCCCTCCATCTCACTCCCCCATCTCACTCCCCGATCTCACTCCCCCATCTCACTCCCCCCATCTCACTCCCCCCATCTCACTCCCCCATCTCACTCCCCCCATCTCACTCCCCCCCATCTCACTCCCCCCATCTCACTCCCCCCTCCATATTTGTCCTCGCGAAATCTGCCCTCTTATTACATGATCCGCCCATCGCCGCCCTCTATACGCTGTTGCTGCTTCCATCTGCGCAGACGCTGTAGTTCATCATCGAGCAACCGTCCACGTGCACCCTCTTCTCTTCTCTTTTTATATTTGAAAAACAGGACCCTCCAATTTGATCGCAATGAGGCCAAAAGATTGAGTGGGATAGCAAGAGAATTAAACCGCTGCTTCTCAATTTCCGCGTGTCCCTGAATGGCTCACCCCTCTCCAAAGGAGATCGTTTCAATAGCCACTTTAACCGAAAAATAACTTCCCTGGAGAGAATCACATAACATTGAAATTCGGGAAAACATCGATTAAAATTATACGGTGATTGCGAATGGGGAGAGGAAAAGAGGAGATAGCGAAAATGTCCGAGTGTGCGGATCAAGATTACAAATCATGGAGAAATGGAGGAGAGATTTTGTGGTTCCGAATGTAAGCAAAGAGATTGAAGGCAGTGCGAAGGGGAGGATGGGAGAGCAGTAAGAAGATGAGGTTAAGGAGCTAGAGGAAAAGGAGGAGACGAAGAAGAATTTTAGTGCCGCCGTAACGGGTTATGCCATTTGAAGAAGCGAGAGAATTAAAAAAAAAATCTTCGGTTCGCAAGTTATCGTAAGCGGGAGAGAGATAGAGATGGGATTAGCGCGGGACAACCTCCTTAAAGGGTAATGCAATTCCTATAGAGATTTACACGCAATGAACACCTTTTAATGGGGATGACAGTAGCCACCGCAACGGAGAAACTCGCATTACGGAATTACATTCGATTGCTAAAGTTGGGAAATGTAAGTCGTTCGTTAGATTGAATAAAAAAAGAACTGTAGGAATGAGAGTCGCATGGAATCCCTTTAAATGAGAGACTTAAGGAGCATAAAATGGAGCCTTACTTTCGGAATAAAATACTTTTGATTTTCGTCTCTCTTTTAGTATTCGTTATTCTTAATAGTTAATAAAAAATTTCCCTCGAAAGTTTCATAAAAATAAATTATTATAATACCATTGAACAATGTCGGCATGTGTCTCTTGAATTTTGCTGCACTACGGTATTCACCCAATTTAAAGAATGATTCTATTCGTAATTACTCAAATAATTGCTGAATTGCATATTATTCATAAGATTAGACTAAGTAATATTTGTTAGAAAACAAATTAATGATATCTTACATTTTTACTGCAGGAAAACCTCTCATTTAAGATTTTTATCGAGCACAAATTGTGTCACACAACTATTTCATTGTAACATAAGATACTTATTTTAAATTTTTATCGTAAAGGAATATATAATATAACCTATCCTATATATTGTTCATAATGAGCACTTTAAAATTATCTTTCACAATTTCTATTTACCTAATATTGAAGCCCTCGACAAAATATTGTAAATAAAAAGTATACTTACAAAGGCAGTGTTTAAAAAGATTATTTTATTTTCAGAAAGGTAGAGACATAAAATTTACCTGGCCTGAAAATAAACAATATTAAAATGATTTTTTACTCGCCGAAAGCTCAAAATTTCCCATATTTTTCGGTGCTATAAATTCAGCCACATACTACATTCTCATAATATATCTCAATAAGGCGATCAGATTACTTTCTCCTCTAACCTCTCTGATCTAAATCCCTCTAGAATTTTCAAGCTAGTGTTCAGTCGGCGTTCCTCTAGTGACAATCAATTAAAATTTCTTAATTATGAATTGGATAGTATATTTGTTTGACGAAGCTTGCGACCCTACGCTGCACTTTTTACACCTCGAATATGTAACGTTTCTAATTTCCATATAGTACTGGTTGCGCACTCGACCTGCGGCCTAATAAACGATATGTAACGCATTTATCGAACTTTTGGTAATATTTCGGGCCACTCTAGCTATGAAAGTTGATTTCTAGTTGGCTGCACCGACCACTCGAAGAATATTTGTATCGCACGACAGATCGCGGGAGAGAATTACTCCTCAAGGAGTTCGCTATAGGTATTTCTATTCCACCTATTTTACGCGGGATATCTATCGATTGATCCCTGACTTTCCAGAAATTCGTAACCGAGCACTTCTTGAGGTTTATTTCCAACTATCATTCCATATATCATTCGGTGATCGTTTCAAGATATTTCTTCAGAGATTTCTGATCATCCTGAGTATTTATTTCCATTCCGTAGCTACGTACTGTTGAGCATATACCATTAATATAAATCAAAAATAATAATGGACTTAGGACACTTCCCAGCGGAAAAGCGTGCCTAACACATGGGTGGAAAAAATTTTGACGAGAGATTTGGCAGTTACGGTTGCTTATACTGGCCGCATTAAGAGATGAAAACGCCGCATAAGGATTCATATCGGAAGTTACTTTAGAGAATATGAAGGTTTAAGTGAAAATCGATAATTAATAACATTTGATGGTCAAAATTTCATAAGTATTTCCGCTTCTAATTTCAACGAATAAACACGAATTTGTCTGCACTACATTTCATGGTTTGCTTTCATGATGACATCGCTGGCCCTATAAAATTCTCTAGGTGGCCTGGTGTGGCCCTAGTTTCCTCGTCCCTGCTCTAAATGGATCAGAGTTTATTCCGTCGATAATTTTTTCTTGAGAGAAAATTTCTAACCCAACTCACAAGTTTTGAACCAACACCGATATTTACGAGGGTTGAGATTAACTTCCTGCGAGATACCTTGTCGAAGGCTTACTTGCAAACTATAAATATTGCGTCGGCTTGGGTATTTTCCTCGGCAATGGTCAATACATCCACCATAAGTTAATATCTATTACGACTTATATTTGAAGTAAATGAAATTACTCATTACGACAGTCCAGCTTTTTTCGAAGTTAATAGTAATGTTGTCATTAAAAGAAGATTTTTATAGATCGAGAAGCAATCGTTAACGTGGAGAGAGCATTATTAATCAGTGCAGTTTCATTAATCACAAACGCTTACTTCAAGACGGAAATCAAATATTTGCGTTCTCTGAAAAACATTTAAATCGATGAAAAAACTTGCACACTTCAGTCAAGATAGATTGCTGGAATTCAAATTGAAGTAGTTTCTCCAGGAACACGGATCCCAAAGAGCCCGCGCACGCGCACACAAACATCCACCAGCCCGCTACCGCATGCGCGCCAACCTCACGGGATATTTTTGCATACCGAATCCGGATTTAGTCCCTTAGAGATCATCTAATATCTCTCAGAGTTATTCACACCGGGAAATAAGAAAAACTTTTGCCATTCCCTTCTTCATCACTCTTTACATACTTTGTCTTTCCGAGAAAATACGGAAAGTTTTCATTTATTTTATCCCTGATTCTCTCAAACAAAAGTCGCTCCTCTCACAAGAGGGAAAACTTTTATCCGCTCCGCTTTTCAACCGCTTTTCTTTCGCCCAACACATTCACTCATTCCCACAATCCCATTCACCCAGAATCTAACAATGTGCAGTCACAAACCTCGGGGACCGTTCCTTCCTCCCTCTCTCCTTCCACCTCCTCTCTCTCTCCGCCTCCTCTCTCCTTCTCTCCGCCTCCTCATACCCCTTCCCGCCTCCGTTTTCACCCCCCTCCAATCACCTCTGCCCCCCCTATTAATCCGACCCGACCGCCCTTTCTTACCAACTTCCCATCCACTCTACGTCACCAAAGTTTCTTGCCATCGCTCATTCATCGCTGTCAATGGCCATCTCTCTCCTCCTCTCTCTTCCCTCTCTCTCTCTCTCTCCAATCAAGGGACCTCTGCGATAAACAGTGACTTATATCTTGCTAACCACACCGCAATGTCCCCGCCATCCAATTCCACTCTCATTCTCGCTGTCTTCCCCACGGCTATTCCCTCGTATTTCGCCCTCCTCCGCCTCTTAAGAGCACCTCTACCTCCGACTCCCTCCCCGCCAGTCTCTTATAAGCCCGAGCTACTCACACGCCCCCTTGATTCCGCGCTCTGACGGCTCATCCCCTAATAATCCTCCAACCCCTTCTCCCATTCCTACTCTCCCACTTCTCCTTCCCTTGCTTTTCCTATATATCCTTTCTCGCGTCCTTATCCTTTTTCCTTGCGTATCGAGGCGACCTCCGGCGGTGAGATGGAGGAATTCGGGGGAGGGGGAAGGGGGGAGGAGCGGGAGCCGTTCCCCAATCCACTTGCAGCGTGCGACTTTGCTTCCTCGCAACCTCCCCCTTCCCTTGTCTAATCCATCGTTGCAAGGAGTTCCTGTCCAAGCATGGCGCTTATTCGGAAGTTCTTTCGATCCGTTTCGCCCTCCTTTATCTCTCTTCCTCCTTAAATCCTCATTCCATTAATAATTATGGACTCGGAAAGTCTTGCTTTTCTCCCCCCTCATTCCCCTCTCTTTTCCTTGTGCCGTTCCCCTCCGCCTCGCCCTCCGCCACTCCTCTTCCTCCCTTATTTTCTTATATTTGACTCTCTCTCTCTCTCTCTCTCACTGCCCCTGTACTCGCTTTTTAACTTATTCTCTTTCTCTTTCCAGTTCTTTCTGCTTTTCTCTCTACCATTCCATCTGAAACGTGTTCGCTCAGAAATATTAGCAGCTTCCTTCATCTTTCAAATTATATACATTTCCCATGACACTAGCTTTGTCTTTGATCCAAGTACAAGCATTGTGTGTCTGTACGTATATATGTACCTCAATTATATGTGCAAGTAATCAATAGGAATATTTTCCCGGTGATCTGATTAAATACTAATAAAGCTGTGCAAAGAATGTCAAGAATGTACATCGCTGTTTGAATACTCTGAACAAATGAAGACGTTACCGTCCAACATAAATGTGACGAGAATACTCTGAATGTCCGACAATGAGCTTAAGGAAGCAAAAAGCGACCTTTGTAAGTTTTAATGCGATTGTCGCCTGAATTGATTCCGAAAGATGCTACCTGTGAACCTCTCAAAGAGATAAGGCAATCAAGAAGTCTATCGTAAACAAAGAGTGCTTCATGATATTAAAACGGCAATAAATTAGAATGGCAATGGGCAATTTCCGAACCGTAAAAACACTGGAAAAATACAAACGCCTCTATAATTAAAAAGTACTTTTGTCACACATATATCATTGAATTAAATGTATATGACCGGTCTTCCCACTTTTTCTTTCAAAATGCTTTATTTAATTTCTGTTAACAGCCTATCAATTTTCTGATGAATGTCTGTTCTTATGTCTCTCTATATTATAAAATCGTAATGGTCATCATTATGCATAACGCTCCAATTTTGTGAATAACTCGATTAGAAATAAACTTAAGATGCCTGAAATTTCACAATATTTCAGTGTTAATGAATCTCTACATTATGACAAAAAATTTTGAAAAAGTACGACTCCAGAGGATGAATGTCGTTACCCATAAGATAACATGTAAAAATCACATTTTTGGTTTGAAGGGTTTCATTCTTTTACTCTTTAAAATATCTTAAAATTAAGTTATCGACACTAAATTTGCGCTAAAACACGCCAAAATGAATGAGGATTCTTATTCACACAGTCGAATACTCAATCCTATTCGAATTCGCTCATATTTTGAATTTATAGAGTTTGGTAATTTATTTAACATTTCAATAATAAGATTCCATGGTTATTCAACTAATTTTCTTAATTGTTATTAAAAACCAAATATAAGTCCCTTATAAAATATATTCATTAAACTCATATTCAAAACATATTACCGTTAAACTAATCTAAATCCAATAGGTACATGGTAGGAACAAAGGGGGGGGGGGGGGGAGGGGGGGGGAGTTGGCGAGCGTCAGCGAGCAGGGGGCTTGTCTCAGTTTTCTTCTAAGAAAAGAGCTCATAAAAAGTGTGTAGAAAATTCGTTTTAATGTCATTTATACTTCTCATTTGTTCAAGTTAAGTATTTTTGCTTTCAAAAAAATTTCTTTGTGAAATGCACGTCCCATTTGGGATGTGAGTCAGTAGTTTTGTAATTTAGCCACACTTGTTCGCGAAGTTTTGGAGTTTTTTATTCCTTCGCCCGCAGATATTCAGACGGATTTAACAAACCAACGCCTTCTCTGTAGGGATTAACTGAGCCATAACTTATTTATTTATCCAACTACTTCACCATTATCACATTATGTTGACAAAAAAAATCTTGTGATCTATAATTAGACACCAACTTAGTTTTCGTGTAGTTTTAATTAAGCTAACATATTCGAGAAATAACACAACACACCTTAAACAAGTTATTTTTTAAAATATTTCTGAGCAAACCGAATGCGAGAGTGTTTGCCGTCTTTAGTGTAAGATGGCAGCACGAACTTTTGTTTGGAAAGCAATCATCCGAATCGCGTGAAATTGCAATTCGCTGCCATCGTATTTCAACTAAATTAAACCTATGTATAAAATTTCTTCTTCGTAAGAGTAAATGACGTCAAAGTTACGAATGTTATTCCAAACTCCTTAACCGCACGCGTCGACGAATTTACCGACTTGTTTCCGTCCGCCGGGCAAGAATAAAAAGAACAGCGGAGGGTTAACGAACATGTCTCGCTTGATTGCTTTGATCAGAGGTGCGCAGCGCTGCATGTGTGTGTGTGCGTGCGTTTGTGTGTATGTTCGTGACATCATCATATAAGCGATTCTCCATTCCCTAAGATCCTCCCTTACTCTATCCCTTGCTCTTTTTTCTTTCCTCACCCTACCCCATCTTATTACTTCCTCTGCTCTTTTCCATTTTCCACACAAATCTGCTCCACTGCCGTAAAGTCCAAGCGATCCTTATCCAACTATCTCCTTTGATCTTACAATCAATTGGATGAAAATCCTCTCTCTCCCTCCCCTCTCTCTCCCTCCCTCCCCCTCTCTCCCACTTTCTCTCCCTCTCTCTCTCTCTTTGAACGTACGGCCTTTTATTCATTCATAAAGAGTCATCACGTTTCCTTAGAAACCTCTTTTCTTCATTTTTAACATTCTCACGGAAAAACTTCAGTTATTACATTTTTTGTTCACTTGTAATCACATTAAACGACATCTCAATTGTAAATTACTTCAGTTATTTGTTTAATTGGAATTATACTAGCCTTATTTATAATTTAAAATGGAAAGGCTAAATCATTACGCGATTCATCGGTTCTAAATAGCTCGGAAAAGTGAAGGAATTATGTTATTTATCCTTGGTTCGACCGCTGGTCGAATATGCGTCAGCTGTGTGGGATCTTTAAGAAAAGGGGCTCACTAATGAGATAGAAAATGTGCAGCGAAGGGCAGCTAGATTCGTAAAGAGAAATTACGATTGTAAGCAAAGCGTATATTCATTAATAGAAAATCTTAAATGGGCCTCGTTAGATTCTCGGGCCGTATGAAGAATTCTCATTGGCCGTATTCAGCCCTCTGCCCTATCCACTACGTAGTATGTACAACGTAGGTACATACACGATAGTAATCTAGTTGGCGTTTTCTGCATTCCGAACCAGTGGCGCTGCAATCGAAAAAGCTAGGGATGTACTCAACGTAAATTCAGACGAAAAATTGATTTTTTCTGAAACTATCGAGCTTATGAAAAAATGTTTCAAACAAAACTTGTCTACAACATTTGTAATAATAGCACATATTTAGGTAAATTGATTTCTAAAGGATTTATTTGATAAAAACGGAAAAGCGATTAGAATAAACATCCACTTCCGGTGGACCAATTTCAGCCAAAACCTTTTCAAATCTTCATTTACTAATAAAAATCTTAAGTATAAAGCTTTGTGCTGATCTGATTATTAGTTTTTGAGTTAGTCAAAACGTATTATAGGTACCTCAAAACGTGTATTTTCATCGAAATCTCGAAATCAATTTTTTCATGAAAACAATATTTTCTTTAAACTACGTATGGAGAAGGTAAAAAAGCGATTTTTGGAATTACCTATAAACAATAACCATTCAAATTATCATAAGGTGAAAATATTTTTGAAGGGTAAAATCTTACAACCATACGCTTCTCTTGCAAATACCATCATAGGATACGACAACACCGATGCAAGTCTGTATCTAACTTAATGACGCAAAATGTTTACAACTACATAACAAGAGGGCGTAGGTACCTTTTTACTTTCTCCATACGTAGTATTGCGATCACGAAAAAAATCGACTGCGAGATTTCAACGGAAATACACGTGAAAAATATTTCTTCCAAGTTTTGTTTGAAACAATTTTTCGTAGAACTATCCATTTCGGAGATATTTTGCTTTTTCTTAATTTCCTGTATACAGCGCCACCATCATGTAGCGGTGAATTCTGTAAACATATTCAAAATATACCTAATTTACGGCAATAAGGACGACTGTATTCTTTTAAGATAGGAAATAATGATTTTGCCTTATAATGCTATTCATAATAATTTAAATATCTATACCGCAAATATGGAGAAAGTCATGTGTTGGCCACATCAGATTTTTTTAAAATGTCCTTGACTCTGAAGGAAAGACAGGCACGAGGAGAGATGTCCCGAACAGGGACTCCTCGCCCTTACAGCCGCAAGAGGGAGCCGAGTGAAGGGGTAGAGGTCGAAGGTCAAAACACTCCCCCTTGCACTCACGTAGTTCCCTGTATAATCTACCACTCTTTGTCAAACTTCTGCTGCACTTATTCCCTTCCCTTGTTACACGTGTAAAGGAGAATGGGAAGGAGTTGTACATAGTATAAAATGAAAGAAAAGATGAAAGAACGGGCTATAGAGGAAGACGAGTAAAATTGAACATTAACTGTAGGAATTTTTGACATAGCGCGTCTTCCATTTATTATATTATCTCTCCCAATAGTTTGACCTCTCTTGTTTCCTCCCACAGCGACCTAAGTGTTATATTGTTTACCATAAACTTAACTTTTCCACTCATGTAAGCAAAATTTCCGCGAAAACAAATGTCAGTTGTTGGACTTCTCCATAGATTTACTGAAATTGTCGACCCATTTGCCTTGAAATATGTTTTTCCGGCTGTATTTTTACCCATTATTGAGCACTTTTCCCCCATCTGGCCCACCGCCTCCCCTACTATCCTTAACCAATTAAACCGGACCATGAATTTCTTTCTAGATGTAATGCGTCACCGAGCTCCCTCCTTCAGGAATTTATCTCGATATGAGATATCGTAGAATTTGGGTATTCGCCCTCTTCCTCGCAGGCGCGCAATTGCAGACCTGAAATTCCTCCATGCGATTATGAATGGCCATTATCGCTCAAATGAATTTTTGCCACCTTTTTCCCTTCGTGTTCCCCCTCGCCCTACCCGCAAACTCAAGTCTCCTTCATTTGCCCAAATTCCGCCTTTCTATATCGAAAAGATCCTTATTTTACAAAATTCACTCAACCTTGAACTCCATAACCGCCAATCATTACCTCCCTTGACCTCTTCTCCTAATCGAACACCTTCAACGCCTTTCTTAAACTCTTATTCTCTTCCCAGTTTCTGTTCTTTGTTTAATGATTTATTTACGATTGTTTTATTTGTAAATATGTTGTTATTTTTATTTGGTTATTATGTTCCTATGTAAAAGGGCAAATATTGCTGTTTTTAATATAAATAAATAAACAAAGTATCGTATCCTATTTAATAGATTTAATAAACCGATTTTAATCCTTTCATATGGCTAGATGACTAAAAATCAAATCGAAAATGCTATCATCTCTCTCCGAATGCCAGTGGAATTTCAACGACTGTCACATGCCAAAAAGAGTGAAACTTGAAATGTAAATGCGTAAAAGCTGAACGGAATGTTTTAGAACGATAGAAAAATTTTCCAATGGCTCTCCTGTACATTTTTTAATTTTGTTAAATCTCAGCTTGGTCAAGTGAAAACGAAAGCGCTGATTTAATTTGATTAAAATTATTTTCAGCTATGTAAATATTACTTTTGAGAAGAATTATTACAAATTTTCGATTTTTATTATCTATTATCTATATTATATGACAATAAATCCGTCATAATTGTGAACTAGAACTTTGTTTTAAAGTTAAAAGTGATGATGTAGGAGTCACCATAGTGTACTATAGCAATAAAAGTTGAGATTAAGAAACTGTTTTTGCGTTTTACTCTTTCAATAGAATCCTTATATCAAGTAGTCATCCACAGAGATAATGTTTATCATAAAAATAATAGGTTGTGAGCGAAAATGTTTGCCTGAACGTGGTGAAGTGAGCAATGCGCTGAGGTGTACTTATCAGATGCCTATCACCCGTAGTAACACGAAGTGAATAACTTTGGAGTCAGAAGGTGGTTCTAGCCTCCATTGTTATATAAGACTTTCTTATACATCCTCATCAGATATTTCGTAAACGATATGCATCATAAAATAGCTATTTATATAACTGGCCACGGATAGAAATTTCTTTAAATCCATGCTAATTAAAACGTTTATGACTCTATATGAATTGGTGTTGTAACAGTTTCTTTGTGATCTTTGCCGCGACTTGAGAGTGAATGGATTTATTCATTGCTTAAACAAACAACATAATAAGCTCTCCAAAAAACCTGCCCAAAATCGACAAAAATATATTGAAATCTATTCATGTAATAATGGTGCTTTTACGGATGATTGTCTTCATTTGTAAATCAATCCCATTCCTTCCGAAAATTTGAACAAATCCGCGCGTTACAGAGCATAATTCTGGACTCGGTTTACAAACTGTATCAAATAACGTCTAGCAACCCACTTCACATCAAACAGCTGGAAAATAGTTTTGATGTACAGTGGATTTACTTGCTTCATTTAACTCCTTATGATTATGGAGGAATCTCTATACCGATTTCTTCTGGCGTAATTATTTTCCAATTCCTGACTATTTCTGATATCATTGAATTGATAGCTAAGAAGATTTCTGATATTATATCGCATTAATCGGGATACACTAACAAACTCGAGCTAATATTTGGAAAATGCTTCGGTAAAAGCAAAACGATTTTCTAAATAAATAAGAGAATGGCGCGGGTTACTTTCGAAGAAGACACTTCGCCTCGCTCCACGCGTATCGCCAATTCAATCCGCTCGCATATTCCTCATATCTCGCCTTTCATCTTAGAACTTGTATCTCCATCAAAGGAGAAATTTGAGGTGCTCTCTCATTTCATAGCCGGGCAACTTGGGAGTCTCCGCCCCTTGCTCTCTCCTTGATTCCTCCTCCGCCCCCGCACTGCTTATCTCTCACCTCCCTCCCTCCCGCCCCCAAAATCACGCCTCCCCCCCCCCCTCCCCACCAACGCTGCGCTTCTCTAACCTGCGAGAGGTCGCACCCACCGCAACTTCTATGTGCTCTCGACCTTCGTCCTCTGCTCTCCTCCTCTTCCCCACTCCCTCCCTGTTGCAATGGTCTCCTCCCATCCAGGTCTCTTAGCCGTAGCATTTCTTTTCTCCCCTCCACCCCCCCCCTCCCCCACCTTTCCTCCCCTTACCGCTCTCCTAAAGGAGACACTCCTCTGCGCTGACAATTTGCCTGATGGCTTCCATTTCCCCAAATCTCCTCTCCCTGCCAGCTTCTCCTTTTCACCCACTCCTTCCCTCTCTCTCAAACTATCCCAACCATCTCAATATACCCCTTCTCTCTCTCTTTATCCCTTTACTTTCCCTTTCTCTCTCTCTCTCTCTTACTCACTCTCTCACTCTCTCTCCCTCACTCTCTCTCTCACTCACTCTCTCTATCTCTCTCTCTTTCTCCCTCCGAGAGCTTTTCCTCCCATCCCAACTCCTCCAGTCTTCAGATCCGAGGTTGTCCTTAGGATCTCATCGATCGGATGGCAGCAACCCCTTTCCAACCCTCGCTCCCTCCTCTCTTTCTCATCATCTCTCTCCTTCGCTCGCTCCTCCCTCCTTTGGCTTATTTTCTCCCTCTAGGTCGCCTCCATTCTCCTCCATCCTACGCCTCCCCCGGCACCCCTTTGCCTATCTCCTTGCTCCCCATAGGCCTGCTGTCTTGCGCTCCTGTACTCCGATGCGGTTAGATCTGCGAAACTTCCACCGTAATCTAATACTGCTCTCGACACACCCTGGCCTTTCAGTAAACCTCTCACACTAATCAACCAATCAAGAGGGCGGGATTTTTCAGAGATCGATGCCATCCGAGTGCTTCCAGGAGGATGACTTTAAAACAAAGGATCAACTTTTCCATTATATAATTTAATCGGATATGTTGGGCCATAAATATTTTGTCGACATTTCGTATTTTCACCTCTCAAGCGTATATGTAGGTAAATATAAAACTGCGCCGTATTCACAGCAAAAGATGAGATATAGCGTTTTTTGTGATTTATGTTCGAGAGCCGGATTTTTGTACATTTTTTATTATTCCGGATTGGCAGGCCCACCAACGTGTATACCAGTTAATATATAATACTCTCTTAGATGAAAGATTAATTCCATAAGGCATCCTTAAATGTGGTAACGGAAAAGTACATGTAGACGGCTTTGGGTTCATAGACGTTTTTGCGCTCTTTACAAAGACCTCGGGCAAGCGTAGGGATTCATTGCTCAATAGAGAAGAGAGCAGGCACGTGCAGCCTGCCTGCGTGATAACTTTATGCGGCCCGCAAAGCCTCAGCCTTTGATATTATTGCAAATAATTTTGTACATTTTGACTTCGATTGCTGTCATAACCGAATGCCTGATGAAATTTTAACGCTGAAAATTAGCTGAAACTTTATTGTCAGTTTTAAAATCACATATGATTTCCTGAGTAAGTTCCAACGTAAATTCTCATCCGGCTCTCCGTGGCAATCGTGACCTCTAATTCGGATAACCAACCCATCCTCATGTGTGAAGGTGGCCTGCAATGTAATAAGGTTGCACGCCCCTAAAATAAGGTCTTTACTGAATGACCAAAATTATTCCGTTAAATCACTGCAGAGATTGATTTTTATGAAATAATTCAAACCACAAATAAGCAGTATAAACATCACGCCGTGGAAGGCACTTTCATTTTATAGCAAGCGGTGACTAGTTGCAAAACATAAGAAAATTTTTTTAAATCATCTCGCCAAATTGACGTTACATTATAATATAATTTGAATTTTCAATATTTTCACCGAAAAAGTTATTAAATCAAATATTTTGTTTCGAAAGAATAGTGCAATTACTTATATAAAATCATTATTTTTCGAATGATTGGAGAAGGATCAAGTAGAATAAAATTATATAAATTTATCTCGATGTAAACGAATACTAATGTGGACAAACTGCCTGAGATACTTGAGCACATAAGGTGAGAGGAACAAGGAACAACACGATTTAAGTAAATAAACGTTTACTAGAATAATTATCATTTCCAGGGAAAAATATAACAGAGTACTACATCTCACGGTGAAGGTTAGTTATCACTTCATAATGCCACCCGAGGCGTAATAAGCAATTTTATTTTTAGTCGCAGTCAAGTAATCACGCGTGGTACTTTTATCTTTCCACCTCATTAAAAAGTCATTTTAAGAAAAATTCTTTCATCAGATTAACATCAACGTCATCTAAACGTCGGCATATAATTATGTAATTATAGGGCAAGATAGACTTTTGGCAGTATTTTTTTTGTAACCTTTCTCATTTTTTATAATTCTATTCTCTCTTTAATTCCTATGGAAGTTGAATTCTTTTCCTTCCTCTTTCTCTATAATTTTCCTTCTATCATGAACTTAAATATGTATATGCCCTCCTTTCATGAAATGTTCTATCCGGTTACCGTCTTTAATTATTATCAGTTTTATCCTTCTTTTCACTTCCGCTCTTTTTTAGACTCTCCCATTTTTACTTTCTTCATAGGCAGTATAGGGGAAAGTAAAGAAAGTGTTGTTTTCGTGAAAAAACAGAACTCGAGATTTCAACGTAAATACGCGTTTTGTGCTTCCCTGGGTACGTTTTTACAATTTTCTCTATGATGTATGTGTGTGTCTGTTTGATAACAATTGAGCGGGCTCTGTTACTCAAGAACTAATTATCAGATAAGCACAAAACTTAACATTAAAAATTTTTATTAGTAATTCAAGGTATGATAAGGTTTTGACAAAAATTGGCCAACCGAAAATGGAAGTTTTTCTTCAAATATCCCCGTTAGGACAATTATGTATAATTTTTGCTAGTATTAAAGATTCGGAGAATATAATTTTCTACAAGCTTTGTTTGAAACGTTTTTTACGAAATCGATCGTTTAAGAGATATTTTGATTGTATATCTGAAACTGTGAAGCATATCGTTAAGTGATACCTTTGCTGCATTTCTTTGACAAAATTTTCTTATTGCTTATAGTGATGCCTATGCTTCCAGGGGTAATTATTATTGCGATCGAAATTATCCCAATGCCATCTGGGCGTCATCTTTTGCAAACAAATTTTATTGTAAACTAGCTGCCCATTCAGCTCCGAAATCGGAGCTGTATTAGCTGCCTATAGAGAGCTCTGTGAGACTGCAGATGAGTAAGCATTATAGTAAGCAAGGCCCACCGCTACTCAACCCGCAGCACCAACCAGTCGGAGCGATCGCGACATCTGGTCAATGCTGCCAGGCTCGGCCGTTATTGGTATTCCTTACTACGTATGTATGTATGCACCTTAGCCTTTTAAATATATAGATGTTAACAGCGGTTCCAGCGCCGCCAATGATGTTTTAAATCGCTCATCAATATTTTTTTATCCATAGCCACGTATGCTAATTTTGTTTTCTTACTGTTTTTTCAATGTGAAAAGCCATTCAAATTATTTTTCACTGTGAAAATTCTTCAAACCGTTTAAAAATATTCGCAAGTGTAATTTCTGATAATTATTCTTGAGGACGCTGATATCGAGAGCAATTCATAAGTACTGGTGCAATCAGATTCATTACTATGTATGGAGAAAGTCATGTGCGGAACGCATCTGATTTTTACCTTTGTCGAGTATTTCATTCAGATACGTGAATCGTGATAATTCACCTGCGATCGACCGACGGTGCAACGATATATGTAGTTATTGGGCGTAAAATGACGAAACTGTTTCCTGCATAACTATGTGTATTATCGTCATATGAAAAATAACTTTCATGCATTTCTTGAAAGTATTTTTTCACTGGTGGCATTAAACAGTCGTGAATTTACTATTGCTGCGTGGTAAGCAAGGTGGTTTGTTTCAACATGACGAGGGAATAAAATGGTCCGTCATTCGAGTAAATTAAACAAGTCACACTTGAAGGTAATTAAGAGGAATAACACGAAATCTTGACCGTTCCAAACATGGACCACCACTGATCCAATATCAAAATTTAGGCGGGTATCTTTATGAAAATGGCGACAATTGTATTCGGCTCCTCCATCCGTCAGTACACTCACGATGGATGAGGCGCCTCTCGAAAGGAGTGCCAAAGTTTCACCACAATTCCTATAATACCAATTTCGATGTTGTTGGCTGCGCTGAAGCATTATTTTAAGCGGTCATACGTAGAGCAGAGTAGCCAATTCCTTTGATAAATATTAAATTATTTCTACCGTTTGAAGTTCTTCACATTTTCAGCCCGCTTTAGAGTTCATTCGGTAACACGCCTCTTCTTCAGCCCTCTTTAAGGCTTAATAGCAGCCACTCAGACCATTACTTGCTTCTGGATTAAGTGCATATTTTTTGCCTTCTTCACGCTGTACCCTACTAGGCAATCAAATCAAAGGACTGACGTCTTATCTACCGATTAGTAGGGTATGGATTTTTCGGTATAAAAAAAACTTCATTCGCAAGGTAGTTATCGAGTTTTATTATTTAGGGATGGAGCGGGGGATTGAGGGGAAGGATTGAGGGTGATGGAATATCCATTGTACATTGAGAAACATCATCTAATCAATGTAAAATAAAATGGGAAAAAATAATCAAATATAAAATATAATTCGAATTGGAAAATAAATCATTGAAAAGATGCAATACAAAATGTAACATAAAAGATAAGACGAAGTATACATATGGTTTAAATATAATTCAAACTTAACTAAAAAGGGTTGGAGACTACGGCGAGATGGATGTTTCAAAATTAAGAAAAAACTTCTTAACCGTACAAAGCGAATATTTAGAGACAATACAAACAGTAAAAGTTAAAAAGTGGGCAAAGGAAGAAAAAAAAAGGAACAAAAAAGGAAGGTACACTTAGAGGTGTATAACTCCAGTGACCTGTTGTTAATAGCTCATACACTAACTCACACAAAAGAACTAATCCTAAGGTGGGAAGGATAAAATGAAAGGATTTACGAGGCGTTAACCTGCGTCAGTGACCCTTACTCACACCGTTGTTGGTAGGTTTGTGAATCTGTGCGATTGCGACAGGGACCTACTCAGCAACCACACACGCTCGCACAAATGGAGAAAAAGGAAAAGGGATAAGAAAGGAAATAATACCAAGTTTACAGGAAGTTACTCATCGGCATGGACCTGATATCACACACGATGTCTGCAGGTTTATGTGTCTTTCGACAGCGACAGGGGCCTGTCAGACAGAACACTCACTCACACACGCACTCAAGTAACAAACGCAACTCTCTAAATATTCAGTGGAACACTAATTACGTATTTCGAGAGCAATGCTCTTAGCATCAGTAGTTGATGTGGAATGAATTACAAAACAGCGATGAGATGGGAAGAGCGTCAAAGCAAATGAGAGGAGTTTTTTTGGTTGTAAAAATAAAAGAGAATGAGAAGTATGGTGAAAGACAAAATTGCCATCTCTCTCTCTCTCTCCCTCTCTCTTTCGTTCTTCTCGCCATTTTTAAAAGGGATCGAAATGGCTCATGACGCCTTCAAAGTAGGATGAATTTGAAGGAGGAAGAGGGAGACAGGCAGGTGGATTCGGAGTGAACAACTACAACTCCCTTGGCGAAGAGAGAGAGTGTTAGCTGATCGGGGCGAGAGGACGAAGGAAAAGAATGCAACCGGAAGAAGATGGATTAGTGGAACGAGGCTATGGGAAGTACGTGGCGTGGAGGAGAGAGAGAAAAAATAGAGAGATACGTGGAAATATGAGGGGAGTGAGGGAGAGACTCTGTGGTTTGAGAGGGATGGTTTGTTATTCGTCCGCACCAAATCCCCATTTCCACCCCAGTGCTCCAATGCTCCAAAGGTCGCCTCAAATTCTCTCTTATGTATACACAAGATGAGTGGAGAGGGAAGAAGCTCCTATGGGCTTTCTCTCCCATCCTTTTCGACATTCATATCTTCTTTCCCGTTTATTATTATCCGCTTTAATATTTTCCATCATAATCTCCCCTCATTTTGCTATTTAAAATTTTGTTTTCAAAGGTTTTGCTTCGTTGGCAGACGTTATGAGCTAATAAGCAGTCAGACGAGTTATTTTAATTTTGTTACCGAAGTTTGTAACTTGAGAGCATATATTTAAAAATATGCTATCTCGAGTTCTTGCAACTAGTAAATGTCGATAACTTGGAAAAGTTTTGCTGTTAATTATTTGCTAAAAGTTTATGGTTTTTATATTTCAGGAGTTTTCGGTTCATACAGCAGGAATTTTATGGAATTTCTATATCACACATAATTTTAGAATGCACATACATATACATATGTTGTGTGTATATCGCGCATAAAATCGAATGATACCTGAAGCAAGTTAGGAAAGTGCACAGCGTATCACAAATGGACGTGTTTCGTGCAATGGAGTACTTGAAAGAAATTATATATGTGTACGTAACGAAAATAGCGTTTTAAAGATCTTTTCTTCGACATAAATAATCCATTTTCTTTCTATTTAAAAATATTGGAGGCAAACCTAAGAAAACTGAACGTATTGTTGTGAGATTGTTTATGTTAGCAACAATGATGAAGTGACCATGCAAGAAATCTTTTACGACGAACTCGAATTAATATATCCTTGTTTGATTTCTAGATAACGGCGATTCCTGCGATAAAAATTTATAGGAAAATAAATACTCTACTAGTTCTACAAGGTTTACTTGAAAGCTAGTTTGATATTACCAATACTTGACGTGATATGACGAAAAGTTCATTTTTTTGACACCAGTAAAATGATACCTTTGATTGGCTTATATGATTCATTTACGTGAATTTCTTAGTGTCTCTGACTGTAAATCCTTAATATCAAATTTCATAAAAATCCGTTACGTAGAAGCCGAGAGCGAACATGCGGACGGACGAACAGACCGACGATAATAGGTGCTCACGCTGGAAGCGAAACGCGCCTAAAAACAGCACCAACTGGGAAGAATTTAATCTAATATATAACAAGTTATGAAAGTGTGCAACGTATCACAAATGGGCGCGTTTCGTGCAATGGAGTATTAGAAAGCAATTATATACCTGTACGTAAGGGAAATAGCGTTTTAAAGTTCTTTTCTTCATCATAAATAATCCATTCTCTTCCTATTTAATAATATTACATGCACACGTAAGGAAATTAAACGTTTGTTTGGGAGATTGTTTATGTTAGCAACAATGACGTAACCATGTAAGAAATTTTCAAGTTCAACACGATATAAGACGTACTTGTTTGATTTTATCGATAACGGCTACTCCTACGATAAAAATATATAGGAAAGAAAATACTCTACTTTACCAGTTCTACAATTTTTATTTGAAAAATATTTTGATATGAGCAATACTTTACGAGATATGACGAAAATTTAATTTTTTGTCACCAGTAAAGTGGTACCCCTGATTGGCGTACGTGATTCATTTTTGCGATTTTCTTCTTATATTTGATTGGAAGTCCTTAATATCAAATTTCATGAAAATCCGTTCAGTCGAAGCCGAGAACGAACATGCGGACGGACGGACGGACAGACGGAATGAATGTGTGTAGCATAATTTTAAAACTCGAAAACTACAGATCGTAGAAGCAAGAGAAAGGTATCATTTTAACCGGATTAACGAGTACGGTGGTATAGTAAAGTTTTTATATCGATTTGAGTGACCTGTCTAATTTAAAAAATATTTTATTTTTTTCATTTTCTCCATTTGAATAACATAGGGACGAGTGCAGCTTCTTTTTCGTTTGAATTTTAAAATTACTTAGAAACATAGTATAAAGTTGAGACTTGAATGCTTCTACGAAGAAAAGAACAAAGTTTATTTTTATTGAATACAGAATCCGAATCCTGATCGAATTAGCATAAAACTGCATTTAGAATCAATAAAATATGTGATTTTATCAGTTTTGTTACAATACCCATTATAAGCTACCATGACAACTCCCATTGTCGCCGAAATTGACAGTTCAATGCATTTATGGGGGAAATTTTTTAACGTAATATCTTTTGTCAATTTCTGTGTACGATTTTAATTTATTTACATGGAAACCAAATATTTATTGTTTTTAATTGAATTATCTTCTAATCTAACGTATAAAGGAGAATGTTTGTAGGTTTGTTCGCTTTGAATGCTTTTAATACGAGATAGGGAGGGAGAGAGACGGATGGTAACGGAGGGGAGAGATGGAGAGAGGGAATTAGAGGGAAGGGGTGGAGAGGGGGAGGGGGAGGGTGGGAGATGGGGGGGAGGGAGAGAAAGGGGAGGGAGGGAGAGAAGGGAAGGAGAGGGAGTTGATACGTTATTTTAGTAAGGTTTTCTTCCTTCATTCATCTAAATAGGAAAATTCGGAGTGGTTTTCTTCATTTTTGCTTTATTCGACGGGTATAACTGCGTACTATATTATTCTTGCGATGCTTACATGTTACATGGTCGGTGTTTTAGATTCACTAAATCCGTTGAAATTCAACGGGCACTCCTGCTAGTAAATTCTAAAAGTTACTTTTCATATATTTTAATAGTTAACTTATTACATTTTTCACAAAAATTTAAATTATCATCAAATAGAAAAGGAAAATAGACTCAGAATAAATTTCTTCGTGTCAAATGATATTTTGTATGCACCGTATGTTACCGGACACAAATTTATGCATATTGCTACGTGGAGGAATTTTAATTTTTTTGAGAGTTATGGATCGGCCCCTAGTTTCAGCCTTTGCATCTTTATTTCGGAAAAAAAACTCAATCGATTATATTTCCATTTTCATTTCGTATGGGATTATTATTCACAGTATTCGGGAATAATATTGGCGTTCGTAGCTGCGGCCAATGCAGCAAATTTCACACATAGCGGCATGTTTATCTTCGTTCTACTGTTTTCTTTTCGACGAAACTCTTGGCTGTTTAAAATGTTCACTCTTTCCGGGATATATGTCCCGCGAGATCACCGCGAACCGTTCACTTCTGCTTCCTCCTCGTCAAGCACAACTTCCACTCCTTCCCGCCAGCACCGCCACCATGGTGCCACGGTGTCTCGCACCATCAGAGAAATCGTGACGGCGTAACCGACGATGAGGAATCCCACGAAGAAGCCCACAGCACCCCTAGTCCACGCCTTAGAGACGCCCATCCTGCCGCCTACTACGACCAAATAGTCTGCGCCCAGGAAGCAGACCGCCATCAGTCCTATCATGACCGTTGTGAGCAGTAGTACTAGGAGGAAATCCCCGGCCAAGTCCCTCAATCGTCCTGGCTCTGTGGACCATCGGCGCA
Organism: Uropetala carovei; assembly: GCA_036926305.1. NCBI lineage: Eukaryota > Metazoa > Arthropoda > Insecta > Odonata > Petaluridae > Uropetala > Uropetala carovei. The sequence goes on along the minus strand of JAXCHB010000254.1, from coordinate 2,016,523 downwards.
GACCTCCTATGAGACCGAGTCTTCTTGTCCTGATTGCGCTGAATTGGTGGAGGCATATCTCACATTGTGTGCGACCGGAAGTAGTAATCCAGCGTTGGAGACAGGAGCGGTGCACCACCCCGACGGTGCCCTTGCAGGCGCATGGACAGACGTAAGTGTCGCCGTTTCGAGGTCCCAATTGGCAGATCCTGCAAGTCGTGGACTGGACTGAAGGTTTCGTTTCGACCGAGGGAGAGGGAACCGCCTCGTTCGCCTCCGACTTTCCATCGACCTCGTCATCTTCGGCCATGAGGAATACCAAAGAAGACAATCTCCGCTGTTTCTATCCGAGTTTCAACGCTTCGTCCAATTTTAAATTTATTCATAGAAAGGTCCAAAAGGATTGTTTGATGGCCGCGTCTGCTGTGACGACGGGAGCCATGGCAACGACAGCGCATTGTTGGCGTAACCTCGCTGGAGGCTTAGGGATAGGCATAGAATCGCCAAGCTAATACATACTTATATTTTAGCAGGAATATATGTAATTCTTTGTATTTCATCGTAACGATCACACAATATATTCATCTCTTAAAGAAAAGATAAAGAAGCATTCACCGATGGAAAAAAATCGTGTGTAAAGAATCATCCGCGTGTAATTTGCCTCTCGATAATTATAATGGCAGGCTATATAGAATTCTTAATCTAATATTTATGTGATTAAACGTTAATATACATTCATTGTAATAATTACATATTTCACAAAGTAAAATTGCAACTGACGTCATTTAATAATATATCAATTAACATGCTGTTAACATTTTCCAATACGCTTCGCGTGGAATAGAAAATAATGTCGAGACTAATTTATTGCCGACATTCCCGCATTCTTTTTCGCACATCACGTCGGTTAATATTGTTTACGGAGATATTTGCGTATGCATTTTCCTGACATTGAGAGCTCTTGGGAATCGGGTATTCTGAATGGCTACCTTGGCCCAAGTTAATATGCTTTACTGTTAGATTTAATGCCGGACTGTACTCGTTTATAATGGGCATTGGAAACAAATATTAAGATAATGGTAACTATTCAAGTTTAAGTTAATATAGGATAATGGGTCATCTATAAATATTTCTATATAATATGTTTTTATTCGTCAGAATATGTACAGGATGAGAGACATTCGTAAGATAAATTTTTCTAATTCAATTGAAAATATCGTTTAGCAAAGTTAAATTAACCTCAGATGCTACGGAAAATTGAACTATTGATGAAAGTATAATTGATGTAATACTTGGAGAAATGAACTTTATTGTAGCATCAAGATCTAACTTGAAACTGTTTGTTGTCTGTAACGCTCGAGTTTCTAACTGAAGTGAGAAGAGAAGCGCTAACTTTATAAGTATTGTGATCTAGTTATTTTTAAAAGGTTTCAAAGATGTTAAAGTTTAAAATATTTAAAAAATTCATAATGTGATAGCTGCGTACATTTAAATAATAAGTTATTGATAATGTATTCATAATAGAAAGCTTGTCTAAATACATGTTTCGCGGATATAACAGTTTTCACTTTGTCACTTATAACAAAAAATTATTATTGTTCGGCATTTGCGCTTAAATTTCAAAATAGTAAACTTTGTATAATTTTTGAAATACATTTATTTTACAATTAATTCACAAATATTCAGGGATATAAGGATAAATCATTTAACTTCTGCATCATAAACGTAGTTTTGTATGAACCGGATATTGATTAGGATATTCAATCCCTTTGTAAACGCTGATATCAATGCAAAATTTTACAATGAATCGAATCGATTTCTTTTTATATACTAATTATAATCGTTCCTCTTTTACAGGTAAGTCACTGGAATATTTATGCAATTTGTGGATATTTCTGCCTTAAACCGTAAGTAAAGCTCATTACGTGAATTTTTTTTATTTTTACTATAAATAAAACTACGACAATTCATCTTCACGCTTTCATAAGAACTTACGATCGCTATTTATGATAACATACAATATATGTACTTATCCGGCCTTGATGGACTTTGAAAATAATAATATAAACCCTATCTTCTTTTACTAATGGATAACAATTTTATGAGTCCCCTTTGCAAACCAATTCGCAATCATTTTTTAATGAAAGAGAGAGAGAGAGAGACATAAGATCAACTCATTGGCGCGGTTCTTCTTAACTCTTGATGGACGAAAATTATTCCTGAATTAAGAGAGATTATGTTCGTAAGATCCTACAGTGGAAATATAATGCTAAATAACTTTTTTTTAAACAAACGCGAAACGACCAAAAGCCCGCATGTGATACACAAAAGATAACGAAATGTGAGTTCCTCCAAAGGGAATGAAGTTCAGAATGAGTTAATTAATTGACAAACGCTGCCACATAAAATGGGAGAATCTTCGCATGTAATGGATAATATGGCACGTATGCTTATATCCCCCTCCATTCCACCCTTTTGCTTCCGAACCCCCTCTCTACATCTCCCACCTCACATTCGCTCCCCCTCACTACCCTCCGCTGAACCTTCTTCTCCTGCCTAACACACTCATCCCTCTCTCAATATATTTATATATTTTTTCTCAAATCCTCTGTAAACAGAAAAGCGATTCCAAGTTCAACATTCGTCTAATTTCTTCTCGGTTTATTCGACTGCCTTATCTCTTGCCTTCCACCCGACTGATTCCTCGCTTTGAATCATTCGATATGTTCCTTTTCAACATTCGCGTTCATTTATAAACGTTTAGCGGGAACCGAGACGCACCACCAAGTTCTCCAACCGATAATCTTCGGCCGACTTCGACGCGCGAAGAATTTTTAAGAAGCACCTACCTCCTTTTATGCTAATCTCGAGCTCTCCTTCGCATTCTTTTCAAGTATTTTGAAGATATTTATAAAAGAAAAATATTTTGTGAGAGTTATCAATAATGCATTATACAACGCTGATATGAAATTCCTGTTTCTTGTTCATAGTGAACGAAAGTGTGCATTTATTTTGTTTATCGTTGCTTTGCAACAATGTTTGCGTTATTATTAGACAGATACGTGGATTATAACAATTACGCCAACTTTGGATATTTATGTATACGAGACTTAATTATTGTTATAAGTGAATAGACTTACAAATGTTCCCAAATGATTCCGCTTCATTGAAGTTAATTCACAGAACTAAAGCATTAAAGAAATGTTACAGAACTTTAAGATAACTGATACAAGTAAACATCTTAAATCAAATATCAAAAGTCTCTGTTAAGAACACAACCAATGAAATACTGTTATGTTATTCTAGCTATCCTTTCTCTTGATCCCTTAACCTACTCTACCTCTCTATCTTCCCATCCCTTTCTACCTATTAACTAACATCACTTGCATTTGCCTTTTTTTCTTCCCTATCTTTACTTCACAGCGTTTCGTTTTTCAACAACATTCGGATCGGCATAAGATTTAAACTCTAATTAAAAAATTAAAAATAGCTTTATCACTTCTCTTACGAAATTCCTCAGCAAACGAATCATTGATCGTTCGATGACATTTCGCGAAAAAATAAATGCTCCAGCCATAGCTTTGAATGCTGAAAACAAAGCAGTTTTTTGCGCCAGGCGTTTTCATGGCACGCGACACCGATCTCTGCCTCCCGTTAACGGTGAGCTGAGAAATAAAAGTTTAAGAGACAAGCATCGTGCCGATCGCTTCACCCCTCCCCCCCAATCTTCCACCTTTCTCTTTTCACGCGCCAAGGTCGCGCCAGGGCAACGATCGCAAAGAGGAGTGGAATAATAAGGCGAAGCGGTAATTGAGTCGAGGGGAGAGAGAGAGAAAAGGGGGATATACTCGTTGCCTTCACTTCGAGAGAAGGTAGAAAAGAAGGGAATGGGGAGAAATAAGGTCAAAGGGAAAGAGAGATAGAGAAGAGGAAAGGGGAGGCAAGGATTAAAGGTACAAAGGAGGAAGGGGTAGTCTCGTCTGTGTCGTTCCCTTCTCGTCCTCTTAGGGATGACGTCATTACCTCTCCTCCCTCAGCCCACCTGCTCGGGTCCAGGTGCAGTAAAGTGCGGCGGCGGTGGGGAGGGAGATGGGAGCGGGAGGAGGAGGGATTTGATATCGCGGGGGCGGCGTAAAAGAAGGCGCGCCTAAGAGAGAGAGAGACGCCACGCCACAGGAGTAGCGGCAGAGCCGTGATTTATGACAGCGCGGCTGCGACGATATCGCCCTGTGGTTCTTCTAAATCCCGGAAGACTCAAGAGGGGAATCGGAGAAGGTAGCGGAGGAGGAGTAGAGAGAGAAAGGGGAGGAAATGAGGGCGGGTGTCTTAGGGTTGCAGCTTTAGGGATTTTCAAAGGGAAGGCAGAGAGAGAGAGAGGGTTGGCGATGGGTAGGAACAGGTGGGGGATGGAAAGGGTGTGGGGCAAGAAACTCGGATTAAAGGGTCGAGAAAAGCTCTTCGTGCCAAAGTTTCGTGTGTTTTTGGATCTTACGTTCGCGTGCTCGTCGCATGCGCGAGTGTCCGCCGACACTGCAGCAGAATTTTGAGAAACTTTTTATCCAAACCAACTCTACCCTCGATTTCTCGATTCTTCCCTTCGCCAGCATATTCTGGAACCGCTAGGTAGGTACAGCGCACCGAAGAAAAATATATTATTGTATTTTTCGAAGAACCGAAAGAATTAAAGGGATTTCCAAATGGTTCTGCAGGGGGTTTCAACTTGCTCGGTCGTAGGAGCAAGTTGCAAACATTACTGGATCGTGTCGCAACACCTGCTCTGGGGTAGTGTAATCACCGACGAGGGATTCATAAAACGGATGATTTCCTGCACCGGCCAGTGGGCTCTATTGCCGCACTGCTCTCGCCATTCCCATTCTTCTTTCTTATGGTACATGTCTCCGCACACAACGTGCTTTATTTCCCTCGTCGCTTCTTTTCCGTCGCTCTCTGCTTTCCTTCCTCTCTTACTTTGTCGCATTTCCTTCTCGCCGACCGACGTCCCTCTCCGAGCGGTCATTAAGAACGGTAAGATTTATTTTCATTTCGGTGATGGAGTAAACTTTTTTGAGAATATATTGGAAAATGAAAACACGCCCTTGTGAGGGAGGTGAGCTCTGAACTGGATTACTCTCCTCTGTTTCTGAGGCTGATTCGGGTCACGAAAGCGCTCAGAAACGCTATCCGTGAGGGAAGAGACAGATCAATATGAATTAGACCCGGAGTACAGGATTGATAGATTGAATATCCAATCTGTGGAATACGTTAAATATTTAGGAGTCACCATTTGTCGTGATCTATCGTGGAATATGCATATTCGAAGGGTCATAGGCGCAGTCAATAAGAAATTGGGCTTCATAGGCAGAATAGTAAGTAGTAGCACAGAACAGGTACGAGAAACGTGTTATTTATCATTGGTCAGATCTCAGGTCGAAATCGCTTCCAGCATATGGGATCCGTACGAAAAGGGACAAATACTTGAGTTAGAAAGAATCCAACGCAGAGCAGCCAGATTCGTAAAGCAAAAATATGAGCAAAAATTAAGCGTCACATCACTCTTGAAGGAGTTGTATTGGATATCGCTACAGGACCGCAGAATTAGCGTTAGGTTAAGGCTTCTGGAGAAATTTAGGTCTGAAATTCTATTAGAGGAAGTCTCAGGAATATTAGAGGCACTTACTTACATAGGTAGGCACGATCACGAGGATAAAATACGGGAGATCGACAGTAGGACCGAGCGATATCAGGATTCGTTTTTCCCGAGGACCATACGGGATCATAAAAGGAGAGTGATTCCCGCGAGAGAAGTTATTAGGTAGGCTTTGGTGCGCTGCACCCCCTGCCACCCACCAATCTGGTGATTTGCAGGAGATTATGTAGGGAATATCATTAACAGCTGAGATTCGTTCTTAAATTTGAGGCAAAGGTCTGACTAGATTAATATCCCACGAATTAGCGAAGCAAAAAATGTTCCGGCGGTGTCAAAGCAGGGAGTAAATTTTCCAGGGAGAAAATAATCAGTTCTTCAATTTCCATCAAAAGAAGATTGAAGAAGGAAAGGTTGGAACCGGTATGGAAAAGTGACGGTTTTATCTTCTAAACATGTACGCTAAAGCTGTTATCGAGACTGATTTTTACGAGAGTTAAGATAATTAATCTAAGGTGGCGTGTGGTAACATTTTACTGAAACGTAGGTACTTATGGATATTAAGAATATTGATCACTCCTTATATAAGATATGTTGCAAATGAAAAAACGCTTCTTTAGACCTCTAACTCTCTGTGTTTCTTTAGTCTCTAACTTGTCTGATGCATCGCGCTAAAAGCAATGACAGATGAATATCACTCAAGTCATTTGCAGATATTTCATATTGCAAGTTCCACTCTTCCATACGTGTCTGTCTATACGCGGAAGTGTTTCTTTTATTTCACCCTGGAGTTGTTCTTTAATACTTTACTCGTATTACTAGAGGATTTGTAGCAAAAAATGGCGATTATGTATCGGTTTTTAGAAAAGTGATTAAATACATACTCTCAGAAAGACTTTTACTAAAAATCGACGTTAGAACATAATTACGCTTTCGTAAAATCTATGATAAGCACAAACAGGGACTGGTATTCTACGAGCGATTAATAGCCGGTAGAGATAAAATTAAGGGAACGTAAAAAATTGAAGACATCCCATACCATTTACTTTAATTTTTGGCGCTTTCACAAAGTATTGCAGGTACTTAATTTCATCAAAATAAATCTTTATAAAAAGATACTTGCAATTCGTTTCCAATTAACTATAACAATTAAAAATGAGGAACGTTATTCTTTAAGTTTGACTTGAAACAATAGATGATGTTGTTTCCAAAGTTTAAAAATGGCATGCACCAATTTATGTTTAACCTAATATATGGCATTAAGTTCAATAACAAAATTAATTCGTTGATATAAAATCCAAACAAATGCATATACGAAATTTTCGGGGAAAAAAGTATTTACCCCTGCTCGTACTCCGAGAACGACACAAAGTGGATAGGGTTTATCCCAGTGGTAAATAAAAGATAAATAAATAGGACATTTTTTTCAGCATACGCCCGCGCTTCTGTACCTCGAGGGGGTGCAGTATAGACCTCTAAGACAATGGCACGACGACTCTTATAATGCAAATTATTGGAGTTTAGGAGTGTATGCGTTTGGAGATATAAATCTCTCTCTTCTTTTTGGTGTTTCGGTGCTAAAACTACACTCGGTTTGTCTGCAATAAGACTCAGTTTAGAAATCGTGATGCAATTCCAAATAGCTTCGCGGTTCGGATTAACATATGTATATTGGGGGCCCGATCTAAGTCAAGGGCCGTAATTAGGGCATCACTGACGTAGAGCACACTATCAGAGGTAGTTCTTCTGATAACATTTGTGCTGACTTGCACCACTCCATATTTTGCATGTGTTAATTCGCTCGACACTTGATTGTCTCAGTCTTGGCTCCTTCGAATGGACAAGTTGTGTACGCTCCAATCACGGCTGTTATTTTCAGCGTAATCTTTAGGATAAAATGAATTTCTCTGTGTGTTTACTGGTGATCATCCATCGCACCACCACGCAACTGCCTACCCATCCTTCTCGTTCCGCGGTTAAGACGCAGAACCCGTTGTCCCACCAAATACGCTTAACAACGCTTTCCTCAGTAGCACGCGATGCCCTCTCGAAGGCCAAATTTGGGCGTCCCAAGATACATATCTCAGGCACGTTCTTCTCACCGCTGCCGTTCTTCAATCCGGAGGTCGAATATCGACTGGTGCAGCTCTTCGCCCTCCCTCTTTCGCCCCAACCCAACCCAACCCACTTCACCCCCTTTTTCCTTTCCACCGCGAGCATCCGTTTCCATTACCCCAATTCGATTAATCCATCAACACATCTCCATTTCTCTCCTTTGTGTTCGTCTTCCGCCGCTTTTAATTTAGCCATTACTATTACTGACGAACAATGTGATCCAACCTAGATTGTACACCAATTACTCTTACGGGATTAAGCGGAAATTCGTTCCAATTTTTTTTTTACATTTAGTCAGCAAAATATTTCTATTAAAATTCGTTTTTCGATAAATTATCCAAAATATTTGGTAAAATATGTAAGTTATGGCACATACAGGATTACCAGACGTACTCTTTTAAGAGTACATGTACTCTTTTAAGAATACATGTACTCTTTTAAAGCCCCATTATTTTAGTACTTTCTCTTTTCATAAATTATCATCGTTGACTCTTTTTTCGCTGTCGCCCAAAGTTCTAACGCTACAGTGTAACATGATTATGTAAGCTAAAGTCGAGATTGTGAAATCAAACAAAATTTCAACAATTAAAACAAACTCGGGTGTATATGGTGGTTTTTAACAGTAGTAGAATCAGATTACGTTGTATTCATCCTTCCTTTATATATTGAGCTACCTCTTTTAACTCATTTTTAACAGTTACAACCACTATAGTGAATGCCAGTGAATATGATGAGGTACATTTGTATATGATCGTCCATGGTGAATATACGTATTCTAAAGTGAAGTGAATTTTAGAAGGAATAGGAAAAAATACGGTAGTTATTATACATATAATACAGATTTCCATGCAATTGATACGAGGATCATGTAAAAACAAGAAGTCCAGGTCAGGATTAACAAAGACAGGTTTTCCAGATTTGCATATTTTATTTTAAATGGTGTGTATTTTTATATAATTTTATATAATATTTGCAGTAAAATAATTGAACTATGTTCGAAATTTGTAATAGCAGTGTCTTTCCTTCTTTCTTTCCGCTTCATAATTTTACTTCATACAGTAATATCCATGTATCGTACACGAATCAACGGTCCATGGCTGAAGTGTAGTCGAGTAGAAAATAACCCATTTATCGTCTATGCTCAAACCGCGCTCGGCAATAATCGTATGGAAACACTCCAATATGATGCGATTTAAAACGTCAAAAACAATACCGTTTAATATAAATTCAAGGAAATGTGATATAATTTCAAAATTCGATTATAACAATTATAATTTACATTCTTTTCCTCTTAGAAAAGCACAAACCCCGCGTAGATAACACAATTCTAAGATATTTTACAATACCACGGAATAAACTTCTACACGATGGACCTGAGACTTACTATGTAAACAAAATAGGAAAAAGGACGTTCCTGGAATCGAACTCGGGACCTCAATCATCGCCAAACAAAATATGGCCTTTAGCTCGACCATGGCTGCACAAGCCTCATAACGAGTTTTGCGAAAATTAGGCCATTTATGCAAAAGTTGCCCGTGGAGGGTAGACACAAAGACACAACTATTTCATAGGACTACGTTTCCTCTGTAAAACAGCCTAAAAATAATAAAATTCGTCTCAGAAAATGAAATCGCCTTTTCCTGACTTAGGAACTAAAATTTTCGCTGTTTTGATGCCAATATATTCGTTTTTGAAGAAATTCCTCGTTAGTTTGTGTCATGGAGAGCATTCGAGGACACCAACCCTCTTTCGACGCACCGAGCGGGCTGTCGCTGATCAGCCCTCTCCTTCCTTTTACCTCACCCCTCTCCCGTCACCTATTACACGCTCAACGAATATAACTCTCTAGCATGTCGCTGTGGAACACGTTTGGCGTGTTTAAGCTTAAAGATTTTAATTATAAACAAATTTATATTTATCCTAGCATTGGGTGGGTGAACATAACGTCTAAGTAATTAAAATATTATAAATCACTAAGATATTACGTGTGTAACCGTTGTTCTGTATTTCGCTGTTTAATTTCGAAATTATGATTTATAAATGTCAATCATCAAAGATTTTTAATTAAGTAAGACTCTAATCATAGACAATCGCTAATCACAAATAAATATAGTCATATCACCCGGTAAAAACATTTTCGGACCATGTTCTACTTATTTCCTAAATTCTTACACATAGAATAAAATCGTCTAAACATATTTATCATGATTTTCCAAGCGTGCACCTTTCCGTTCTGACTTTTGAAGAGATTACAAAAGTAAAACAAATTTTCTTTCGATCCCATTCTTTCGTGCCAAAAAAAATGCATGTTCCTCGCGTAACAAGCGAGATTTTTTCGAGAAGATCCAGTCGCAGAGAGAGAGACGAAAGGAACAGATGACCGATATCACATTTTTATTCTAACATGTTCTTCCGCGCTACGAACTTGCATCAAGGCAATCTCCATTATGGGTATGTGTAATCCCTGGATTATACAACCCGCCGACGACGCCTCTTAACATACGTCTCAAATGCTCTAAATGGCTCTCGTTTTCTTGGATAGGGATTTCTTATCTTAATCCTAAGGGAAACTTATCTTCAGCGTTTACTACGATCTATTCTACAACTATTATATGGCTAAAATCTCTTTTTGCGAAACATAAATTTAAAATTTTAATTTAATTTACATTTATTTGTTCGAAAATGAACATTGTTTTCAAAAGTGCTCCATTTTTCAATTACATTTTAATGAAGAAAGTCTGAAAAAATTGCGGCGTAGACAATAATTCAGGTCGCCGTATTTTTTGTTCTAGCAGTACCGAATGATGGGAAGGATTCAAATGCGTTATATTCGCATTCGGTTTTTTATTAAAATTGCGTATACCAAAAAATCTTGCTAGTTACAGAAATAATAACTTTTTAATTTTCAGCAGTTGAGCACCCTTATTCTCTAAAGCGGAGGTCGGCAACTTACGGCCGCATGCGGCCCCCGAGAGCGCTTTATTCAACCCACGAATCTATGATTGAAATGTGATCGGTAAATTTTAATATAGACAGTATTATATTTAAAAAAATAAAATTATGGTCTCAAATCTTTTCTCATGAAGATTACATTATTTATACTCGATTTTCACCACAATGGGATGATGGGAATCTCTGGGTAACTTCCGATGTAAACGCTCATCCGACCCGCTGAAGTTCTCGTGACTTATAATGCGGCCCTTCACACGGAAAAGGTTTCTGATCTCCGTTCTAATGAATAACTTTCGATTAATGCTCTTTAATATAACATTCTAAAACTTTTCTGATTTATGAAGTAATGACAGAGAAACAAGCTTAGACAGCCAATAAGTGGCTCCACCTCATCGTATCACGTAAAGAACGCATAAAAACGACACACAAGCCATGAAATACTTTACACTTTAAATAACTACCTTCGCTCTAAATTTTCAAAATAAAATTCTCATTTGCACGGGTTTAATATTCTAGAAAAATAAAATTTATAATAACAATAATTCGACTTCTATTAATATGGCGATCTAGCACATTCTTACATATAATCCAGTTTTTTTATATTTTTACGAAGAGAAACATCCATGCCCTAGCTGGGATTCGAACCCGTGACCTAAGTTCCCGTCGGCCGATGCTCTGACCACCCGTCTAAATAATTTTTTTTTTAAATCCACTTATAATAAATATATATTCAAACAAACAGCATCGCACGTGACTGAATTTTATCGACAATTAATTACGATGCATTGGTACATAGCTGCAGTAGTGTAATAAAAAAGTACACGAAATGTATTTCATTCCCTTGGGAAAATATAAGCATTCTAACATTGAAATATTGAATTCATAAAAGTAAATCAACTGTAACAACTCAAAATTACTGTTAAAGCGTAAAACTTTTACGATAAAAGAAAATTACACCACAGAAAATGATGAACTAGTTTCATATTTTTATCCGCAGTTTGGTTAATATAAAAGACTTATAAAAAGCCTCGTTATTACATAACAAATAATTCTAAAATCTCTCTAAATTCGTATCAACGTGGTTATATTGCATATTAAAAGAGAAAGATTTAATTTCATAGAACAATACCCTTTGTTAATTATTTTGATATACCTTTAGTGGGAGCGATAAAGACTGAGTGGTGTGGATTTGGGGACCGTGGACAACTTTTCCATTCGGGTGCGTCTCATTTCGGTCGCTTTCCTCTATCTTTAGACACTCTTTATAAATTTACTATTCGAGGCCACTTCATAAAATTCCCACTGCTTTCCATTTCTGGAGAAATTACAAAGTAGCGTATATCGCTCATTACGAGCATGCATATAGCGAAATAACGAGCAATTTATGGCGGTTTGTATTTTCAACAATTCGATAAAATAAAGTCCTTTCTCGTGGCTATAAACGTGCAAATAAATACATTTCAGGTCTAGATTAGTTAAATTTACAGTAAACATAAAATGGCGCCTTTATTTTTTCTGAAGCGCAAAATTTGGAAGCTATAAAGTCACAGAATGGAGAATGGAAATGCTCGTTAAAGCTCTACGTTTCTTTAAAATACAACCTCCGTAACGAATGTTCTCCTTCTCATCCACACGCCGTAGATAGCTATCCCCAACCTTAGACTCAACCGTTCACTTCAGACGAAACCATTTAACTCGCTCGGAGTCAACAGCTCGTTTTCTGTGGCGAATTGCTTAGGATTCGCCGTCAACAATTCCAATTTCGTAGCATGAGTATGTTACCCTTACGCTGAAAGACATCTTTTATCGAGTACAAATTCTACACGTGTTCTCTGTGATGTAGAACGTGGAGGAGAAAACTTCTTTGCGAAGACAATATCGTGGAGATCGTGAAAGAATAGAGAGTCAGTGCTCTCAGCATTCGAAAAAATAACCGGAAGACTCATTTAATGGATTAATAATTTATAAAATAATAAAATTAAATCGAGTACTGGCGATGATGAATTGTTTAAATTGATATATTTAATCAAATGGACAAATTTAAAATAGAATACTAGAAGCAAGCAAACAAATGTTGAAATTTTCTTTTAAAATAGAGAGTACTTGCGATATGAACTTGAAAATTTGTTTCAAATTCAGGAATTCTATTCATATTTGACCTAGCCAGACGGGACGGGTATGGAGAGCATAACATTCCAGTTCCCGAATTCTCGTTACATCCGAGCTCCACTGCATACGCGAAAACTTAAGGTCAATCCTCTATATTCATTTAGCATAATTCTGCTAGCTACCGTGGACTGCATATAGGTAAATCAAATAATTGGAAAAATTCTCAACCCTGCAATAACTAGTTTAAGGACCAGCGGCGCTTTATAGGTTCGGCCCACGAAGGTTTCGTCCCATCTTCTTTGAGAATCTACTTGGCTGGCATACGAATGGATAAACAACGCAAAAGAATTTGACAAAAATCCAAGTAAATGTTCCAAGAAACTCGTATATGTGAACTCTGATTAGGTTATACTCGATTGAATCGGCCGTTACTTTGTAGAAATCCATTACTCGATTAAATAACTTAGTAAATTCCTAATCGACTTTATTTTGACTCAATCTAGATTTTAACGCATAGCGTCATCATCAGGAGAGAGTCTGATTAGGAATACAAAGAATTAGCATTCAGAGTAATCGGTGCCAAACTCTACTGCTTAAAAACATCGATTAACTGCGAATTCCTATCATAGCAGTTTGTAGAAAACTGACCACAATAAATATCAGGAAACTATAACTAAAAACCAGCCTAGTCTTGCAACGACGGCATTATTATCGGTATTATTAACGGTAAAACAGTAAGATTCCACTTTTAAAACCATATACAGTGCCTTAAACATAAGCACAAATAATACTTTTTGTGATAGGAAACAATGATATCACGAAATCTAAAGTAATGTCTTACTAATAGGATAGCATTAAACTAATTTGAAATTCCACACCCACTAACAAAGATTATCAGCGCACCACATTCGTTCTTATCTTATTCATCGACGCAAATGTGCAAGTTTCAACGAAACAATTTTGCATATGAAAGGAAGTGCCTTTTTCGCGCGCGCGTGTGTGTGTGTGTGTGTGTTTGTGTGAGAGAGCGAGCGTGTATGTTTGCGTCTGCGTTATAAAACAATGTGACGTTGTTCACCACCACGTGACCGAAATTTGCGGGAACGTCTAATTCCACATTCGGCGAAAACAAGACTTCCCCCTCCGTTCTCCCTCCCCCCCTCCCTGCCCTCTGGAAACCGCCCCATAACCACTCTCCAAATCTCCCCTCCCCCCAAACCCCTCCTCCCAACTCTTTTACTATTATTATTCCAGGCGGCGCGGTTGTGTAAATTATGTTGCTAGTTGGGTGCCGGCGGGTTGGCAAGAACAAGTGAAAAGGCGTTTTTCTCTTCGGCAGTTAAAACAAATTTAGGTCAGCCTAATTTTTTTGTTTTTGCGAGCTGTGGCGTGCAGGGATGCTGTTCTCTCCCACCGACACTCACGCTCCCCCAAACCCAACTCCATTCCCTGGCAGCGGTTGGTCTTTTATTTGATCCTACCCCCCCCCCCCCCCCCCCCCCATCTCTCTCTCTATCTATCTATCTCTCTCCCCTATCTCTCTTTTTCTCCTCCACATGCGGGCGTGTGACGTAGATTTGCGGTGTAAAAGAGAAGAGAAAAAAGGAGAGGGGACAGTGGGGAGATATGGAGGGAGACAAAGGGACAGAGCGTGTGCAATGGATATGCGGAGATCCGGGAGAGAGTCGTAAGTGAAGGAAGAAGAGAGAGAGAGAGAGGAAAAGATATAAAAAGATGGACAGAGAGGAACGAGTTAGGGGGAGAGGTTGTTGAGTTGGTTTCTTGGAACGGCAGGAGGAGGAAGGGAGTTCAGTGTGTTCAGCAGTGTATGTGTGTGTGTTACGCGTACGTGTGTGTGTCTGCGATCGATTTCCTCTCGACAGCGCCCTGTTATTAATTGCGCGTTGAATCCGCCGTTCAAAACGTAATTCTGCGGCTGTTTTCCGTGCACACGCCGCTAAAAACCCCATCGACATCCGATCGCGTCCGAATTCCTAAAATTCCCTCTTGGATCATGAGATATGCCACCTCGAATCCGTCGTTATCTCCGTTCTTCTTTCATCGCGACAAGTGGGATGCGCGTTATTTAAAAAAAAACGGGATTCGGAAATGTGTAGATAATTATATGTTAAATGTCGGACGGAAACCGTTTTATAAAAAAACGTTTGATCAGATATTAGGATTTTTCTCGCGTCTCTCAGAACACGAAAAAACGCTGTCCTCAACCTTTTTTGTTTGCGCCACCTTATGTTCAGTTCATATGGTTTTACGTCACCACGTTTAAAGTTCCATTATTTTCAAGTCACCTTTAAATATAAATTGGGCTTTCCCCTAACCGCATAAAGATAAAATTCTGGCATTTAAATAAGCATGAGTGTTTATTCTTCCGGTTTTATTTATTTTTAAAAGCCAGGATATGTTACACTGTGAATTTATCAAATATTCGCGTCACCCTGGTGTGTCATGTCACCCGATTGAGAACAACTGGTCTATAAGTTCTATTGATTGAGTTTTTTTTAATTCACAAAAATTAAAATTAAAATAACAAAATTTGCAACAATTTCAGTGGAATAAATTCCTTCTTGCTCAACAATGTTGATTTACTAAACTTTTTTTAGAACTTTTGTAAAAGTTATATGGCGCCTTACAGGTTTTATTATCTTGCGCCATATAACTTTTACAAAAGTTCTAAAAAAAGTTTAGTAAATCAACATTGTTGAGCAAGGAGCAATTTATTCCACTGAAATTCTTGCAAATTTTGTCCTCCTTAGCAGCCAAACTCACGATCAATAAATAAATAAAATATATTTTTTCTCTTTTAGTGCATACTAATATAAAAGTTATTTTTTAAAAAACCTTTTTTTAATTAATTAATTTTTTCTTTTTAGTCTCAAGCAATGAAATTTTACTAAAAATGTTAACATTCACCTTGCAGGCCCTCAACACCAGTATGATTTAGCATAATTAAAGTGTCGGTATACTTAATTATACCTAAGAAATCGTTGCTCTATCCCTTACTGTTTCTCATTTATTAAGTATATTAGAAAAAGTGCCAAACTACGAAATAGTTTACTTTGTAGAAATATACGGTGTAATAAACAAACATTTCCTCAATGTTTTTATAGTTGAACTACGCTGTGTGTACCTCGCCATCTGAGCAAGCTCAGATTTTTCGATTAGCCGCTAGATGCCAGACAAAGAGGAAAAGCAAAAATTACAACTGTTATTTTAATAGGATATATTACTGATTCTGAGTTATTAAAATAATAAATAATTAATCCCTATCTCATTAGTCGCGTCGCAAGCGTCACCGGATGTATTTGCACCGTTCCCGTGGGCTGCTACCAATCTTGCTAGGGTGATACAAGCCTTCATGAAGGGGGCACGAACCGAATATATATATATATATATATGTGTGTGTATGTATATATATGTATGTATATATGTATATGCATATGTATATGCATATGTATATGTATATGTATATGTATATGTATATGTATATGTATATGTATATGTATATGTATATGTATATGTATATGTATATGTATATGTATATGTATATGTATATGTATATATGTATATATGTATATGTATATGTATATATATGTATGTTTGTATATATACCTCGAGTGAGATTAATATAAAAGTTATTAAAAAGGTATGGTGGTACGTTTTAGAGAAAAGGAGCCAAGTGTATATATGTGTGTGTGCGTGTGTGCGCGCGCGTGCGTGTGATAAGAACATTTATATTACGTACACGCAAATAGATCTAGCACAGTAAAAATAATCATCATCATCATAGTTAATCGAAATACTAAGCGTCACGTATTGTTTTGTACTTAGAATTTTCTTCCAAGGAACTATGGTTTCCATTTAAGAGAAAATCCCACGATGCTAAATACTTTTTTTTGTTTTCGACGTTGTTTTCAGGTCATGCTGCCGCGAACAGAGGAAAATGGTAACACACGCACGCGCTGAAGGTAACAGCGATGTGCCAAAGTGCCTGCAGTAATCTCACGCCTGGTGGGATGCCCGCCGATGGTGCGCGCCACGCTTATTTATAAAAAGAAAACTTCCCAGAGGAGAAGCCTGGGATCTCGAAATCTCCTTTTCGGAAGAAGAAAAGGGGTTGGGAGGAATAAGAGGGGAGGGGAAGGGAGGAGGTGGGGTGGGAGGAGTAAGAGGGGAGGGGAGAAAGGGGTAGTGGGTGGGAGGAAGAAGGGGGAACTGGGAGGAGTAAGGAGGGAGGGAGAGGAGATAGAGAAAAAAAGCAAGTTTAATAACTGGAAAATCTCCGCCTCGCACGAATGGAAGATAACTATGTATATGCAAATAAAATACGCAGAGAGCAATTTACATTCGTGCTCACAAAGACACGCGAATATGCATTGTTCTTAAACAAGGCGAGATAGCCACGGTCTCCTCTATTGCCCATTCACTCCTGGCCGATCTAAAACCTCCCGCTTCTCTCTCTCCCTCCCTCCCTCCCTCTCTCTCTCTCTCACTACACCCACCGCGCTTCCTCTATCTCTATGGCTACTCTTCTTATTTAGCCCCACGGACCTCTGGAAAGTTTCCCTTGGTTTCGCATCCTCGTTCCGCCTTTCAAATTCCGCCCCTTTCCACTCTACCTGTTTGCCCCTCCGTCTCCACCTCCCTCCCTCTCTCTCACAGCAATTATTTCCTTCCCTCCCACCTCCCTCTCTCCTTTTCCCTCCTCCTCCTTTCCCACCTCCCTTTCTCTTTCCCTCCTTTCGCAATGACTCCCTGCTTTCTCTCGCAAGCGATACGAATCATAAACTGTTTTATTTCAGCGCTGTTACATTTAATTGCAAAGCATCCCTTTCCTTATCCTTATTCTCTTTATGTACTGCTCCCATGACGTGCTTGGAATTCCACGCTGTAATTTCCGAATGACGGTTTTAGAAGCTACGGATCTGTCGACTAAAATAGAGTATGGACACCTTGTAATGGAATCGTGTAAATGGATTACTCGACCATCTTTTTGTTGCAAGAGAAGCCAAGATCATCATTAGATCCATGTTGCGAGTTTTTCATTCGTTGTTTTTGTCCTTAATTAACACAAGGATGTGTGTAGCATATTTTTATTTGCATTTTAAATTTCGTAGAACTAAGGTACGTGTTCGGGATTCGAGCCCAAGAAAGACTAAAAGAATTACATGTAATTTTATTACCATCAAATTCCAAATACACGGGGGATTCGTTCGAAATTTTCTTATGAACACAAAAATTTCACGTTTTCCGAAATGAAAATTTGTCTTCGTTAAGGGCAAACATGTTGTTGCTGTCTTTACGGAATTACGGACACCAAACAGGATTAATGTATTGGATATCAATTTTTATTTTAAATAAATGACTGACATGTTTGTATCGGAATTGTAAAACGATCTACTTATTCTCCTCTACAGCATTAAAACGTATTTTATCTCGGCATGGATTTCTTTCTATTTGTAATTAAAGCTTGGCTACTATCTATTTGATAAAGGTAATATTTTCATAAAATATTATCAATAAAATTAATAATTGACGCATATACATGATGGAGCATATAAAATAATTTTTCAATTATAACATCAACGTCTGGAGCCATTAGCATGATGAAAAGATGAATATACATTTTAGATTTCTTTGAATATTGTTGAAATGTAATTTAAGACACCACTATACCTACTTATAGGTTATTATGGCTGGAGGTAGAGAAGGGAGTGGGTTCAGGGGAAATAATAAAAGTTAGAATTTAATTAAATTAATATTTACCCGTCATATATGAGAGGAAATTACACTGGTATTATATAATCCAAATTACTGAGATTATGCGATTTTACACGACGCGCAAAAGGATTCACGAATGTATACAGTAGATTATTATTATTTTGCACGGCAAAATTTCACTTAAAAATTTAAAATTTTCCATTTCCTAAAATCTTCCACCTAAGGCTATTGCTTTCTTCATCTCTAGTGTAAATGTCCTACTGCCCTCCATTTTGCGGTACAAAATGTTTTCCTACGGAGGTGCGGCTCTGATCTTGAGAGTATCAAAACGTATACATAAGTAAATATCCAAATAAAAAGCTAACAATACCAGAAAAACTCGACGAATGAGGTTAAGATTCGATCATTCCACAAGGAATTCAAACTTAGGATGAAAATAAACTATCCTGGGAGCATCATTGGTGCAGTGTACTAAGGTGCAACGGGAAGAAAACATTAATTCTGCTGCTCAATTCAGTTTAGTGCTGCGGCACAGGTGTTTTTAAAAAAATATCAGGAAAATCCGGAGTAATTATCCGTCTAGAAAAACTTCTTTGGGACATAGCAACGAATACCGAGAATCACACAGAAAAATCGGTATACCTGAACTCCCAACTCTTTTTTCGCCTATTTCGCCGACGGCATTAAATATTTTTGTTTTTTTGCTAACCTCAAATCGAATTAGAGCCGAACAAACCGAACAACTTGAGATTTTTACGATAATCCGCACAAATAGAGAATTAACAACGCGACCCATTGTTATTTATTTGGGCGCTCTGCAGTCGTGCGGCAATTATTCGATTCCATCGGATCCACCGACCGATAAAGCGTCGAAAACAATCAGTTGCGGACAATGATCGGATCTTCTGTTCGACGAGATAATTGCGTTTCATTCGCTACTCCGATGTTTGCACACCTAATTGAATCGAGTCTGTCCGCATTGTACCTGCACTAAAGTTTTAAAAAATAAACGGAAGCTGCAAATTGGCGCCGCAACGGCCAGTCACATCGGTTAATGTTCAAAACAGTTAAGCGAACAATTGTTCATTTGCACGCACAATGATAGAGGGCCATTTACAAAAAAAGAAGAAACGGTAATGAAACAGCAGCAATCGAGGAGAAAAAGGAGTTTTAAACGGATCCGTAATGAAATATTTTAAGAATGAGCATAAACATAGAAGCACCGATTCCTGGAAATCCTTGTTGATATGACATCCGAGTACAGGTGGGCCTCGCGTTCCACCTTTTTGACTCTAAAGCGCTTCAAATCGAATTTCACGCGATGCTGACGATTGGTTAAAAGATGAAATTCCCGATCCGCGAAATTGCCATGACAGCGCATCGTTCATTGGATCACTCCGTATTCTATTACATTAAATTGGCACGAAGTGAAAAACGACCGATCCGACAGATGTGTACGTATTTGCACGTGCTTGTGTTTGATATCCGAGTTTGCACGTATACATACGTACATTCTTAATAAAATAAAATATACCTACTCTCTTATCCTATCACCCTCCCCCCTCCTCCCCCTGTCCAAGTTTCGAACTGTGATTGCGAACCATTATCATCATCATTATCATAGGTAGTCTGTCCGTAGACAGGTCCGTGATTGTTCATGGTTAAACCTGGTTCTCCATATACTCCTATTTTCCGCAGTTTTCTTCATGACTTGATAGCTCTCTTTCCCTTTCAAGTCGTCTACTAGCTGAAACCTTTTCCTACCTCTTTCTCTTTTTCCATCCAGTTTTCCTTCTAGCACTTCTTTAATCATTCTCTCTCTCTCCTCAGGTAATGTCCAATCCAGTTCGCCTTCATCTTTTTGATAGTCTGTATAATCGTTCGCTTCTCTCCTATTCTTCGTAGTACTTCCTCATTTTTCACCTTATCTGTCCATTTTATCTTCAGCATTCTTCTCCATGTCCACATTTCGAAGTTTTCCAAGTATTTTATATAATTTTTTATATTTTTATTCTATATAATCGTTTATATGATAAAACTTGAGGAAACGTCCATTTTTATTAAAGCTTACATTTATATCCCTACCATCCAGCGAGCTTTAAATCCCCGTTAATAGAAATGATAAACTTTCTTCTTTTGATGCCCGAATCCTCGATTTCGATTTTAATATTTTCTCAGCAATGTTTTTCCGGAGGCCATGTGGCCGTGGGCGAAATTCCGCCCGTTAAGCAGAAGAGACTTCGTTCTTATGTTTAGAAACGGAGTCCATAAAAATCCTCAGCTTACTCCTTTTTTAAGCAATCTTCCGAAAATACAACCTATTTTCGGATTTCCTGTAAACGGGATAGGGAGAGCAAAGGTCCGCCAGATCTCACTCGAGTGATCTCATCTGCGTTCTCAGGGGACCCCTCGCTAACTCCCTCCTTCATGCTAACTCCCCCCCCCCCCTCCCTGATAACCCCATTCCTCTCTAACGCGCCACCCCATTCTCCTGCAGCAATTCCTTCTCTTCTTTAATTCATGGGCGTCCCGTGGGACACATTCCGCGCAACCCCGTTGATTTAATTTTCAGGTGGAAAGAAAGGTAGTCATAACAGCTTTTTGAGATTCGTAATTTAAAATCAGTTGGATTTCCGACTAAATTTATATAATCTGATGCATGTAAGAATAAGTAAATGTTACGGAAATGGAGATTATTCACAAAAATTGTTGTATGTACACCGTTACGAGTAAAACGAAAGAATTGTATTCCGCGATTTAATGCTTCGTCGAACGCAGTGCGGGCGTACATCCGTAGGAAACTGATTAATGGACGATAAACACGTATAAATAAAATGCGGCGGAGCCCCAAGCAATGAGTTAATATAATAATGCTGAAGACTTTCCTTACCTTAATTACCTGACCATTTGCCTTTTATTATTGAATAAACATCATCAATTCATTATTTTTATTGTTTAATAATAATAATACGTTACAAGCAGACATCTGGCCTGGTGGCAACGAACGGCAATTTGAACATCCAAATAATATAAAATAAAACAACAATTTCTAAGGAACCATGACAATATCACATATAAATTATAAAATGACATTAAATATTATCAAAATTTTCACAAAATACAATCAGTAGTCAATTTAAAATGCAATAATCAATAGATTAGTCCTCCAGCTCCATCATTTTTTTAAAAAGCATTTGCACTCATTTCTAAATTCCTGCGCAGATTTGGGAAAGGGCTTAAAAATATCTTCAGGTAACTCATTCCACTCACTAATTCCTCTATTTTGGAAGGAGTTCTTCAATACGTTCCTTTTCTGTGGTCTACATTTTATTTTAAAGGTATGGTCATTTTTTCCTATGTAATTTGACTTATCTATCCCCTTAAATAATTCATCCCATGCCTTTTCTCTATTTACAATACTAAAAATCCCACCCAACCTATTAAGCTTCCTTCGGAATTGAAGCGATTCCCATCCCAGAGATTTTAACATAGCTATCACACTATCCGTCCTTTTATGCATACCCAAAACATATCTGGCCGCTTTCCTTTTGACCTTCTCCAACTTTTTTATATGAACTTTTTCTTGATGATCCCATACTGTAGTTGCATACTCCATTATCGGTCGCACAATTGATATATACGCTAACTCCTTAGTAGCCTTATTACTCCCCTTAAGGTTCCTTATTACCCAGTGAAGGGACTTAAAAGCCTTCCCCGCCACTTTGTCAATGTGTTGTCCTCACCCGAGATTTGACGTAAGATTAATTCCTAAATATTTACAATTCTCACTTCTAGTAATAGATTATATTCCCTATTTACCTTGACCTTTTTCCTGGTAAAGGTTATCAATTTACTTTTTGCTGTATTGATATCCATTCTATTAGTTTTTATCCATGCAGTTACTTTATTTAGATCATCTTGAAAAATACCCCTATAATTACTATTTTTTATCCTCCTATACAATATACAATCGTCAGCAAAAAGTCGAATCTCAGATTCCACGTCTTCGTGGAGATAGTTTATGTAAATTAGGAACAACAAGGGGCTTAACACACTCCCTTGGAGGACACCCGATGTGACAGGTGTTTCTTTAGAAAACATTTCTCCGACTCTGACCCTCTGTGTTCTTCGATTAAGAAACTCTTTAATCCATACTTTAACCCTTTTATCTACGCTTAATTTTTCAAATTTATCTTGCAACCCATCATGTGGTACTGTGTCAAAATCTTTTTTAAAGTCTATTACAACTGCATCTATTTCCTCTCCTTTATTTATCTTGGCATAGCCCTAATAATTGCGTCTCGCACGAATATCCTTTTCTAAATCCATGGTGGTTCCTCCCTCATGGAAAAAAATACTTTTGAAATGCATTTCAAAAATGCATTTCAAAAATGCATTTCAAAATGTATTCTAAAATGTCTTCCAAATGCATTGCAAATAGCTCCAGAATGGGACAAAAAATGCATTCCAAATATATTTGAAATGCATTTGAAAATACATTTAAAATGCATTGAAGAATATCATTGAAATGCATTTCAAATGAATATAATCATTTATTTAAATGCATTTGAAATACATAGTAAATACATTTCAAATGAATTTTATGATATATTTGAAATACTTTTGAAATGCATTGAAGAATGCCTTTGAAATATATTTCAAATGAATATAATCGTACATTCTAAATGCATTTGAAATACATTTTAAATATATTTAAAATGAATTTAATGGTATTTTTGAAATGCATTTGAAATACATTTAAAATTCATTGAAGAATATCTTTGAAATGCATTTCAAATGAATATAATAATTTATTAAAATGTATTTGAAATACATTGTAAATACATTTCAAATGAATTTTGATATATTTGAAATGCTTTTGAAATGCATTGAAGAATGCCTTTGAAATATATTTCAAATGAATATAATCGTACATTCTAAATGCATTTGAAATACATTTTAAATATATTTAAAATGAATTTAATGATATTTTTTAAATGCATTTGAAATACATTTAAAATTCATTGAAGAATGCCTTTTAAATATATTTTGAATGCATTAAAATATATTTAAAAACTATGATGCATGTTAAATAAATTCTGATGTAACATTAATTTCCTCCATATTAAAATCACATATTAAAAAAAAGCGAATTGGCAAATTCTAAAATTTTGAAAAATGGCTACCCTTTGTACTTGAGAACATTTTCACCTAATGTACATACCTTGGTGCAATGCTGACCAAGTACCTATTGAAATGTACCAATATATTTTTTTTTCTAAGGTTCAAGTTTGACTGTTCAAAGGTACTATGAAACATTCAACTGATATATTTTGCACTATATATTCAAGTAATATACATTCAAATAATAGATAACTCAAAACTTAATTCAGAAATAGGTTTCTTTGATAACACATTGTTTATTACCTCACTTAGGATAAATTCAATCCAGATATTACGCAATGAACTCACAGGATATATTTAACTCAAAAAAAGTGTTCTTCATATTCATTTTTTCATCATACTCCCCTTGGCGGTGCACTTGTTCAAAGGTATACATAATCCTACTGTACCTTGGAACAATTTTTATCATTTTTTCAAATAGTTTTTCCTGTGTTAATGTTGAATGAATATCATTGAATTCTTCTCTATATAGTTCAAGAATGATATACATTTTTAACATTATATACATTTTAACATTACATACATTTTTTTAAATTAAAAACTTTTGAAAAAATCCAAAACAAAAACTTTCCAAAATAAATAGGCAATTCATGTTGCAGAGATTCTCACATACCTATGTAGCTGGTTTTACTGCACACTCGCTTAATTTGGGATATATCCCAAATTTGTTTACTAGATAAATTTTTAGTACCTGGACTCATTTGTCACCTAAACCATATCCATTACAATCTCGAAGTTGAATTTTGTTTCATTTGCCATACTTTGTAATATGCACTGCATGCATGGGATAGTAATAAATATATGTAATTAATCCATTATTGAAACAAATAAAAATCTATCACTTTATAAAAATGTTTTCTGGAATGAATTTACAATGTATATTAAGTGAATTTATAATATATTCACAATGCATTTAAAGTTAATGAAATTGGAACATTTATAAATTCATTTCACAAAGAATTTTATAAAAAGCCATATCAAATGTATTTCAAATACAATTTATATATATGGTTATAAATGCATTTACAAATGCATTTATGAATGCATTTCAAATAAATGCATTTCAAATATATTTCCAAATACATTTCAAAATATATTTCAAATGCATTTAATATATATTTCTTTTAAGAAATGCATTTCAATTATATTTTAAATATATTTGAAATGCAACATATTTCCATGTGGGCTAAACAGCCAGTTATTATTGTCCCGAAAATTGCGAATATATTTGGCAATTATTTTTTCTATTAACTTGCACATTACAGACGTTAAGCTTACGGGCCTATAATTTTCAACCTTTGTTTTTTCGCCTCCTTTAAAAATTGGTATAATGTTTGCCTTTTTCCAACCAGTTGGCAATTCATTGTTATTAATTGTAGCATGCTGCCATTTTAGTCGGAGGCATTTACAAAGCTTGAAGGAAGAGAAATCGAGAATGTGGTGGAAATATGTCTTATCCAAGAGTTCAGAGCCTATCTGCATTTAAAACGGTCGATCGCCGTATAATAAACTGTAACTCTGTGGAAGTGAAAGCAGTGAATTTTAACGCCAATTAGGCAAATGTTAGTGTATTTGTTTCTTAAACTCAGAATTATTACTTTCAGGGAAAGTAAATTGTTTGTAGTCATTTTGGTTCTGAAATTTGCAGAATGTGACTTTAAATTGCTTATCTGAATTGTGTTTCATTTTAAAATGGGTTTTATACTCATTTGTCTTACAAGATACATGATCAAGTGTGTAGCTGAGTACAAAATTCTTAACAACTTATTATCATAACTATATTTACAATTTACCTACCTATAATAGTTTAAATTTATGCAAAATTAACTGATACATTCTGCCACTGTAAGGTAATGGATAAACATTCTCTTTGAATTTGCTTAATATAATGTAAACATCATCATTGGTTCATTATTTAATTAAAACTCATTTTCTACCATAACCTTCGAATGGTTTTTAACATTGTATATACTGAAGCTCAATGGTTTCATTTCAAATTATTATCAATTCTTTAATTTCAATCTAAAAAATAAAACAAACATGTCTGAAGTTCAGATTGCAATCTCATTCATTTTGGAATAAAACTACAGCTAAATTCCGTTTCTGTGAAAAGAGCCAAGGGTTTCGTAATTACGGATTTTTTGGAATAAATGAAAATCGGCGATTTAACTTGAGGATTTTATTTTAATTTAGGCAATATACCTACAAGCATGATTTTATATAAGAAATGAAATTATTGATCAAACTGAAAATCCTCATGGCGTTTTGAAGTTTCACAAATCAGTACCTGAAAAGCTGTTTGCGCAAAGAAAAAGCGCTCATCTTCGATTATTTCGCCTTATATTCAACATACAGAGAGGATATTTCCGCTGCAAATATTTGTCACAATTCTCATAACAGAATTTAAGTTCTCAGCCATGTAACGGATCGCCGAAAGTGTTTATGTATTTACGAATCGTTCACCCTCATTTAAGCAAAAAGGCATTTCCGCTGAAACAAGATTTTATGTACCTAACTTGAATAAAATAATGAATAAAGTTGAAGAAGACATTGCGTTAAATTTACAAAAAGGAACAAATAGTTAATGCGCTAGATTTTCACTATTATTCCTGTCTAGCCTATTGTCAACTGATTGGTACCGACCGAGCAATATGAAGATACACATGTATCGAATCACTTTACGGCTGCTAACGCCTACTTATAATGGATGAAGTATGTTTCTAACGTGTTTTAATATTTTCATTATTAAAATATTTATATTGCCGCTCATGTTTGATATTATTTCTCGGATTTAAGTGATTTCTATACCGATTGAATTATACTACTGCTGGGACTTTATGAGATGCATTGGTCTACCGTATTCTCAAAATGGGCCTCTGCCACTATGGTCACTAACCAACAAATTTTATTGGGTTCCCTTAGTGATCCCATTCGTCCTTTCGTGGATTGAGACAAAAACAGGGTTCACGAATACGTCACTGGTTATTAGATTTTTTGGTGGTTAATGAATTTTATGAAATATTTGAAAACTTAAAAATCCTGAAGGACCAACATTACGAGGCTCTTGCGGTTTGAACTCGGTATAATGTGAACTTTAGCCATCCATGAAAAATGTCGCCAATATATTTCCAGTCAATGTCCGCAATAACAGTATTCTTAGAGTGTGAAAACTGTTGGGGTTTCCCTGCATGCATTTCTGTCATTTCTTCAGGATCGCAAGACGGATAACTACCGAGAAATAAGCTATCCTTAAATTCCTTCACAGTGGGCTAAATTTATATTCAAAATCTCAGTTGATTTCTTTGCGAAGCTGTTCTCTAATTTTCAACTCTGACTCCAGGCCTGAAATCATATTTTATTACAACTTTCCCATTTAAATAAATTATTCCAGAATTCCACTTGAACGTGTGTATCATTCGCGTCATAAATATTTTATGGTGTTTTATTTTCTTTTTGAGAAATCTGACCAAAGTAAGGTGTTTCACTTTGACAACACACGTGAAACCTTGTCTTTGGGAGCTCCCACTCCGAATCAATTCAACCGACAGCGATAAGAATTCCAGCTATGGCAACCGGAAGAAGACGAGGTGACACATCGTAATAGGATTCCGACCAGAGCGCTTATATATGTGTGGATGACTTGCCGAGTGACATGCATCTCACATCCAATTCTACGCACGAGTACTGCGAGACAATGACGGATTCGCCCCCCTCCCCTTTGCCTCTCTATTTTCTCTCTCTCTCTCTCTCTCCCTCTCCCTCTCTCCTTCCCTCTCTCCCTCTCTCCCCCTCTCCCCATCTCCCCCTCTCCCTCCTCCTCCCTCTCCCTCCCCCTCCCTCTCCCTCTCTCCTTCCCTCCCTCCTTCCCTCTCCTTCCCTCCCTCCCCCTCCCTCTCCCTCTCTCCTTCCCTCCCTCCCTCTCCCTCTCCCCCTCCCTCCCCTCTCCCTCTCCCTCTCTCTCCCCCTCCCCACCCCCTCCCCCTCTCCCTCTCTCACGTAACTTCTCCTAGATGCGAACATCAGTAGAATGTGCTCAAAGCTGAATTTACACATTACGGTATCTTAGAGAGCGCAAAACATATTTAGATGTTTTCTCCAAGGGTTGTAACCGGTGAAAATGTCTCTGGCAATGGTAATTTTTTTGTTTAAGGATGTAATTTTCCTTCAATTACAAGTCGATGAAATTCATAACTATCTAGTAACTTAACATAATTATTCTAATAAATATATAGATACATTATAGTAATTTTCCGTAAAAAGTGAGTGAAATTGTAAATTTATAATTAATTAAAATTAGATAAATATTTTGCGTTGCATTTCATATATTTCAAATAAGAAACTGCCATTACCAACTACGTGTTATGATCAGTTTATTCCCTACGCTACCAAAATGATTCCAGGCTTCTGTATAAAATGTTTACAGTACTCAGTGGCAGAATTAATTGGTAAAAAGGCTTCTTCTGACAAGAAAACTCCTGATAAATGGAAAATCTACCGCTGCAATACCGTAAAATAAGCTTTAAATTATAACTAAAGCATAAGCAAAAAAATAACTCTACATATATAAAATCCTTAAATGTTTTATATGTACGTAAGCTTACTCCAGGATACATGACTGCTTTAAAAGAGCTATACCACATTCGAAACCTAAGGTGAAGGAAATGGCAAGGTAGGTCTGAAATATTGTATCAATACGTCGCAGACATATACCTAGACTTCATAAGTAGTACTACAGGAGAATTTTTCCGAAAATTTTAAATCATCATTCATTAACATGTTAGTATCAAAATATGAATTCCGCAACTGGAAGATGACAGGCCTTAAATAAAAGAAATTATTTTTGTTGGAGAAACAATTCTAATCCAAGACAAATATTTACGAAAATATTACTGTATACCGAAAAAACGACGAGTTCAGTTCACTGTTCGGAATCCATTAAGGAGGCCGGACACTGAAATGATATGACACGTGATATAACGGAAGCAACGCATCAATTATTCATATCAAATGGTAATTATTGTCCTCTTTTGCGTTTCCTCTCATATTCGGATCAATTTCATTTCTCCACTCGTCTAGCATATTGTTCTTTTATACTAAAAAAATCCTGGAGAGATTAGAAATATGAACGTTTGAAACAGCGTATGTTACAATTCGAAGGAGATGCTCGGGAGATTAAAGAAGATCGGTTATGTAAGGAACTATTAACGGCTGAATTAAAGGAGATTGTAAAAGAGATGAGAGTAGCAAATCGAAAATTGGTCATCTCCAGGCTGAAAATGAAAAGAATATGTCCAAAAAAAGAGAAGTAAAAAATATGGAAAATATAGAAGAGCATGATAGGAAAAAATGAATATAGAGAGGTGGAATGACTGCTAGGCTTCAGCCATTCAGAGGAAGCCTGAAGAATTCTTAGGAATGTAAGGAAGTCTTGTTCCTACAACAGCGGCTTGTAACCCACATCAGATGTGGAACGAGTGAAGCATTACAAAAATCTGTTCCTAAAAGATTAACAAAATGTTCAGACAGACATGAAAACAAATGGTTACATTGTGACCGAAATACGTATCAGTATACGTATTTCATTTGACGATACTCAAGTGGAGGAAATAACAAAAGAAGAAACATCAGAGATGCTTTGAAAAAGCAAAAAAAATCGAAAAGCACTCGTTCGGGTGTAATTATTCAAGTGTGGGAGAAAGTAAATTACCTTATGTTTACCCTAAATATTTAATAGTATATTATTTAAAGATTGCGATATCCCTCTAGATTTTAATATAAGTTATTTCCCCTCCTTTCATTTAAAAAAAGAAGAAAAAGGACACGAAAAATTACCGGAGAACAAATATAACCACCTCAACATTTAGAACATTAAGATACTAGCGTAATTTCCCGCCAAATGTGACGGGTGTGCGTGAATTGAGTGAAATCAAATTTAATTTAAAAATTGATAACTATGTCACTCAACTTAAATATGCCCAAAACTATATTTACTTAACGTAACATTGAGCTATGTGAATGTTAGATTTATGTTTCACCTTTCGGTGCATACAAAACGTGATTTCATTGAAATGCATTTATATAAATGTGATTTTTCTGTTTTAGTCAAAGATTAAAAACTTAGCTTCCAATGCAAATGTTCCCAAAGACCTTTAAAAATCCATCAATTTCAATCTCTATGTCTGATTTTATTAAGAGAATATCACTGAATAATTGAATATTTGTCTATTTTAGTTACCGCCTTATTATTTATCGTAGCCAAAGTATTGTTCAAACTTCAAAACAGGGTCTAAAATTTCCGAATATATGAACGAACGCGAAGCAAATTTATAATCTCAGTCAACCATACGTTTTTATTCGATGCCAGCAACAATGAAAATCATTTCCTCGTAAAAATTCGTCAAATTTGTGTGCAGATTCGATGCGTATTCGTAAATCAACGGAAGAAAAATGTAATTTCGCTCGTTCGTGCATTCTTTGTTTCAAAACCCGAATTCCTATGGTGATTCTAAATAATTTTAATATTCAAATTACTAATATTCTGCACTCACATCCGCGTTAAACAATTAAAAAATAAACGCTCTTTGAATAGAACCCTTTGTCATATGACTATGACTCTCCTAAAAGGTATATCGCGAAATAACATGAACCTTTCTCGATTTATTCCACTAAATCTGACCCGAAAAATCCTTTGTTTCAGACAAACACACAAACAGATCTAGACTATTACTATAATAGATAGCATAGAAATCATTATAAAAGAACAAATACCACGAAAATATACTGGTTGCACTGCAGAAAGGTCATGTATGGACAATACCATCAATATCAGACGAATAA
Source organism: Uropetala carovei (assembly GCA_036926305.1). NCBI lineage: Eukaryota > Metazoa > Arthropoda > Insecta > Odonata > Petaluridae > Uropetala > Uropetala carovei. Next base: position 1,985,967 of record JAXCHB010000254.1, on the reverse strand, counting down.
TATTAAAGAACCAATCCAAAATATTTATTTTTGTATTTATTGGCGAGAAATCAGAGACAGCACAGGACCAATTATACTGAATATCGTAAAAACAATAACAAGGACGTACACACAACCATGTCCTCGGCAGGATTCGAACCTGCGACACTGGCATTGGGAGTTTGACACGCTAACCACCCCTCTACCAAGGCTTCATTGATTTAGAAAAAGCATATAATAGTGTAACCAGAGTTAAACCGTGAAAACCCCTTCATGATATAGCACTTGCAGGAAAAAATTCATTACCACCAAAAGCTTGAGACATGGATGCTCTCTCTCTCTCTCTCACCAACACTTTTGGGGTGATATAAACAAGTCCTTTAAAATGGAGAACGATAAATTTAGACATATTGGAATGGCATTACGGAATGAAAGTTTAGGCTCGCTTTTATTTTACGATGATCAGGCGGTCATTGCACACGATAAAGAGAGCATAGAATATATTTTTGGTCGACCGGGATTAGTCACTGCTGCCAATATAGGGGATTGACATTTTTCCATAAGATAACACGAAAAATCGAATGCTTGAAATGCAGGCTACTATTCTTTTGCAAATTTGAATTATTTAAAATGAATATACGAATTAAGAACAAAAACATGTATTAAGCGGAAAGAGTCAATTTTAAATTTCTTAAAGACATAATTCGAATCTAAGCCGATTTCGCTTAAAATTTAGTCTTTAACCACAAAAAAAATATATTTTTATACGTTTGTAGCAATGTGAAATGCTAAATGCCATGGCAACGACAGCAGTGCTTTTAAATGGGAACTGATCTCACATGCTATAACGTTGGACAACATCGAGAGTAGGAGGTGGACTAAATATATATGTACTCGCAACAGAAATAAAAACTAAAAGCATCGTCTACTATCAAGTCATTGTCAAATAAATAAACCTCTTTCAATATCCATTTTAATTAAGAATCTTCAAAATATTTTCTAAAACTTAGATTTTTATAAAAATATGAAAAAAAAGTTTTCAAAAGGAAATAATTTTTCATTCGTGATAATTATCTCCATTTGCAGTCATGTCTATTTAAAAACAAAAACCCCGAGCAATATTATACATAATAATACAATGTTTGCATGCTTTCAAATGTAAAATAAACTCCTCACCGCCTTGTACGGTTAAGGAGTTTATTTTACATTTGAAGCATCCATCTCGCCGTGGTTTCCACCCCCCTTTTTAATAAAATGTTGGCGTACGTTTCACGGGCAAAAGCATGGTATGTTGGGTGGCATAACACCGAGGGGCGTATGTGTACATCCGGTGGCATAAGTTGCAGGTGCACAGTATTGTAGGTTGGTGACATAACGCCGAGGGGGACTCTGTGTGTGTTTGGGTGGCATACGTTTCAGGGGCACACCAGTATTTTTTTGTGGCATATCTTCCATGGCAGTGTTTTCCCAACTTTTTTGGGTGGCGGAACACTTTGGAATAGGAAAAAATAGGCGGAACACCTACACACACACACACACATATATATATATACACACACACACATATATACATATACATACACACACACACACATATATATATATGTATCCCGAAAGCTCTAACCTCTACAAATGTGTCTCTCCAACATCCCAGCGGCTCTACTTCCGGTAAGTGTTCACTGGGTTTTCTTCAACACCTAGTTGCCCTAAATATCCTTACCTTTCCTCTTCCGTAGTATATATATATATATATAATAAAATCGTAACGCTCTAATTTTGTGAATAACTCGATTAGAAATAAACTTAGAAACCTGAAATTTCAAAGGATTTCAGAGTTAATGAATCCTTACGTTATGACTAAAACTTTTTCGAAAAAGGTCACAGGTTCGACTCCAGAGGATGAATGTCGTTTCCCATTAGATAACACGTAAAAATCACATTTTTGGTTTGAAGGCTTTAAAATATCATAAAATTAAGTTATCGACATAAAATTTGCGCTAAAACACGCCAAAATGAATGAGGATACTTATTCTTACAGTCGAATACTCAATCGCATTCGAATTCGCTCATATTTTGAATTTATACTCTAGTTTCGGTAAATTTTTTAACGTTTCAATAATAAGATTCCATGGTTACCGGTATTGTTATCCTCGGTAATTTCCGTGATTTTTAGATTTTTATAAGTTAAAATATGAGTAAAACTCCCAGATAAAACTTTTCAAATATAGAAATAATTTTTCATTCATGACAATTATCTTCATTTACGGTCATGTCAATTTAAAAACATAACCCGGGGAACGCCCTGGGAATTTTGCTAGTTGCTACTTATATTTCAGAAATGTATTGTTCGTCGCATTTCCTCCATGTAGAGCCTAAATCCGCTGACAATCTCCAAGGAATACGTTCTCTCTCTCTTCCCCCCTCTCTCTCCCTCTCTCTCTGCCCTTTTCTCCCTTCCCTGTTAGCTCCATCCTATTCCTCTACCTTCTCGGACCTTCCTCCATGTGCTTCGGTTACCTTGGCTTAGGCACTCCGCCATCCCATCCTAAATAGGATTATGACCCATGGGATTGGACGGCTGTTGCCCGTCCATTTTATAAATGTCCGCTCCGTGTGTGTGTGTATACTTGTGGAAGAGGACAGGTAAATAAAGATATTTAGAGCAACTAGGTGTTGAAGGAAACCCAGTGAGCACTTACCGGAAGGAGAGGATATATATATATATATATATATATATATATATATATATATATATATATACACACACACACACACACTAGTGTAATTGTCCGACAAAGCAATTAGAGGTTTATAATCATTAAAAATTGGTGAATGAGTCATATCTCAGATGGCTTTAGTCCCATATCCTATCTTTTTTTTAAATAAAAGTCTTTTGACTTAATTTGTTAGATAGGCATTTTGTGTTACGCTCTCTATCTCTCTCTCTTCCTCTCTTCCCTCCAAACACCTTCTCCTTTTTTACTTACCTCCCCTTCCAATCTATCGCTCTCCCACTTTATCTCTTTCTTCCCTGCCTTTTCTAATTCTATCCCTCATATCCACCTTGCAGCCTATCTCCCTTCTTCACTAATTCCCCTTTTCTTTACATCTATATGGCCGATTAGATAACAAAAATAATCCATACTTAATTTCACTCATATTAGGATTACGTAATTTCATGAAAAATCATACAATGACGGTTACCATTAAGGCGAAAGATTTTTACTTGCTCCGTACGTAGTATTATATTCGTGAAAAAATCGAATTCGAGATTCCAACGTAAATACACGATGAGGCCCCCTGAGTACGTTTTCACTATTTTCTCGATGCCTGTGTGGTAGGAATAAGCATTGTAGTTTTCTACAAATTTTGTTCAAAACATTTTTTCAGAAAACGGATTGTTTAAGAGATTTTCATTATTCTTCTGAATGTATGTTAATGACGTCATTAAGTGATACCTTATTTTCCGTTGCTATGATAAAATTTTCTAATTGTTGCGTACGCTTCGAAGGTAATTTTAATTGCACATCGGTATTTTGGTATTCACAGCATAGTTAATAATATTGATGACATTACTTTTTCAATGTGAGAACTGGTTCCAAGTGTTTTTTGCTATAAACCTATTCAGTGTTTAAAACTTATTCGCCAATGTAATTTCAGATAGTTATTCCTAAGGACGCTGGTGTCTAGAGCAATCACATTACTCTGAAGAAAGTCACATGATGGACACATCAGATTTTTTGTTCTTTTCTTTCCATCTCTTCCAGAGTAGTATAATTTCTTTGACCACACATCGCCTATTCGTGGGCAGACTGTAGCCAGTCTCATTAAGACTAGGTAAGCTGCATTTTATTGCTTATTGCTCAAGTCATCTTCCACCGCATTAGGACCAGCTTACACTTTATAGTTGGCTACTCTTCCGTTTAGTTCTCCTTGAATTCAGGTTTATCTTTATCTAACAATAAGATGAACCGTAATACTAGGCCCATGAGGCTCATCTTCCAAAGCAAATTCTTTGACTTAAAAGGTGTTATATGGTTTCTCCATTGTCCCACTACTGTCATTGAGTAACATAGACGTAGCCGCTCTACGAGCTAACCTTCTCTCTAGTATTGGCGCTGACGGTCCGGGGCTATCAAGTAGCTAACCTCCATATCCGGAGGTCATTCCCCTATCCGCAACCTGGGGATCCGTCCGGTGGCATTCAGCTATGCCCCTGGGAATTTTGCCCAGAGCCGGATATTTTATTATTTAACAAGTAAGAATTTTTAAAAAATCAAAAATAAAAATCTTTTTGCTTTACAAAATAGGCGGCCTTAAAACGATAAAACAATAAAAATTTCAGACTATTTGTTCGTTATAAAAGATTTTGGTGTCATATTATTTTCATTGCTGTTGCTTTAGATATCATTTATGTAATAATTTCGCTTTGATCGGAGGTTCACAAGGTAGAGCTTCAATAAAAAATCGGCTCAATATACATTGTACAAACTTTCTCATATAATAATGCGTCGTTTTGTAATCTTTAGAAAAATATCACCTAAGTAGAATTATTATAAACATCAACTTAAATAACTATACAAAATTTGATGAAAATCGCATAGGCCGTTATTTAAAAAATCCAATTGGTTGTTAAAATTGTTCGAGAATTAACTTGAATTTTCATTCATTTTTTGAGAAATTTGAACTAAGTAATATTATTGCAGGCGTAAACACAAGTAACTGTACGAAATTTGATCAAAATTCGTTGTAGCCGTTTTTGAGAAAATTAAATTGTTGTTAAAATTGTCTAGAATAGACGGCACTTAATTATTCTGCAATTTCAACCATTTATTCATAGCTTCTATTCCGTATGATAAAATGCCTACTGTCCTTTCAAAAAGTCTAGATACCCAAGTTTAAGGAGGTATATCTCGAAAACGGTAAAAGCGATTTTGATGCAGTGAAAATTAGTGGGTAGAGAATTTATTTCTACGTTACCTGATATACATTCCAAATTTTTATTTTGCATTAAATATTTTATACTGCGCATTATTTGAATAAAAACACGTTTTTTAGGCATGCAAACCCGATAAGACTATTTTGAATGCTTACAATTCCGAAACCCTACAATGAATCAAATTGAAACTTTAACAGTACTTAGCTAGATCTATTGTAAATAAGTATGTAGAAGCGTTATTTTATAACATTATTATTGATATCCGATTTTGTTAAATTTCTGAAATCCGGCTATCTTCGCCATTTTTTGATTGTTTTCGAAGTATGAAGTACCGTTGTCAGTGGATAGATACATATAATACATATATGCAAAAAAGAACATAAGAAATTAAACACCGAAAAAGATAGATTTTTATTTAATATTCATTTTGCGCGTGCCGGAGGGAATGAAGTCTCTATGGCAAATGGAGGGAGAAAGGGTTTCTGAGCACGCTCTGTTGCCACGTCTTCTAAATTTATTGCTAGACATGACATTTAATGAGTTCTCCTTTGTTTTATATAAACTATTATATTGCAAGTAGTGAATTTTATAAATTAAATCAAAGATTATATGACAAATGTAATAAATAATTATGTAAATTAAATTTTTTTAAAAGTATAAATAAGTTTCGTCCGTATAAAATATTTTATAACCACCATTCGCAAGAAATTATCCCGACTTGCCGCTACCGTGTGGGATTCCATTAAAACCGATAGCCGGATTTCAGAAATTTAACAAAATCGGATATCAATAATAATGTTATAAAATAACGCTTCTACATACTTATTTACAATAGATCTAGCTAAGTACTGTTAAAGTTTCAATTTGATTCATTGTAGGGTTTCGGAATTGTAAGCATTCAAAATAGTCTTATCGGGTTTGCATGCCTAAAAAACGTGTTTTTATTCAAATAATGCGCAGTATAAAATATTTAATGCAAAATAAAAATTTGGAATGTATATCAGGTAACGTAGAAATAAATTCTCTACCCACTAATTTTCACCGCATCAAAATCGCTTTTACCGTTTTCGAGATATACCTCTTTAAATTTGGGTATCTAGACTTTTTGAAAGGACAGTAAGTACGAGATTTCATTCATTTTCACTATTCGGTTTAGGCTTTAGAGCAGCGAACAGACGAGCAGACTGACAGACAATTGCGAAAACCACTTTTTCGGACTCAGCTACACCTATTACGTATATTTCCATCAAAATCTCGAGATCGAATTTTTTCGCGATTAACATTGTTATTCAGACTCCATTCACTCCAGATAAGTAAAGCAATAGTACTGAAAAGAATATGACACCTAAATCTTTTATAACGAACAAAGAGTCTGAATTTTTTCTTGTTTTATCCTTATAGGCCTATTTTGTAAAGCAGAAAAATTTTATTTTTGAATTTTGTAAAATTCTCACTTGTTCCCATCTTTTAAGAGTGAAAATTAGTAACATTCCACGAAAAATAACGAACGTAAATAATTTACCTCAATCGCTTTCTTACCATGATTGATGCCAAAGTTTGTGATTTGTGAAACTTTGTGACTTCATATGAGTCTAGCGCTAGTAGGCACGTCAGTCTCAATCATAAAGCAAATAAGAAGAGAAACCCGGTACCGGCATTAGCCTACTCTTTTCGAAAAGCACCAAGGAGGACCAACGACTTTACGTACCTTCCGAAGGATGAAACGTTGATTCACGTGCTCTCTTCCAAACACGCAAATAAAGGGCGGCAAGATCTATTGAAAAAAATCCAACTTTCTCAGGCATTTAACGTGTATGCTAAGCGTATCAGGCCAACGCACTCACCATTACGCCACTGCACCCCATTTCGCAAGTTTTTAAATTCTGAAGATACTTTTCTATCGAAAAGCCATCTACCGCAGCGTGAGGAATAAAAATACATTCCCAAAGGAAACATCTACTGATTACGAGTTGTTAATTGTTTTATGAAAAAGTTCAAATTTTTAAAACTAACAGTGAACATTATAGAGGTATAACATTACATAAAATAAGCTAAAATTTTCGTACAATTAAGCGTTATAACTTCTCTCGCCATATATCGGTCAAAATGACAGCACGTTGAAATCCGTATTTCCAACTATCATTTCTAACGTTGGAGCACAGAATGCTGTGACTATGTAGTAGTTCAATTTCTTGTTAATAAAACGCCCCTAGACTAACTGGCAGAGTCACCGCTACCAAATAGACTTTTGAAAAGTTTGAACATTCACAGTTTAACTTCTAGATGAGATAAGAAATTTTTTATTGGCTACAAACCATCTGCAATCCATAAGCTTTCAATCAATGTAACATTCTTTACTAACCAATCATTCGTTCAAGAGATGAGGGGAAAAAAATGGTCTACCTCAAAATATATAAATAAATAAATATCGGACGAACGCTTACAAAAGATTTTATTTTAAAAAGTCAGTCTAATTGATCTACTCCGCTCGTGTCAATTTTTAGCAGAATTTTGTGACGTTTTTTTCTTTTTTACTTTCTCATACGAAGTATCGAGAAAGTATTGTTATAGCTAAAAAATTCGACCTCGAGATTTTTACGGAAATATACGTTTTAGGTGTCGCTAAATCCGAAAAAGTGGTTTTCGCAATGCCGTCTGTCTGTCTGTTACTGGCTCTGGAGCCTAAACGGTAGAGTGAAATGAATGAAATCTCGTACTGAGCAGAGTATACATAGAAATGGTTGACATTGCTCAATAATTAAGAGTAGTTAATTCTACGCATTTTTAACAACAATCCGATTTTCTCAAAAACGGCTGTAACGATTTTGATCAAATTTAGTTCAGTTACTTGAGTTTACGTCTTTAATAACCCTGTATAGTTCATATTTCTCAAAAAATGAATATAAGGCTAGTTTATTCTAGGCAACTTTAACAATAATTCGATTTTCTCAAAAACGGCTCTAACGATTTTGATCAAATTTCGTACAGTTACTTGAGTATACATCTACAATAATACACGTATTTCATTTTCCTCACTGAATGAATATAAGGCTATTTTATTCTTGGGCAACTTTAACAAAAATTGGATTTTCTAAAAACAGACCATACGATTTTCATTTTCTAAAGATAACTAAACGACGCATTAGCACCCATATATGATAAAGTTTGTACAATGCATGTTGTACCGATTTTTTCACTCTATCCGTTGTCAAATTTTTAGTTATATTTTTCAAAATCATTTCAGCATCAGTTTTTAAGGGTCAAGTGTTCATTCTGCTTAAACGAACTGAAACAGTTCCTCTAATCAACATCCCTCTTAATTATGTACACCAAAAGTTCAAAGCTTGTAGAAGAATTGTCAAAGTAAATTTCATTTCATTTTTTCATAAAATAAATGTAAAAAACGGAATTTTTTTAGGTTATATCTACAATGATTCCAAGATGGTCATCGTTACTTCCAGCGTAATAATACACGTTTTATGAAAGAATAAATTATTTTACGAATTCAGCTCAAACAGCTCTCTTTCAAAGAAATTTTTCGAGTCAAAAATGTTTATATGCGTTTCATGCAAAAATATAAGGTGAAGTTGCTGTGACATTCAAATACACACCGAGGGTACGCTTTAGGTTTTTTCGTTCGGTTGCATCGAAACAATTGCATCAAAGTGACAAATTTAAAATTCGCAAGTAAGCGCAATCAATATCAGTTGAAATACTGGATGTTCCCACAGCCTAACATGTGAAACTGAAACTAACCATGATAAAGTAAAGATACCCAAATTGGAACTATGTATAATGGTTTGCAGGTTACTACATGTGCTTATTTCATTCAAATACCTTTTAAGCTACATCCAACAATCATTCAGTCGAGTTTAATATTTACAAAGAAACCATAATTCTGAAAGGGGGTGCCCACATTTTCAGAACGTTATAAATTCAGCGTCAAAATAATAAATATAACAAATAAAAATAAATTTATAGGATGTGGCTTTTCAGTACTTTTAAAATTAAGGGACATATTTATAAATTTTCATTTCAAATTATATATATATATATATATATACACACACACACACACACTACCCTTCTTAAGTGAAAACTCCGTAACCATTGCGGTTAAATATCGGATTTCGGAAATAACGAAGTAATAAATTTTCCACGACGATAAAAATGAAATTTAACTGCGTTAATATATAAAATTCAATTGCTTTTCATAAAAAATTAAATATATCAATGTTATAATCGAAAACGATTCGATTTTTCTTCGATTCAGAAACAAACTCATTTGCTTTATAGCAAAATTAACTATATATATATATATATATGTATACACACACATAATAATTTCCAATTTTTGTAAACGATTTCGCAGTTAGCAGTGAATCATCGGGAAATTTACATTTTCAATCCAAATGATTCGAGCTGGGCACTGGAAAAACTTAAAATAATTAATGTCGATATATCATAAAAATAAGTGTTATGAATGACTATATATTCTTCCAACATTCCCTTCCTTCTTTCCACCACGCAATCTTTCCAATATATGTATATCCCGGCCAAGTAAACTATGTCATTTTCCATATTTTTCATCCTCATTATTGCTATTTGTTCAATAATCCCAATGTTCCTGCTTCCCCTTTTTCATTTCCAGTCACTGCCTATTCCACAACAAATCCAACATTATATTTGGTCATCCCTATAATAATAATAGCAAATCTCATTCTGTCATTCCTGTTATAATAAAAGCTAACCTTATTTTCACTCCATTGTTAGTTATAATTCAATGCAAATGACTCAAGAAGAACAACAGAATTCTATTTTCCGCCCAAGAAGACTTGAACAATTTCCGAATCGGCTTAAAAACGAGAACTATTCAAAGGTTTACTAATGATTTTAAAATTAAGAATCGTTGTTGTCATTGCGACCTCTCGCATTACAGCGGAACTAAGACTGAATATATGGTGTCAAATGCCGGACAGATGGGGGGGAAATGGAGTGTCTCTACAAGGGGAACAAATTAATAAAGAAGAAAGATTTAAATACTTGGAAGCAGTTTTAGATGGGGACCTAACGGGAGAGATTTACAGCATGGTGCAAGCAGGGTGAAGAAATGCATCCGGTGAAACCGAAAGGGAAAATTTTAAAAACTATAGTGAGACCTGCGATGCTGTATGGTGCAGAGACATGGCCCATCAAACAAAGTCACGAGAAGAAAATGAATGTGACTGAGATGAGTATGCTGAGGTGGATGTGTGGAGTGACCAGAAAGGATAAAATTAAAAATGACTACATAAGGGGATCGGTGAAAGTGACTGAACTGTCCAAGGAAGCTCAGAAGAGGAGACTTCGGTGGCATGAGCATATGATGAGGTGGAAGGAGAAGTACGTTGGGTGACTGGTTTTGGAAATGGAGATACTCGGTGTAAGGAGAAGAGGAAGACTGAAGGAAAGATGGAAGGAGTGCATTAGAGACGATATGGTGGAGAAAAATCTAATGGTGAAATGGCAAGGGATTGAAACGAGTAGAGGAGGAGAATCTGCAGCAGTGACCCCGAATAAAATCGGGCTAATAAAGCTGATGAGGATGATGAAGCTCCCAAATAATTTCTCTCTCCCGCCATCTACGAAACAACTAACGAATTGTAGTTGTCATAAGACACCTTCAATTTTTATACACGGATTAAAAATTTCATTTGTATATGAAGGAGTTAAATTTAACGACGATGATCGTGAGCAACTGAAATATGTCATCAGCGGTAAGTTCAATCTCCATCAGGGATTTGACTGCTGGAATGTCTTTCCTCGCTTTGATTTACATAAGTGTGCCTGACTTTTAAGAAGTCAGGCGTAAATTGACAGGAGATAAGAGTTTAATTTTGGCTTTTATGATCAACCGATTCATTTACTTTTTAGCGTTTTTTTAATCGCTTATGTATTCGGCTTATCCATCCGTCTGTCCGTGAATAACTCAAAAATTACGCATGTTACAAATACTAAAATTAAATAATAGATAGGTCTATGTTATGGCTAATAATTTTACAAATTTGATGGACCTAGTATCAGCTTCTGGGGAGTAATCGAAAAAATCGCTAAAATGTACATGCTCCACAAACGTAGGCAACCAACGACTCAATTTCTATTCGCTACTCCGATGGAAAAATAGCAGTCGATTAAGAAAAGCGCCCTATGTTATATGCTCAGCAATTATTCTCTCATTTGTTGCCTTTTTCCTGTAAATAAAAATGTTACACGACATTGTTGAATTTATATGATTTACAATCGAAACGGGAAAAAATCGTATTTGAAAATCACAGTAGAGATAAGCTTACGAAGCAAATCGTTAATGAATATACTATAAATATATACTATTCTGATGATTGTCTTTTAATTAATAAAACGTCATTTTTTTCTTTCATTTCTTGTGGGATAAAAATACATATTTACTTTGTGCGCTTCGTGAAATATTGACAACAAGCCTTGAATTTTTAATTAAGTTGCTATTTTTAATTAATCCTTATATAAGGATTACAATTCTGGAATTATTTTATTTTAATTCAGTGTTTAAATTATTCCCAAATGTCATTTTTGAAGGTCGATCACACTTGATTTGAAGAATTTTCTAAAAAAATCACGTTTTACGAAAATTAACGTGTACAGCTCCTGATCTATATTACCTTAGAAGGTTATGTCAGGATTTAGCTCTTAATTTGAAGGAGTGCCTTAATGTAATTTCGCTTTCGAAATGCAAACAATTTCAGCGATAAAAGACCCACGCAAACCAACGGGCGGACGGACGGGGAAAATGCTAGAATTTCCACATTTTAATTAATTGGAAGTGAAAAATAAACACATACATAAGAATTCAGGCATATTAAAGATTTTTTTTTCCGCGAGCTACAGTTTAATGTTCTCAAATTGCAGCAAATCAAAGCAGATTCTTTTGCAAAAATGTAATATTTAGAGATTTTTTTTAAAAAACCTTGAAATCGAATAGTTTCATTTCCAGCATTCTCTGGAAAAATAAGCCGAAATTACATCGCTGTGTTAATAAATTGTGGAAGGATGGCCTGAGATACCGGAAAATTGCTGAAATTAACGTCCGCGTGTTAATGGACGGGAAAAGGAACGTGACGAGGATTCTGGCAAGCGGGCAATAAATGGAAGAGAATAAAGAGACGGTTTTGCCGGGATTATGGGAGGAGGGAGAAGAGGGTGAAGGAGGGAGAGAGAGAGAGTTGAGGAGGGAGTGAGTATGAAGAGGGGATATGAGGAAGAAAGGGAGGAGAAAACGAGTAGGAGAGAGATGGAACGAATCATTTTGTGTTAAGTCAACGGACAAAGAAAGAGTAGACGGGGAAATGTGGCATTACCAGGACAAGAGAGAGACACATCGACCATAGTTTCACTTGGCGATCTCTTTAGTGAGTTCACCAGAGAGGTACATATTTGTCTTAACCGTGATCACGTATATTAGCCGTGGGTTAGGCATTGGGAAATTCAGTAAAAGCAAGACGAAACGTTTCACTTTCTTCGTGAAACATTTTTTGTAATTAGCCTTAGATAAAGGCATTAATAGGATTCATTTCCAAAATTGCGAAAGAAATTAAAGATAATGCTGATAGCGAATAATGCTTAGCTTTCTAATTAAATCTCACAAAAATAGAATTTATCATAGAACGTGAAAGGCTGCCGGTGGACGTTGGAACATTTTCCAGTTCAAATGAATTAACACATTAGCAAATGAGGTAAAGTAATTCATTGATGACAGCATTCATACTCCCATGTCAAATTAAAATTATCACTACCATAAAGATAAAGCTTACGCTCTGCGCAGGAGTGTGTTCCTCTAACTCCGGCAAAAAGAAACGAAAAAAGTTTGCCTAAGGATTCATCCCATGCGTTGATCGATCAGATATACAAAAAAAAAGAACGACGCTTCTTCCAAAACAGATATCCAAGAAAGTAATTGGCGATTTCAAATTTAATTTTCCACAGACAGTCACAAATTATTATAGAATATGGATTTTTGAAATAAAAAATTTTAATTTTTATACGCAAATTTGTAAAAGCTTCATATAAAATATCCTTGAGTATAAATGGAATAATAGCCACCATTGGAGAGGAAATGTCGGAGGTGGGGAAATTGCTGGAGGGTGAGAGGAGGCGGAAGGGGAGGAGGGAGGGAGGGGAAAGGGAAGGAAAGGGTAAGGGGAGGGATGGGTAAGGGGGAGAGGGAGATGGAAAGGGAGGGAGGGGGAAAGAAAGGAAATGGTAAGGGGCAAAAGGAGTAAGGAGAGGAAGCGACCGGAAGGCCAAAAGGAAAAAAAGGACGTTCAAGTAAATTTAAATGATTAATAAATATTATCTTAATTAATAATGAATAAAGATTTCATTCTAAAACTCAGCAGTGATAACGATTTTTCCTACAGAGAAGATGAAAATGGGAAAATTATAAATTCAAGGCAGAAGAATATTATTTTCCACAAAATCCTGCCAAAATTGTATTCTTGTCTTGAAATCGGCTGAATAAATATTTCTCGCTTGGAACATCGTTTTGATGAAAATTTAGTTTCCTAGATAAATCTTGACAAAACCAGGTCAACAAAAGTCACTGGGAATCACAGGTTAAATTTACCCTTGGCGAACGAATTGCTCTGCGAGAGAGTACCTTATCCGACAACCGGCACAGCGTGTGTATCGCTGCTGGATTCTAACTGCCAATCTTTTCGCGTCACTGTGCTGTATTATATATTATGAAACACTTCATTACGGCTTCTTTCGCATTCATTCTTCTATTCCATTTATTCCTTCTCCGCCTCACGTGATTACTTCAGCGGAAATAAGATGGAATACATTTCGGTTCCTTCGTTGATTGCTAAAGTCTTTTCTTCACGAATCGGTCCATATTAAGTGTGATCACAAGCAGGGGTTTCCTTGGGTGTGGCAAATCGGGGGGAGGGGGGCGAAGGGGATCGCCCCGGGTCCCGTACACTGTGGGGAGGGGTGCGCTTTCATGTCACCGCATGGAAACTTTGGTGGTAAATGTTAAAATGGTCCCGTTCAGACGTTCAGATCGATTTACCCCGAGCCCCGCACCTCTCTAGGAGTAACCCTGACCACAAGCCACCAACAGGGTACAGGGTATTTGTAGAAATTTAATGTTTCTTGTTTCGCCGTATATTTTGTATATGCTGTAATGTCTTTCCTCCTAGATATGTGCCCAATTTCAGCGTTCACATTTGTAAATAAATAAATTAACATCTCCTCGAGAAATGTTCGTTCGCGTTCGATCTGCCACCAAAGATCAAGCATCACATCCGTAACTTGGATTAATACAACAAGTTAGGAAAGTGTACAACGTATCACAAATGGGCGCGTTTCGTGCAATGGAGTATTAGAAATAAAGGAACAGATTTGATATAAGACACCAACGACCGCAGCACCTGAAGTGCCTCTGTGAGCGGAATCATGAAACAGTCGCTTGGTTTGGAGATAGAGTCGCGCTGGGTCAAGAGGATATAACATTGAAAGGATATATTGACGAGCCTTCGGCTCGCTTTATTTTAATGGGTAGTCGTCTCCGGGCGCTACCGCGCCCTTCGCCTCGCCCGGAACCAAAGAAACCCTCCTCGTTGTCAGGTGATTGGGTTTGTAAATGTCGAGACAGGCCAATCAGTTTCTTGTCCGATGATTGGATTTGTAAATGTCGAGACAGGCGAATCATTTTCTGTTAATGCTGTACGTAAGTAAGGTCCTGGAGATAATACGTAAGTACCGGTTAGGTTTATATTGTATTATTTTAAGAAATGAAACGGACCCAACATATGTAATTCATTCAACTTCAATCTATATTCGAAGATCCACAAAATTCAAGCGATTCCATTTGTTTACATGTTAGTTCGTGATTCCATACACAGAGGCGCTGTCGTCGTGGGTGCCTTATATCAAATCTAACAATAAGCCGAAATAAATTATATACCTGTACGTGAGGGAAATAGCGTTTTAAAGTTCTTTTCTTCATCATAAATAATCCATTTTCTTCCTATTTAAAAATAGTGCATGCACACGTAAGTAAATTAAACGTTTGTTTGTGAGATTGTTTATGTTAGCAACAATGAAGAAGTAACCATGCAAGAAATTTTCTGTTCAACTCAAGACATTCTTGTTCGATTTTCTAGATAACGGAAACTCCTACGATAAAAATGTATAGGAACAGAAATACTCTTCTTTACTAGTTCTAGTTTTATTTGAAAAATATTTTGATATAAGCAATACTTTACGAGATATGACGAAAATTTACTTTTTGTCACCAGTAAAGTGGTACGCCTGATTGGAGTACGTGATTCATTTGGGCGATTTTCTTATTATATTTGATTGTAAGTCCTTAATATCAAATTTGATAAAAACCGTTGGGTAGAAGCCGAGAACGAACGACGACAATAGGCGCTCACGCTCGAAGCGAAACGCGTCTAAAAAAATCGGTAAAACATACAATGTATAAACTTTCTCATATATTGGTACTAATGCGTCGTTTAGTTATCTTTAGAAAATGAAAATCGTATGAGCCTGTTTTTAGGAAATCCAATTTTTGTTAAAGTTGCCCAAGAACAAACTAGCCTTATATTCATTCACTGAAAAAATGAAATGCGAAGTATTATTGCAGATGTATACTTAAGTACCTTTACGAAATTTGATCAAAAACGTTAGAGCCGTTTTTGAGAAAATCGAATTGTTGTTAAAGTTGCCTAGAATAAACTAGCCTTATATTCATTTTTTGAGAAATATGAACTATAAAGTATTATTGAGGATGTAAACTTAAGTAGCTGTACGGAATTTGATCAAAATCGTTAGAGCCGTTTCTGAGAAAATCGAATTATTGTTAAAGTTGCCTAGAATAAACTAGCCTTATATTCATTTTTTGAGAAATATGAACTATACAGTGTTATTGAAGACGTAAACTCAAGTGACTGTGCGAAATTTGATCAAAATCCTTAGAGCCGTTTTCGGGAAAATCGGATTGTTGTTAAAAATGCGTAGAATAAACTACCCTTAATTATTTATCAATGTCAACCATTTCTATGTATACTCTGCTCAGTATGATAAAATGCCTAAGTACGAGATTTCATTCATTTTCGTTCGACCGTCTAGGCTCCAGCGCCAGTAACAGACAGAGAGACGGCATTGCGAAAACCACTTTTTCGGATTCAGCGACACCTAAAACGTGTATTTCCGTAAAAATCTCGAGGTCGAATTTTTTCGGGATAACAATACTTTCTCGATACTTCGTACGAGAAAGCAAAGAGGCTCGGAAAGTGCGAACGCGTTTATAAAAATTTAAACCAATAAACCAAAAGAAAGGAAAAGAATAGGCCAGTGGGAGAGGTGTTTTCTCCATCGCCCGTCTTCAGTCGCATTCCTTTTGTCTGCAGTCGACGCTTCGGCATCGTCCGTTTCACAGTCGACATGCGAGATCGCCAAGTCCTTACGAAAGGACGATAGAAGCAGGCGAGAGCAAAGCCTCTCGAGTTCGCTCCAGCGAAGTCGCCGCCGCGACGACAGACGTCGGAGGAGGTCCTCCGAGTAATCCTCGATTGGATACACTTTAAAAGACGCTTCTTTCGCCTCGAAAACAGCGAGGTTCACCTGGAAACAAAACCCGTGCCCTAAATATATTTATATATATCGAGCGAGAGGCCGAAAAAAATAATGCGCTCGGCTTTATTATCCGAGGACAGTGACAAAAGACTATGGCGAAACATCTCCGCGGAAGGATCAACGCTCGATACCTGAGGAGAATAATTATAAAGCAAGGACCTCCTCGGCGTTTTTTTCGCAGGAGTAGGTCAGGGTCGTCACAAAGGGAGTGTTCTCCGCTCTGAAGTGTCCCTATCACGAAATTGGTCAATGAAAGAGTGTCGCGTGGAGAGGACTCTTCAGCTTCCTAGGGTAAGGCACGGCCATCGAGGCCGAGGCAGGGCGCTTGAGATCGGTTAGGAGTGGAACGGGAGTGGAAGGCGAGTAGGGGAAGAAGACAAATGATTCGAAGAGAAGGCCATGTGAATTTTGGGGAGGTTAGGAATCAGATGCTACATGTGCGGAGAGATTTTTAAGGGCTGAATGTTTTGGAGTCGATGTTAATTAGGTAGGTTAATTTACCTCGAAATTCTCGTGGTAAAAATCAGACACTCGTAAACCTATTGCCTAAAACACCGGCTTCCAAAAATTAAAAAATGGTGAGGAAATTGTAAATGAATGATTAAAAATCAAACTACGATGCTCCAGAAGTTAAACATTTTATACTCTGTAGTATTCTCTTGTAAACCCATGATTATCTTCCGTGATATCTCTTTCTTACGTTATGAGAGAGAGACGCACTTTTTGGCAGACTTTGAGTTAGTGTCCGAGAGTTTTGAATTAAAACATTCGATTCGGAATATTTCATTTGAATTTGGATGTGCGTGATTCAATCGAATGATAAAGTTTTACCACGATATACCAAAGATGGACAAATGTTTATATATGGCGGACTGAACAATAGTAGTTCACATTAAAATCTAAATATTATATCGTACAAGATAGATGAAAATAAATCTATATATTATTAGCGTTAAAATTTTAACCTTCAAGGTTTAATTACCATAACTTAAATAAACACATGAAATTGACTTAATTAAATTTTCCGGATCGATTTGTCATCGTGGAACCACGGACTGAGATAAGTGTTCTCTAGGACCACATGCGGCCCTTAGATCGTAGAAAGGAAAAAGTTGAAATATTTATAGGTTTCAAGTAACTGGCAGAAAAGATTCCGATTCGACAGATGACGCTTGAAAAGGAAATAAAGGAGAGGAAAAATACGAGCATCGATGAGACAGCGAATATCAATTCCAGGAGATTCCAAGGAGCGACTTCCAAAATCGGAGGAAAAAATGTCGCATCAGCACGATAGGAAAATTTTACTGCGCCAATGCGTCCAACATGAAAAACATGAAAGAACGGCAGAACTTAAGATTGTCGCGAATATGAAGCGCAACTTTGGAGCGAAGCGTGACGCGTGCGCGGATTGCGCATTCCGAAAGTCACCTGATGGCGTGCGATGGGATGGCGGAAAGAGCAGAAAAAATGGGATTGTGAGGAAGAGAGAAAGAGAACGGCGAAATTATTAAATGGACCCCGAAAATAAAATGGAATGTTTTGGGAAAGCCTTGGACCGTAAAACCAAAATTTCGCGACATTCTGGAAGCGCTCGGTGGATTTTAAATTGTCTGTTATTTCAGGATAATTTTTAATTACGTTATATAATTAACAATAAAGCGCATGCAATCGTAGTTATAGGAAAGTTACTAGTGCTTATTATTTAGCTGACTGCTACTACATAAAGATAATAAAGATGGTTACACGGAAAACAGAGGGAGGTGGAGCAGAGGAATGGAAGGGAGAGAGAAATGTAAGAGGGATGATATTGGGGAAAAGACTTTTCCTAGAGGATAAATAGCTGCGGCGTTGGCGGACGCTGGAGCGAACGAAGGGAGGCGTAGAGGGAGGCGTATAGAGAGGCGTATAGAGAGGCGTATAGGGAGGCGGAGCGGTGGCTTCGGGAGAGGTGCCAAATGGGAGGATTTATTTATCCGCGGTGTATCGATTCGGAAAGCTTGAAAACTGGAGGGCATTATAGCGCGCCCTATGCCGCCGCCTCCACGCGACTCTACTGTGGGTAGCGCGGAATCTGCGGGAGAGGGGTGGGACAGGGTTGTGGAGGGGAGGAGGGAGAGGATGGAGAGAGGTTGGTCGAGGCGAGAAAATAAAGAGGGGCAGGAGGTGGGAGAAATTGCGCCACGGAAGAGAGGAGTCGGGCGGGGGCGGTCGAAGAGGGGAAGGAGGAGGGACACGAAGGGAGCAACGCGCGTCCGCGAAATCTGGTTAGGAGAATTCTCGGGCACCTGGTGGTTACGAGAAGATATGGAATGGCGTTAAGGGCGTAAAGGGGAAAGCGATATATCGTGAGAGATCGGAGCGAATGAGCGTTCTAGCACGTTCTCGGAATCCACTCCTTCATTTCGCTGCCAATCTGACTACTGCGGTTTTTCCCACGACAAGTCACGTGAATTATTTTCTCTCTAGGAACGTTTTCGGCCGAAGTTGATTCTCTCGTAAGCAAGAAATATGGATATGAACCAAAGTATTTACGAGAGAGAGAGAGAATGCCTTAATTTATTTGGGTAATTTGTAGACGGCGTAATACTTCGTACAAAAAAGGAGCGAATGAGTGTCCAAAGAAAAGATCGATTTATTATATTGCGTTTTTAAAAATTGCACTAATAAATAACAACCAAAAACAAAAGTATAAAATTCGGTAAAAAAACTAGAAGATTGGATTCAAGAAAAATAATGATGGATGAAGGCCTCCGCCTCTTAATGCACTGGAATACACGAAGGACGAATGACACCCATCCACACCATCAACACGAAAGACACGCCGACCGGGGATATTAGCCGTGTTCAAGCACCAAGTTTTTCCGTGTCACAGCCAGCAGCTGCCTCTGAAGGCTTTTAGAAGCAAATATGGCCGGGTGTTTTTATTGGGTCATTTATATGGATAGCCAGTGCTTCCCTGCAGCGTTACTCAAAATGCAACTGTCAAATCGGGTGTGTAGCATTTGCACACATAATGGCATTTGTACCCGATGAGGCATATCAGAGTGCTCATCAATCTGGTGATATTCGCTGAACGAGAAGAGGCCATCACCTATTCGGCCCACAAAAGCCGTCTCATATTTTCATTTATCGTTTTGAAGATTACTTTGCTTATATTTTCCTTCGACTTTCTCCAAAGGTGAAAAATAGGTGCCGATTTCCTTTGAATTTATACAAAAGAATTTCTCCCGTGACGGACGTTATTACGGCGATGAAAAGAAAACATGTCGCAAAGCTATGATGACTCAAAAGTAAATTTTAGCATAACATGCATGCGTAGAACCCAATATATATTTTCAATGGAACACAAACGGGAAATTAATTGCTCTATAAATCCTACCAATGCTATCTTACAATGTATGTACTCCAAATGAACTACTTTTCAATCGTGTTATCACGACTATCCCTCCATCTCCATTATCCATACGCCTGGAATTCGCTCTTCGAACGATCTTCTTCGTCCTCCTCTCCCATCTGTGAAACATTTTTCGTAGATTCGCGTTTCGTGCTGTGTTTGCGTGCCTATATTTTTGACATATAGTTTCAAGAGTCAATGGATGCTACGATTCATTCCTTCCAAAATGATCTCAGATTGCGCGCATATTGTCTCTCAATGTTTTCATTCGTAAATACGACGCCTCTTGGAGTATGCAAATATCGGAATAAGGAATTATAAAAGCCTCTCCTGTGTCTGCATCTTCAAGGAAAATGTATGCCACTGAATCGCTGCTGTTCGAGGAAACTTTAAAATGGCGACCTCCTAAGTCTACGCTCAGTCACAGATGAGATACGGCGAAGAAAATGAGACGCGCTAATGTATAGAGAGGGCGGTAATTGTGAAAGGAGGGAGTGAGAGGAAGAATGGAGTTAAAGGAGGGAGAGAGAGGAGGGATGGACTTAAAGGAGGGAGAGAGAGGAGGGAGTGAGACGAGGGAGGGAGGGAGGGAGAGAGAGGAGGGGAGTCAATACAGCAAAAGATTTCGTCTCTTAGATCTTAATTATAACGGACTTTTAAAACGTATCCGTAACGTATCCAACAACATTCGAAATTTAGCTAACATTGTTTATTTATATGCTTACATAATAGACAAAATATAACTAAAACAAACTACATAGCTTAAATAAAACCAAAGTAAACTAATAGATTATCGAAGTTCAAAGTATCATTATCGATTACCTCAACGCCAAAGAAAAATTCCTATGTAAAATAACGGAGACTAACGAAAGCGTAACAAAATTTAAGAGATATCGAGATACAAAAACCCTGCGTAAAATGTGTTAAGAGTTTCAAAACAAGGTGAGTCGAAAAAACGATTTCACCATCTAAGGCCGGATACTTTTTCAGACAGAAATTTAATTCAACGCTCTACTACAAATGAGAGAGCCATAAACTTTACACCTCAGTAGTCCTTATTTTCCCATTGAAGTAATATAAAAATTGTTTTTTTAAATCGCTTCTTAAAAAAGCGAAAGGATTTCTATATCATTGATCTCTCCCTACTATCCCTTCTCCTCCATTTTCATCTCCTCCTCCCCTTCTCCCTCTCCCTCTCTATCTCTCTCTCCGTCCCGATACACTCTTCTAAGCGAGCCCACTCCTCCCCCACTCTTCCCCTCTAATAAGAAACTCATCTCCTTCGTCTTATCTATTTGCCTCCAAACGACCAAAACCTTCACAATGCCAACTCCATACGATTCCCTCTCCCTCCTAACCCCAACATTCTTCTATATCCTTCCCAGATTCTCCCTTCCCCCTCCATCCTCTCCTCCCTCTCTCTCTTCCATTCCTTCCTCGAGCGGACGTCATGGGCAGATGCAAATGTATGATGTGGGTTGCATGCCTCATACCAACCTACAAATTCCCTTCGATCTCAAAGACTCCGCGAGACTACTCCAAACTGAACAGATGGCTAATTATTGCCGGCCTGCGTTTACGATCAGAGCGAAGGGTCGGTCGGTCCAGGATAAGGTCGAAAATTCAAACAAACTCTTGCGCGAATCACCCCCTCCCCCCTTCCCTTCGTCCTTCTTCCCCTTTGACCCTTTTGGAGACGGCGACTCTCGTCCTTCACCCTTCCGCCGCCAGATGGAACTCCGCTCGCCCCACATTCGGGCTCTATCCGCCATCCTCTTGACTCCCTTTCAACCTCAAAACGGAGTCCGGAGCTCTTGAACCCGAGCGACTCATCCATTTCCCCACTCGGTGCGCACACACACTTCTTTTCTCTCGAAAAACCCCTCCTCTCTTTTTCTTTTTCTCTCTCCTCATCTGACCTTTGGCGGGCCACCGTCTCCTTTGCCTCTCAAAGCCAACCCATTCAATCTCCGCCTCCGACGTTTCTCTACCCTCCATGCGTGGCCTTCTGCCCCTCTCTCCCTCTTCCTCTCCCTTCCTCCTCCCACTCCACTCCACCCCATGTTCCTCGCCCATCCACCTTCCATCCATTTTCCCCCTCTCTCTCCCCTCCACCTCCTCCCTCTCTTACGCTTCCTCGTCCTTATTGTTCGATACCAACCTCCACCCAGTTCGCCTTTTCACTTCCTTCCTTCTTTTCCCTCTCTCTCCCCACCTCCATACCTGCCACTCCCTGCCTCATTTTAAGTCCAATCTGTCTCGCTTTTTAGGAGCGTTTCGCTTCTAGCATGAGCGTCTATTAGCTTCGGTCTGTCCGTCCGTTTGCATGTTCTTTCTCGCCTTCTACTGAGCGGATTTTCATGAAATTTGATATTAAGGATTTACAGTCAAAGACATTAAGAAAATCACGTAAATAAATCATGCAAGCCAATCAGGGTTACTACTTTACTCGTGACAAAAAAATGAACTTTCCGTCATATCTCGCAAAGTATTGGTCATATCAAAATACTTTTCAAATAAAACAACTAGTAAAGTATTTCTTTTCCTATACATTTTTATCATAATAATGGCCGTTATCAAGAAAATCAAACAAGAATGCCTCAATTCGAGTTGATAATTTCTTGCATGATTACTTCTTCAGTGTTGTTAATATAATCTCACAAAAAAACGTTTAATTTCCTTACGTGTGCATGCAGTATTTTTAAATAGGAAGATTATTTACGACGAAGAAAAGAACTTTATAACGCTATTTCCCTTACGTAAACTCAAAGAGTTTTGCAAGTGAAAAGAAATGAATAATTTTTAACGAAGGAATAAGTTCAAAACCGTTTATATAGTAATTTCTTTCAAATACTCCATTACACGAAACGCTCCCATTTGTGGTACTTTCTCGTTTCCTCCACCCTCATTCTCCGTATCTCCTTTTCGCTCTCAATTCCGCGCTTTTATCTTCTCCCTCGTTACTTTTATTGCATTAATCCTCATTCTTCCTCCCTTTCCCCTGCATCCCTCACCCCGCCGCCCTCTCTCTCTCTCCCATTCACTCCCGCATTCTCTGCTCATCTCTCAGATCCTTCGCTTCGTTTGATTTCCTGCTTCTTTTTTTCGAAATCCCTGTCCGTTGCCTTCTTCCTCTCTTCCTTCCCCCTCCCCTTTCGAACAACCCTCCTCCCCCTTCCCTACGCCCTTCCCGCTTCTTCCCGAACCCTCCCGTTCCACGCATTCCCTTCCCCTTCCTTTCATCCTCCCGGAAAAACTCGAGGAAAAGGGGAACGCGACCCCTTTTGCCGGGCAAGGCCATTGAGGAACGTGCAAGGATAAGACGCTCCAGATACTGTGAAATATTTTTTTTTAATGCAAGGATTCTCTTTTAAACGCTCTTCCGTGAAAACCGCATTTTCGCCCTTTGAAAAACATATGCAGGCGCAATTAATATTCAATTGACCACTTGACTGCATAACCTTTATTTACGTATTCGGCGTATTTGATCTACCATAAAAAAGTCCCAAAATTACTCGAAGAAATTTTTAAAATTATTCATTGTAGAAAACGAAGAAGTGCGCTTTATCCGAGATTGTTGTTGTCGGATTATATATATTTAATAGACAACAAAGATAACAAAAAAGGTAGATAAAATTAATGCCTTTGTAGCTTTGCAGCTATCACAATCGTTAATTTTATTCCAGCCATCATTTGAGCTCGATATATTTCATTTCGCGACTACGTTTATTTGAATGGATGTTCGCTAACAATAAGATGTTTGTCATTACACGACACTTATACCTGTGAACGAAAAATCGTCGACAGATTTTGCAAATTGAAAACTCGAGATATGCGTCGCAATGAAATTTTCAAAACTTTGAAACATTCGATACATAGAATAAATCTGCATTACGCGTCTTGTGAAAGCAATGGAAATCCTCCGTTAGCAGATGCGATGGAATACCGAAGCAGCCATAAATGCGATGTTTCAGAATTGCAAATTCAGACGTGGACTTATCAAGGCTCCAACGTTTCGCTTGCTTTCCTGGCAGGAACCTCCATCCCTCCATTTCCCTTATTTCCCTCCCTCCTCCTCCTTTCCCTCGCTCCTTACCCTCCACTCCCCCCCCCCTTATCTCTCCTCTCCCCCCTCCTATCCTTTCTCTCTCTCTCTTTCTCTCCATCCATTTTCCCTTTCTCTCCCTCCTACACTCTCTTAAGGTGGTTTTTCGCGAGATCAGAGAACGTATTAATTTCACGAGAGAGAGGGAGAGAAAGAGAATTAGAGAGAGAGGGAGGGAGGATGGGAGGGAGAGAATAATGGGTCATCAGAAGAGAGCTGTGGAAATGGAATGGCGTGCCGGGGATAAAGAACGACGGCTTCCGCTTTAATGGTTTTTGCTTTGCAATGCGATGGCAGAAGTCAGAGGTCACTCAGAAAATTAGTTCTGAGAAGTAATTCCTCGAGTATTGAAGTTAAGCCGGAGCGGAGCGGGTCTATTTTTCTCGCTTGGATTATAATTTTTTATTTAAAAAGGAACGCAGAAAAGATATTTTAGTCTCGATCCTTAGGCGATGAGATTAATCAACTTATTCGAGCACGATTGCTGATATTAATTTTAAGAGATATTCGGCCAAAGTGATCAGAAAGATAAAAGAGGAGGAGATGCGACTGAAAATCTTAGTATCTCATAAAGCTTTGAATTTTGTTTAATGAAATCGAGCTACGGCGATCTAAAGTTGTTTTATCAAACGAACAAATTACAAAAAACTATACCGAGTTCTCTCGAGAGCAGTTACTAGTCGAAGGCGACTTCTTGTTTATCATGACTCTCACACGAAAATATTTCAAAGCCATTTTAACACAATTCTATTATTGCTTAAAATTATTAGGCCCGCCATCGATCTCCGTAGCAAAGGTATAATTCATCAAACAAAATAATAATATGAAATTTAACCGCAGCTTATTTACCGGGTGTCATGGCCGTAATTTATTGCCTGATGCATAAATGAATTTTGAATAAATTTACGTGAAAAATTAAAACGAACCGCATGAGTTGAGCTTAAAAATTCCCGTTAAAACAATAATTTTAAAAAGCATCAAATATATCGCAAAATGTCGTAACAAATAAGATCGTTAGAAACATTTTCCTTTATTTAAGAGAAATTATGCAAGAATAAATAATCAAATGAAAAGTAGAGTATCATAATTATAGTCGAACCTCTTTATCTTGGACGTTTATAACTCGCAGAAGATAGTTCCTCTCGGCAGTTATTTTTTTTTCTAAAAAAAGAGGTGCAGATAGGTACTCCCTCTCCCCCTTCTCCATTGAATTTGTGATGAACTTTTAATAACAAAGTTGATAATAAAAGTCAAAATGTTTAACATTTATGGAAGCCGTTTATTACTTAAAGTTTTAAAGAATTAAAAAAATGAAAATGTACCAAAATTAGACGTGGGTCAACATCGCTCTGAAAAAAGGTGTCGGTACGCCGTACCGACGCGTACTGTCACAAAAAAGCACTGCCTCTCGGTAACAATCTCATGCATTGGATTATCTTTAATTCGACTTTTCTGTCTCCGAGGTGCGGATATATTTCACAATTAAAATAAATATCCCCGTACAATGTATGTATACGCCGCTTTAAATTACATATTTTAAACTTGGATTCAATTTATTTTCACACCATACCACGCTCTAGCCTAAGTTTTCTCCATTCTGGGAGACTTTTCGCCCTTAACCGAAATGCTATTACGTCGGAAATGTCCAAATCGGCTATTATGCTGGAACTAAGAAACTTAAACCGTAAAGCGACAAACCAATTTATGAAACACCTATGGCAGCATTGGAAAAGGGATTGTCATCGACAGCCTTGTTTAATTTATTCATCCCACGGGGAAAATGCGATCCATGTGAGACGTTTTCGTGGACCTATTTCTTCGCCGACGAATCAAATATCGGGTCCACTGCTCCTAGCCGTACGTATAGGATGGCATTGGATGTGGGTGAAGCGAGGGGTGGAGGTGGTAAGGGCGGGAAGCAAAGGAGAGAAAGAGAGGGGGGAGGGGTTGTTTTTTGAATGGGGAGCTAAAAAAGGGTACCCATTTCAAGACACTTAATCGATCATCTATTCCCCCTCGCAACATCTCCACGCGTCACCCTGAGTATACACGTCCCTCAGACGACAGCCCTCCCCTCCCCTACCCACCATTCCTCCCCTACCTACCACCCCCCCCCTCTACGCCATTTTCCTTCCGTCGTCCATTTTTGAGATCTTTCTGTCGCTCCCTTTCCTCCGCCGCGACCTCTTCTCAACTTCTTTTGACCCTTTCCCTTCTGAAATCCTCCATTTCTTTCCATTCATCTGCCACTCCACCCAACAACTCTTACACGAATCTTGGATTTCTACCGTACTTCACCGAAGCTCGCAGATGGCCTGTTGCGTTTAAGACTTCAGTACGTGCATGTTTGTCGTTAATTTTCACCTAATATAAATTTCAATTCGAAAATTTATCATTTCTCTCATTATCGGTTACAATCAACGTATAAAAGGTGAGGCATCAAAATAGAATATTTAGAATTACAAAGGGTCGACATATTATTTATTATATAAATTTAACCATCCTTTGTTGGATGTATTTTCATTTATTAAAACCTTTTATACCATGGATAAAATATCGTAGTATGAATTTAATGACGAGAATGATAAATCAGCAATGTCTACAAGAATTATTGGAATAATTCAAACGTATTCAAATGGCTTCAGCAAGAAAAATAAACTGATCATCCACTCGTCATTATACAAGTTCGTGTGTAGAGATTTTATTCGAATGTAGCGAACTTATAACTTTAATAAAATAAAGCCGTAATCTCATTCTCGTCATTTTAACACTAAATATAATTTATACAATAGACTAAAAGGCCGAAAAAAGTATTCTGTTTAAGTTACAGTACGAATTTTATCAAATTTAAACTGACACACTCACTCCTTTTATT
The DNA here is from genome assembly GCA_036926305.1 of Uropetala carovei. Taxonomy (NCBI): domain Eukaryota; kingdom Metazoa; phylum Arthropoda; class Insecta; order Odonata; family Petaluridae; genus Uropetala; species Uropetala carovei. The sequence goes on along the minus strand of JAXCHB010000254.1, from coordinate 1,959,020 downwards.
TTCAAACAAGAATCGCCATGTAAGTTTGTTCATTTCGGTCTGAAATCACTGAAATAAATTAATAAAGAGCAGGCACGAATCATCAGTACGAAAGTATGACTGCTCCAGCGTAATTAGTTTCGTCGGAACCATACGTCTCCAAAGCAACCGCATCCTGGCGAAGCCTAATTAAAACACTCGGCGGTTTTAGCAGAGCACATTTGGTCTTGCTCGTCCTTCATGATATATATAAAAGAATCTTCAATTCTGGCATAATTTGAACAAATCAACGTGGGTCTATCGAGTCGTTTTAATGGCAGAATCTCCTCTCTTCATCGTATCCCCGAATAGGTTGTGTCAGTGTCTTTATTATAAAGGAATCCAAATGAGATGTACGGATGACTCGTCAAGACGTACGCATTCCCATAACTGAATACTCTAACCCTCTAACCCTAACGTAATCTTATTTCAAGCAGAGACTAAAAAGTGCCATCCTTTCTCTGCCGATAACATGATAAAGATAGGAAGAGAATGGTGGAGAGAGAGATAGGGAAGGTGATTGGGAAAGAGGGATGGAGAGAGAGAGAAATAGAGAGTGCGAGAGAAAGGAAGCTAGATTGCGTGAGAGCGTGAAAGGAAAGAGAGGGGATAAAAGAATGTGAATAATTGTATGAGAGAGCAAAATTTAAGATATTCCGCGACAGTATAAGATGAAGAAGAGATGTCTTGGGAAAGTTCCTTTCCAAACTACTGAAAAGCTCCTGTTATCAACACATTCCATTAGTCCGACACTTCATTTTCTTTTTTCTTAACTCCAACAACTCATGATATTCACCCGGTTATCCTCATTACATTAATATGGCATACGTCTAGTTTTATTTACACGATGACAGATCGAGTACGACAGCTTTTTCGAATCGAATCTTGAAAATTTAATTGGCTGCACGTGTATGACGATTCTCGCGGCAGCAATCGAAATTGCAACCGTAGCATACGGAGGTGGGAACGTTTTAACTACACAAGTTCCGGTTTCCAAGGCGTCCATTGAATTATTCATCCGACTGGAGTGCGGTAACTACTGCCGGGAGATTTTTACGATTCCCCATCGATGGCGTGTTGAGAAGTGGTCGAGAGTCATATCCCTTGAAACTTGAGAATGAATGGATTTGAGGGGCGCCTCGGCGAGGGATCTCCCCCTCGTCATTTTTCCGCGGCTCTAAACTTCCTCCACAATAACTGTAAACTCTCATTACTTTACTCAACCCACGGCTCTCATCCCACTGCGTCATCTTTTTACTTCGCCTCTCTCCACTCTCTCTTTAACCATTCGGATTCCCCTCTCTCTTAAACCTATCCTCTCTCTCTCTCTCTTTCTCATCCATATTTCCCTCATCATCATCGGATTCGGATTGTAATATCTCCGAAAACATCATTCACTATGAGGATTAAACCATCTTCTCATATTTTCATTACTAACCGTCATCATTCGGTTTATTTAACATTTATAACTTTCTCCTCGACAATACGCTCGCGTTATACCAAATGTTTTTGTCCGGAAGCTTCGAAGAAAAATGCAACCGCCTTTTGTTTCAGAGACGGTTATCACGATTGTTTATTTTTTTATCTAATGGAAAATGTCCTATAAGTTCTCTTAAATTTGTGTTTAAATTCCATTGAAATACAGGGATTCTTACAGAAGTATTTGTATTAGTTTTCTATTCAGTGGATTAAATTATTAAATCACAGGTATCTGTCCGAAAAAAAATCATTCGTGAAGTCTCCATAGAAAAGGAGTTGATTTGTTAGTTATTACATTTTATCTCAATGAAATCAAGCTTTCACATCAAGTATATCCGTCAGAATAGTGATTACCACTCCAGTTTGTGTCTGCATCTTTTATAATTTTAATCGGTAGAGAGATCTTTGATATGAGTTATATTCATGTATGTTGAAATCTGTTAATTATGGATTATTGACTGTCTTTTAAAGAACAATTGAATTAAATTTATTAAAAATACGAGTATTTTCGCCGAAAAGATAGAAACCATGTGTAGAATAATTTCATAATTTCACTCAATTTTGCAGGTTTGGCATAAATAGTATTGATTATACATTTTACATTATGTATTAAATACTATTTAACTACAAAGCAAAAACAAGGAAATTTTGATTTTTTATTGAGGTTCCAGATATTCTTCCGGTAGAGGTGAGACACGCAATCATGAAGAATGGAAAAGCATCTGGAGTGTATGGTAACACAGCGGAAGTATTCTAAGCAACGGGTAATCATATGGAAAAGATTCTCGCTAAGACTTTTACTTCGTGTCTGAGGAAGAAAAAGATACCAGAAACATGGAAGACTTGAATAACTACAGACCGATCAGCCTACTCCCAACAGTCTACAAAACATTCACCAAAATATTCACTATGCGCCTTCAAAGCCATCTTGATTCTGCCCAACCCAGAGAGCAAGCTGGATTTCGCAGTGGGTATAACACGATGGACCACATCCAAGTCGTGAGAGAGGTAATCAGTCGGACTAACGAGTACGAATTACCTCTATGTATGTGCTTCATCGACTACGAGAAAGCATTCGACTCTGTCCGAACTTCGTCGGGGTAACGTGCACTAAAGGAACTAGGAGTAGAAGAAACGTATATAACCTTGACCAAGAATATCTACGAAAATGTGACAACATCTGTCCAGCTGCATGAAGACACGAGAGCCTTTAAGGCCGAAAAGGGAGTGAGACAAGGAGATACTATGTCCCCTAAGTTATTTACAGCAGCTCTAGAGGAAGTATTCAAAACGCTAGACTGGGAGGAAAAAGGCATAAAGGTAAATGGAGAACATCTGAGTCACCTGCGCTTTGCAGATGATATCATACTGTTCGCAGGGAGCCCAGAAGAGCTCCGTAGAAGAACTGAAGAGCTTGAACAAGCAAGCCGAGAAGCTGGACTTAAGATGAATCTTAATAAAACAAAGGTTATGTACAACTCCTTCACAAATTCTGAGAAGATATATATCAACGGAGCAGAACTCGGAGAAGTAACCAGCTATGTTTACTTAGGTCAACTCATCACTACTGATGGTTCGCTTCTTGGAGAAATCAACCGGAAAGTGAAGATGGCATGGAGTGCTTTTGGCAAGAATGCGAACATCTTTAAATCAAATATTCCAGTCTTCCTAAAACGGAGACTGTAGGACCAATGTGTTCTGCCTGTTCTGACATATGGTTGTGAAACATAGACCATTAATGCCAGAATGATACAGCGCCTGCGAACAACACAGAGGGGCATGGAGAGATGCATGTTAGGGATCACCCGAAGAGACCGCAAGACGAACGAATCAAAAAATAACAGAAAAATATTAACAAAAGTGAAATATATAAAAACCATAACGGATTGCTATGAAAACACATAAATGAAATACAATAATTAAAGACTGATAAGTGAGTAATAAACAGAAACATAAGAACTATTAGTATAATAAAAATAGAAAAACGTATATACGATAAAACTAATTTGTAAAATAGTAATTGTAGTGCTATTTTCAAAGAATTTGAACATTTACAGTGGAAAGAGCACTTACTAGAGGTCTTCCGAGAGAAAGGATGCGCAAATTTGTATGGTTAGGTGCAGATATCTGCAAGCTTCTATTTTCATTATTCCTGTATTTATATTATTCTGAGTTTGGTTTTAGAAAGCTTAGCTGAAGAAATGATGTGAAGTAGCAATGTCCAGAATATATTTCTCGCGTCACCTCTTAAAACTAAAGTAAGTTGGAAAGTTTTCATTTGATAAACAGATTTTCTACGAACTCGCCATTTTCGATAAATTTGCCTTCTACGAATTTGTTTTCGACGAATTTGTCTGTTCCCACTTCAAGCGTGGGATAGAGATCGTTTAATTTGTCGATTTAATAATCTTATTATAGAAGACATTACAATAATTGAGTTTAAGTTCAATATTAATCTTCCTTTATGATGTACCGCATAGTCAAATGTCATATGACCATTTAAGAGAATGCTTTTTTATATAAATACGATGAGATTTGACTTTAATTAACTTCGACGCAAAAAATTGAAAAAATCTTCATATAATTTCAACATAAAAAGTTGCTTTCTTTAACTAGAAATTCACCACCATTAACATGCTTACAATGTGCTTCGGGGTAGTGATTAGTTACTTCAAAGTTTAATTTACAATGAAACTGTAATCATAAAGAATATATTATTTAGCTAATTGAGTTTTCAGATAAAGCTTTTAAATTTTGTGTCGGAAGTGTATCTTTTTTTAAAGATGATATATTGCTTACAAAGGAAACACTTTAAATCTTTAATTTCTCCGAATAGTTTGTCAAAAGACGCCGAATATGATAAGGCGATTATTAATTAATCAAGATTTTCCCAGCTACCAAAGGGATTTTTCTTTAAATATCCACTCCAACAGCAGTACTACTCATTTTAACTTGGAAACGCAAAAGTTTAACATACTCGTCTAAACGCATTCCTAAAATTGAAAACTAGTTGCCTAAGAGAAGAAAAAGTAACTATAGCCTTCTGAACACTATGCTATTCAAAATGCGCCATCCCAACGCGCCAGTTTCAACAAAAATTTTCATCACCTAGCAATTGCAATCCTCCTTGTCTGAAACAACGCTTCCGCTGACGCATTTCTGAGAATCTTATTTTCATTCTTCCTTACGCTTTCTTCCCAAAGTCAATTTAAATGCTTGCTCCACTCTTTCTCTCCCCCCCCCCCCTCTACGCAAGCAAGTTCCCTCACTCCCACTCTGCCCTCCACCCCTTGATTCCCTCCCCAATATCTTACCTAAAACCCAGTTTTCTTGCACCCCTTTCCAAACTACTCCCTCCGACCTCCTTATCCCTATCTGCATTGCCTCCAAAGCCCTTCTCCACCCGCCGCCCGTCCCCCTCTCCCCTCCAGCCCCCTCTCTGATAGGAGTTTTCGTCTTCCAGGCCTCTCTCCAAAGATAGAGGTGGGAAAGGGTGGCCTGCTTTTCGGAAGAACTTGGGTGATTGGGGATTCAGAAGAAAGTCGGCGAGCGGGGCCCCGGCGAGTTGGAGGAAAAGGAAGTGCGGGGGAGGGGTGAGGAGGAGGAGGAGGAGGGGAGAGGGAGCGCGGTAGAGTCGAACTTCGAAGATTACGGAGACACGGAAAAGAAGGGTACTCGTACGGGATCGAAGGGTGAGGGGAAAGGGGAGGGCCAAGGTGTGTTCCGCTCTTGCTTCTCACCTTCCCCGCTGTCCGCCCCACTCTAAAAACATGAGAGAAGCGAAATATGCGGCCGAGGGAACTCTTACGCCCAGTGCGTCCCATCACGACAACCCGTGTCTGCTTCCCTTCCTACAGCCTCGTGTCGTCCCCACTCCTTGCTCCCGTGCCCTTACCACTGCTCCTTCCCCCACATTACATACCCCTTACAGTTGACTCTCGTGACCCCTGCCCCTTCTTCGGAGCACACCTGCCCCCTTCACGGTACAACATAGGGCTCAGAACTTCCATCCTGCGACCGCATCGCTTTTTATTATCTTACCGACCTTATTGGTATTCATACGCAGTTTTGCGCTACTTCCAGCACAGAGGATATAGTTATAACATTCTGAAAACGTTACCAAAAGAACGTTATTGTCATAACGGTAGCAGCAACAGGGAAACAAGAAAATTTTATTCGAAAGTTAATAATATACGGTCTGCATAAATATCCATTCCATGAATATATCTCCCACTTTTGAAACACAAAGTGCCATTTTGTGACGAGAATTTTAAAAATATTTTCGCGCCGGAATACTTTCATAATCTTTTATGGTCAACTGGAATTTAGTATACAGTGAGATGTCATCCGTTCTTATCCTCTGTTCCAGCACTGCTGAAGCCGATTGCTTAGTGCGAGGAAAATTTCGTATCGCAAAAGCTCATGGTAAAAAACGAAAGGAACGCGATTCGAACTCTATCCCGCTGGTTTACGACTTTTTTCGGCCGTTTTTTTTGCGAGGCGTTGAGTCCATTAACAATTTTGACAGCCGCGAAACGCCATTAGGGAGGACTTCATAAGTTGATAGCGCGATTATCCCAACTCTCTCAAATTCCTCATCTCTATCCTCCTCTCCCTCCCCCCATCCTCTCTTTTCCTCTCTCACCCTCTTCGAACTTCCTTCATCCCAATCTGGAACCTTCCTCCACCCTATCCGCTCCCCTTCCACTGCTATAACAACCTCACTCAAGCACTTTCTCAGCCCGCTTCTCCCATCGCATTCTTTCCTCCCTAAACTCAGTCGTTCACTCGCACTTATCTCCATGCCCTAACCTCTACTTTCTTTTAAACTGTGAGAAACGTATTCCATCTTCATCTTAGTCCTTGGTTAAATTATGCGTCGATTCAGTCGCGCAGTCGTGCGAGAATTCAATCAAAACAATCGCATTTTGAATCTTCCCATAAAACGAAATTGTATTATTTATTAATGTCCCGATTTACTCGTTCAGTCTATTGCCTTCGATAAACCCTCGCGTGACAGTAGTTTCGATACACTCGGCTTAATGTCTGACTACCTGATTACGATCAGGTTTTACCCTTTCCGAGCGCTTCATCGATTACCGTCGCGAGGTCGCGCCTCTTATGAATGATAATTTGATAATCTGGAGAAGCGAAGCCTCACGTGTTTACATATACCTGTCGAAATGTAGCACTCGGGACTGGAATTGCTCGTTTTGGATGTTTCGCGGGAGAGTGAAAATGAGAGAAAGAGAGTGCGGGAGACGGACGACGAAGACGCGGAAAGCGGTTTTCGGAGAGAACGGTTTAATAGGTGTGGTTAACGGAGGGCAGAAGGAAAGAGGATTAGTCATGGCGGCAACAGGGGGAAGGGGCGAGATAGGCATTCAAGCGGGGGCGATAAGGGGGCAGGTGGGGGTGGGGGGCCTTTATGGCGGAATTCAAAGGGTCGGAATCGGGTGGGAGATTGGATGGCGTGCGTTGAGGAGCGATCTGGATAGATGAGAACGCCTTCGGAAGTAATGGTGGAGAAATGGCGGCAGAGAGGGCAATATCGCGAGATAAATAATGCAGGAATTTGAAGCAGGAGTGCGGAAGGGATATGGAGCGGATGCAAAGCTTTCGACGGGTTTTAGTGAAAAGAGAGGAGATGTAAAACCAACGCGGGCTTAGAGAGAAATAGAGGCGACAGAAAAAAAACACGTTTTAAAGCGCTCTTAAATGGAACGTAGACTCGTAAGCTCCAGAATATAATCAAACTCCCTTCTGGCGAGGTTAAAAAAATTCTACTTGAAAAACCGTGCAGTTCTTTCGTTTTGTCGAGCGTCGAGGAAACATTCAACCAACCGCTAAAAATATTTGCACTCTAAAATGTAACATGCGCAATTCTGAGTCGAATTCGCCCTCATTGGAACGTGTTAGGGGTGCAAGAGGAAAAAGGGGCAAATAAACTCGCGAATCCTCGGAAATAGAGAATAGAGGCATTATCACCCACAAAATGAGCCGCAATCTGCTCCCTCCTTCTCCCTCGGATTTATCCAAGAAGCGATAAATTGAGAGCGATTTTATTGCGATATTAAAACATATTTATCGCATCGTCTCCGTATTTGCGCGATTATCCCCGTTATGCCTTGATTCCAGCAATATAAAGCTTTGAGACTCGATTTAACGCTCCGAAATAATAACAATACGCCCTCGAGCAGTACCGCGTGTTCAATCTCAAATGAACTCAACTGCTAATGACAAGTGATAGGTATAAAGGGGAGAGAAAGCGCCATTACACTGTTTGTACACGTGTGGAGTAGTCAAAAGTTTTCGTTTGAGGAAAGTGACGCGGTAACCGATCAAACGGATAAACTGGCGTCCTGTGACTTCCCTCCTCAACCTTACTCGCACAGTCCGTGATCTCCCCATGCTGTTTCCGTTCCCATACATTCCACCGAAACCTCTTTCCTCTTCTACATCCTTTCCCCCTTCCCATGCCTTCCGATTCTCTCTCCTTTCTCCACCTCTTTCTCCTCCTCCGCTCTTCCCTTCAAACGCCTCCCAAATCTCCTCTCTTCTTTTCCTACAAAAATCCCTCCCCCAATTTCCCTCCTCCACTCACCCCTCCCAACTCTCCTCTCTCGTTTTACCACCTCTCCTCCCCTCCTTTCCCCCTCCAAATCTCTCCTCCACTCACTCCTCACTGCTCATCCTTTTTCTACCCCTTCAAGATGAACGAGAGAGAGAGAGTAAGTTTGAGCGTCATCTATCTCTCGAACAGACAGCCGACCAACCTCCGCCGAGAAACGAACGGAGGGCGGCCTTACGTCGCCTCATCACTCAAACGAACCCCCCTGCCACACACCCTTTTCTCTCTCTCTCTCTCTTTCTTTACCCACTCCACGGTGCGATCCTATTTTTTAAATTAACGTCGGTAATCTCGCTTGAGGCGCACCTGTTATTCTCTCCCCAGCAGCAGAGGACGGCGTGCAACAAGCAAACTTCGTCGAGAACGACGAACGTGTTTCTCCGAGGGATAATTTCGTTTGAATTATTATATCCATGTTCGCATATCTTAAGTGTTTATATGTATAATCGACTGACGTAGGAAATTAAAAATAGGCGAATGCTGATCGCTTGTATACGTAATATTTCGAATTAATGTGTAGTGAATCTATAAGGAAGGATGCTTCTTACATCTTTGATTTCTTACAAGCTCAAACATGCATACCGGTAATTAAAAGGTGTTAAACTATTCGGCCGGTTATATTAACATTTTAGAATACCAAATCGGAAGATACGAACGGAATTCAATGAAATATTCAACTTTGTTACTCTAGCTGCGATAGGGTGTCAAACAGAGTTACTTTTCTCATCCACCTGGAATGAGCGCGTGTACAAGAAATTATTTCTTATATGTGTAATGTAAAGCTATTTGTTATTCATATATAATATAAGATTTAAAATATAAGGTACTTTTAGAAAGACTGCGAATTTGAAACTTGGCATGATTGTTAATGAATGCTATTTAGCAGAAATATTCCGAAATATTAAATTAGAAAGGTATGTTTTCTACCCCATTTTTCCATTTCAATTCCTAATAAAAAACATATAATCAGAACAGGAAATTATACGACTGTATTTAAAGATTTGAATTATGACATAAATACGTATAGTGACGAAAGTATACGTTTTCCACTGACTCAATTTCTCTCCCCGATTCGATCGGATATTTTATTTTGGATTCGACAAAACGCATTCGACATTTTGATTACCATTACAATTAAATGTTACCGAGACCCAAATAATGTTAATGATAATTCTCACAGCGAAAATATGGTTAGCAATATGAAAAGACTGTCAATGAAAGTCCAAGAAACAACAAAAAATCGAAAACAAGACAAAAAGATAGATTAAAGTTAGAGTGAAATTCTAAGAGTTGCAGGGTAGCCTGAGATATGCTCTTTCCCAGCATTGGCCAGAATAGTGCTAAAGATGATTATATAATAGCAAATTTATTGCATTTTCAGATACGAAGTGTACAGGAAAAGTACTGTGTTCATGACAAAATTCATCTTCGTGATTTTAATGAATATTTGTCCGAAGAAGTGATTTTTTCGAGATTCCGTCTGTCTTTAGTCTGTCTTCTGTGCGCCGCTTTAGAGGCTAAGCCGTTGTACATAATATGAATAAATTTCGTAATTATTATATAGGGTATCATCAAAAATACAGGGTCTACCAATAAAAAAGGACACCCTATACTATATGTTGTAGTACTATTATCTGAGGAAGGATTCTAATTTAATTTGCACGCATTTAAATATGTTTAACTATCTTTCTTTAGTGCGTATCTGCACTCATTTAAGAATACCATGAAAATAAAAACGGGTAGTACACTTTGCGTTAACATGGCGATTTCACTTCCTTCCAAATTACTGCAATTCCATCATCAGACTCGTATATCCACGAAAAAAGTTTATTGTATATTTTACTATATATTTTAACAATGTGAAGTTAAATTAACATCGTTTTACAAGTATTGATTTTACAGCATAAATTATAAGTTCTCCTTTTTTATTGACAGAACCTGTAGAAGCCTTGTTTTTCTATGTTTATCTGGCAATTTAATATTAATTTTCAACAACACTTCGCATAAACTCATGTCGCCTGAATTTTTAGGGCTTATAAATGAAGCCGGACCGTCATATAATGTGTAACAATGTACTGAAAATAGAGACCTGTTTATATTTCAGTCAAATTAGGTATGAACGCTTAAAAGGATTCCCAATGTATCTGTAATGAAATAAAGGGGAGACCCAATGCAGCCACTAGCGTCATCGCTCTACTCGTTAACGAATCCACACCGGGCAATTATCAGCAGATAGCACGGTGTTTACCGTGTTATTCTTTCCAATCGCTTCCATAACACCAAACGCATCACAATAATGTTGACGAAACTCCGCAAACTAAATTATCCAAACTTCAAACTACTCTCTTGTATCGAACCACAATTTTAAACTACTTTGCATTTGGTGACGATATTTTGTTTGTTCCAGCGACGGTATTTTTTTTGTTTTAAAGACATTTATAATGCCATCGCAAGAGGTATTTTAAGATTGAAAAATGCATGATAAATATATACGTAAACAGCGATTGACTATACATTATGATAATTTTCTCAAAAGTGGCGAACATTTTAAAATAATTACATTTTGTGAGAAACGTTTATTCGAGCTGATCTATAATTGATGGATTAATATTAAGCGAGTTAACACCATAAATTTTATCTTTCCTGGGTGCGTCATTTTTTTTAATTTGACAAAATATGTTAAGTACTAAAACACTTCGAAATCTGTCCTGCGGTAAATCGCCTGGTAAATACAGAAGAACCAAATATGATAGGTGGTTTTTATGAAAATTATATATGTAGTTACTTTTAATTAATCAAGTACTGTCATTATACCACAAAATGTATGGAGGCTATGAAACTTCATTGGGAAAGAAAGGACTTGAAATAAAAGAGAGATAATTAATCGAGAAAACACGAGGAAGCCCGTTTGGAAGTAGTGGAAATGTGGATATGGCGGAAAATGACAAAACAAGTTGGACTGAAAGGAAATCAAATGTAGAAGTATTAAGGGAAGTGAACGAGGAAAGGAAGTTATTAAAAGAAATGGAAAGAAGGAAAGTAAAATTTGTTGGCCATGTTATAAGTTGATTTTAAACATTTTTGAAGGCAAGATTTTAGGAAAGAAAAGTAGAGGAAGACGGAGGAAAACTTATTTAGAGGACATCAAGGTGATAATGGGATGTGATGGATATGAAAAGCTGAAGAGAGCAGTAGAGGAGAGAAGCGAATGGTTGCATCGACAAGGCCTTAGAATATGAATGAAATTAATCGAGAGACAAGGATAAACAAACTAAAATCGAGAACGAGATATATAAGATAAGTAATACGATATAATTTCCATTTTTTTAGAACTTGCTCATTTGAAAATGAACATACGCAGAGACCTTTTAAAATTCACTTCAAAATGACACACTTCTGACACCGGGTGAGATTTCGATGTTTCGGCATTCCTCTCTGCGTTCTAACACTGCCGAAGTGCCACTCTGAACGTGCTCAGAATGCGAGGAATTCCAAAAGTGAGATGATGCAGCGATGAATGGAGAAAACCGCGGAAGATGGCGCTGCTCGAGAACTCGCCAAGATGATGAGGGGGAAAAGGGAGGAGGGGGCGGAGGATGGAAGGGATAAGGGGTGGGAGGCACGGGGGGAAGGAGGGTGAGGTCACGCGCTCCTCTCCTCTCTTTGACTGAGCGACACACTCGTGCGGTGGTTCTTCCTTTGATTGGAGCGACCCCACACCCAAAGAAAGGGGCAGCACCTCGAATAGCCCCCTCTTTCCCCCTCTTCTCCCTCTTCCCTCATTTTCTTTCGCCGTCCCGCTTCGCCTCGCCGCACCCCTCTCCATGTCATACTGACTTTTATAATTGGTAAAAAAAAAACATTTTCCCCTAAACAGTGTTATCTGTGTCTACAAAAGCGCTCTTTTGTCAAATATTTAATTTCGCCAAAAGAAAGACAATCGTTACGCCTTCGAAAGTTTTTCACTGTTATGTAGCTCCCAAATTTATACTGGCAATCAATGGGAGTGAATCTTGTTGGGTATGTTTCTCCCAAAAGGCCGGACGTTAGAGAATTATAGATCAGAAATTTAAAATTAAATGTTTAACAGAATTATAGATGACAAAGAGAAAGTTAGTCGCGCAAAATAAGAAGACTCCCCAGTCATTCGTCGCCGTGGAAAAGAGGATTCATTCTCTGATGAAACCGTAATTCCCAATTGGATTTTTGAAATCTCTGAAAGTTAAACCTACTAGTATCAACAATTATCTGATATTTTTTTCGAAACTATTAATTTAAAATGATCAAAAACAGAGGAAGGAAAATGTAAAAAAATGTGTACTTATAACTTCATTATACCTTATCACTGCCAAAGTATTTTCAGAAAAAATATAATAACGAAACGTATGAATCGATAGAAAAGAATAGGGATAAAATAGGTACATTTCAAGGAAAACACACCGAGATGTAAATTATTGATTATAAAACGTAAATGCGCAAAAGGCTTCAAAAGATATGCCACTCAGACATAAAATAAAAAAGAGCTTACCAATGTGGCAACGCAGTCACAGAACCATAGCGATTCAAAAATCACCCCGGCGTGCAGTTATTTGTCCACAGTTCGTGAAACCTCTGCCGCCACGCGCGATTCGAATAACTGGTCCGCTCGCTCATACGCGTCCCTCGCCATCGACGGCTTATTCCGGCCATTATGGTCGGCGGCACGGATTAACTCGTCTTTGCAGAAATAAAAGAATCTAGTCTGCAGTTGTTTCGCCTCAACGCGCATTTTCAGATTACTGCAGCTGTCGGATGATGTTCCGGTGGCAGCGAACCCGCCAGAAAAACCGATGGGCAATACACACGCGGCGGGTGACACACAGGTCCCCCCCCCACCTACCTCAGCCGCAGGCAGATTAAAGCGGATTCCCTTTCGATCGGGAGTGGTGGGTGGGGGCGGTGCGGGGCGGTGCGGGGCGCAACGAGACATAATTCTCTCGTTGGGGGATATACCTTTAGAAAAGTTGACTCGAGGAACACAAAGCGAAAATTAGTTTGTTTTTCGACATAGACGAGATTCAGATTTCGGAGTGATTTATACGAGCGGGCCTAAAAAAAGAAACGGTATATTCGTCTGTGGGATTGAATTATTTTTTTAGGTAGGAAGTTGTTTTGAGGTGAGATTTTTTAACATGAAATCGATTTGTTGGAGAATGCATCGCGTCGCATTGTCTGTGATTAATTAGGTGTCCCAGAAAATTTAAGGCTCTTTGGAAGAAAGAGCATCGCTGCAAAAAAAGAAGAATTCGGTAATTAGTCTACAACTGCATGCAAATAATCTCAACGACAGAAAAAAAAGTCTTCTCTGAACCTATACATGCTTATACTCACTGTATTGTAAGCGAAAAGAACGAATCCGAGGGTGCGGAGAAAAACTAAACATTTTATGCGACGAAAACCGACGGTAAAGCCATCCATGGAGAAAAATTAAGATTAGACGTGAAAAATTATTTTTTTAACGCGAATACAAAAGTCATCTTTGCTATGTATGCAACTTTAAATGTTTTGAAATATACAGAGCGTCCCTAAAAAGTGTATGCGCACTTTGGGCGGTGATAAAGATGTTGACAGAAGAGCGACGTTTTGTACTAACCTCCAAGAGTACTGCTAAAAGGCATTAAGTGTGATAACACCTTATCGCACGCATTGCTTTGTAGGTAATCAGTACAGATTAAAATTGCGGACCGTCGTTTGACGGCCCAACATTTTAAATGAGCGACACCGACGGATTTTGAAGTAACATTGGAAAACTGATAAAACGAAAGAGGCGCAAAGACATTGGAAACGTGAACTGAACCACCAACAAGTTTAACATTGTGAACGTTACGTGATAATGATATTAATAGACTTTGTGGCAATGAATGATCAAAATTTAAGCAGAAAATAAAACATCTTTTCAATCCAAGAAGGTTTATTGAGTAAGCGACCTGATTTCGACTTAGAACGCCAGACCCCGCATATGATATTAATTTGTGTGTTAAACGTTACCGATCTCTTTTTAATCATAGCTTTTCGGGCTTCATAAAACGCTCTCGGGGGTCGGCGGCGGCCTGTAGGCCGTAGGTTGCTCACCACCGATTTATAATTTCTGTAAGGCAGTGTGCTCGAGAGACAAAATCATGCAAAAGCAGCATACGTACGTTGGATTATGAAAGCTGCCAAATAGAAATCGAATATGCCAACATATGAGTTAAGACGATCCAGATCGTCGTGCTGAATACTGTGAATGATTTTTATGCAGGTGTAGTAAAAAAGAATTATTACTTTTACTTTGCAATATACAGGCGAGTCAGCGACACCTAAGGAGTTGAGGCTGGAAAAATTGAATTAGCTTTACTTCTATTTCACCAGCAACATGTACACAAGCGTGTCACTCTGTATTGAGTCGTTGTCAACAATGCTTTGATACTCTTGGTGGGCATTTTGAACATTTGCTCCCATAAACTAATTTTTGTAATAATTTTCCATCATCCATATGCCTTATAAGTAAATATAAAGGTGAATAAAACGTATATACATTGATACAGCTTAAAGTCATGCAAATTTAGTTCCTAATATGTAAAACCGTTTATTTTTCTGATTTCTGATTCATTTTGCAATCGCTGATTCGACGTTTATACAACATATACCACAAATATCACACGTAAAGGTTAATGCTGTAATATGATATTAAAGTTTCGCGTATAAAGGTTCATTTCACAAGTTTTCCATTCAAGTATCGCTTTTGAAAAGAACAATAATGCCTTTTACTCCATCAACATCGATTTACACACCCGTTTATGTGGATCGTAACGTTTAAAATTCTGCTTGAATATTGATTTAAAATCATAAAAGAGCATTAGATGTGCTTAACGAATCTCGTCATTTTCCGTGAAGATGAGAACGCGCGACACGAGGAGGGATTGGCAAAAGCATTTTCCCTTTGAGCGCGAGGGCGTAGAACGGAGGCGTTCAAAAGCCTTTGTGTCGGGAAATGAAGCAGGCGTGAATTTAACGAGGCGTCAAGGAAATATATGCAGTGGTGATTTTTTTTTAAGATTCAAAACGTAACTGAGCATCGCTTTGAAAATTCTGCCGGCTGGCGTACGACTGGTGTCAACGGAAAACTCCAATTATCGATCATTTTGGCATCGGATAGCAGCTCACGGTTAATCTCAACCTCAGCCGAGTGCGAAATTTTATCGATTACGGATTTATTTACAGCTATCCAGAAGGGCTGACATTTTGAGTTGGGCTCTCGATCAAATTTATTTTCAAAAGCTTCTGAAACAACGTCTCTTTTTTTAATTTCTCATATACGATGTATATTGAGAAAATATTGTAATAATGAAAAAATTCGATCTCGAGATTTTGATGGAAATATACGTTTTAGGTGTACCTGAGTCCGAAAAAGTGGTTTTCGCAATGCCGTATGTCTGTCTATGGGTCTGTCTGTTCGCGGCTCTAGAGCCAAAACGGTAGAGCAAAAATGAATGAAATCTCGTATTTAGGTATTTCATCATACAGAATAGAAACTATGAAGAACATTGCTCAATAATTAAGGTGTTTATTCTAGGCAATTTTAACAACTTGATTTTTTCAGAAACGGCTCCAACGATTTTGATCAAATTTCGTCCAATTGCCTACTTGATTTTGCGTCTGCAATAATACTACATAGTTCATATTTCTCAAAAAATTAATATAAGGCTAGTTTATTCAAGGCCACTTTAATAACAATTTGATTTTATTAAAAACTGCTACATAATTTTGATCAAATTTCGTCCAGTTAATTGAGTTTACGTCTTTAATAATACTACATAGTTCATATTTCTCAAAAAATGAATATAAGGCTAGTTTATTCTAGACAAGTTTAATAACAATTGGATTTTCTAAAAAACGACTAATACGATTTTCATCCAATTTTACATAGTTATTTAATTTGATGTTTATAATGATTCTACATAGTTCATATTTTTCAAAAGATAATTAAACGACGCGTTAGTATATGAGAAAGTTTGTACAGTGTATGTTGTACCGATTTATTTTTTTTTGAGGCATCTGATAAAAAATTTTAGATTCGGTAAATTTTGTGGGAAATTATGAAGAGCACGACTTAAATTATCTAAGGATAAAATTATTTCGTAAAATATTCTTTCCGAAAATACACGTAACGCTCCGAGATAAGTTTAACTTAGCTAAAATCGCTGTTTTTCAAATAAATTTCTTAAAAATAAAAAAACAAAGTTCATAATTTAATAGGTTAGAGTAATGTACGCAATAAGCTTAGCATAAATTCAACTATTTTCTCGGAAGACCTTCAGGATTTGAAATTTCCATTTTTATTCCAGTACGGTGGCTGCGGCCAAGAGCGAAAAGGCTCGCGGCAAAATCTCCCCTTTCCTCACCCAACAAATACTCATGCTCAATTAAAACTGAAACCCGTTGTAAATGCCACCAAGTTGCGCTTATTAATCAATTAAGAGGAATATGCTGAAAAGTTTATGCTTGTTAAATTATTACGCCCAAGATTAATGATTAATTGGAAAGTCACCCAGAAATTAGGATAAAAAGAGAAACCACAAAAAGAACTCTATTTTTCTCCCCGGTGCTTATAGTCTTGAATTTAACGTCTTTGGCTACGGTAAATATTTATTCGCTAAAGCTGATTTTTCAAAAGTTACGCAGTTTTTCTACAAATTTAATTTCTGCAAAGCGGCGGGTATAGCAGGCGCATAACGATCCTGGTACATGTCTAGAGCTATGATGCTAGAGTAAACGGATAAGTCTATTACAAACAAATTGAAGGGTGATAATAAAGAAGCTATATGGTTCAATCAGGAAAGAGCGATTTTATATGACAAAGAATATTCCACGCCAGCTATATTAATATATCATCCACGGATGAACAGAGGGCAAAGACAACACAACAGCATATGGGGAAGCGTCTAGAGTTCGGGTTGCAATTCTCTCAATAAATTCAAAAAGAAAGCAAAAAAACTAGCCGAAGTGCCCGACACTTCGTAGCTCAAAATAAATTGACCTTCATAAGAAGTGTAGTATGTCACAGTACAGGAAAACTGCGAGAAATGAGTTACTTAGTAATGATTAGTTATACAGCATGTCGAATACGTTTCAAATGATGCTAGTGTATCAGAGATCTTGAGTGACCTGAAATGGCAGAAGTTGAAGAGTAGAAGAATTGAGTATAAAAGGAAACTATTTGAAAAGTTAAAAAGCTCCGAATTCGATGAAGACATAGTTGTAACCATCGGTGTTAGTGAGCGTAATTCTCAATCAGAGCGTATGGGAAAATACGTCGAAATAGTCGCTAGAACCGAGAAATACTACAGATCTTTTTTCCCAGACACGACAAGACAGGCCAACATAGGCATTAGTTCGAGTTTATTTGGTGCCGTGACATCCCCTGCCAAACGCTTATGGCGGCTTGCAGGGTATTCATGTAACTGTTACTAACAATAAGAGGGAGATAGAGAGGGAGGGAGGGACAGAGAGAGAGAGGAGAGAGCGTCATTACTTACCGTCATTTTTATTTTAAAATTGTGTACATGTTGCGTTACTTACCGTTTTAATGGTAAAAAAAATTATGCTACGCTACGTTTTATGGCAGAATACATAGCTTTGTGATTGGCTAATTTATCGAAGTAAAAGTGAATTTTTCTTCTTCTCATATCATAAATTCCTTCAATATGAAAAAATTCTCCTAGGTTACTTAGCAGCTTTTCTTCCACTACTATTATTGTTTAATTAAAACTAATAATTAATTGCCAGCGTGTTTGCAACGGGCATGCTAGTTTCAATAAAAAAAACTAATATAAATCTCTGAAATGGATGCATCCATTCAATACATATATGAAAAGAAGTTATTGATCGCCATTTTCTCATAACTAGAAATCCTGTCGCGAAATTATATTGCAGGAAATTTCCATTTTTCTTTAGACTTGAGATCTTTAAAAGACTACCTCCTCGAAAGAACATTTTGTGGTATAAAACGAAACGATCATTTTCTATCTCCTGTAAACGGATAGCCATGATTTGTTGATAACGATCCAAGTACATATATAATTTTTGTTTGCGACATAAATCCTGAGTTATAAATTTCATCGAAATACGTCAAACAGTAAATAACTTGATGTTTTCGAACAGAAAGAGAAACAAATAAACGGAAAAATTTTAATAAATTCTTCTAATAAAGGCGCTTATTAACATTATTGGTGATTGATAATCCAGGTATATATGCCAACGTCTGCTCACGAAGAAGAATAAATCGAGGATATGTATGAACAAATTAACGACGTTTAAGAAGAATATGGAAGAGGAAAGATAAACTGCATAATAATGGGAGATTGGAACAGCATAGCTGGAGAAGGACAAGAAGAAAATGTCGGTCAATACGAACTTGGGAAAAGAAACCGAGGAGGAGAAAAACTGGTAGAATTCTGTGTTACTAACGACCTAGTAGTGACTAATACATGGTTCAAAAATCATAAACGAAGGCTGTACACATGGAAAAGCCCAGGAGATAGAATGAGATGCCAAATAGATTACATCCTAGTAAAACTAAGATTCAGGAACAACATAAAAAATGCTAAGACATTACCAGGAGCAGGCATTGATTCAATCACATCTTTCTAATAGTCGATGTAACTACAAATCTGAAAAAATTATAAAAACGAGAAGAGAAAGACAGACTTGGGAACTAAAAGAACTGAAAGAAAGGTACAGTAGTATGCATTCAGCAAGAAGTTGGAAGATCGCCTTATAAATTTGGAAAAAAACCGAAGACCGTGGATATAGAATGAGAGGAAATTAAAGCCAGTATCAAAGATACCTTGAATAAAGAAAGCCTACGGTCACACACTTCGAAGATCATCAAGAGGATTCTTAATAAAAGGCTAGAGAAAAAGGCGGAAGAAATGATAGGAGAAGATCAAATACGCTTCAGAAAAGGACGAGGAACCAGAGATGCTATCGGTGTAGTGAGAATCATATCATAAAGGGCAATGAGTACAGGCAAGATTACTGCGTATATTTCGTCGACTGGCAGAAGGCTTTTGATAGAGTAGACTGGGTAATGTTGATAAGGATATTAAATGATACAGGTGTAGACTGGAAAGACATGAGATTTATCAGGAATCTATACGTGAATCAAGTTGTAAAGGTCAGGATGGAGAATGCGGACACCAGCGGAGTAAATATCGGTAGAGGAGTAAGACAGGGCTGTTGTCTATATCCGATTCTATTCAATATATATGGAGAGAGGCTAATGCAGGAAGCGTTAGAAGGCACGGGAGATTTCAACATCGGAGGAAGGATTATAAAAACAGTGAAATACGCGGATGATCAAGCACATCTAGCAAGAAAGGAAAAGGAACTCCAGAAAATGATAAATAGACTAGTGTTAACAGGTAGAAAATAAGGTATGGAAATTAATACAAAAAAATTCAAGGTCATGCGAATATCAACTAAAGAAGAAAAAATTTGAACATAAGTATTGGAGGAAAGCCATTAGAAAAAGTTTCAGATTATAAATACCTTGAAAGCATCATAACGAAAGAAGCAAAATGGACCGATGGAATCAAGACTAGGATAACGAAAGCAAAAGCCGCTCTCAGAAGAAAGAAACTCCTACTAACGGGAAATATAAAGCAGGAAATCCGCAAGAGGTTGATAAAATGCTATGTATGGAGTATAGTTTTGTACAGAGCAGAAACATGGACGCTAAGGATAAATGGTATTAAATACTTGGAACGCTTCGAAACGTGGACATGGAGAAGAATGCTGAAGATAAAATGGGCAGATAGGATGAAAAATGAGGAAGTCCTACGATGAATAGAGGAGGAGCGAAAGATTATACAGACTATCAGAAAGAGGAAGGCGAATTAGATTGGACATTACCTGAGGAGAGAGAGAGCATGATTAAAGAAGTGTTAGAAGGAAAACTGGATGGAAAAAGAGAAAGAGGTAGGAAAAGGTTTCAGCTAGTAGACGACTTGAAAAGGAAAGAGAGCTATCAAGACATGAAGAAGACTGCGGAAAAAGGAGTATATGGAGAACCAGGTTTAACCATGAATAATCACGGACCTCTCTACGGACAGACTACCTTTGAGATGATGGCACAGAAGGACAAAAATTATATAGTAGCTGAAGATTTTTAAATAGGGTTAGGTAAACGGATCTAACTGCAGACGCCATGATACTAGATTGGGTAAGACCAGGCAGGTGTAGGGCTTCCAAGTTTCAACATCGATTTTTAATATTTGTAGTTTAATTTTTTTTAAATTACATGGAAATATTAATATACAAGAGTATAAGTATACAGCAGCTTATTGTTACTCAAATCGGTACAATATCAGACGGGCTTTCGTTATCGCGCAGTTAAGAAAGGTCCTGCGTATGCTAGCCAAATCCTTAAATGTCGACGAAAACATTTCATAAATGACTATAAAAGTGGAATTATGTGACTTTCTATGAAAGGAAAATTCGAGTTAAATGTTAAAGCAGTTTTCGGATGTCTGTAACAGGTGGAACATTTTACTAATCCTAGTTGTATTCTGACTGAAAATTGAAGGAGTATCATAGAGAACATGATCATGATCTATGTAAGATACGACGAATATTGATCACAAGCATTTCTGTCTCTTTAATTGAAACTTATCGCTCGACTTCTAAATAAAAGACAAAAATTCAAGATTACTATTATTTGTTATACATTTAAATACTTCATAATGATATTACCTTGTATAATATATTAAATATAAATATTCGGCAACATTTATAACAGAAATCTGATGCCTAGTTCACTATTATATTAAAATTGAGAGCTAAAAAAATGAGCAAACGTTTTCATACTAAATGTCATTCACATTGGGATTACTCTTTTCGTAAAAACCCTATGTTAACATAGCGGCGAATAATTTTTCCTTTCAAAAAAGGACATTGTGGTTTTCAAAATGTATTCAACTGTTTTTAACGTATATTACCGAGCTCATATGGACGCATGAAGTATGGGTCCTTTCTCTCTATTTAATATAGATAAATAGGTATAGACAAACTTCTTATCTACAAAATAATTCAAGTTCTTTCAAATGTTGTATTTATTTAAACCTGAAGACATATAGGTGCCATAGATCCGCACTGCGCATTCACTAATCACGAGTTCCACGCCAGTGCAAGAGCTTTGAGCGGTGATAATGTGTATATTTGTGTGTGTGTTTGTGTCTGTGCTATCAACATCCGTCTGCCTTCCTAAAGGATACTTCGGCACCAACATAAACACCATCTCAACGGCTCTCGTCTCGAGCGAAGCAAACCCATAATCGTAGCCGCATTCTCGAGCGCGCGCGAACACACAGACACACGCAAACGCACGCGCCACAAAGGGCTCCTTCGAAATTTCGCGCGCACTACGAGACACTCGTGCCCTCTCTTCACCCCCACTCCGCTCTCTCTCGTTTATGGCTGCGTCCGCAAACACAAAATGCTCCATCTCGCTCCAATGAAGGTTATTATCTTCCCGACCGCCTCCTCCTTCCCTCCACCAAAACCTCCCGCGACTCCCGTCTCAATCTCCCTATCTCTTGAGATTGTGCTCCCTCCCCACGACCATTCTTGTTTCATTGGTCACCTCTTCCGCACGCTCTCTCTCTCTCTCTCCATCTTTTTCTTACCCTTTATAGACATTTTGGTTAAACCTTTTTCGCCAATTTCAATTTCTTTTCTGTCAAATTTACTCAGACTTCGAAATTTCTTGTAAGCAGCATTCCTAAGAGATTGCGTTCAACGTTGGTAAAGGAGACGTGAGAGACGCGACAGAATTCCCCGGCCTACTACTACAGACACCAAATATTGAGCAACGATCCAAACTACGAAGCTACATTATATCGCGAATTTCCTCAAACTTTCTCTCCTATTTAACATAAAAATTGCTATTTTTATTTAAACCAAAAAATGATAAAATTATGGTTGAATTGAGGGGCAACTATTTTCACAATTTTTCTCCAGCTTTGGAAGTTTTCGTCGTACAAAACCATTTTTCCTATCCTTCCACTATTCTCTCCCTTTACTGAATAAATTCATTTGCCTATTCTTCGGCAAAGCTAAAATAAATTCCTCCCTAATTATAATGAGAAAGGCACCTCAAAAAAAGTTTATTTTTAATTTTCTCTCTCATTATGTATATATCATTCCAGATACTAGTATAGTAATTGAAGCAAATGAATTTTAATTTCTAAAATTCTTTTAAGACAAGGATCAGTGAAAAGGCCGTAATACAAGTTTAATATTACAAATTTCTTACAGGAACTGTAATCAGATATGAAAACATCGACAACAAAATAAAGTTTATAACTGAGAAAACGTAAACCGCCTTTAGAGAAAAGGAACTATAAGTTATTTTGCTTTTACAGCAATAACTCCAATAGTCCACAAAATTCCCAAAAATAGACATTATTGTCGGATACCTTTCTAATCGTTGAGAAGTTTCGAGTATTTGTCTTCTTTGCAATGCAATCAAACTTTATCATGTTGGTGCTATATTACTTGAAGTGCTAAAATTTCTATCATGATTCCAACCAGTTTTAAAATGAAAATAAACATATGTTACACTCATTTTATTTGCTGGTTAAACAACAATAGTCCTATATAAATAGATGCTGTCAACATCGGTAGAAGGGTGGTTAGAGTATACATCGACAGATACTAAGGTTGTGGGTTCGAATCCCTAAGACGTGAATATTTATGTTCCACACAGGATTATAAGAAAGATTGGACGTGGTTGCCTAAACATTGTTCTCAATAAAGGACTACTATTATTATTCTTGCATTCTAGAATACAGCATATAGCTTATGTCATTCTTAGCATAATAATTGTGTATCTCCATGGAGATTACTAGAACCTTTCTTTGTCTCTATAGTTATGATTTTACGGAGTAAAATGTTATATTAAGTTCAATATTTGCGTTTATATCGGTCCGTGCTACGCAAATGTGCTAAGGAAGGACATTTGTGTATTCGATTTCACAAAAATTCCAATAAACGGTCACAAATTCTCTCTCTAACGAATAACGTGTCCCTTCTACTGTCGGGTGGCCTGTCCCTCATCTGGCTCCCCCCTGCTCCCACCCAATCCTCGTCTACCCTGCCCCCGCCAATTCCCTCCCCATTCACGCTTTGGGGCACGTAAAGTTTCCGAAGGCGTGCCCAAGCGGAAGAGAGGAGAACTACTTGGGCTCTCGGGAAAATTACGGCGCAAATCTGGCCAATGGCACCGAAGCAGTGTCGTTGCGACTTTAATGGCTCCACGATCCCTCGGCACCCGCCTCCCTTCTTGACTTTCAGCCTAAAAACTCCGCGTGTAATAAAGTAACTCCTTTGGTACCCAATAAGATATTCGAGAAGTTTCGCAGGAGTCGTTTTATCGCCCGTAGTAAATGAAAGATAAGAAAAGTTCCAAACTTTTTATTGGGGTCGAAAAAGGGCATCGACGTATTTATCGAAATAAATCTGTTGTTTCAAAAATCCGGAAAGCCTTCACTGTTGCGAGATACATGTCAATTTTGAATATGGTTAGACTCCAACCTCAATCGCGGAGTGCATGATATAACCTGCAAGAAATGCTTCTTCCACCCATTACTATTTTAAATGTATTAGCAATTCATGCCTGATAAATGCAATCTCACTGCAATTACTACTACAACTTCGAAAAGGTAATCACTTCCATGTAAAACTGTGTAACAACTTCTTAATCGACACACCTGTTGCTTCCAGGCTACGAAATATTGCTCGCTTTTATTTCTAAAGGTCGTTTAAAATAATTTCAAGATCTTAACAACATTAGCTTTTCACATTTGCGAACGAATATCAATGCGGCTTTTCTGAGGCAACGACGTCTTCGCATGTCATTTGTTGGCCCTCTATAAAATAGTCCCATGTTTGATTTCTGTATCAAAACAAAGGTATTCAAGAACAGGCACTTCAAAAACTTACTTATCTCGAGCATCTTCAATAGCCACAACAAAGTTGTATAAAGGCTGTTCGTGAATTTTTTCGGCCATAAGACGAGCTTTATTGAAAACAAAGGTAGTTTCTTTGAAGGAACTATTAAACGACGTGTTTGAATATTTCGGAATGTATTTGTATTAAGATATCCTCCCGCGGGTAGGAGTTTGTAAGAAAAAAAGAAAATGCTGAGGAAAAATGCGGTGCAAATGATGATATGGGAAATACAAGCCGAAAGAAACTCGTAAGAGTATGTAGCGATAGATGAAAAACTCCCTAGAGAAACGAGAAGGCGGACTTTTGGTAGGTACGCAGCACATAGTGAGCCAATTTGAAGTGTCCATTACCAATCAACAGTCTCCTTTCTATAACCATTAGCATGTGCGAATAAATCAGAGCATGAAATGAATAGGCACAGATAAAAAAATGTTCTGCACAAACGTACACAAATAAGGACGAATAATTAAGTTAAAAAGCGAGAGATTTTCTGAATTGGGTGATCAAAGGTTGGAAGGCGGAAGAGAGGGAGAGGAAATAAGGAAGAGAAGGGGGGAGAGAGAGAGAGAGAGGGAGAGAAGGGGCGTGAGAAGTGAGCTATAAGAGGAAGAGAGAGGGAGAAAAGGATAGGAAGAAAGTTAAAGCGAGTGAGGGGCAGGAGGACGGAGGGGGAGAGAGAGGGAAGGAGGTAGAGAGGGAGTGAGGAAGATTGAGAAAAAGGTGGGGGAAAGAGCAGAGCAACTCAATGGCGACAGATTAATTGAGACACGAAGGATTCAAGAAGAAAGGCAAATGTAGGACTCACGGGTCTGAATCGAGATGAGAATTACGTATGGCGCTGAGCCTTGGAGGGTAATTCACCGAACGGTAAGCATCCGACGCGATTCACACCCGCATAACTCGAGCACGAAAACTGTTTCGTTTGTAGAAGCTAACGGTGGTACTTTTACGCTCGTTCGAATGATAAACTTGCGCAATCAAGTTGTATTCAGAGTTACGTGTGTCACGAACTTCAATCGATTTTTTTAAATCCTCCCTCTGCACGATTTTTTCCAGACCAAAGCAATTGCGCGGCTGATTGTTTTATATTATTTAAGCTTCCGCAGTTCTTTAAAAGTTTCTTTATTTTTTATATAATTATGACATTGTGGGTGTATTACAATGCAGTCAACAGTTCCTCCGTTCCTCTTTCAAATTCAAGCAGGTGCTCGGAATCTCGCGATAGACGTCGATGGTTTATCGCTGAGATCACGTAGTGTAAGCGAACACATTAAATGGGCACAATGAATAGAAAATCAATTCAAATTGATCGCGCGTGATAAGTTATTTACACCCAACACCCACGGATTTTCATTAGATTCGTCTTTCTTACTGTTGTATTCTTCATTACGATCCATTGAAGAATTAACTATAGGAACCATTGCACTGCACTTTTTCTGATTTATTCAAAACATCAGTTTCATCTTGCTTGCTCATATTTTGAAGGAAACAGTGAAAGAAGAAATTTTATATGAGAGCAGAGTTAATGAAAAAAGAGATTTAAAAATAAATGAGAAGATTTGGGAGGACAGGAGAATGTGGATAACTCGGATTAAGTGATATCTACGGATCTATCCGCAGAATGATTGAAGATTATGGTGTTGATATGCGAGGAGAAATAACGCGGATATAATCAGAGTTCTGAGCGCGACATCTGAGCGCGCTTATTTGTTTTTAAAAAAGGCTTCACTACATTAAAATAGTAACATCCTATATTCAATAAATGCAAATACTGGATGCACCCTGCTCTTCCATCTTGGTCATCACTATTTGCAGATCCGATTGTTATACTGTCGGAGAGGAGTAAAGTAATTACGTAGGACTTCGGTTGGCCAAGTAATTACGAATATTTGATTTTCCAAACTTTGTAGAAGAGTAATGCAATTCTTAGATTTGAAACGAGTCCCATTCATGCTTCGATAATTCTTGTTTTCCAGTCACGTTTCTGTCTCCTACAATTTTTAACTATCTTGAGTTTATTGTTATGCAGCAGATGTTTACATAACTCTCTCTCTCTCTCTCTGAATAAATGGGAAGTTTAATACTTTCTGTGTGTAACAATCTAGAGACTACAATGATTCCATTACTTCAGGAAAATATCGAAGAAACTTATTTTGGGAAACCTAAAGTTACCTTCTTCCATTTTTGCTGAAGAAGATAATTTAATCAAGATTTAAGAAAACTGACAATTCAGGAGATTCACAGTTCCCGAGAGGAATGGAAGGCACCAGTAATGCTTCATACAGTAGTACATAAACCAAAGAGAATTCAGGTTTTATTAGTCGTTCTCTTTAGTTTTCTAATAAACTAAAACTCGCCCCCACAATCTTATCATCTTCATTAGTCACGAAAACAGTCATCCGTGACAAAATCTTACAAATCATAGCTGCATTTGTGACTCGAGTGTTCGATATAGGTTTTCCAAAGAATAATTTCCGGTGCGATCTTCACTCGTCAACTTCTAGATTCACAGGCCTTCCCAACGACTCATATGCGCGGCCGAGAAAGCAAGTTCACAACACATATGAGGGTGACTGCACTGCTCCGCTTTCCTCCCCTCCTCCGCAGCTACTATTTTCTCCTTTCCCAACCTAATTACGACTTCACCCATCTCTCTCATTCGCTCTCTCTCTCCCCCCTCTCCTTCTCCCTCTCCCTCTCTCTCTCTTTCTCACCTACCTATCTTCCTCTCACACCGATCGAAATAAATAACATAGGGTTGTAATTTCGGGAAGGTGGAGGTGAGGAAAGAACGGCCAGATGGAGAAGGAGATTGCCGGCAGGTGAGAGCCCAGAAAGGAAAGAATAGCTTAGGCAGGAGAGAATGGAGGGAGAAATGGGTGTCAAGGCGACAGAGGGGGAGGGAGGGCGAGAGAGAGAGATAGAGAAGGAGGCAGAGAGGCAGGGAGAGGGGGACAGACAGACAAACGCCTTTATTCATGGCGAGATTGAGACTAAAGAGTCTCCTCTTCCATCTATCCCTTGAGGGATGGAAAGAGAGAGCGTGAGAGAGAGAGGGAGGGAGGGAGAGAGAGAGGGAGAGAGGGAGGGAGGGAGTGGGGGAGGGAGAGCGTGAGAGAGAGAGGGAAGGAGGGAGGGAGGGAGGGAGAGAGAGAGAGGGAGAGAGGGAGGGAGGGAGAGAGAGAGGGAGTGGGGGAGGGAGAGAGGGAAGGAGGGAGAGAGGGAAGGAGAGAGAGAGGGAGGGAGGGAGAGAGGGAGGGAGAGAGGGAGGGAGAGAGGGAGGGAGAGAGGGAGGGAGGGAGAGAGGGAGGGAGAGAGGGAGGGAGAGAGGGAGGGAGGGAGAGAGGGAGGGAGGGAGGGAGGGAGAGAGGGATGGAGGGAGAGAGGGAGGGAGGCAGGGAGGTAGAGAGGCAGGGAGGTAGAGAGGCAGGGAGGTAGAGAGGGAGGTAGAGAGTGAGGGAGAAATGGAGGGAGAAATGGAGGTAGAGTGGGAGGAAGAGTGGGTAGAATACGCGGGGGGGGGGGGGTGGAAGCCCTCGGGAGTGATTATTTCATCTCAGACGTAGAAAAAATTCCATTCTTGCCATTCTTGCAACCCAACCAAACGATATTTTTGAAACCCTTCTTCCAACCAACCCACTCAACGATTTTTTGAAAGCCTTCTTCCAACCAACCGAACGTTATTCTTGAAAAGCTTCTTTCAACATGCCCAACCCGATTTTTTTATACCCTTCTTCCATCCAAACCAATCCAAAAATTTTTATGATACCCTTCTTCCAATAAACACAACCCAACGATTTTTGATACTCTTCCATTTGAAGGCCTAATTGACGCTAATTTAATCGAAAAATGCACGGAGTCAGAGACATGATCGTAAAACTGCAGTAAGCTATGCATTGAGCAAAGTTAGAAAATGTATACTTTCATACGTGGCACATTTAAGCCATAGGCTCAGATAAGCAAATAGGTACTCCGTATATGATAAATATTTACCTTAATATGTGTAAAGACTGACGTTGCTACATCAATAATTTCGATGATTATACAAAAGTGCGACGCGAATAACGCTATTCTTCCATCTATTTGAAGGTTAATTGACGGTAATATAATCGTAAAATGTACATAGAGTCAGAGACAGGATAGAAAACTGCAGTAAGCATATGCTATGCATTGAGCAAAGGTACAGAGGGCAGGGGCGGATCCACGGGGGGGGGGGGATGATGGGGGCAATCGCCCCCTCCTTAGATAACCTCATTGCACTCCACTGGGTGCTTTCTTAAATTCATTCCGCGCAAAAATCCTCAATTATACGCCGCAGATTAGGTCTGTATAGCAAGGGAAAGAAGGATTCTGATACGGGTAGGGGTTTTCAAAATATTGGGCAGTTGGCAGGGGCGGATTCGATAGGTGGAGGGGCGATCACCTCCCCCCCCCCTCCCCTTGAGATGTTTCTGGATGCGCCCCTGACAGAGGGTATACCTTAGGCTAGTGATGGCGAACCTTCTATTGCCCGCGTGCCAATATTACTGAAATTGTCGAATCTTTTCCGCCTCGCGTGCCACAAAAAAAGTCCTTGATTTTCTTTGCATGCCAAATAAATTAAATTCGTAATCAAGACATAAGAGATTGAAATTTTTAACTATAAAACTAATGTTCACAATATTTAACTAAATAACACAAATGTTTTTTCGGCACTAAATCAGTACGATAAATTTTTTTATTGGTATTCACCTTTCGTTGCCGTGCCAACCAAAATCGTCTTGCGTGCCACTTATGGCACGCGTGCCATAGGTTCGCCATCACTGCCTTAGGCGCTCAACCAGGGCGGCTGACTGGCTTAGCTCTCAAAACCCAAAATTTTCTGACTTAAGTACATTAAACACTAAGAGTTTGTATTAACCAGATATGTAGGTACTCGGTAGTTGAGGTAGTTGTCCAAATGTTTGGTGGAATACTTTCATAGAATTGAGCCCCCCCCCTTCTAGAGAAAATCCCGGGTGCGCGCTTGGTATACATTGACACAAACAGAAAACACAGTAGAACGCGAAAATACAAAGTAAATACTAAAGAAAAACTTCAGTTCGTGGGAGTAAGTTTACACCGTGAGGATAAAACACCAGCTGATTTAAGGCATGAAAAGAATGCGAAAGTATAGGATAACTGAAACTGAGCACATTTAAAAATCTCTATTGTGTGCTACAGTGTGTGCTCAATTTCGGTCCATTGCATAACATTGTGTACTCGCTCCGGACTGCTTCCAAAAACCAAGTACAATTTACGTGGATAATTGCCTCAACGGTCCACCTTAACCTTTATGTTATAGTCGCTCCAACGTCTAAAGACTCCTGGCCTTGAAAACGGGTTAGCAGCAGCCAATAGGAGACTGTTTGTTTGGGAAGGTAGTGTGGAGGAAACCAGTCTCACTCCTGCTCTCGAAGAGATCACATCTGGATGCGTTGCCATTAGAAATTGCGTAGTATATCAGATGAAGGCGAAAATCCGCAAGAGCTGGCAACGCGCACCGATATCTGCTCTCCCGCACGAAAGTTGAGAGGGGCGATGGAAGGGGAAACGTTCGTGATTGGCTACTTGCTCTAAGTAGGCCAAGAGCCTTCCGATGTTGAATCGACTATAACAGTGATAGTTTCAACAAAAGTATCAATTTGGGCGTCGTCTCTTTCTATTCCTATAACTAAACGAAATCCAGAATTTTTACAAAATAGTAGTATAGTTGTTAAAATTATCCAACAAGGACTAAATTAATTGATCAACCTTGGTCGCCATTACGGACTTTTTTGCCACGAAACCCCTGAGTAATCTCGCGAACCCCCAAGGGGTTCGCGAACCACAGTTTGGGAACCTCTGAGCTAGAGATACAATAGGAATAATGATAAAGATATCAGAAAGGGCAATAAAGTATGTACAGTCAATATTGTTGCGCATGTTTCGTCGACTGGCATAAGGCGTCTGATGAAATTAAATTGGGTAGTGCTGATAAGAATATTAGAGGCTATAGGTGAAGATTGAAAACAAAGAAGCATCAGTATTTGAAATAAATGGTGGCAAATCTGAGAACGATGCGCAGGTGCGTTTTTGCAGCGCAAGATGCAACCGTTTTCAACTAGATAGGGAAGTTTCTTCATGGGTGATTTTAATAACAGACCTCTCAGAATATTGCAGTAGTACTCGAAGTTTACTCCTTGACCTCTTGGTACGCATTGGCTGTAAATGAACCCAAGTTTGTCAAAGAAAATAAAATGCATAATTTTTGGGGCACTTTCACAAACCTTCGACCTCTGAAGTCGGAGACTCCCTGAGTGTTTCTACTGGTACATTTGTGACTTTGGCTCAGTACTGTAGTGGTGAAACTAGGACTCGTAAAAAGTAACAAATCTGTCCAGAAACATTGGCTCTAGAAAAAGGTCTTACTTAAAGGTGTTGCTTGGGATGCATATGTGTTGCAGGGGCAAGCCATTGTGTAAGGTGGTGTAAGTTGTAGGAACTGACGTTGTATTCGTGGTGGTATGAATAAAGGAAACAATTGTATAAGTTGAGTGACGTAAAATTAATGAGCATAAGTTTGGTAGTATATGTTTTAGTGGCAAATTAGTGTAATGTGTGTGGAATAAAATTAAGGGGCATTTGGTGTACGTTTGGTGGTATACGTTTAGGGAAAAATTAGTGTAAGTTGGTTTAAATAAAATTAAGGGGATTTTGGTGTAAGGGTAGTGGTATATGTTTAAGGGGAGGATAGTGTAATGTGGGTGGCATAAAATTAAGGGGCATCCGTTGTTCGTGTTGTCGTATAAATGTTTTAGAAGCAAATTAGTGCAAGCTGTGTGTAATAAAGAAAAACTATTAATTTTGAGCCCTATGGATAATCAATGAAGATAAATGGAAGAACCTCCTAATAACCATAAAAATATTTTTTTAAAAAAGGAAAATACTCCCCTGCACTCCGGTTTAGGGGAATCTACTCCACGCGAGTGACCAAATACACCCGCAATCTCACCCACTCCGGGTTTAAGGGAATTATCCAACGCCAGGGACCCTCCTTTTCTTTGTTCACACACACACAAATGCACACAAAAGAAACAAACGCACACACGAGCACTTCCTTTCCAAAAAATTGCCTAAGTACGTATTTCGGAATCAAGGATTCCATCGTCAGTAGAGCAAAACATGAACTGTTCTTGGCGGAAAAGGCATTTTCAAATACTTGGGCAGCGCATAAATGATATTATGACGCGGTTACATTAAAGTAGACCTTAGCTTAATGTTACTGCAAAATCTCGCTCGGAATGCTTTTTGCTTAAAATTCATGAATTTCGGTATCCACTTGGCTGTCATCTTTTTCGTAGCATAATCATGATGGACAATAGCTTGAACCACTCCATGGCTAATAACCACAATGCGAGTATTCAATGCGAGTTTAGCTCGAACAACACTCTTTCAATAATTTTCTTTAAAGAAAAGGTATGAGTAACTGCATTTCATGTCAAAATATAATAAAGTGAAGCCTTTCAAACGGACACTGAACCTACTATTTTGGTTTCCTTACTTGTTTACAGCGCAACAATTGCAGTAAAAGAACAAATAAAGCATTCAAAAGTAAACACAATGTCAGTAGAAAAACTGCATGTCTTTGATAAGAATACTGAAAATAATCATAATAAAGCAAAGATCTCAAAATGGGGAAAATATAGATAGCCACGTAAAAACACGCCATAACGTGAACAAAGAATAGCCCTAGTTATAGCTAGAAATGAATAGAAGGTCATCTCACGACAATCGAGATTGGTTCAGGAAATGCACAGTTATCGCAATATCTCCATCAGGTAATATAGGGTTCCATGTGTAAAAACAGAACTGTGCAGAAAATCCAGCCACTGCAATGGAAAATAATGTTATTTTTAAGATCTATACTAAGCAAAAGTTTCAACTTGTTGCATATTTCAGATATTTTAATTAAAGCCCGAAATATGAAATATTTTTGAAAACACACCAGATTCAATATTTAAAAAAAAACACCCTGTGCGATATTTAGACCGCACAGCTTCGGCGAACGGCAGAACTCAGCACTGAATCAGCGCTTAGGAAGAAATTGCTTCATAATTATGACAGAGAATCGGCAGAGAACGAAAAGGAAAAGAGAGAGAAATTGAAGGAGTGGAAGCTTGCGGCGAAGAATTGCAAAAGGGCGGTGGCCCGCGAGGAGAGCACTTGGGGTCGGGAAAGAAAGATGGGGACGGGAAGAGATGTAAATGGAAAAGAGAGAAAGGAGAGGGAGGGAGACAGAGAGAAAAGGAGAGAAAGAGAGAGGAGGCTGGAGATGACGAGGAGAGAGGGGACAAGAGGACTTGGAATAAAAGCTTTTTGGGTGTAGAGAGTGAGAGGGGAAGAGACAAGGATGGAGTGAAACGAAGGGAAAGACAAAAGAGAGAGAAATGAAAGGGAAGCAGGAGGAAAGGTAGAAAGAGGGAAGCAGAGAGAGAGAGAGAGGATGAGATGAGAAGCAGATTGGAGTCTACAAGATTGAGGTTGGAGTGAGATGCCAGCTGGAGTCCGTGGGGGAGGTGTGCTCCTAAAGGGAAGAGCAGAAGAGAGTTAAAAAGGAGAAGAGGCGGAAGGGGAGGAGGGGAGAGAGGGAGAGAGGGAGGGGGAAAGAGAAGAAGGGAATGGGGTTTTGATGGAGGGTGCGACGGAATAAGAACCTTGCGACTCGTGCGTCGGTCGTGGCCGTCTTCTTGGTGAGGGTGTTGTTTTGGGAAGAAGTGAGAGAGAGAGAGAGAGAGCGGGACGGAAGAGGTAATTGGGGAAGAAGGAGGAGAGGAAGGCGATTTCCTCCCTCGGAAGAAGGGCTCGTTATCGTCGAGGGAAAGGGAGTGAGAGAGAGAGAGAGAAAGAGAAGAAGGGGGGTTAAGGGGGGAGAGTAAATTAAATGGAGGTGGGGATGCGGAAAGGGGCGTGTAATTGGTGGTAGGAGGGTTTGAAGACGGGCAGTCCCGGAGAAAGAATCCGAGTGGTTTCATCATTATATCTGGCAAAGGCAAACCCGAGCCAAGGACCGATCTGCCCTCTTTCTCCGGCGACTGCGAAATGTCTTGGGCTGACTGAGAAACAATTGCTTTTCCATCAGTGAGTGCAAATACTTCGTCTTTAGTTTCTTGTTTGAAAAAAAAGCGAATGAGCTGGCTCATGTTACAGGCCTTTAAAGTCCTCTGTAAAATAACTTCAGGTTTTTTTTGTATGTTTTTACATTTAAAAAGCACAGACTCTAATGTTTTGAGAGAAGAGAACCGAGCGTATTCGAAAAGGAGCTACACTCATTTAATATTGTGATGCTGCGGTTGAGATCGTATAACTGAAATGAGAACGATAGAAGATAAGATGCCGAATTTATGAATTTAAGGTAAAAAAAAGGATAACTTACACGTTTATATGAAATGCAACATTTTCCTTGTTTTATTAATTTTAATATCTGTTTCTCGTGGATATACTTTTAGTTTAACAGTTAACTATGGTTTTTATATAATTTTTTCAAGTTTTTTTTATTGCTTTTTGTTTTAGAGAAGGAAAAATGTTATGAGCATTTTAAAAATAATAAAGTGCTTTAAAATGTCCTTATCTTTCGGTTTTTCACACTCTGTCATTATTCGTGACTTATCCCAGGTAGAAACAGCAAATTATACGTGAGCGAAGCACGACGTTTCCTCAGTGTCCGTAAAACAAACGCAATCTAAAATATGAGCGCATTAATCGATTGGCTAAAGCGGGGGTGAAGAACCTTGTCCACATAAGTATAAGTGGTGGCGTATCCTTCGGGGGGCCTCATTGGATGTTGCCAATGCTTTGGCGGGCCTGATTAGAGTTCAAAGTTACTGAGATATTATAAGGTATTATATAAGTGGAAATCAATTATAAATGACGTATTTAGGATTAACGTTTCGCTTTATTATCGTTATTTGGATTTTAAAATATGAGTTTATGCGTTAAATTTTACGGATCTCTTTTTCATCATTGCTTCACGGGCCACACAAAACGCTTGAGGGGGCCGGATGCGGCCCGCGGGTCGGAGGTTCCCCACCCCTGAGCTAAAGCATGACTACGGAAACCGGGTACAAGATCGAAATAGAAGATACTAAATTGTTCGCTCGAGAACCATGTAACTTCCATGAGACAATGTGGTAGTCTCAACTGTCAGAGCCGCGAGGGAAAGAGAATCAGAGGACTCCAAAACACCGATATCATAGAAAGGAAAAGAGAGAATCAACGCAGACCGAAATCGATGTTGGTGAAACGCTTTAGTGAAGTTCAACGTCCCACGAATGACGGCTCCAGATATTCATCATCTCTTGAAGCCACAAACAGAATCTTGCAGGTCTGCGGTTTCCTTTGCACATCGATTCGTATATGCGATGCATGCCGGTGAGGTCAACGGTAGTCC
Source organism: Uropetala carovei (assembly GCA_036926305.1). Taxonomy (NCBI): domain Eukaryota; kingdom Metazoa; phylum Arthropoda; class Insecta; order Odonata; family Petaluridae; genus Uropetala; species Uropetala carovei. The sequence continues at coordinate 1,924,413 of JAXCHB010000254.1, read as the reverse complement.
TTTATCCTGCTCGAAAATGTCGTCATCATAAAACAAGAATAAAATATGCTGAAAGATATTAATATCACAATCGTACAAATCTACGAAAATAGAATTACGCATAGTCACAATATCGCGACCGTAAGAAATTTACTGGAATGCAGTGAACTATAATTATATACTATATATACTATAAAGAGAACTATAATTGGTAGTTTTCTTGTTCCATCAAATTTTACCATTAGATACGTAGCTATGAATTTTAAGGATAAAATATTTTTATTGCTATTTTTTTATTCTCGTCACTGTGAATGCGTCCGCCGTTGCTCACACACTAACTCGCACAATTCCCCACTGAAAATATCCTCATAATTTTGCAGTAAACTTGGCAATCAGCATTCCTCATAGATTCCTCATAGTCACGGTTGATGCATAATTCAATCAACTGTACCAAAATGATAGAGTAAAATAATACATTCATAGAAAATAAAGTGGAAGAGCATAAACTTTATAAGTAAGAAGGCATAAAGTTAAAATGTGGGGAAGTGATTCAGAGAGAGCGCGAGAGTGAATCCTCTTTGGCTCTCCCTTTGTGCGCATGGGCCTTTTCACCCCCTCTCCCTTCAGTTATTGCGCTATATTATCTTCGCCCACTCCATTATTCGTCCCTCCTCACTCTAACCTCATCATCTCTCTCTCTCTTTTCCCTCCCTACTTACGGTAGATGCCTTCCTCTCTGTATCCCACCCAATCCCTCCACCCCCCTCCCCCCATCTGCCCCCCTCTCCTTCCCTCCGCCTCCAAGCCATCCCTTAAAACCACAGTGCCCCGCCTTCGTCAATCCCCGACAAGCCACCATTTCATCCCTCACGCGATCTTAATAACCGACAATTGCCTCGGAAAAAGAGAGGGAAAGAAAGAAAAGAAATGCGATACGGTACGTGTGGAGTGCTCCATTTCTCCCTCTTTCTTCGACTATTATTTTTGTTTTCCACCAGAAAACAAAAAAGTGGAATTACTGCTACTTTTTGGAGAAACCTCTGTTATCCTTTCGTCGGCGGTTGATGACCGACAATGCTCCATCACCCCTCTGGCCCTCCGACGAGGGAGCAGAGAGCAATAAAAAACGAATTAAAACCAAAAAACGAGCAGAATAAGCAGAAGTGGTCGCAGCGAGGTAGAACACAAAAGAACAGTTTTTCTTCTGATGCAAACGGCAACCGCAACACAGAACTCTTTTTTTACCTTTAACGGGCGATTTTCTCTAATAACGTCCTCTATTATCTACTTCTTTCGCTCGTGAGTTTGCGTGTGTGTGTGTGAGTGCGTACGTGTTTTTTTTTGACACTGGTAAAGTACTAATTTTCCTCCTTTTTTCGCTCGTTTCCTTTGCCGCATTCGCGAACATAACGGGAAGGTCTTTCTTTCTTTATCTCCTTCTTCACGTGGCGAAAAAAGGAGTCTCTCAGATAAAACGGAATTTTTTTAGTTGGCTAATAAACGGTTATTTCTCATTCCTGTATTATTTCAACTTCGCTATTATTATTTAATTTTTGCAATGAGAAAATAAGTTTAAAGGCAATAAGCTATTTTAACTAAATTAGATGAAGTTTGGACAATTTAAGAAGTTGCGTCGCGAAGAGAGTTTATCCTTGGCAGTTATTTGTGATTTACAAAAAGTTACAGCAGGAAATTTTTATTATTTTATTATCGTCGTCGTTTTCATTGTTTCTATAGTTTTTAAATTCCTCCGAGGAATTTATTTGGAATGAATGATTACCTGAGTTACTGATTTAAAGAAATATATTCAAAAGATACAGTGAAAGAAGTAGATATTTCCAGATAAAGTACATAATGTAATAAATTCAAATTTCTTTAATATAATCATTACATTAGACGTGAACGTCATCATCTTTTTCAATCTCAGAACTTCCTACAGAATTAGTTAGGAAATCGCCTGACTGCCATGTTGTATGAATTGGAAATGTTCGTGATTCTGTCGCAATTATATAAAATTTACGAATTATTCGAGAAAACCCGTATTTTTTGTCATGGCGGCCATTATCACCGGACTGTGTCGTCGAATATCTTTCCTAAAATTTTTATTTGAGGTCTCAATGTTAGAATTTAATGAAAAAAGGCCAGCGAAAGTGAAGCTGATACAAAGTCCAAGTCTGGGATTTCACATTAAGAGTCAACCCAAATCGCCCATCATAGGCCGATATGAATTTCATTAATGGCTGCCCTTGCAACATGAGAGTGAAACCCATTTGGCGAAAGGGACTCCTTTATATGCGCAATGGCGGACGTCGCTAAGCTACTGTTCAATTGATAAGAGACGCTCCTAAGATCTGAATATTTCATATGATACATATCGACGTACAAATATAATACGATTATGAAAAACCAGTAGCACAATATGCATTATATGTCTGTTTTTGGGTCTGTCTGTCTGTTCGCGGCTGTACAGCCTAAACGGTAGGACGAAAATAAATGAAATCTCGTACGTGGGTATTTTATCATACAGAATAGAGATAATGAAGAAATGATGGAAATTGCATATTAATTAAGGGTAGTTTATTCAAGGCAATTTTAACCACAATTTGATTTTCTCAAAAACGGCTATAACAATTTGCACAAATTGCGTACAGTTAATTGAGTTTACGTCTGCAATAATACTACATAATTCATATTTCTCAAAAATTAATATAATGTTAGTTTATTCTTGAGAAATTTTAATAACAATTGCATTTTCTAAAAAAAACGGCTCATACGATTTTCAACAAATTTTGCAGTTATTTAATTTGATGTTTATAATGATTCTACGTAGTTCATATTATTCTAAAGATAGATGAAAGACGCATTAGTACATGAGAAAGTTTGTACAATGTATGTTTACCGATTTTTACCCTGTCGTTCCGCACTATTATGAATTATATTATGAAATGCTCTTGTTATAACTCTGTCTCACCTAAAGCGTTTGAACGACATGGACCACGAAGACCGCGTTATAGCAGGTTTCTGTGCGTAAGTGCGTTTGAATCCACTTAATATCCAGCCTAACTTGCCCGTCAAACATCCAATGCGGGTCAAGCTCTAATAGACACACTCACTTAGCATCCCTTTGTTCCACCTTACCCTTTCTCCCTCTCACCCTTTCTCCCCCACCCTATCTCCCTCCAACCCTTTCTCCCCCCACCCTTTCTCCATCCAACCCTTTCTCTCCCCCACCTTATCTCCCTCCAACCCTTTCTCCCCCACCCTTCTCCCTCCAACCCTTTCTCCCCCAACCCTTTCTCCCTCCAACCATTTCTCCCTCCCACCCTTTCTCCTTCCAACCCTTTCTCCCTCCACCCTTTCTCCCTCCAACCCTTTCTCCCCCACCCTTTCTCCCTCCCACCCTTTCTCCCTCCAACCCCTTCTCCCTCCAACCCCTTCTCCCTCCAACCCCTTCTCCCTCCAACCCTTTCTCCCTCCAACCCTTTCTCCCTCCAACCCTTTCTCCCTCCAACCCTTTCTCCCCCACCCTTTCTCCCCCCACCCTTTCTCCCCCCACCCTTTCTCCCTCCCACCCTTTCTCCCTCCCACCCTTTCTCTCCCCCACCCTTTCTCCCTCCCACCCTTTCTCTCCCCCACCCTTTCTCTCCCCCACCCTTTCTCCCTCCCACCCTTTCTCTCCCCCACCCTTCTCCCTCCAACCCTTTCTCCCTCTCACCCTTTCTCCCCCCACCCTTCTCCCTCCAACCCTTTCTCCCTCCAACCCTTTCTCCCCCCACCCTTTCTCCCTCCAACCCTTTCTCCCTCCCACCCTTTCTCCCTCCAACCCTTTCTCCCTCCCACCCTTTCTCACTTGAAACCAAATTCCTCCTCTTCCATCCCGCCCTTCTCTCTGATCTCTCGATCTGAGATGTTTCCTCGAGTTATTGCTGCACACTTTCATCATTATTACTTCTCTGATCTGATCTCCAATTTTATTTCCTCCTCCCTTTTTCAAGTTCCCTACCTATCATTCTCTCCATTTCCCACCCTCCATCTCCCGCTTTAATCTCACCTCCATCAATAATCGCTTCTCTCCCTCACTCTCCTCCCACTCAATTGTCTGCTTTTCCCCCTCTTTTCGTCTTTTTTTTCATATTCGGGTAGTACCAATTAACCTCCTTCAAGAGAAATTCATTCGTCGTTCGCCTTTTTCTAAAAAATAGAGCTCCATATTTACGACTCGTATTTTTCACGGACGTTGATTTGGCCGCCCGGTTCCCGTTCCGAATTCAATTGAATCCGTTATTCCCCTATCATCGATCGCCGATCACCCACCACGTGAATAACGGTCGCAATCATCAACCTTTGGGGACTAAAAGGGATTCTACGTCACCTCATAACGTTTCTTGGAATAGCGACGTTGGTCTTTTCTCTTCCCGAAAGCGTGCCTGAAGGCAGCCTCCAGAAAACGCTCGGACACGGCTGATAATGGAACACTTGTCACGGAGGCCGTTACGGATCCCGAGTGATCATAAATGGTCTAGAGACGCAATAAGGCGTCGTCGAGGCCCATTAACATCATTTACTATGAACGCAACCACTTCAGCCTCTTTAAAATGCCTTCCTTTAAACCTAAGACAATTTTACTTGTTTAAATCTACTCTGTCATTCCTAAAAATCCAAAGACAGGTTCATGAGTCCATTCCAATTGCCATCTCGTACTATGCGATGCCATTGATTTCATCAGTCGGCGAGCATCTCTGTCGGTTTGTGTCATAAATGAAACGTGTGACTCCGGTTTCGTCGTTTCAGCTGCGTCACAATAATTCCTTAGAATGGCTTCTTGACACGTTTCCGTCAGCGCATCTCTATTCGCGAAAATCCAAATCATCAAAGGGAATAAACGATTTCACGGCTTTACTTGACGAGAAGGATCCAAATTGGATTGGATTCAGTGCTATTCAGAGTCTCTGGGGAAATCCAATTGTAATCAAAAATATATTTTGACAGACATAGCAGAGGACAGACCGCGTGCTCTGCTGTTTTGGGTTATTTTCCTCCATTGAAAAGAGACGAAAGGAAGTGATGGAAACCCAATATCATGAACTGTTTCCTTTTTGGCGATTTTTATAAGGCCGCGGCGACACAGTTTACCAACCGAAACCTGCCCAAAGTCCTTATTCACTTTTTTTAGTATGACGTTTATTCCGTCATCCTTCTGAACAAAAGACCTGCCTTGAGGCGTATCAGCAATTAGTGGCGCCTTCCCCGTCATTAGCGAGCCACTAACTGGGTCACACTCCACTCAACAAAGAGGCGCGGAAGCGCAAACATGATCAGCTTTTTTGTATTCTATTGTATTGATTTAAGATCCTCGTTGGTTAGAAAATCACCCAGAGCGGAACAATTTTTTATTTAGGAGATCGTAGTGTTTCATTGCAATATCTTTAGTCTAGATCAGGCCTGGGCAACCCAAATCACTCAATGGGCCACTGTGGAACACAAAAATTTATGAGAACCGCATGATAAAAAGTTGAATATTCAAATTTTTATAACAGCATAATTTATTCAATAAGAAACTTGTCTTTCTTTGTACTGACTGAATTTATCATAATTTATAACAATTTTTGTGGCAAAAACTCACTCAACTATCTAAATTAACATCACTCATGAATCCCGAGATTTATTCTTAACGAATTTGATTTCAGAGTACATACAAGAACTCACAAATGGAAGCACTCCCAAATTCACGAATTGTTTTTGCTGCAAAATTTCGCAAGTTCGGGAATTTTGATCTTTCAACGTGTTTGCAGTAAAATTCAGTTCTATCATTGGTGTTCTCAAAAACTAATTTTAATTCATCACTACACTGTGATATCAATTATTTCTAGCGGCAAAATTGCAGGTACTGTGCTTGCATCAAAGTCAAATGGAGATGTAAATATTTCAAAGGCCTTATCGAACTTTTATATTTCTACAAATCGGGTGTTGAAGGCTTCAGATAATTTAGTCAAACAATCTGCATATTTTTAAAACCCTTGTAACTATATTATAATTTCACTTTACAATATTAAATTCTCAAACAAAAATAGTTAGATAGAAAAGGGACACAGTTGCTCGGAAAACCATGGTGAGTCTATGGGCCGCAAAATCGACCGAAATGGGCCGCGGGTTGCCCACACCCAATCTAGATGATTTGAATTTGTTCTTTAAATCAGCACACAAATAGAAGTTTTTCTCAATGGCAGATGCTTGCATTATAAAAAGATTTAAGATTAAATCCGTTTAAATAGATTTCTCTTTCATTTTCGATAAGCTAGAAAAGCTCAGGTTTAAAATATCAATTCGGTAAATCGAAATGGCTTGATTTTGTTACACTTTTCATCGTAGTTCAATAATATTTTCCATGCTTAAACAATGAACCCGGAAATACCAACGATTTCCTGTAACACTCAACAATCCAATGTTAATTCACAAACAAGGGAAAATTTTTATAAAATTGAGTTAATTTTACGAATTAAAGAAATGTCGCCGCCGACGCCGTTATTAATTTCAATTCCAGTGTGAGAAAGTGTCCTACCTAATCCACATCCTACTTACGATTTCCAGCAAAGTTCAGTGCATGTGTGTGTGTGTGTGTGAGAGAGAGAGAGAGAGAGAAAGAGTCGAATCGCGTCAATGCGTCCGCCGACCGCGGGGCTCATCATTAGAGTCATCAGTCAGTGCTCTCCCTCCGGGTCAGCCGTGACCGCTGGAACCTCCCTTAATTATGGAAACGGATAATGAAGGCTCACGACAAAGCAGACGTCGGCGCGCTCTGTCGGGGTTGTGTATTTGTTTGTGTGTGTGTGTGTGTGTTTGTGAGTGTGTTTGTTTGTGCGTGCGCATGTGTGAGCGTTGACCAGGTCACTTGCAAGGTCCCGTCATCGGGCCGCCGCGTCATTAGCACCGCAAAAAAGGAAATCGGTCCGAGGAAACCATGAGCGACGCGCGACACGGTTTGTTTGGAACAAACAACACGCTAATTCAGTCCCATCGAACGCTTTTTAGAGGCATATGTTTCTTCCGTTGGCAACGTTCTCTTCCTGACTTTAATAGAAAAAACTTTTTTCGTGGACGTGAGTTTTTAATACCTAGTATTTCTCGTTTTATTTTAACTTAATGGAAGTGTTATTATTTATTGTATCAGACGGAATGCCTAAATCAGTAATGGCGAACCTTCTATTGCCCGCGTGCCAATATTACTAAAAATGTCGAATCTTTTCCGCCTCGCGTGCCGCAAAAAGGTCCTTGATTTTTTTGGGAGCCAACTAAATTAAATTCGTGATCAAGACATAAGATTGTAATAATAAAACTAACGTTTACAATAGTTGACTAATTAACACAAATGTTTTTGCGTGCCAACCAAAATCGTCTTGCGTGCCATTTATGGCACGCGTGCTATAGGTTCGCCATCACTGACCTAGATCATTCGATATAGCCTTGAAACTGTTGAGGAAACCATATGCGCATTTGGGATAGAAGGTATCCGTACTCAGTCATCTAGAAAGGAGGGTATCAAACTGTAGGGGCTAAAAGGATAATTTTGCAAGATTTGGTGAGCCGTATGCTATTTCAAGCAATGTTGAACACATTTTCCGACGATTAAGCACGATATCGACTACTAAGTATCAAACGTTATTATTAAGAACATTTTTATACATTTTTTATATATCTGGCTTTGTTATGTGGTTCGTCAAACCATAAAGGCCCATGAGAGAAGTACGCTTGTTGAAATGGCGGGAAGATTTTTTTATTCGACGTCCTGAATTTATTTCTTTTTAAGCGTCGCACGGTGGGGTATTTTCGGAAAAACATGGCCATAATATAAAAAGACTAATTACAGCATTTTTTGGTATTAAAAACATCTTTACATAGTTTGTTTAGACATATATAACAGATTGTTATACGTAGAGCTTAAGTTATATACACATATTAATTTAATTATACTATAAAAAAATAAATTTAGGTTTTAATGAAGGAACTCTTTCTAACATTTAATAATAGAACTAATCTTCCGAGTCACTTGAAGACTCTGTCCGTTACTCTGTCTCACTCTCTGCCCTTGTTCGGGATGTACGTACATCTGGAGCCACTAATAACTCTAAAACATCCCTTGAAAACGACTTAGTTTTTTACTTTCTCCATACGTAGTATGGGAAAGTATTGTGATCACGAAAAAAATCGACTTCGAGATCTCAACGGAAATACACGTTTTGAGGTCCCTAGAACACGTTTAGACTATTTTCGGAATGGTGTCTGTGTGTGTGTGCGCGCGCGTGTGGATGTATGTGATTGTGGGCACTCTAACACAAAAAGTACTTGTCATATTAACACCAAATTTCATAACACTTTGGTATGGGCATAAAGAACTGATTAGTTTTTGGACAATACTGGTTAATCGGAAGTTGAGGTTTCTTGGAAACCCGATTCGGTTTTGCGATATTTCTCCATTAAAACATCATTATTGTATATACAACTCGGTACAAATATTATAGAGAATGCAATTTCCTACAACATTCATTTGAAACAATTTTCCATAGCAGTTATTGTTTAAAAATTATTTATAAATAATCGTTTTTTTTCGGTTTCCGTCATATATCTCCTTTAAAACGTCCTTATTGGTAATCTTCGTGAGGACGAAAATTGTAGAGAATAATGTTTCTTCCAAGTTTTGTTTGAAACAAATTTTTGTAGAACCATCCATTTCGGAGATTTGCTTTTCCTTAATTTCCAGTATACAGCACCACCACCATGTAGCGGTGAATTCTGTAAACATATTCAAAATATACCTAATTTACGGCAATAAGGACGACTGTATTCTTTTACGATAAGGAATAATAATTTTGCCTTATAATGCTATTCAAAATAATTTAAATATCTATACCCCAAATACGGAGAAAGTCATGTGTTGGCCACATCAGATTTTTCTTGTCTTTTCCTCGTGATTGCCATTTCTTAATACATAGTTTATCCGATATATGAATCAAACATTCAAAGAAACGTATCCATGAATGTAATATGGATGGTCCAAATCTTAATTTCGTCTCATCACTTCCTTTAATATCATGTTATCTATTTTGTTGAAATCTTTAGAGGTGGCTCCACACAAGTAACATTTTTGCGTAGAATTTGTTGAAGACACCGCATTACAAACTTTCCCGTCAATAATTGTAAATAACATGGTATGTTTCACGAGAAATTCTTTATTATTGCTCTTTACTATCGAAGGAGCAAGAGAGGTTATTTGGCTTTCTATGTGAGGCACTTCCTGCAGCGTAACATAAGAAGTTTCGTGAACAAACTGAAGTTTAATTGGTCGGCAAAAACGGGGTGAAGATGGCCCAGGATTTTTCCACATAATAAACATATTTGAAGACTCAGGATTGCTACATATTAGTTGATTGGCACAAAAGATATTTAAAATATAGAATAGCCTTCAGGGCAGTGCGTCATCTCCATAACGCGATTCATCAAATGATCACACTGATGCCAAAATTTTAATGATGGACATTCTTGCATGATGCTGAATAGTGCTCTCCTACGTATGACTATATGATGATCGCGCGACCCTGCCAATTCTGTTGAGCCGATATATAAACTTTCTTATTCATAAGCGGATAAGGAGTTTTCAAGTAACAGAATAATGGAATGGTATTGTCCAAGTAAAAATGGCATTTTTTGAAAAGGCGTAAATATGCGCAAAATGTTGCAACAGTCTAGTATACTAGATTAAGTACTTCACAAAATGTGATATGATTTTCAGATGGGCAATGCCCGGAAGTTTACTAAGTCTCATTAAATTTCACTTATGGAGGATTTTTCGTTAATTTTGCTAGGCGTAAAGAAAAAGATTAAAATTACAAAGTTAACAAAGAAATTAAAGAATTACATATGCTTAATTGTTTAAAATATCTCCAGGTTGTGGATCCATTTTATCACAGTACCAGTAAATAAAACGTATGCATAAAAAAGAACAAATAAAACTTAGTTAAAAAATACACTGATTTCAAGAGAAAGCGTGCGCCACAGAAAACAGCCAAGTTCAGACTGGAATAGCCGGATAGGTAGTCTCGCCCCAGCGTATGATTGACGGTACTCTTATGGTTGGGTAATACGTTCTTACAAGAAATAGTTATTAAAGCGATATTTGAAAGTTTAAAAATATATTTTTGGCCAGGTTTTTCATGGAATACCCCACTGTGCGTCGGCCAAATTCCTTTCATTTAAAAAAATTAGTGAAATTAAATATTTTCACCTTCAAGTCACATATCAGTGGCCTTCTTTACGTTATGAGTAAACTTAAATATTGTTCATTGCCATATTTATAAATATGGCAGAATAGATTAAATTTTTGTTGCCGCAAAAACTTGCTTGTTTTGTCATGTTTTCGGTTAGGCGTTGAAAAAGAACAATTTCCGAGGGAAAAGATGCTTTGAATTATTCGAATTTGTATGCATTTCATAACAACAATGGGCTCACAAACAAAACATCTTCATGGGTCGTTGTAAATCCGGACAGGTCGATAAAAATTAAGTATAAAACTGCTTTTACTGTTTCGAATCGTTGAAATCTAATTTTCCCCTTTTTACCAAGAAAGTAGCTATAATAGATATGAGTTGGAGTAAGATAAGGAAGGTGAGAAAATGAAAAATCTGATCTGGCCAACACGTGACTTTCTCCATATTTGGGGTATAGATATTTAAATTATTATGAATAGCATTATAAGGCAAAATTATTATTTCCTATCGTAAAAGAATACAGTCGTCCTTATTGCCGTAAATTATATTTTGAATGTTTACAGAATTCACCGCTACATGTTTGTGGCGCTGTATACTGGAAATTAAGAAAAAGCAAAATATCTCCGAAATGGATGGATCTACGAAAATTTGTTTCAAACGAAACTTGGAAGAAATATTATTCTCTACAACTTGGGTCCTCACGAAGATTACCCATAACGACGTTTTTAAGGAGATATTTGACGGAAACCGAAAAAACCGATTATTTATAAATAATTCCTAAACAATAACTGCTATGGAAAATTGTCTCAAATGGAAGTTGTTGGAAATTACATACTCTATAACCTTCGTATAGAATTGTATATAAAATAATTATGTTTTAACGGAGAAATATCGCAAAAACCGAATCGGGTTTACTGTAAACAGAGGAAGTGCTTGCTTTCTTTACTGTTTAATTCACTTAATATTTCTTACATCTATAAAAGCATTATATATTTTGAAAGAGGAAACATTGGCCTTTCTAGTAATGCATGTCCAGTAATTTTACTACTGTTTCTATATTTTATAATCTACGTTAAATTTTGCGATGAAATTTACATTTTTGCGCAGAAAATACGGAGCGCCGCCACCTTATATTGTCTATTGACGCAAGGGATATTCGTAAATCTTAATAACCTTTATATATTTTGAAAGAGGAAGCTTTGGCCTTTCCAGTAGTGCATGTTTTGTAATTTTCATATTTATGTATATAATCTACATGAAAGTTTTCGGTGAAATTTTCGTTTTTGCCCCGAAAATTCGGTGCACCAGCACATTCTTTTGTCTAATTACGCAAGACAGATTCGTAAATCTGAATAGCCTATATGTCTTTTGATAGAGGAAGCTTTGGCCTTTCCAATAATGCATGTCTTGTAATTTTAATATTGTTTTTATAATCTACGTAAAAGTTTGCGTTGAAATTTTCATTTTTGCCCCGAAAATTCGGTGCGCCAGCACATTCGTTTGTCTAATTACGCAAGGCAGATTCGTCAATCTGAATAAGCTATACGTATTTTGATAGAGGAAGCTTTGGCCTTTTTAGAAATGCATGAATTGTAATTTTATAATCAACGTTAAATTCTGCGATGAAATTCTCACTTTCCCACAAAATTACGCTGTTTCTGCATCTAAAAATCGCTTTTCAATGCACGAGGAATCATTTCTTTCGCTTTTGAATTTGGGTATAGGGACTTTTTACCTTCTCAAAGTAGAAGTAGGTCTCCTATATACTATATACACACAGCATACTTGAGATGCTTCTAAAAATCGCTTTTCAATTCACCAAGAATGTTTTCCTTTTCGACGATCCTTCCACGACCGATACTAGCCTTGTTCCTCGCAGCCAAAGAAAGCCTATACCTTTCGATTTCTATGCAGCGCTTGGAGTGTTTCTTCCTCCCCACGGTTAAAAAAACCACCCTTCTGTCAACATCGGCTCTCTCTGTGCTTTGCTGCATTTTACTTCACGAGCCAACTGAAAGTTGCATTCCATTGTAGTATATATGCCAACGCCGAGTTTCAGTTCTCTTCCCAGAAGACTCCCCCACCTCCTAGCAGCGGAGAGACGTCTCAAAAATATTATACTCTGGAGAAAGAAGTCCGATGGCAGCGTGAAGAGAGGGGGAGGGTCCGCTATTAGTAAGTACAAATAATATACAAAGAAATGAATTGCAATTCATTTTTCTCTATTGATTTTGTAGTTTTGTTTTATGGCTATTTTTCAGCAAAGTATAGAGGATACCGTGAAAAAAATACGTACATCTTCTCAAGGGACATGAAACGTAGTTAGAAGAGTACAATGGACTCCTACAAGGTTCCTGTAACGTCTGCCAACCCCTTTCCCGTGTCGCCGGCCATCCCTGTTTCTGAATGGTTCCTGTCTCCTTTTATAAGTTTTTTAGTGCATCAATTTCATAAAACTCTCTCGTTAGACTCACGTAACTTTCATTTCTAGTTTCGCATTATATTGTATAATTAATATTTTTTCCTTCCAGGAAATAGTGGTTTCTAAATTTTCGAATTACAATTTGTTGTTACGTACCTTACTGTAAAAATAATTTTCTCTTAATTTTGCGCATTATTTAAAAATTTCCTGTATGTATAATATACATTGTATATGTTGTATAAGCATTTGTTGTATATGTATATATTTTATGTATATTTCTTTTATGTTCTAGATATGTATATGTTATGTAAGCATTTGTTGTATGTGTATATATTTTTCTGTATATTTCATTTATGTTCTAGATATGTATATGTTATATAAGCGTATGTTGTATATGTACATATTTTATGTATATTTCTTTTATGTTCTAGGTATGTATATGCTACTTCTTTCCTTTAAGGTGTCTGTATTCAAATCCCTATTCTTTATTTCCTAAATTTTTTTCTCCATCTGTATCTATTAGGGAATTTTCGCGGTTTTTTTACACCTCCCTCCTCTATTCAATTACGCATGTGTACATTTTATAAAACAATCGGGAAAGGACTTGTGAGCTAATATGTAACTTTTAAAAGTTTTCCGTATTCTGCGCCTAAAAGTATTTAAGATATATGCAACATCAGATCTCCGCTTCTAATGAACTAAATGTAACCAATTTTTCTATGTGACTTCTGTAATGATTAAGAATGATGACTGCGTAACTAAAACGTTTATATTATTAATGAAACGCCTTTTAAAAAATCATAAATACAACATTTAGTTAAAAATTTCCAGTAAAGACATGGAAAAGTTGACATGCGACAAATGTTTCACCTAATTGGTTTAGATAGGTACATTCAGCGAATGAAATGTTTAGTAATGTTAAAATGTTTCTTTGATTAAGATTTCATATCAATACCATTCATAGTTCACGCTATGCTGAAAGTTATAGGTATAAACCGCGAACGCGCACCGTAAAATTAAGCGATTACTGTTCATCCGCTTCTATGTAGCAATGTTTGTGTGTAACACATGATATTATAAATGATACTGTTTAAAAATTTCATGTTTTATGTAACTACATAAAAAATTTCATCAAAATAAATTGAAAATATCAAAAGTTAAGATTTTTTAAAGTTTTTCCAAATTTCGCATGCTTTCGCAACTTTTTCGTGTTTTTTTTTTAAAACTACTTCGTCCGTTCACGAGGGAATTATAAAATCCTCCTCCGTCGTAGAGGGGTTAAGTCCTAAAAAAAATTTTATCTGACGATATTTAAAATCAAGCAGTCTTTCACTTCTAAATAATGTTGTCTGATATATTTGTAAAAACCATATACATATGCTACCCCATCCTAAGGCAGCCGACCTTATCACAACACTCTTAATCCCATTCATATATCGATACATAAAACGTTGTTCATTTTAGAAAAATTATAAATGTAAATTTTATTTGCACAAAAATTATTTTATTTCAAACACATAGGCACATAAAATTAAATAACAAAACAAAAAAATTACGTCTTTATGACCTTCTGGAAGTCTTTCACAAACCCCAGGAGGTATGAAAGCCACTGTTTTAGAGGTTTAGATGCTCTCAACGGTTAATATAATATAATGAAATCCACTATATTCAAATTAATTACTTTTTTAAAGTGTTTATTCTATACCAGTTCGTATATTAAATAAAATTACTCATACTCATATTTTACGTTTGACTCACTTCTATAGTGCTTGTTACATTTAATAAGGGGTTACATTCTTCTGCGGCGACAGGACCGCTTCTTTCGCCTTACCGTCACCCGCAATATATTGCCAGAATCGGCGAAGGAAAAACAGTAGCGTTAAATCGGGAGTTTACCGTTTATATATAGCATTGAGAGGGGAAAATTGAGCGAGATAGGGAGTCTCTGTAAAAGGATAAAGGGAGATAGAGAGATAAAGACGATGGAAGAAGAAAATTAAGGGAGAATATGAACGAAGAAGGGGAAAAGATAAAGAGAGGGAAAGACAACAGTAAGAGAAGATAGAGGGGGGAAATAGAGGAACTAGGGCATAGGAAAAGGGTGGGGGAAGAGATAAGAGGTGGAATGAGGCAGGAGGGAGAGAGAGGTAAATGGAAGAGGGAATTTTGAGGGGAAATAGGAGGGTGAACGGGAGGACGCGGTGATTAAAGGGGATATACGAAGAAGTGAAGCTGGGCGAGGGGAAACTGGATTATTATTTTTTCAAAGGTAAGGAAAACGACCCCCAGAGAGGTAGGGAGTAGGGGCGACAAATATTCTTCTGAGAGCACGGCTCAATCCTCGGATTACGAGATTAGGGCGAGAGGCAAGCTCTTGCAACAATTCATTCAAAGCCAGTGTGAATGGGTGAAGGAATTTGGACCCAAAAAGTGTGGCGGGAAGGCGTGAACTTGACATATATTGTGATTCACCGGAAGGGGTGGTGTATTCTATATGATTATTCACCTGAAATGATAAAATATTATTAAACCTTTCCTGGGGAAACGAATAAATTTGCCTTAAAATCTTTCTTGAAATCGTATATAACCTAAAACGATTGTACCGCTATCGACGGTGGAATGAAACTTAAAGAACCACTTAGGTAAAATGCTGATAAAACTTGGGAAGACTTTTAGTGTGTTTAGGATACAAAATAGCTATAACTATTCGTGATTTTTTTGTAATAGATTCTGCTATAAAGACAGAAATAACTAAATATATGTTTATTTAAACAGTTTTTCAGTAATTATTATCCTAAATGTATGCTAGCAGACTAAAAGCTCATTGGTAAAAACAGTTCACAATATTTATCTAATAACATATATATAGTAAATCGCGTATTGTTAAAATTACGTGCTTATTTTTTTACAGAGTGAGAGTTTTCTAACAGAGAGAGGCCTTCGCATTTACTGTATCAGCCATATGGCACACGAAATCCTCGCAGTACTTCAACTCATCAAGAATCTCTTTACGCCTTCCAGCTCAGTTATTATCTTTCACAACCTACAACACACTTAATAATCAGTTTAGCTCTTTCTTCGAATAGAAGCACCAGCAACTTCAAAGTGTGTGGGTGAGAGGTTGGCTCAGATAGATTAATGGACAAATTATTGAATGGGTAATTTTCCTGACATCAAACAAATTCTTGCACAAACAGCTTCAAATGGCAAATATGCTTGGATGTATTAAAAATAATATTATAGTCAAATCGGAACCAAATGCATTTTTTCTAGTATAACCATGAGACTTTATTTTTACATTAGGAATTATTAATAATGTTCGAAAGCACAAACTATTTACATTTAATTTTATTTATTTCCACACAAAAACGGTAACCCTAGTTACAAATGCAATAAAACTATCATTGTAAAAGAACTATTTTTTATTTGTATATTTCGGAATAATTCTGAATCATTCTCATTTAGAATCTAATACTTCATGCAATCATAGACTTTTCGCACACATCTAATTAACTAAAACTTCAATAGTATTTTATTTTAAAATTACTCAACTGTTATATTTTCATTAACGAAAGGATTATTGAAATTTCAGTTAAGAGCAACCGAATAATTATACGCTTTCTCCTTAGGAGACTATATTATCCACTGCAAATTGTTTCTTGAAAATTCCAGTAGATTAGCATTTCCTCTCGAGCGGTTTGATTACGAATATCTGAATGGTTCTAAATCGTTGACTCTACAGCCTGGAATGAATGTAAAAGAATTTCCCTCTACGAAATCGGCAAATATAAAAGAGATTAAATTAAATATCTCTCGAAGGCAATGAAGGTAAAAGATGCTGTTAAGAGAGAGAGAGTAAAAAGGTATTAAATTGCGTCAACTTCATCATTAGTGGAGCGATTGGAGAAGAAGGAAAGGGTGAAGCCGAAAGAGAGAAGAGAGGAGGAGAAAGGGGAGGGAGAAAGACGAGGGAAAACCAGAGAGAGGGAGAGCAGACGCAAGGGGAAGTCAGAATAAAGCAGCGGAGAGGAGGAGGAAGGACGTAAGATGTAAAGAAGAGAAGGGAGACTATAAGAGGAAAGACAGAACGAGGAGACGGGATGAAGGCAGAACAAGGAGAAAGGGAATAGGAGGATAGGCCACGGAAGGATTAATTCTCGAGGCCTTTTTAAAGAACCACGGGACCGCGGTGACAAGACGGCCATGGCGAGGGCGGTGTGGATGCGGTGGTCGGTGAAGAGGGAAGGGGAGCGGGGCAGGGGAGCGGGGCAGCGGAGCGGGACAGGGGACCGGGACAGGGTAGCGGGGCAAGGGAGCGGGGCAGGGGAGCGGGGCAGGGGAGCGGGGCAGGGGAGCGGGGCAGGGGAGCGGGGCAGGGGAGCGGGGCAGGGGAGCGGGGCAGGGGAGCGGGGCAGGGGAGCGGGGCAGGGGAGCGGAGCAAGGGAGCGGGGCAGGGGAGCGGGGCAGCGGAGCGGGACAGGGGAGCGGGACAGGGGAGCGGGACAGGGGAGCGGGGCAGGGGAGCGGGGCAGCGGAGCGGGACAGGGGAGCGGGACAGGGGAGCGGGACAGGGGAGCGGGACAGGGGAGCGGGGCAGGGGAGCGGGGCAGGGGAGCGGGGCAGGGGAGCGGGACAGGGGAGCGGGACAGGGAAGCGATGTAGGGGAGCGGGACAGGGGAGCGGGGTAGGGGAGTGGGGTAGGGGAGCGGGACAGGGGAGCGGGACAGGGGAGCGGGACAGGGGAGCGGGACAGGGGAGCGGGACAGGGGAGCGGGACAGGGGAGCGGGACAGGGGAGCGGGACAGGGGAGCGGGACAGGGGAGCGGGACAGGGGAGCGGGAGAGGGGAGCGGGACAGGGGAGCGGGACAGGGGAGCGGGACAGGGGAGCGGGACAGGGGAGCGGGAGGAGATTATGTTTTCGCAGGAAAGGTGGGAGACGGTCGCCGTAACCGAGGAAACGGTCTCGACCGCGGGTTGTAAGCCCCGAGTGGGGCGCTCATTTCCGCAGAAGAGGGCGGGTGGCGTGGGATGATCCGATCCGTTAATGAGGGCGCCGGTCGCTAAGGGATAGAGAGAGAGAAATAGAGAGAGGGTGGGGAGAAAGGATGGAAAAGTCGGTAAGTGGAGGCGGAGGAGTGAGGGGTTGAATGGAGGGTGTGGAGTAGTAAAGAGTTTGGAAAGGGGGCGAGATATCGAGACGGAGAGAATATCAGATTAATGCGGACGTGGAGAATGGTTTAAAGGGGCGACGCGGATTCGAAGTCTGGGTGTGGATGAGAGAGGGGGATGACGGGGGTGGGGGGATGCGACGGAATGGGTTCGCGAAGGGGGCCAGAATGACGAGGCGGCCCTAATGGAGGCCGAGGTCCTAAAGAGCAAAGGGAGATAAGCTAGTTAAGGACGGAAGTTGGTCGGAGATGAAAACGGCGTCGAAGGAGAAATGGAAAGGAGGGTGGAAGGGGAAAGAGGGGAGGTGAGGGAGGGGAGTGATGGGTTTTTGGGGGGAGGGGGGGGGAGTGTGAGAAGAGAAGGATGGAGAGGGTGGGGGTAAGAGGGGAGTGAGAGGTAGAGGAAAGAATGGTATAAAAGGGTGGAAGGAAGAAAATGGCGAGGAAAGAATGGGAAGGGGTGGATATCCGTCGACAAGTGAAATCGGTTCGGAGCGGAAAATGAATCGGAGAGGAGATCGGAGAGCGCGATGGGATCGCAATCATCGGTGCGACCTTAGAATCCCTCTTGGTGCGTTCTTTGGTGCTCCAAATGGTGACATTATACTCCTCCTCTTCGGGTTCGCTGCGAGAGGAGGCTCCGAATTCTCGATCCGACCTTTTAACGAATACGATTCTCCCTCTCTCTCTCTTTTCCGGTGCCCGTGGTGCGCCACCAAGGGTGAGCTAAGGGAATTACCGGTGCGCGTTGCGAAAAACGCGATCTTCTCTCGAGCTTCGATTCGCCCGGACAAGAAATACTGCCGAATACAAACGAAACAAAGACGTAAAACTGTCGGTAAAGTGGACTTTGTTCTCATTAACGTTGACTTTGGCGCTGAAAGACGGTTATTTATAAGAATCCCGATTCAATCCCATTTTTTGTTTTATCGAATTTCTTTGAAGAAACGTTTCCTAGAAATAGGCAGATATGGAGAATAAACAACTATCACACTTTTACTTTTTCCATTATTTTATTTCAATATAGAGAATATGACGAACCCCCTTCCACTCCGCCTCAATGGCCTCCCCAAAATACACAAAGACAATATCCCTATCAGACCTGTTGTGGCAAGCTGTGCAGCCTTCAGAATGCTCTCCAGCTTTCGCCAACACTACAAGTTTACACCCAAATTCACTGTAAAAAATTTCATCAAACTCGCCAATATCTTAAAGGATAAAGAAGTGCCGCCTAACGCAAAATTAGTATCATTTGACGTGACGAATTTATTCACTTGCGTCCCCGGTCTTAAAGCAATATCCATCTCTAAAAATAATCAGGCAACAACCCCTTCATTACAAAAGATATAGTCAGTACCATGGAAGTGTGCCTCGCACAAAATTACTTCCTCCTCGTTGGTATCTTCTACCAACAGACAGAAGAACTGGCTATGGGTTCCCCCCTCTCCCCTCTACTAGCTGACAATTTCATGGACCACTTAGAAGCCTAACTCTTTGACTCTAAACACCCTCTACTCCCCAATGTCTTCTACTGGTTCCGATACGTGGACGACAATCTTTGTCTATGGACAGAAACCACCCGCCAATTAAATTCCTTCCTTACCCTCCTCAATTCCCTACACAATTCGATCTCCTTCACCCTCGAAACTGAAACCAACGGTTCCCTTAACTTCCTAGACCTCTCTATTTCAATTGAGAACCTAAGACACACTTTCGCCATCTATAGGAAACCTTCATACACAGACCAAGCCATACACATTACCCCCCTACATCACATCTCCCACAAACATGCAATCTTCCACTCACTTCTCCACCGGTTATTCAATGTTCCACTCTGCCGACAAATTCAAAAAAGAACTAAACACAATCAAACTAATCGCACACAACAATGGTTATGACCACAACCTCATAAACAAACTCTTAAACAAAAAATTCAAAACAACTTTATTCGCCGGCCTTCTTCCCAAACAAACCGAGAAAAAATCTCCCAAATGGTGCAAACTCCCTTTTATTGGCGCTCTATCGCACAAACTGGCCAATCTTCTCCCGAAGGAAGAATACAAAGCTGTCTTCTACACCTCCCACACCATCGGCAAGTGTCTCATCAACAGCAAAGACAAAATAGAAAATTCCAAGAAATCCGGGGTCTACCTACTGGAATGTACCGACTGCAGTGCCAAGTATATAGGTCAAACAGGCAGAAACTTCACAGTACGCGCCGAAGAACATCGCAAGTGCTACCTCAAAAATGACCCATCATTCCATTTCGCCAAACACCTCATAGATCAAAACCACAACAGTTCTTTCTCCCCAACCATACTACAACTCGCAGATAAAGGACAAAAAATGGACGCCTTGGAAGCGATTGAAATAATCTGCCACCGAAAAAGAAACGCTACGTTAACTAACGAGTATGTTTTTACTAACCACTGCCATATCTTAGATTTACCCCACCCATTGGAATAACCCCGTCCATATTATTTACCCAAACTTCCTCCCTCCCCTTCCCCCAGTTGGACTCCACTCTCGATTCCGCTACCCCAATAACCCCTGGGTTTTCCTACACCCCCGCGGTGCCCATGAAGCCGGCCAACCTCACTCCCAGATCTTCCCTCAATACCCTGAACCCACCTCCTAACAGTTGGATTTGCCCACCACCTCGAACTTCCACCTGCCTTAAACCTCACGTCCTCTCCCTCCTCCTCCCCCTCTCCTCCCCGTCTCTACCACACCCACTCCTCAGTCTGTATATATTCCCGATACCTTGACTCTCTTATTCACATTATGATGCTACTGTGTAGTGAAACCATGGTCGTCTCTCTATATTGAAATCAAATAAAACTGGAAAAAGTGCAAGTGTGATAGTTGTTTATTCTCCATAATGGATAAATTCAACAAAATAACGCAAAAAGCAACGGATTTTAATAGGTAGAATTATTATATTCTGTCTATTCTTTAACAAATCGGAGAAGTTTTTCATGCAATTCGAGCAACTTCTGTTGACAAATGTGAAGTTTGAGAAGGAGAAAAATTCTGAACTTGACCGGGACTCGAACCCAGATTTCCCACTAGGCGGAGTAAGTTCTTTAGCCAACTAAGCTACCAAGCAAGACTAATTCTCCGTTCTCGAATTGGGGTATTTAGGATGAAGAAAGGGCTAACTCAGTAGTAAACCTTACGACACTAGGTGTCCTCACTGAGGTACAGCGGAAAAGCCCGCCACAGAGGTCAAGTTCAGAATTTTTCTCCTTTTCAAACTTCACATTTGTGATCAGTACTATGCACACACGCATATAAGTTAAATCTCCATCATTTCACTATTGTTATTTAACTTCTGTCGAATAAAACTTATATTAATCTTCCATTTTGATGCCACCATGAACTCCGGGCGAACTTTTTCCCGCTTTTACTTCTTTTGTAAATATATGAATATTATATAGCCACTTAAAGATAACGCCTTTCAACCCATACTTACTGAAAATTAAATCATCTCAATAGTTAACGTGCATTCTTACTCCATATTTTTTTATATCATTTCTTACAATTAGTATGTATTTTAAGTATTTTCAATAGTATACATACTAAATTTTATTATATAGTATGTGGTTAGAATGGTCATTAATCACCTTCTCGTAGCAAAATATCAAACTTAGTTAACTAGTGTGCATTTATACGGTGGAGGGGTAGTTGGTATTACAAAATCCCAATGCTAGAGCCACGGGTTCGAATCCTGCCGACAGCATGATCGTATGTGTTCGTCTTCACTATCGTTGTTGCGCCCATTGTAAAATACCGTAAACTGCTGTTTGTCAGTCAGTTAAAATATAAATACGCAAATGAATTCCCAAGTAGATGGGGAAATAAGGCGGATGAGGGTAAAAAACATTGTCTCAATTTAAAAAGCTCGTACAATCGCATATTACAATAGCCATGCTATCCGGGATGATATTATGCTGTCAATAGTTTTAGAATATCTATATTCTGAAAATAATACATAAAAAATTCGATGTTTCGTTCATAAAGATTAATTTTTCATCGATACTCCCGAGGATCACTAATTATCAGCAATGCCTTATTTTCAAGTTTCCCGTAACCTGGAGTGTTTTGTTATCCGAGGTGCAACGGAGGTTCGAAATCCGAAAATAAAATTTAACACCATTTTCCCATTGAAAGCGGTAAGAGATAGAGAGAAATGCTCGACGACAGAAGAGATTTGTTGCGTGTGCGCGCGAGTTGAGCTTGCAAAGATGTTAAGCAGGCGCGTAACTTGGGGGGCGCAGGCCCCAAGACATTTAGATACTTAGAATTTTTCCCGTAATCTGCGGTAAAGTAGTAGAAGTAGTAATATACGTATGGGAATGAAAGATTTCATCGCTCGAAATGGATACGAAAATACCCATCTCAAGTTGTTGGAGTTGTTTTGTCCTATCCTTATAATGTTAGAATTATAGAAGTCTCAATGTATTTTTGGAATTAAAAAATATCGATAAAAATCAAAACGGTATAAAAATTTCATATATTTTTATTTAAATGGGGGTCCCAAAAACTTGGCTTGCGTGGGGGCCCCAAAACCGTCGTTACGCTCCTGGTGTCAAGGCATCCGTGTGATGCGTGCTGACTGCAGACGACGAGTCAGGGTTTAAGGCGCGACGAGTAAGTTCGAAAGGAATCCACCAGAAGAGGCAGCAGTCTCCGGTTACGGAGAAAGAGGTAATGAGAGAGGAGCGATAGAGAGAATGAGAGAGAGAATGAGAGAGAGAATGAGAGAGGGGGGGGGGGGGGGAGTGCGTAAGGGAGAGAAACGGAGAAGGCGGGCTTTGAAACGCGTCGGGGGGCAAGAAGAATTCCGGAACTCATGAGAAAAGGAGGTAAGAAAAGGAGGGAGAAGAGAAAGGAGAAGAGGGCGAAAGAGAGAGAGAGAAAGGAGTAAGGGTTTGGATTTAGAAGACAGGATGGAGAAAGGAGGAGTTGGGTGTCGAGGGTTGGGAGGAGTTGAGCGTTGATGAGATGTGGCTTTAAAAGATGAAAGGCTGGAGAGGAGAGAGAGTCGGAGAGAGAGAGATATATATTCTATAAAGGATGAGATTTCGGGAATCACAAGGAAGAAGTCTTTTGAAGAGAAAGGAGAGAGAGAAAGAGGGCGGAACGAGAAAAAAGAGGGACGCACTTCGAAGGAAAGAAAACGTCTCTAGATAGGTGAGATTCAAGTTCACTCCCTCTCCCTCTTCTACTAAACCGAAAACGCGCAGGTGTTTTTCCGCGGATATTTTGATTCCGCGAAGGGAAGCGAATTAATGGAAATCGGTGCGAGGGAACATCTCCCGAGTCTCTCCAAGGAATCCATTATAAGTCTCCAACTACTTCTTGAAGCATATTACCTTTGTCTCTTCGGGACAAAAATAGATCCGGGATTCCGAATGTACTGGATATTGCGTCGGTAGAGTTGACAGCATAAACATCGTAGGATACTGTACTAGACCCAGAGTAACATCAGTAACGACGGCCGACGAGTGAGTGGCAGAGATTGAGGAAGAGGTGTCGAGAGGCGGCGGAAAAGGCTCCGTTGAGGGAAACTGACGGAGGAAAAGAGGAGGGGAATGGAGAAAGTAAAGGGATAAGATAGTGGTTCGTAGAAGCCTCTGCGTGGAGAGAGAGAGATTCAATGGCTGGCCAAATGACGAGAGGTAAGCAATACACACGTTAAGGGAGAGAGAACAGGTGACAAGGCGAAGAGGGAGCTGAAGGAAAGGAGATTAAAGAAGGGCATGCAATCGGTGAACCGATTAAGAATACGGGGGAAAAAACAAAGGTGGGTAATATGATGTTTGTTGCCTTTTTGTGCGACGGAAAACGGCAAATGCGGGACCATGTCCAACCGAGATGGCGGACCCCTCGACTCGTCAAAAAGCTTGGCTTTCCGGGAGATGTGCGTCAGATGAGGGATTGATGACATACAACTCCTCGCAGCCTCTCGCTGACCTAATACCCTCGCCCTGATCAGTGATCTACGAAAGCAGCATCCCATCAAATGCCGAAGTATCGATCCAAGTGAGCAAGAGAAACGATCCCCCTTGCGGTAATCGAGTCCCAAAAATGCACACATGAGGTACTTTTTTCTTTCGTCGAAGCTGGAAAACTTCATTAACGCCAAACTCCGACAACTGACACGCTCCTCTCAACGGAAAAAATGAGAAAATAATGATGATATAATGATACAATAATGAAAATAAAAAGGAAATACGTGGCACACTAGAAATTTTGAGGGCAACAAAAAATTCCTGAAATAAAATATTTTTTATAATGAAAACGAAATAAAATATCTTTTCGGTGTAGTTATCCAGAAACTAGCTAACATAACGTAATATAACTAAATACATATGGTGGTAACTACGAACTTAGGAATGAGCAAACACGATAGACGACCCTGGTACGAATCTAACAACATTTTGTGCCACAAAAATGAAGATGAATGCTGAAATGACATTACAAACATTATTACAGAAAAATCGTCAATTTAATATAAAAATGTACAATTTTGAATATAGAAATATTATTTGCGCCATTATTAAACTATTATGGTGAATTTAAGGTGCGTGCGTTCTTAGAAAATCGGAAAATTCATCAACAATAAGTATAAGACGTATATTTGATTAATTTTACGTATATTAATTACAAGCATTCACACTTCTCCGGTATAATCCTGACCGCAAATATTGCTTTGTATTTCAATTTTCGTCGAGAAAGAAACTTTTCGTGTCAAGCAATTGAAGAACGAGCGCCGATTGGCAAAAACGCCTTAGAGCGGTATCCGCCAGAAATCATCCTTCTGCTGGGGCGGACAGCTGTTTTTAAATGTTTGGGATGGGATAAGCAAAAAATAAAATGGGAGAGACGAAAATCAACTTTTCACTCATACAAAGACAAGTCTATTAGATTCAAAGACCGAGCAAATCTCTTGAAACGAACGAGGGCTAAAATTGGCCGGTTAACTCTCCTTTGTCGATAATGAAGTGTAAAAAGAACTGACGGAGAGAAAGAGGATGAAAAAGAGAGAGAATCTGTGTGTATTAGATCCTCGCCGCTCGATGGAGAATGGCCCAAGGAGAAGAGAGAGAAAGAGGGAGAGAGTATTCATCCCTTTTTTCCAAAGGACTCGCAAAAGATGATCTGAAAAAAGGTCCATCCCAAAAGAGAGAGGATTGGATAGCGGCGAACGAGCAGACCTAATGTTTCCTCCGAAGATGTTTCGATCTCTCACACTCTTCTTTTTTAATGGCAAACGCGCGCGCGCAAACATAAACGTACATGTGTATGCATTTGAACGTGAAAGAGAGAAGACTCGAAATTCTTGCTATAGGAATACCGCAAATCGTTTAGGAAAACATAAACGTGAAAATGAAAAATATTATCTAATAAACTAGTAAATATAATAGTTACACAGGATTCATAGTGCGCATGCGTACGTTGTGTGTCTATGCGCGTAAAGTACCTTGTAGAAGGAAGAAACTATATGCAACTTGAAACTTAACCCTGTAATTTTCCGTCCTGCGGTATCGCAGTGGGTTTGCATTTTAACACTTCGCTCGTGGAATTCAACTGGATCTGCCTATAATGAAGCCTAAATTAATTAAAACCTTTTATTAATCATTTCTGCGTCAATCCGCTCTCGCTCAATTTCCTCGTTTCTGATTTGATTTCAAAATTCTTTTTCTGATGGAGCGGTGTTTTTAATAACGCATATATTGATATTTTCGCTTTCTCATTTTTTTCACTGGAGAACATTTTTCAGAAATTTAAGAAAATTCTTTAAATCGATTTTTTAATTAAATAGTTTTGGAGATTAAAGATTATTTACATTAAGAAATTGCCAGAAGGTTAATCTCCTTTAAACAATGATAATTCGAAACATTATAGAATTATGTATTGCTACAAGCGATGCTACACGCGTTGCAAGGAAAGTTTCGCACGTAACAGTGGCAGCTAATTGACTGAGGAGGAAAAGTGTTTGGAAGAGTTTTTGGATAAGTAATTGCTGCATTGCGATGCGAACGATAAGTGGATCGAGACAACCTGTTTGGAGACCCCACGCCCCTGCTATTTCCACTGAAATCGGTGCTTATATTTACGAATTTAAAATAAAGATTATAATCAGCAGAGAAGAAAGAAATCACGAGTGATATTATTAGTGCAAAAAGGGAAATGCTCTCAGGAGGTAACATGCGGACGTGAAATGAGCACGACGGCTGCGATCCGGAAGGAGTGTTTGTCATCGGCGACTCGAGTCCATTATGATAGAAGGCAGATGAGCGGAGGAATAGACGGCATTGAGTTCGTCAAGAAAATCAATGTTGACGGAGAAGAAGCGAGGAGAGGAGACTGAAGATGCAGAGAGAGAGAGAAAACAGGGAAAATAGAGAGAGAGAGATGAGATTGAGCGTGGGCGGGCGATTGGGAGTGGATCCAAATGGCAAGCGCTGAGAATATCCATCTTCCCTCTCTTTAGCTCCCTTTTTTCCCTGACTCCTCATCCTTCTACATTCTCCTATCCCTCCTCCATATCCTCCTACGTTACTTTCATAATGCAAGGGCCACAGATTCTTCATTCCTTCCCATCGTCCTTTTAAACGTCCCCTCTTTCCCTCTCCTCCTCCTCTTATCTTCCTCTCTCTCTTCATCCTCCTTTCTCTCCTTCGTCCCGATCCCATCCGCTCCCTACATCATTCTCCCTTTGCCAATAATACCTCTATATCTCCATCCTACTTTTCTCTTTTCTCGATAAACTTCGATATTCTCCCTCTCCATTTCCCCTTTCTCCTCCTCTCCCTTCTTCCTCTGCCTCTCTCCATCCGCTAATATACACAGCTCTTTATTCGAGTTTGGTCGGCGATCATCTCCGGGGGTCCTCGTGCAGTGGCGCTTAATGGAGGGATAGAGGGCGTCTCTTGGATGAGGGGGAGGGGGCGGAAGGAGGAAAGAGGGGACGGAACCGCGAGACGGGATTTGATGGAGTGGATTGCGGCTGAGTGTGGGATGGAATCGAAGGAGGCAAGGATTGGAGAGGGTGGGGGGAGGGGGGTTGAATAATAAGGAGCATCAAGAGGGGTAGGGAGCGGCTGAGGTTTCTTTCGAGTGCTCGTTTATTCCCGTGCACGAATCTCGCGACTAGATGGAAAAGGGGGGAGGTGGGTCAGGCGGGGAGAAAGAGGTGGGGAAGGAGGGAATACTTCCTCCGTCGCGTCCCTTCCGCAAATTCCGTGATGTGCCTCTTCAACTCTCCCTTCTCTCCCCCGTCCATTTTCTTCCCCCTTCACTCTGCTTCCCCTCCCCCCCCCCCTCTCTCTCCTCTCCGCTTATGATCCGCCGCCCTCTCTCCTACCCTCTTCCCCTACTTCCCTCTCTCTCCCCTCCCCGCTGCTCATCCGCACCCCCTCTCATCCCTTTCCTCTAATCCTCCTCCACCTTCCCGCCCCTCCCTCTACGTCCCTCTTATCTGTTTCGCCATCCTTATTATCATTCCCAAACGTGGAGCGCCGCTCGACTCCCGAATGGGACTCTAAATCCAAAGGGGCACTGTGGCTTATTACGTCAAGAAAGATACATCTCTTATTCATAGGAATTCCAAAGGAAATTTTTCTTTTATTTCGAATGGGCGATAAATTATACGACCTTCGTGCCCTTATCTCCAAAGATATTTGGTCAATATCTCTATTAAAGGCTGTTGTTGTTATTGTGTAAGCAGAGACGCTCGCACAAGAGGCACTGCAAATCGATTTCAAAAAAATATCTTGAACCTTTGAATTCCTCTGTATGTAAGGTATTAATTACGAAGTAGGTATGTTTTAAATTATTTTCAGATGATTTTTCGAGATGAAATCACAGTATTATATATACAGGGTGTCCATTTAATCTCTCCGGTATTTTAAGACTATATTTTTTCAATAATTAGAAATATCGAAAAAAGCCAAACTGCGAATTGAAGCCTATCTCAAACAGTTTTAGGTAGGGAGTTGGCAACCCAATGGAGACTCCACAAGTGCGTTCTGTGGTTTGCTGAATTTAAATCAGTGATTCATGTGCAAAGAGAATTCAGAAAGACGTACAATAGAGATCCTCCCACGGATAAAACGATCAGGCAATGGTATCAAAAGTTTAAAGAAAAGGGTACTGTCTTGTCTTGCCTGGCCGAAATTGATTATCGAGTAGAAATCTGCCGTGCGACAAAAGGGGCACAATATGAGTTTATTAGCCTCAGGTTTTAAACTTTTTTAGTTATACATTTTTATTGTTTTTCTTTTTCTGTGATATCTGTATTAGTTTAAAAAATATAGCTTCTTAAAATACCGGAGAAATTAAATGGACACCCTGTATATAACGAAACCACGGCATATACTTGCGAATATTAATTCGCTGATCGATACTTAACAGCATGGACAGAAATTATTTTGTTTGAACAGAGAATATGGGATCCACATTTAAATAAATATATATTATTCTATGTAATAAATATTTTTTTCTGAGATAGCAAATTCAATTTTGCGTGAAAATATATAAAAAGTACTCTCTTAGGGCATTGAAATCGCGTGACCACATTCGCCGACACCTCCTTAATGCCACCATACGATACAAATTAACTTCTAAGAAATCATTGAATTTATATAACGAAATTTACCAAGAGGAACATTTTTCTCGAAAAACAAGCAAGGCTTAGGGAATGTTGAACGCGACCTCATCGAATCCTAACGAAAAAATGGTCTGGAAAAAGGTTCATCTCTAATTAAGGCTGAAAAACCCCCGTGCATCGCGAGCCTCTTTGTCGCGCTCGAAGTCATGAAATGTCGACTCATTCATAGTTTGGTGTCACGGTTCAAATGCACGCATCCGACCGCTCTCTTAGCGCGTCATCACCCCCACTGCTGAGAGATCCGACAAAAAGCATCAAATGCGGAATCCTCTATTCCTGAATTCGAAAGCAATGGAAACTTAGAGACTGTATCCCGATAGCGTAATGAACCCCAATGGAAGAGATGCCTTCGCAAAAGGAGTTTCAAATCGTGGAAATGAGGAAAACCAACCCACCTTTCTCTCGTCATCTCTCCCTTGTTCGATCATCACTCCCACCCAAAAGGGGCCTTCCCTTCTCCCTTGAGGAATCGAGGCAATCGTCGGAATCAGCGAGATATGGATCAAGGAGGGAAAGAGGATGATGGAAGGGGGAGTGTTGGGGAGGGGATGGGCCACGCGTGGCAATCGCATCTTATCGGAGAACCTCCAAATGGGTAGGGTATAAAGGAGTTGGAATTGCAAAGGTGTATTCGGAGGGGTTGATGAAAAGAGGAAGAGAGAGAGGTGGTCGGGAGAGGATGGAAGGCAGTGAGATTACAGTTGGGAGGAGAAAGAGAAGTGGAAGGAATGAGAAGAAAGGACGGGAGGAAAGGCTCGGCGAGAAGAGGGGGAGAGGGTAAGAGAGAAAGGAGAACGGAGCAAAGAAGTAGAAAGAGACGCGAAGAGAGGAAGGGAGCAAACGGCGTGTATCTGAGGAGGAGAGTGGATAAGGTTCGCCTGAGACCTTGCTTTGCTAAAAAAAAAGGAATTTTCTGTTTCTGCGGATTTGGAGTATATTTGTCAGCCGTCGCTCGCTGCCGGAGACGTTCGTTAAAAAAACACCGCCGCATTGAGAAGACCTTTCTCGTGAGAACCGCCTCTTGCTTAGTCAGCTCCTTTTCGAAATCCCGGATCAAATGTCCCCGCGAACTTCCCTGAGTTAACTTCCAACTTTGGGAGTTTTTAAATCTAGACTTCGGCTTTTCCTAAATATGGTAAACGACGAAAAAATAAGTTCGTTTTTTTTTCGGAGAGCAAAAGAAAAAGCATCGGCGCACGAGTGTCGCTTTCTTAGGTCGCGGCGAGCTGGCTCTGGGCCAGGAAGGGATACCGCGCACGCACAACGAAGAAAAGAACTCTCCTCTGAGGAGGCATTTCAATCCCCTGAGATACGACACCAAAGCGTGCGGTTTCATAAGGACTAAAACACTGAATCGTATCCGTATGAATTAAAAGACGAAATTTTAACTGGGATTAAAATTTTCCCTCCTACATCCTTAATTCGTTTATTTTATAATATGCCGTTTGAATTGCTATTGCAACGAGACTTACGCAATTCTTTTCGAAGAGAATTATGCGGTTGACCATGACAAAAAATAACTCGTCTTAGACTCGAAAAATGTCGGTTGCAATTTTGGCATATTAACCCTTAAGTGTGCGCGCTGGCGTACGGAGTACACCAAATATTTTTAAGATGCTGTCAATTTGTAAAGAATGCTTCATATACATTAGTTCTCTTATCTATCCTATCTTTATTGCCTGACTAATCGAACAAGTTGTTATCGACCTTTTAGCTATTGTTCTTGAGGAGTAAAATAGACGCAAAGCTATTTGCGTCGCTTCCGCTATGTTAAACACGCATAGCGATTTGCCTGTAAAAGTTTAAATATTTCAACCACGTCATTCTTTTAGCATTATTTCTTCTATTTTTACATCTTTGTGCTTAAAATCACGCTTAAGTAAATATATTATAAAAAATTTTAATGATATAATATCATATGGTAGGTACTTAATATATCTTGAAAATTTAGTTCGTATATAATGTATAAAATCCTAACAATAACTTCAACAATTAGAATTATAAATCATAACATGCATTAAAAGGCTAAATAAACAAAATTTAGAATGAATCTATCTTTATTATTACTGTTTACGTTCGCATTTTCCACACAATGCAGCGACGCATTCAGTATGCCACGCGACCAGTTGCGTGACATTTTTTGACGCGCCCAGTTAAGGGTTAAATAA
The DNA here is from genome assembly GCA_036926305.1 of Uropetala carovei. Taxonomy (NCBI): domain Eukaryota; kingdom Metazoa; phylum Arthropoda; class Insecta; order Odonata; family Petaluridae; genus Uropetala; species Uropetala carovei. Next base: position 1,893,735 of record JAXCHB010000254.1, on the reverse strand, counting down.
CAAAATGTATCTATTATAATTATGTAAATTAGGAAGTCTTGTTTTGGATTAATAAATCCTTTAGAAAAACTTATGTAAAAGCTTTAAAGTCAAGTAAATAGCCCGAATTGGCGATTTGAGACCAAGAAGTTCGACAGCCTGAATGGAAAAGAAACAATACGAATGTGGTTATGACTGTGAATTTCTGACAAAAGCTGTAAGCGTATCACCATTAAAATGTGTAACTTTCGGTTGTAATTCTTTGAAATTTGCCCTAGTAGTTCTTTATAGAGAAAACGACGAAAATGACATATTCAATGCAAACATGCAATCATATCTGCCGCTTTACTGGAAACAAAAAATGAACCTTTTGCTTCCCTTTGTGAAATGTACTAGAAAATATCTTTTCAGAAGATGCAAAGAAAAACTAAATAAAGGTTTCTTTTTCATATTCATTTTTTAGTATCCCTCGTTTTTTTTAATCAATGTTTTTAGTTAAATACATTATCACTAGAGAAAGTAACGCACGCCATGTCTTTCATAAATTAGGTGTTTCCCTAAATTTATCGTGCCGTTGAAATTTCCGATTGTGTTACCAGTGAGCTTAAAAGACTGACCTAAGAGATATGATACGAATGCTGTATCAACTGATTTATTATAAATTATTAAATAAAAATGTTTACGAAATCCAATCGTAAGATTCGTGCGTTGCAATGTCAAATTATATTTTGGGTATATTGGAAGGTATTTTAGAGTTATATGAACCAAGAATGTAATTATAAAAAAGTCGAAACTCATTTTCTTGATTGCGTGATAAAAATATATTTTTTTCTTGCATAACTTTTATAATATAGCTATATCTTATAAAACGAAAATTGTACAAGTAAAAGCAAAAGCTGCTTTTTCCTAGTAAAGAACTAGCATTGTGAAAGTGATTCATATTTCATGTAAATACAATAAAGAGCCCAATAAATGCTTACATACAAATAGGCGAAAGTAGCTAAAATTATAGTCAATTTTTTCTCTTAAAAAGTAACGTTCCTTTTTTTATTAACAAATCAGAGCAGCCAATATTTGCTCGTTTTAAGGGTTATATTACTCGATCAGAGCTACCACATTACCTACTTTACAGCCAATATTAACTTATGCTAAATGACGACGAAAATGACTCACACGGGCCATGTCATTGAGCGAGAGATACCGTATTGCCGGAAATAAAATTTTAAATATTAATTGCGTAGTCGTACGATAGAAATTCATTTATTTTAGTATTTTGAAGTTGTTTAACCTTAAGATGACAGTATTTTTTATCATTACTCCTCCTTAGAGCCTATAACTTATCGGTGATAATTTGAAATATTAAGTACTCAATCTCCTGAGATGAAAATTCTTTTATTTAAGTTTCGCTTTTTGTGTATTAATTTTTCCACGAAAAGAAATCCTTCGGGAGAAGGGAAGCTCATGTTGAGAATTTACAATGGAGAGAATCCTCGGGAAGTAAGGAATTGGAAATTTCTACAAATATGCGATGATTGAGAAGGATTCAGAAATTGGCTGAGGCAAAGACGAGTGGAAGGAAATAGGAGAAGGGGATTGAACCAGAGTCGTATTGGAAAGGGCGGCTAAGTTAAAAGGGAGCAGATTCCTTCCATGCTTTTTGTGCTAACTTATTCCTGAAAGATTAGCAATGTGGGTATTTTTGAAATATAATATTGGTAACACATATTAAGGCTTCATTCTTGAACTCGCTTTTAATACATGCTTCCAGCTTGGCATACTAACACAGACAAAGTGATCTACTGATAAAAATCGTTGTTAAACTTTAAACTAATCACGCCCTACCTTCCACATCTGGAAACAAAAAACCGCAAATTTTCTACCGCCAAAATAATAAATATATATCTTTACCAGATTATCACCGAAAAAACATTTTTTATGTTTAAGCTCAGAATTATATATTTGTAAAGCACGAAAGTATTAGGATTGTGAATTATTTAGAATATAATCCAACACGTGCAAGATTAATTTATTGTGTTTTTAAATATTCACCACTCAGAACTACTTTATCATCGAAATTGGTTCCCTTCACACGAGGACTCTAGGTTCAAGCGATACGTTTGCAAAGTTGCAATATTTTGGGATCTAATGAGTTAATAATAACATGCTGCATTTCTTACAGTCGTGTCAGAGAAGGTAGGCATTTAAAATTATTTTAAATCAAAGTTTCCTGCGATAATTTTAAAATCCAGTTGCATGCATACCAATTGTTTCTTAAATTGGTGAATGTTTTTATTATAGCGAACACCTCAACTCACTTCTGCCCGAACTGGATAAGCGTTACCATGTGAACACATGATAGCGAAATTAATCCTGTTGACAATCCTACTTGTTATTTCGGAGGCAGCGAAACTGCTGAACCGCACACACTTCCTATATTTATCAAAATCTGCAAATTAATCTGTTTCCTTAATATTTAACGCAGTCTCTGTATTTCATTGATCGTAAACTTTTCAACCAACACCCACTTTGCGGCTTCGCTTAAGGAGAATGTGGTCCCTATCATCACATACCCCCATCTCCCCCACGCCACCTCCTCCCTCTCTTCCTCTTCCCTCTCCAGCCCACGCAATCGCACACCTCCTCATCCACCCCTCCACCGGGGCAAAGTTAATTCTATGTCTCCCAAGCTCCCTCTCTACCTCGCTCCACTCTCCACCTCCGCCCTCGCGCGTACGCACACAACCTCCCGCACTTTCTGTCCCAAATCTCTTTCTCTCTTTCCCTCCTCCAACCGACGCCCTCTCTCACTGCCGAGACACAACGAGACCATCCGAGGGGAAAATTAAGGCCCCACAAAGTGGAGGGGGAGGAGGGGAAATGGGTGGGAGGGTGCACTGGGAGGAGTGCGCGGAAAGAGGAGGGAGGGAAGGAGGAACGAGCGGTGTGTAGCCGCAGAATTAATGCCTTCGAATAATTCACGTCGAATGAAGAGGGGCTCGTTTATTAGTCTCCATCTCTCTCACCCTCTCTCTCTCTCTCTCTCTTAACTCCCTCGAGAGGAAACGAGCGAAAAAATGGTACTTTAAGGTTTGTCGGCTGTGTGTCACGTGTTAGTGTAGGTGAAGGGAAGGAATGGGAAGGAGAGAGGCGGAGGGAGGGGGAAGAGAGAGAGAGAGAGAGAAGGGGGAGTGGAAATATGGGCGCGGAAGGAGTGATAGGAAAGGGAGGGAGGAAAGTGAGGGAGGAAAGAGGCGGGGGAGGAAAGAGGGGCGGGAGAGGGAGGAAAGAGAGGCCGGGGAGGAAAGAAGGAGCTAGGGGAGGAAAGAAGGAGCTAGGGGAGGAAAGAAGGAGCTAGGCGAGGGAGGAATGGAGGAAAGAGAGTGAGGGGAGGAAGGACATAGGCGGGACCGAACAAGCGATTGGCTCCTTGGGCGATAAGTGCACAATGTCAAGTCAGACGCCAGAGTTTCCTAATTGCAGTTCGGCATTGTGCTTTGCCAGTCCTTTGCTAGCTCGACTGAGTGTCGACGGGAAAATTAAGCTCAGGATGTCATTGGAAACTCAAAACTGTCTCTCCGATTTCCAGATTAGTAGAACGTTCTGTCAGAAGTTTTCTATGAAAAAGCAGCGGGTAAAGGACGTGGTCTAATATCGAAGTATTAAATTGTAAAAATCGTAATTTTTTTAGTGAGTTTAACGATTGATACCCTCGATATACACTGCCTAATAGTAGGTACTTTTTATTATAAATAAAAGCAGTCGGACAAGATTAAACAATTTAATCTTTATTTAAATCAAATTTTTTAAGATTTAATAAACAATTTTACCGCTCCAAATTTTAGGTGATTTATGAATATTAAAATTATATACCAAAAGACTGGCAAGATATAACTAATGTCCACAACCTAAATCCGTAACTTAAATATTCTTGAAATATTCCCGCTATGGAATATTTCTAGCTTTCTACTTTGGCGATGCAACTTTAAAATGGATTTTCGAATTCTTCGCCAAATTTTGAAATAACTTCACGAATATTTTCTTACAACCTTAAAGAGAGAATATTGATTAATTCTTTATCAGAAAATGATTTTGGAATTTGGTTTATGAATGTATGCCAAATTTTAAACTAGAGTACATATTGAAAATGCATCGATTTTCCTATTCACCTTCCAATAAATGCCAAACAGGAACACTAAGAACATGCTCAATATCAACGCACCTCATTCGAATCATAATCCTATTACTTTGGTGGAAATTTTCAATTTAAACCATTGCTTTCGTCTTAAAGCAGGAAAATTGAAAACGCGAATGAATGAGATATTTCTATCGGGAATATTTCTTTTGCGGGCGTAAGGAGATTATCCACAATTGCGTATCCTAATAAATAACGTTAAATTTCATTCTTTTCTTTTTAATGCAATTGATTCATGCGTTATAAACAAACATTATAAACATAAATTAAATATACATTATAAGCAGGTGCGAATTTTGGGGGTGCAAGGTATTTTATGCGACAGTGGTTTGCGAGGCCGCTAGGCGATGGTAGTTAGCGAACCCACGACTCGCGCATTCTGAAAACATGTGGTTAATTTGTATGGAGGAATACAGACCATCGTATTCTTAATAAATGATTTACAATATAGTGAATGAACTTTTGAGGTTCATGTCAATCGTGGCTCATAAATAATTATTTTTTTCAATGGTACCCGTCAGTCGAGACCGGTCTTTGCCCATTATTGTTTACGTTGGTCGTCCTTATCATTTAGTACGGCCACTTCTTTGTGCTGGGAATTATAAACGCTCTCTCGTAATAAGCTCCTGACTGTTGACTCTAAGCCTCTTGCTCTAGACGCGATGCACTCAGAGGCATAAGGCCATAGACTAGTGGTTCTCAACCGGGGTGACATGATACCCCAGGGCGACACGACGGTTATTGAGGGATGACGCGAATACTTGATAAATTCACAGTATATCATATCCTGGCTTATAAATATAAATAAAACCAGGGGAATAAACACTGGTGCTTATTTAAATGCCAAAATTTTATCTTTATGTCGTAGGGAAAGCCCAATTTATATTTAAAGGTGACTTTAAGGCAATAGAATTGCATACGGGGTGACGGATGACTGAACATGGGGTGACTCAGACAAAAAAGTTTGATAGCCACTGCCATAGACGGTGGCCTAGATCGCCTTTCTCTATACCGGGCTTCGATTATACATAGACACATACTTATACTCATGCACATACTTATACGTAAATACAGCCATACTTGTGCGCGTATGCTACAGGGATGATTACATTGGCTCATCATATGCTCCCAAACCTCGGGCTGTGCCTCTTCAGAATCATAATGTTAAACACAACGAAGCAGAATCTCACAAAATTTCCAAAGTGTTACCATGGCGCCACGCGCCTTGAATCGAGCATTTCTAACACCAAGCACGCTAAACCTTCACGAATCCTCACATTCTCTCACCTCTCCGTCGCACGATTCCTCCCATCCCTTCCACTCATTTATCTCCTATTCAATTCCTTTTCTTCCTCTCTCACACCTCTTCAAATCCCGCATAAAAACACCAAGCTAAAAAGGAGCTGCAAGTGCTTCATCCACTGGCGTACATTTTAAAACAGTATATTTTCTCTTGCTTCTTTTCCAATGTGGTATCCTTGGCCCTCGTTTTTTCATTAGACCATTACCTCTTCATTCACACTTTCTGCAACGCTAATTCTCGCTAAATGGTGAATAATTTGCACACCGACCTTCGTATCTTTTTACTTTCTCATACGTAGTATTGTATTCATGAAAAAAATCGACTTCGAGATTTCAACGGAAATACATGTTTTGAGGTCCCTAGAACACGTTTAGACTATTTTCGGAATGATGTCTGTCTGTGTGTGTGTATGTATGTTATTGTGGGCGCTCTAACTCAAAAAGTACATGCCATATCGTACCAAATTTCATATATAACACTTTAACATGAGCACAAAGAACCGATTAGTTTTTGGACAATAACGGATAACCGGAAGTCGCGGTTTATTCGAAACCCGATTCGGTTTTTGCGATATTTCTTTGTTAAAACATCATTATTCTATATACAATTCTATACTAATGTTATAGAGAATGTAATTTCCTACAATTTTATTTTGAAACAATTTTCTATAGGAGTTATTGCTTAGGAGTTATTTATAAATAACCGGTTTTTTGGCTTCCGTTAAATATCTCCTTAAAAACATCGTTATTGATAATCTTCGTAAGGACCAAAGTTGTAGAGAATATTATTTCTTCCAAGTTTTGTTTGTAACTAATTTTCGTAGAACCATCCATTTCGGATATATTTCGCTTTATCTGAATACAAGCCTACAGCGCCAACACCATGTAGCGGTGAATTCTGTAAACATTCAAAATATAAGTAATTTACGGCAACGACGTGCCTTCTTTTACGATACGAAATAATAATTTTGCCTTATAATGCTATTCATAATAATTTAAATATCTCTACCCCAAATATGGAGAAAGTCATGTGTTGGCCACATCAGATTTTTTCTTCGGAGTTAACTTTACTGTCTATATAAGTGGTTCCTAGCCGGGGATTCCAGGGGGAAGCGTGAAGCTTTTTAGACAAAATTTATTTTTTTCTAAAAACTGCAAAGATTTTTTAAGCAATTTGAGCCTAACGAGAAAGCATAATATTGTGTGACAACAGCGTGTCTAACCATCTCACGAGTTGGCCGACTTGAAGTTGCCACGAGTGATTACTGTCATAATCCTGTGTCTAATTGTCAAAATATTATTGTTTATGTTAAGCTGGGAAGTTTTTGCAAGGTAAGTTGGTACGAAAATATGCCTAATTCAGAAATATACTCGTTTTCGACTATTCTAAACTTGTGTTCGGTTGATCTAGGTTAAATAAACTAATAAAATAAAAATTATATTTTTTGATATAACTCTTAAAAACATTAACGAAAATTTTCCGGGAGAGGTGGGCGTGGGATTTTTAGATCAGAATGAGGCACGAGACGAAAAAGGTTAAGAACCACTAGTCTATATGCTTCTAATTTCATCATCATGTTTAGGAGCAGTTTATATCAATACGCGTCAGATGTTTTCCGTTTATATTTATATTTCCGCTATATCATACAGCTACAAAATCAGACTTGAAAAAAAATGTTGGTATATCAGTGGATGCATATATAAAATTTTGGGCGGTACGATTTCGTTACAGACACGTGAAATATTCTCATCTGCACCACTCCTCATTATCTCATTCCCACATTATAGCGTATTTCAGTTTCCTTTCTCCGTAAAATCTCTGTATTTATTTTATAGAAACATATCCACATCTGTAGAAGAAAAAAATTCTATATTCAAATTCACCGTCTTAGGTCTAGCATATGAAGAAAATCCTTTAAAGTAACTTTATGTGTCGATATACCAGAAAATATGGCTATTTTTGCCTCTTATTAAGTATTACGCCACAAATCACTGTGATCTATTAAAAGTTGAGATAACATTATTATCTTTCTAAAATTAATACTACTCGCACGCTTCGTTTAAAATTACGTAAATGTTTGTAAAGCATCCATTTGATTTTCGCCCAAACTATTGTACTTTCTTACTTTATAAAAACAGTTCAATAGTAATTCCATAATTTGTCATTGTTTTTTATGTATTTATATGTCTAAAAACGAATAAACTATTATGGATCAATTTTCATATCTAGCCATGGAATTGTGCCCGTCATAAAATGACAGGAAAAACAATATTTTGAGCTAATTTAAATCTAAATCATGTTGTCAATACAAAAACTTTATAATTAAACATCACGAAATACCTTAATAAATCGACTGACGGGTTTTAATATAGTAATTATATCTCGCCTAAAGCTGACATTTTATATCTATAAACCCTTGATTCTATTATGGAAGCCATCGTTAGCGATATTCTCGGATAATATCATACAAATACCGTCTGACACGGATAAATTAACTTAACTTGTCTAACCAATTTATTTTATATTAATCCAAAATTTAATAAAACACGTGAAAACCATGCTTGTTAAACAAAAAGCTAATAGTAGTATAAAGTCATCAAAAAGCGTCAAACTAATAAATAACAAGTAGAGTGTTCATGTGGTTATGCAAATACATATTCCGTCACTAGAACCTCGTGTTTTATTACGTGAAGTTGAGGTTAGCGTTTAAATGAGAGGGGTTTAAAGTCTAAGTAAGCGCATCGCCATTCTATTTACATCAATATATATTTCACATAAAAATATCCTTTTTTAATAATTGATATTTCCAAAATGAAATTTAAGTTTAGGACGCAATCAATTTTGTATTAAAATTTTGTATGTTCCTCCGTAAAGTTTTCAAAACTCAAACTTTTCAAGAATACGTGGCAGCAATGTGGAAATGTACACTAAAAGGTTTCAGCTTTCCATCTTATACACCTTCGGAGATTAAAATTGTTTTAAACATACCCCCTTGAGTAATTGTAATGTAATCTTTACGTTTAATTCCATGCCTAACTCATAAATTATCCATTCCATTTCACTTACAAAGCGCTTTGTGGGTGGAAAAGGAAAGTTCAAGTGTTTACAGTCATTTTTTCAACGTATACAATCCTTTCACTTACTATGTTCTACGTGCACAAGGAAGGAAATTAAACGTTGACGTCGGTTGATGAAAGTACCTACCCGGCAAGTGGAAGACTCGGGTTTGATTCCCGGTCAAGTTCAGAATTTACCTCCTCCTCTATCTTCACATTTGAAATTAAACTTATTTACGTATTTTTAGTAGATCTTCTTTACTTCATTTACTATGAAGATTGTTTTAGTTGGCTACAATTAATAAAACCATTAATAAATTTTCCAAGATAAAAATAAATTAGGCATTTCTAGTCTTATTTTCTCAAATTTTAATGTGCAAATTTGCGCTCAAATTTTCTGCTTAACATCTTTAGTAACTTGAAAAATATTCAAAAAACGGAATTTTAAATTGGCTCCAATCCGAACTTATATATTCTTCTAAACTCAATTCTAAAGAAAAACAAATGCCAGCAGTACAGAAATCTACCCTCCGAGTTTCAGCTCTCTATCTTTTACGGTTTCATCAAAATTTCAATTTAAGCAAGTGCACAGTCAGGCAGATGCCAAAGTGACATTATTATCGCGCTAAAAAGTATTCGCTAAAAATCCTCGTTACCATAAACAGGCTTTAAAAACGCTTATTTATGCGAAGCAAGAAAACAAGTATTTATTCACCACGACAACGAACCCGTTAATTCAAAATCTTTTAATAGATACCAAATAAATTTGTCCATTGAAGTATGCATTAACGAGGTCATACTGTATGTTATACGTAATTTGTGATTTTAACAAGAATAATTGATGCAAACAAATTCTAAACGACACCCAACACTGAAATAGCGTCAATAAATTCATTTAAATAACTCAGTACAAAAATATTGAGTGCGAGTCAATTTGTTTAATCATATACCTCAAGATTTTAGATAAATTTTCAATATAAATTAGCCATTTATTAAGATTTTCATCCTCAGATTTAAAATTTTCTTCCATTTTCTCTCTGCATATTGTAATCTTAACATCATCTCTTTTTTTTAAACTCACTTATGTATATACCAATCATTTAGGATCTCATTTCAACTTATTAAGGCTACGAATGATTTGTTTGGGTTAAACATCAAGAGAGACATTGCGACTTTAGAACTGAAGTCGTACTCTCTCCTCTTGTTTGCTTTATTCCTTTTCAAATGTCTCAACTCTTCATTGACCCAAACTTAAATTATATTTCATGGACGTAATGTGTAGAGATAGCAGTTATGGATAGAACAACAAATACTTTAACAACATGAATCTATTAACAATGCAAGTATTAATCTTTATAAAATTCAATTAATATTTTTCATTAGTGATAATGGGAAAATACTGCGAACACGAAATAAATCTACTTCGAGATTTCAACGGAAATACACGTCTTGAGGTCCCTAGAAAACGTTTAGACTATTTTCGGCATGATGTCTGTGTGTGCGGATGTATGTGATTGTGGGCGCTCTAACTCAAAAAGTACTTGCCATGTAGTTACCAAATTTCATATATAACACTTTGGTATGAGCATAAAGAACTGATTAGTTTTTTGACGATACCGGTTTACCGGAAGTCGAGGTTTATTCCAAACCAGATTCGGTTTTTGCGATATTTCTCCGTTAAAACATCATTATTGTATATACAACGCATTACAAATGTTAAATAGAATATGATTTCCTACAACTGTCATTTGAAAAAATTTTCCATAGCAGTTATTGTTTAGGAATTATTTATAAATAATCGGTTTTTTTGGTTTCCGTCAAATATCTCCTTAAAAACGTCGTTATGGGTAATCTTCGTGAGGACCCAAGTTGTAGAGAATAATATTTCTTCCAAGTTTCGTTTGAAACAAATTTTCGTAAAACCATCCATTTCGGAGATATTTTGTTTTCTTAATTTCCAGTATACAGCGCCACCACCATGTAGCGATGAATTCTGTAAACATATTCAAAATATAATTTACGGCAATAAGGACGACTGTATTCTTTTACGATACGAAATAATAATTTTGCCTTATAATGCTATTCATAATAATTTAAATACCTATACCCCAAATATGGAGAAAGTCATGTGTTGGCCACATTAGATTTTTTTTTATTGTTGAAATCTCTCTCTTCCATCTTGGCAATAACCCTAGGGAAATCCATAATTAACGTTATCACTTCTCTTCTCTAACTTTGTCTTTCTTTTTAAAAACGTTCTTTAGTCTTAACAACTTATAACTCACGACTTTTAACCGAACAAAAATTATTCTCACGGTTTCGATATTTATAATAACACCGGGTAGAAATTCATGTTGTTCATTATTGACGGCCAGGAATCCAATTTCCAAGTGATAGGTGGCGAGAGGAAAAATATGGAAAGAGGGAGGTAGAGTAACGGAGGCAGAGAGGTGGAAAGGCAGAGAGGGGGGAAGCAGGGGGGGGGGGGATGCAGAGAGGGGGAGGCAGAGAGGGGGAGGCAGAGAGGGGGGCGTGGGAATATAGTGGCGGCAAAGGAGGATAGGAGAAAAATGATGGAGGGGATAGAGTGAGGACAAAAATGGAAGGGGAGAGCGAGAATTAGGTGAGAAAGGGGATATGCAATTTTAGTAGAGGAAGAGAGAAAGGTGAATGGATAAGGACAAAATATGAGAAAGGTGGAATATGGGAGAGAAATAGCGAAGAGGAGGAGTGGAATGGGAGTGGGAGAAACCGACCGATATGGAGATGCGTTTAGAAGGGAGAGAGTCTACCAGGGGGTGGGCGGGGGGATGGGAGGGGAGGTGGCGTGGGAGAAGTAGGGTGGGGAATGGCGGAGCGGAGGTGAAGGGGAGACAGGGGCGGATATGGAGGCAGGGGCGCTCTGAGGCTTAGCGCCGTAAAGTACCCCGGATCACACCCACGCACTCCCAGGGAACCCTCGGCAAAAAAATAACTGCTTTATTTATTTATTGGGCTTTTCGCCAAAATGGGCAAGTTATATGAGACTTCTCGTGCCGGGGGACGGAATAACGGGTTTTAAAAATTAAAGAGCAGGGAGCATAGGATAAACACGGGACCTAATTTCGGATCCGCGATCGGCAGCTAGAGAGGACGCCCTCGAAGAGAGAAGCCTCCGAGTGTTTGATCATGTGGGCTCCGTGTTTGCTTTCTCGCTCCCTTTTTACTTTCTCCATTTGTAGTATAGGGAAAGTATTGTGATAACGAAAACAATCGACTTCGAGATTTCAACGGAAATACACGTTTTGAGATCCCTAGAACACGTTTACAGTAATTTCGGAATTATGTCTGTGTGTATGTGATTGTGGGCGCTCTAACTCAAAAAGTACTTGTCATATTAATACCAAATTTCATATATGTATAAGACTTTAGCATGAGCACAAAGAACTGATTAGTTTTTGGACAATAACGGTAAACCCGGAAGTCGAGGTTTATTCGAAACCCGATTCGGTTTTTGCGATATTTCTCCGTTAAAACATCATTATTGTATATACAATTCTATATAAAGGTTATAGAGAATGTAATTTCCTACAACTTTCATTTGAAACAATTTTGCATAGCAGTTATTGTTTAAGAATTATTTATAAATAGTGTTTTTTCGGTTTCCGTCAAATATCTCCTTAAAAACGTCGTTATTGGTAATCTCCGTGAGGATCAAAGTTGTAGAGAATAATATTTCTTCCAGGTTTTGTTTGAAACAAATTTTCGTAGAACCATCCATTTCGGAGATATTTTGCTTTTACTTAATTTCCAGTATACAGCGCCACAAACATGTAGCGGTGAATTCTGTAAACATATTCAAAATATAATTTACGGCAATAAGGACGACTGTATTCTTTTAAGATAGGAAATAATAATTTTGCCTTATAATGCTATTCATAATAATTTAAATATATATACCCCAAATATGGAGAAAGTCATGTGTTGGCCACATCAGATTTTTTAAAGAAGTTTTCGGACTGAAATGTATTTGTTTGGAGATAAGGCATGGAATATTGACATTCGAAATTTATTTTAAAAACTTGAACATGGTATTTTCGAGGATGTTATAGGGTCGTGTCCATTCACAAACGACGTCTTTATGTGAATTCGTTGGCCATCGTTCGCCATAGAGCGCCCAAACGTGCTTTCGATCCTTCGGCTGATATCGAACCGGTATAAATGAAGGGATTGCAGATAATTCGAACGCCGCCTGGCGATAACTTTTAATCCTTTTAAGGCCAGTATGTCGACCGATCGAATATTTGTAAAGTTTATCCCGAAATTAACTTGCGCGTATTGAAGTCTGTTCACTCCTATGATTATATTCGCTCGAAACTTTCTATCTTTACTTAAATTTTTTGTTCAAGCCCACAAATCCTGCGATGAAAAGGCATTTCTTAAAAAAAATACATATAATGATCCGAATGGATATTTTTAATGGTCAGTGCAAAGTAAGTCATCTGGCCATTAAAAAATTCGACTGCTGTTTCTGATTTGGAGAGTTTTTAATACATTTAAGCTACTAAGATAATCAACAAAAACATGTATTACAAATCATCTCTTTGATAAAAGAAATGCTTGTACGCAAACAGAACCGTGCGTATTGTGAACCTGCGTAAGAGACGCGCCGAGAAACAGGTGAAATATTCACCGAAATCAAACCTAACCCTTTTTGAGCTGTTTGCATTGATTGATAAAATATTAAACACATACACAATGACATTGACTTCTATTATATTCTACGTTTGTTGATATGTACGCATACTAGGGCCTTCACCCTTGATGCCCTCGGCGCACAACCCCGACCCACTAAGACTTCCCACCTTTTAAATCTAGGACAGGGTCCCATTGATCCGATGCAATATGAACTTAATTGAAATATTTCAAAAGTTACCCTTCCAACAAATGCCACGAAAAACAAAATGTTTAAACACTAGTGTAGTCAATATTTAACCATTGCAGTGGATGTTTTCTAAGTTCTATGTAGAATGCAGAGGGAGGAAGGAAAAACTGCGGAAATGTAAAAAATGAACTTTGCGATCATATTCAATCAAATAGTATCTTGAGCCATAGCTTTGAATTTAATGTCTTTTATCTTTCAGGAAAATTTTACGGTCTTACAAGTATGAAGTGATTTTGTTAAACCCCTTTTTTGGTCAAACCTAAATTCTTCCGATGACCTTACGTCGTCCATTGTTAATATATGGGATCTAAGTAAGACCTGAAAGCAAATTTGATTTTCCGATGTTTGTAAATTAAAAGCAAACAAACTCATTTGGCTCCACTAACATAAACATTGAATACAAACATGCCAAATCATTCCGACATTTATTTTTTTATATATAACCGAATTTTGCGAGTTTCGATTTCGGCCCTAGCTCGATATTTTTCTCGCCTTATTTTCTTTTCGACATTTACAACCGATATTCGAAGGTAAATATGAATTTTTTTTATTTCGGAAACGTTTCTGATTATTTATTTTAGGGACTCACAAAAATAGTTGTCCTGAAAAGTTTCGATCCTCACCTTATTTTGAGTTCACATATAATATATTATTAAATCTGAACAGTTCTTTCGATCAACTTCCGGAAATCCGTCATGACTTCGCTACATTTTATACAGTTTATTATTTTTAGCAGAGGAGTTCCCGTGGCTCTATGACGGTTAGCGTGGAGGACATTTCTAATTTTAAAAATAAATGAATAAGTTCTGATCTATCTTGGTATCGGTCAAAGTAAATAATATTTCAATCGGAATTATATTTGGATTATAATTGGCGGAACACAATGGCGAAGAATTATCTTTTAGGCATAAGTCTCTAAGTTATCATACTATTTTAGCCCATTTAAAATTCTTTATTTGCCTATCAAGAGATTTAACACGCATAACTTCCCCTCTTCCTTTTATGGATCATCGAGGATCAAATCCCATTTTTCCGGCTCGCACTTATATCGCCCTCATTCGATTTTTTTCTTTTATGCGCCAAGTAAACAGCTAAGGAGCAATATTACAAAGTTCTCTTAGAATCTGCGGTTTCCACTCCGAGCAGAAAATCGCTCCAACCGCGTAATATCTTACAGCTAAACTTCTTTATAACAAGTTGCAATATTGTAGTAAAAGTTCCTCCTCTCTTCTCTCTCTCGTTTTCTCCCAGTCACTTAAACGAAAACGCATGCAACCATGATAACCGTCACATACTGAGATGAGTGGTGTGAAGCGCAATCCTTACTTGTGTTGCTGTGGCGAATTTTTGTTGATATCAAATCTCGTCCAATATTATAGATACAAGAAACGGCTATTATCCGCTTCTCCACTTTATAGCAATCAATTCAGTCTACTTACGATTATGCAGAAACAGTGTACACTAGCTACGAAAATAATTATGGGCCTATCTGCCCGTACAGCTCCGAAATCGGAGCTCTGTTGGAGTACGTATTATGGTAAGAAGGACCTCCGCTGCCCAACCCGCGCGCCCCCGACGCCTGCTGCCCTGCGGTGCCGCCGCCGCGCACTGAGGCTCGAAGTCTTATTCCAACTATCCGCGTGCCCCCCTCGCGCCCTGCGCATTACCTTCCCCTCCATTTTCCCTAAAGCGTGGCTGAGCGAAAGTGAAGGGGAAGCTTTGCTTTGGGTTGTGACTGACACAGGCCTTACTCAATTAATATATACGTTGATGCGATAAATGATTTTATTTGTTTTAATTAAAAAGCATTTGTTATTCCAAGTTCGACCTTGAACATCATCAGGAATAAATGAACCAATATTAAGAAGTAACTTTAACACGAACATATTCTGAATTCAATGTCTAAATAACTTCAAGGATGCTCAAATTTGAACCTCATTGAGATTGTATCGGACCATATCCTCGCATTCGCTAACCGTTTTCCTTTATCTCCTTTGCTTCCGAGCAAGCTACTGACATTTCTCTCCTCTGTTTTAGGTGTCGTGGATCAGGAAGCGCGACCTGCACATCCTGACCGCTGGCATCCTGACATACACGAGCGACGCCAGATTCCAGGTCATCCGACCAGACAGATCGGACAACTGGACGCTGCAGATCAAATTCCCGCAAGAGAGGGACGCGGGTATCTACGAATGCCAAGTGAACACGGAACCGAAAATGAGTCTCGCATTTCGCCTCAATGTGATCGGTGAGTCGTCCGAAACTTCGCATTTAATGGCTCTGCACGCCCAATGGGAAAATCGATTGCTTAAATTGCAATTACGAAATTCAGGTGTAAATTTGTTTTATATAAATTTTATGTAATTTTTCCATCTTTAAGAAATCGTCATCTTTATTTTGAAGCGTTCTCTTTTTGCAAAGCCTGTTTGATTTTTATTACGAAATATTATAATACAATTTTACATATAATATAATGCTATAACGGTTATACGTTAATTTTATTTTTATTTTCTCATATGCGAAGTATATTAAGAAAGTATTCTAACTGCGAAAAAATTTGATCTCGAGATTTTGATGGAAATATACGTTTTAGGCGTACATGTGACCGAAAAAATGGCTTTTGTAATGCCGTCTGTCTGGATGTTCGCGGCGCTAGAGCCTAAACGGTAGAGCGAAAATGAATGAAATCTCGTACTTAGGCATTTTGTCATACAGAATAGAAGCCAAGAAGAAATGGTCGATATGGCACAATAAACAAGGGCAGTTTCGCAGTTTCTTCTAGGCAATTTTAACAACAATTTGATATTCTCAAAAACGGCTTATACGATTTTCATCAAATTTCATTCAGTTACCTACTTGATTTTACATCTGAAATAATACTACATAGTTCGTATTTCTCAAAAAATCTGATGTGGCCAACACATGACTTTCTCCATATTTGGGGTATAGATATTTAAATTATTATGAAGAGCATTATAAGGCAAAATTATTATTTCCTATCGTAAAAGAATACAGCTGTCCTTATTGCCGTAAATTAGGTATATTTTGAATGTTTACAGAATTCACCGCTACATGGTGGTGGCGCTATATACTGGAAATTAAGAAAAAACAAAATATCTCCGAAATGGATGGTTCTACGAAAATTTGTTTCAAACAACTTTGGCTCACGAATATGACCAATTACAACGTTTTTAAGGATATTTGACAGAAATCGAAAAAACCGATTATTTATAAATAATTCCTAAATTTTAACTGTTTCAAATGAAAGTTGTACGAAATCACATTCTCTATAACCTTTGTATAGAACTGTATATACAATAATGATCTTTTAACGGAGAAATATCGCAAAAGACGAATCGGGTTTCGAATAAACATCGACTACCAGTAAACCGTTATTGTCCAAAAACTAAGTTCTTTATGCTCATTCTAAAGTGTTATATATGAAGTTTGGTAACGATATGGCAAGTACTTTTTGAGTTAGAGCGCCCACAATCACACACAGACATCATTTCGAAAATAGTCTAAACGGGTTCTAGGGACATCAAAACGTGTATTTCCGTTGAAATCTCGAAGTCGATTTTTTTCGTGAACACGATACTTTCCCCATACTACGTATGGAGAAAGTAAAAATTAATATGAGGCTAGTTTATTCTAGACAACTTTAACATCAATTCGATTTCCTCAAAAACGGCTCTAACATTCTGTAAAAATTGCGTACAGTTATTTGAGTTTACGTCTGCAATATAACTAAGTTGTTAATATTTCTCCAAAAATTAATATAAGGCTAGTTTATTCTAGACAACTTGAACAAAAATTTGATTTCTCAAAAAACAGCTCTAACAATTTTTACAAATTGCGTACAGTTATGTGAGTTTACGTTTGCAATAATACTACATAGCTCATATTTCTCAATAAATGAATAAAATCTGATGTGGCCAACACATGACTTTCTCCATATTTGGGGTATAGATATTTAAATTATTATGAAGAGCATTATAAGACAAAATTATTATTTCGTATCGTAAAAGAATACAGTCGTCCTTATTGCCGTAAATTATATTTTATGTTTCCAGAATTCACCGCTACGTGGTTTTGGCACTGTAAACTGGAAATTACGAAAAAAGTTGAATATCTCCGAATTGGATGGTTCTACGAAAATTTGTTTCAAACAAAACCTGGAAGAAATATTATTCTCTACAACTTTGGTCCTCACGAAGATTACCACTAAGGACGTTTTTCAGGAGATTTTTGACGGAAACCGAAAAAACCGATTATTTATAAATAATTCCTAAACAATAACTGATATGTTTCAAATAAAAGCTGTAGGAAATTACATTCTCTATAATATTTGTAACGAGTTGTATATACAATAATAATGTTTTAACGGAGAAATATTGCAAAAACCGGATCGGGTTTCGAATAAACCTCGACTTCCTGTTCACCGGTATTGTCCAAAAACTAATCAGCTCTTTGTGCTCATATCAAAGTTTTATATTTGAAATTTCGTAGCGATATGGGTAGTAATTTTCGAGTTAGAGCGCCCACAATCACATACACATACGTACACACATACCTACACACACACACACACATTCATACACACAGACTTCATTCCGAAAATAGTCTAAACGTGTTCTAGTGACCTCAAAACATGTATTTCCGTTGAAATCTCAGTCGATTTTTCTCAGGAAAACAATTCTTTCTCTATACTACGTATATGGGGAAAGTAATAAGGCTAGTTTATTCCAGACAACTTCAACAACAATTGGATTTTCTAAAAAACGGCTCATACGATTTTCATAATTTCGAATAGTTATTTAAGTTGATGTTTAACATGATTATACATAATTCGTATTTTTCAAAAGATAACTAAACGACGCATTAGTATATGAGAAAATTTGTAGTGTATACTGTACCGATTTTTATTCGAGGCATACGTTAAAAGTTACCAATTTTACTTTCTCCATACGTAGTATAGTGAAAGTATTGTGATCACGGAAGATATCGACTTAGAGATTTTAACGGAAATACACGGTTTGAGGTCCCTAGAACACGTTTAGACTAGTTTCGGAATGATTTCTGTGTGTGCGCGCGCGTGTGTGTGCGTGTTTGTGTGTGCGCGCGTGTGTGCGTTTGTGCGTGTTTGTGTGTGTGCTTGTGTGTGTGCGCGTGCTTGTGTGTTTGTGTGTGTGTGTGTTTGTGTATGTGTGGATGGATGGATGTGATTGTGGGCGCTCTTAACTCAAAAAGTACTTGTCATATTAATACAAAATTTCATATATGTATAACACTGTAGTGTGAGCACAAAGAACTGATTAGTTTTTTAACAATACCGGTTAACCGGAAGTCGAGGTTTATTCGAAACCCGATTCGGTTCTTGCGAGATTTCTCCATTAAATTATCATTATTGTATATACAATTCTACACAAAGGTTATAGAGAATGTAATTTCCTACAACTTTCATTTGAAACAATTTTCCATATCAGTTATTGTTTAGGAATTATTTATAAATAATCGGTTTTTTTCGGTTTCCGTCAAATATCTCCTTAAAAACCAAGGACCAAAGTTGTAGATAATAATATTTCTTCCAGGTTTTGTTTGAAACAAATTTTCGTAGAACCATCCATTTCGGAGATACTCAACTTTTTTCGTAATTTCCAGTATACAGCGCCACAACTAGTGGTGAATTCTGTAAACATATTCACAATATAATTTACTGCAATAAGGACGACTGTATTCTTTTACGATACGAAATAATAATTTTGCCTTATCATAATAATTTAAATACCTATACCCCAAGTATGGAGGAAGTCTGTTGGCCACATCAGATTTTTTAGATTGGAGTAGCTGCGGCCCATAGATATGAATGAATTTCGCGGGTGCTACCCAGATAATATCGCAGACTTAAAAGTAACAATAAGTACACCATAGGACCCTTAATCCGACAAGCTCGGGACCGGAAATTTGCCGGATTTGGAGATTTTCCGGATTTTGGGTCGTAGATTAATAAAAAATAAATTAAAGAAACATTAAAAGTAAAGAATACAAGGGTTTCATTTGTTTCCCAAATCAATGAACATTTTTCTATTTAGAAATGAAGGGCTATTATCTTCTTAAAAATGAAATCACGACTTTATTCTCTTCCCATAAAATCCCATCGAATAAAGCGCATCTTAATATTGTTAAATTAATAACATTTTAAATTAATTAAAAATTGTTCAGATTTATAGATATAGCGAAGTCGTAAATTTTCTGTTCGAGGTACAAAATATACAAAAATTATGTCAACCTTTTATATTTAATGGTATCGTTCGTTCTCTGAAACTTCTTGAAATTACTTTTATTTGGGTTGTCTAATATCAGAGATTCGTAAAAATATGGTTTATGTAGGATGTAACTGTAGGAATAAACACGAAACTGCTGTTGTGCAACTTTATGTCCAAGATACAAACGTGATATTTTCTTTGCGTACCTTTAAGGATATGCGCTCTGTGTTGTTTGGGTTGCCTACCATTAAGGAGATATGAGTTAAACAACACGTTATTATGCATGTTAAGGAAATTTCATTACAAAAAACCGCCTATTGTATTTATTTTGCCCCTATGTCTGTATATATGCGTGAACGAATATTACTTAGACTATGCTACAAAACGGATTTAGTTGAAATTTGTCTAGGATTTGTGGAGACTGAAAAAGACATGCACCACCCAAATAGAGCTGCCTTTTTACTGGAAACAGAAAGCCTTTTCTTTAACTAGTGAAAAATTTATCCGAGAATATGAATTATTTCATAAGACTTTGAGCAGCTCAAAATAAGCTTTTGTTGTCAAATACATTTTTTATAATTTCTTACTCGAGAAAAACTGGATCAAAATTTTTTTTGTATATATTCAGCATATGTGCATCCATTTAACGCTCCATCATTGACGCTTTTACAATACAAAAATGTGGTATGTGGCTCCTATCATTCAATCAGGGCCGACATATTTCACTTATATTAATATAAATAGGAAAAATGGCGTACTCCGGTCATATTATTCAACTAAGTCCACAATATCGACAGAAATAAAAATTTTAATTTCAAATAATCAGTAAAACCTCACTACTTTCAGCATTTAGGTAAAATTTTAAAATATCGAGAGATAATACTGAATTTGAATTTATCTATCTAGGCGAGTTTCTCTACCGCAAAAGGAATTTAGGTGGGCCACGAGAGATTCTTTTAAATTTAAGATCGATCAACAATATTTAAAAACTGTCGCAAAAATCTAGCAAAAGCTTAATGTTTTGGAAAAACAAACGTAATAAATTACTAATAAATTTTTTATAAATTTCTTTTGTTAATATGAAATATCCCACTACTATCAACCAATAATATATATCTATTTTTGTAGTTTAGGTGAGCCGTACCATCAAAAAGGTTGAGAAACGCTTATCTATACCGCCTTTTAACTAAGGTTCAGAAACGTACACACATTAAGACAGCTTTGGATTGTATTTTATATATCGAGGTAAAATACTCTCATGTTCAAAGCTGCGAAGTATGTAAATATTAACCAACTTATTAAGTAAATGTTGTTTGAAAAATTACAGCAGAGCGCCACGCCGTGCCTGACACTCGACAGAAATAAAACTCTCCGTATTAATTTTGTAAAAATACATCTTATCCCGATGAAATGGAAAAAATACAAAAATGGACGGACGCAAATGCTGAGGTCGACGTCACAGTTCGCAAGAGCGATCCGAGAGACACGAAACACTTTCATATGATGAGTGACGGGCGAAAGAAGCTCGTGGTGAGAATAGGCATAGAGAGAGAGAGAGAGGGGGGGGGGAGATAGAGAAGGGGAGAAAAAGGGAAGTGAGGGGGCGCCGAGGAAAGAGGAGTACAGGAAGGAGGGATGAGAAGGAGGAAATGGATGATAAACGGATTTCGCCAGCACTTTCTCGTGATATTTTAGAATAACGCTAAAAATGCGGTTAATTTCTATCGATCCAGTCTTTGCTGTTGATTATACTTTCGTTCGGGTAAAAAGTGATTACGTGATTTTCATCAACTTTCAAAAGAAGCGGAACTAGTGATTTCTAGAAGACAGGAGATGAAGCAGTGGATTCTAATAAGTTGGAGAGACTCGTCTCCTAGGATACGAAGCGATGTGAGATGCAAATGAGACGGCGACTCGTGCGCTGCAAACATCTCTATTCACGACAGACAATAATATCGTCGAGGCAGCCACCCTTACCTCTCAGCACCTCTCCTTCTACTCTTCTCCTCCCCCCTCCCTTCATCCTCCCCTTCCCTCTCCTCCTCTATTCCGCGAATCGCCGCTTTCCACCCCACTTTCAACACCTCCGTTGCCTCTCCTTCCCGTTCCTTTCCCGTAATCCGTACTAATGGAATGCTTCAAAAAGAACTTTTCCTCCGTATAATACAAGAGAACGATTATCGTGAAAAAATCTTCTCTCCGTCCTCTCTTCCCAGAAAACTCTCTTTCCTCCCCTCTGCTCCATTTTCCCCTCATCCTTTATTACTCTTTCCTCCCATCCCACAATCCCCCCCTCCCCTCCCCTTCATCCTACCTCCACTCCTCCCCTTAATTATTCTTATCATGTTCATTTTCTCACTCCAACTCCCTTCATTCTCCGCGCTCATTCAAGAAAAATCCCATAAAAGAATGACTGAATATTTTTATAAACATAAAAATCTCTTTTAAAAGTAATAAAAGTACTCTATTTGAAAACATCCAGGATTTCGCCGAGGCATCGTAACCCAAGGGTTTAAAACCTGACTAAACTTTTCGCACGTCTGTGTTTTATCACCTATGTTTTCACGACCTCTTCCTTTACGAATTAAGCGGTTTATTCCCATCGTTCCATCAACCCCAACGCGACGAACTAAATACACACACCATCGCGTGCGCGTCCGTACGTGAGCGAGTAAACCGGAGAGAGAGAGAGGAACGCGAGATGGCCGTCGCCTCTAAACATCTCTTTGGCTGTCCTTCCGAAAATGCTCTCAATCGTCTCGAATTCCGCGCCATAAGTGAAACCAGACACCAACTCCTTTAATCTCTCTCTCTCTCACTTTCTCACTCTCTCCCACTCTCTCTCTCTTTCTGCCGTGTGGTAGCTCTCCCACCCAACTTTCCCGAAGGAACACACATCAATCTTCCGCTTGAAGCCTTTCCCTCGATAAGTTCCTTCATGCGAAGATCGAAAGTAGGGAGGGCGAAGGGGAGGAATAGGGAGGGCGAAGGGGAGGAAGAAGGGTTAGATGGAGGCAGGCCCATTCTTCCGACACTTCGATGCAGAACTTTCCGGGTGAATAGAAAGGCAAGGGGGAAAGGCAGTGCACCGCGGTAGAAGAGTCCTCGCGCGCCTGCGACGTGGCGCGCGAGGGACACGGTGCTCTATTCTACCTCTCTCCCATATAACCCCTCTTCCCGTCCTTTCTCCCTCGAACCTACTCGTTCTAGACGCCCTCCCGCTCCAACTTGTACGCATTCACTTCCGACAGCCACTCTTGACTCGGAGCAAGAGAGCGAACGACGGAGTTCGGAGGGCAGAATCTTTCGATGGGGGAGAGAGAGAGAGAGGAGGAGATCACGGGGTGGAGACGATTTGTCTGAAAGACGAAAGGGGCGACAGAGAGGTTTTACGGAGGAAAAGGAGCGGATGGGAGACTTCTACAGGGAGAGACACAGATGGGGAGGAGGGGTCGTTGGGGGGGGCGCTTGTCGGGGAAGGGCCTGGGGTTGGAGGCGAGTGAAGGGGAGAAAGAAGGGCGAGGGAAGTAAAAGAGGGAGGAGAAAAGAAGAGGGTTAGGAGAACGAGGAGAAGAGGGAGAAGAGGAGAGAGACCTTCTATCCACCCGATATTTATATATTCGGTATATCCATTTGCCACCTGATTCGAACTGCTCCATACGCTTCCGTGGTTCGCCAACTTTGAATATATCAAACGCAAATGGAAACCACAATGGAAGACGCAAAGTTCGCCAGTGATTACTCAGCTAAATAGAATCTTACCGTTGTGACACTGTGATTGAAATGAGCTTAATTTTTTAATGAAATTTAGCGAGAACCTCAAGAAATCGTCTTCATTATTGGATTTTTAACTTATGGCGGATTCTAGGCAATCTGTACCCTCTTTGTGACGCTTATACGCCGACTGTGTCTGTCGTGGGTTCGCGATATGTTAAACTTTTTTTACTTTTATGGGCCCCTATGTAAAAAGTGTTAGGAAATTCCGTTGCACTCTGAATCGGAAAGTGAAATATAAAGGATAATTCGTGATTCCCTCAGATCCAAGGCCTTGGAAACCTCTCATCACCGGGATTACACGAAATGGATAGGGAAAATTAGGTTTCTAGATCTCTGACGTAATAACTCCCTGTACGAGGACAACTAATCTGTCTCTCTCACTCAACCTCAGTGAGATCGCACAATGTACTCACTCTCAATTAAATGTGCGCCCGACTGACCCTCAACAAGAATTTCCGAACCCAAACTCTCACGGGCGACATCTAGCACTCTTGGCTCCCAGCTCCCACAAACCAACAAAAAATTAATATCGCGCAGTAGTTATAATAAACCAAACGCTTTTATTTTCCAAACGTTACAAATTATCCTGTCGCATTAAAACATTTTTGTCCTATCATTGCCTGCACAACTATTTTTTCTCCAGTCTACATCATACCCACATCACAAAAATATTCTCACATCGTCTTTCTTCATTGTCCACATTTAATTCGTCCTGTAGATATATTTCAATAATCATTTTTAGCAACAAACTCGTAATCAGCTCTTGAAGTCTCATCATAAATGCCTCATTTGCGAGAACGGGAGACTCGATCTGTTTTATGCTCCTGAAATCTTGATTAAAAATTATTTAATTAATGCTCCACCTGTTCGTTCTTCACTCATTTTAACATTTATATGCGCTTTCCTACTCATAGATAACGTCTTTATTCATTTTCATATCGGATACTACTGCTTGTCATTTAAGCAATCTTTTAAAATATGCAGGCCCTATTTTAAATGAATCAATGCTTTTAAATCTGATTTGACTAAGCTCTTTTTCCTCTGTATATGCTTCTTCCCCTGCCTCTTTATCATTTCCTCAACCTAAATATAAAACGCTGCCGGAGATTCTCACTTTCACTCGCTCTTGTCTCACTCCTCAACCACGTCGAGTAATATTCCATAGAAATACAAACTCTGATATGTACATGATGAAATTGTTCTTGGTATATATCGTATAAATGATTTTGCAGATAATATAAGCTTTAGTCCAGAATCTTAGCGGATGACACCTTTGCGTATAGAGAAATCAATTCAGGAAACGACCACGTGAAAGGGGATTTTTCACGCTATTGCGAAGAGATTTAAGGGCTGGCAACTTGACTTAAACGTAGAGAAACGTGCCGCAATAAACTTCACGATTTCCAGGAAGTTCATCCGAAACGTCTGCATAAAAATTAAAAGAAGTCAGTGATTTCAAATGCTTAGGAGTTCCACTCGGCATTAAAATTAACCGAGTGATATCTACGCATATGGAATATTTGCAACACGAACAAAAACTCGGAATTGAACATGCAAAATGTGTGGCAATCAGAACCAATCCACTTGGAAACGGTTTTAAAATGACGAAAAAATCGATAAATATTCAGGGAAACAAAGGAATATAATTTTTAAATGGGATGACAAGATAATTGACTTTTACATCTCGAATAATAAACCGCAATCGCCGAAGGAGAGCCCGTGTAAATAAGATATGCAATGGTAGACAGCACCCTTCTCCAGAAAGGAGAAAATGTGGAAAAGGACGTCAAAGACACGAAGGAGATCGTCCTCGAAAATGTCTCTCGCGTCTCCGTATCATCCGAACTAAGCAACAGAAGGAGTTGATACAGAGAGAAGTAGTGAGGGAGTGAAATAAAAAGCGGGAAAAGAAGAGTAAGAAAGAAGAGGAGGTGGAAGAAGAGAGAGAGAGAGACAGAGAGAGAGAGAGAGGGAGAGAGAGGGAGAGAGAGGGAGAGAGAGGGAGAAAGGGAGGTGGATTGGTCTCCCGTGCACGATAAGGTCTCGTCTCACTAAGGTATTCGACCACTTTTCCTAATTAAAAGGAAAAAAAATCCACCCGACAATGATGAAAATGGCTCGTAATGACCGCTACCCTTCCATCGAGTCTCTCCCCTCCGTAATCTGCACACTATTTCATGGTGGTGTGTCAGAAGGGCCACCATCCGGAGCCTCCCTCTTTGAAATTGGCTGTCGCGTTCGACGGCGACGAAGAGGTCGCCGGGCCTCCCTATCGGCCGACGGCCGTCGAAGGCGAGGCCTCGGTCACCTCAGCCGCCCCAGCCTCACCTGCCCCAACAGGACCACTGCCCCCAGAAAAAATTCACGGCCACACAAGAATAAAGACCGCCGTCTGTCTAGTTCCCTCCATCCATTCCTTCCCCTTAGCCGTCCCTCTTCCTCGTTTCTCCTTCCATTCCACTGACCAATTCCTCTTCCCAAACTCTGGGCACCCACTTAATCTGGAGCCCAGATCCCGCAGGGGCCGATGGAAAAATAATGGAACCGAAAATAGCGCGCGAGCGACAGCTGAGGCGAAGGACGAGAGAGATAAAGAGGCAGACAACGGGAGAGGAAGAAGATTTTGGAGGGTGAGAGAGAGAACGGTACGCAATCAGAAATATAGAAAATCGTTACTATGAAAAAAATCCCCAACCGTAATGCGGTTCTAAACAACACCTCTACCAGTGGCACGCGTACACCTAAGGGTGGATACGTCAAGAATTCTGAAGGAGTTCGCGTAAGTGTTAAAGTTTATAATTTTTCTTCTCACTTTGTCTTTCACACATGACTTCGGAATCAAAAGTTGAAATGTGACGACTAAGAATAATTTCACTGAAAACACGCCAAAACTGTGAATTTTAAGGTTATAAAAATGATTTGTCTACATCGGTGGTGCACAAGCTTTGGCAAGCGAAGCCATGATAAAAAATCTTGATGTTTTAACGGAGAAATATCGCAAAAACCGAATCGGGTTTCGAATAAACCTCGACTTCCGGGTTTACCGTTATTGTCCAAAAACTAATCAGTTCTTTGTGCTCATGCTAAAGTCTTATACATATATGAAATTTGGTATTAATATGACAAGTACTTTTTGCGTTAGAGCGCCCACAATCACATACACACAGACATTCCGAAATTAGTCTAAACGTGTTCTAGGGATCTCAAAACATGTATTTCCGTTGAAATCTCGAAGTCGATTTTTTTCGTGACCGCAATACTTACCCATTACTACGTATGAAGAAAGTAAAATTCTGATATGGCCAACCCAAGACTTTCTCCATATTTGGGATATAGATATTTAAATTATTATGAATAGCATTATAAGGCAAAATTATAATTTCGTATCGTAAAAGAATACAGTCGTCCTAATTGCCGTAAATTAGGTATATTTTGAATGTTTACAGAATTCACCGCTATATGGTAGTGGCGCTGTATACTGGAAATTAAGAAAAAGCAAAATATCTCCGAAATGGATGGTTCTACGAAAATTTGTTTCAAACAAAACTTGGAAGAAATATTATTCTCTACAACTTTGGTCCTCACGAAAATGACCAGTTACGACGTTTAAGGAGATATTTGACGGAAACCGAAAAAACCGATTATTACTTTCTCCATACGTAGTAATTCGAAAGTAGTGAGATCACGAAAAAAATCGACCTCGACATTTCAACGGAAATACACGTTTTGAGTTCCCTAGAACACGTTTAGACTATTTTCGGAATGAAGACTGTGTGTGTGTGCGTGTGTGCACGCGTGTCCGTGCGTGCGTATGTGATTGTGGGCGCTCCAACTCAAAAAGTACTTGCCATATCGTTACCAAACTTCATATATAACACTTTAGCATGAGCACAAAGAACTGATTAGTTTTTGGACAATAACGGTTAAATGGAAGTCGAGGTTTATTCCAAACCAGATTCGGTTTTTGCGATATTTCTCCGTTCAAACATCATTATTGTATATACAACGCATTACAAATGTTAAATAGAATATGATTTCCTACAACTGTCATTTGAAAAATTTTCCATAGCAGTTATTGTTTAGGAATTATTTATAAATAACCGGTTTTTTCAGTTTCCGTCAAATATCTCCTTAAAAACGTCGTTATTGGTAATCTTCGTGGGGACCAAAGTTGTAGAGAATAATATTTCTTCCAGGTTTTGTTTGAAACAAATTTTCGTAGAACCATCCATTTCGGAGATATTCAACTTTTTTCGTAATTTTCAGTATACAGCGGCACCACCAATTAGCGGTGATTTCTGTAAACATATTCAACATATAATTTACGGCAATAAGGATGACTATTCTTTTACGATACGAAATAATAATTTTGCCTTATAATGATATTCATATTAATTTAAATATCTATACCCCAAATATGGAGAAAGTCATGTGTTGGCCACATCAGATTTTTTCATGTTTTGCATCACAAGAAGACGTTTGAACCGGATTGCAGAATCGTTGTCTCACTGTCTGTCTTTCTGTCTGTCTGTTTGTTTGTTACCACATCACGCATAAACGGCTGGTCGAATTTTTATGAAACTTGCAACGTATCTTCAGACTGGTCCAGCTTAAAATATAGGCTATGTGGTGCATCTCCAAAAAATATGTAAGTGGAGGTTTAGGGGGATCGATTTGGTTTTTCGACGATAACTCTCGAGTAAATTAACTTAGGAAGTTCAAATTTGATATTTGTCACTTTCAATACAGGTAAAAGATCAAGTTTGTAGATGAGCAAAATCAAACCAAGGGAAGGGGGGGTTGTGGGGTGGGGGGGACCCGTATGAGAAATCGCTGATTTCAAGCTAACGGTTGATTACATCGAAGAAGTATAAATAAGAAATATTTTAGGAAAACAATTTGGATAAATATTTTAGGAAAAAATCTGTTTTTTGTTACCGCATCACGCAATAACGGCTGGTCGAATTATTATGAAACTTGCAGCGTATCTTTATACTGGTTCAGCTTAAAATATAGACTATGTGGTGTATCTCAAAAAAAATTTGTGGGGGTTTGGGGGGGGCATCGACTTGGTTTTTCGACGATAATTCCCGAGTAAATTACCTTATGAAGTTAAAATTTGATATTTGTCACTTTCAATACAAGTATAAGATCAATCTCCTATATATTTACGAAAGTTTGTTTGTTTGTGCATCTATACATTTCCACACCGTTAAAGCTAGAATAATCAAACTTTAAACAACTACTTTCTTCACAAATAGGAAGGTCGAGGGCTACTTTTTAATCCCAAATGTTTTATATTAATTGCACAAAAAGCAAAATAACTTTGTATGCTAATGCATTGCCATCTAGAGATGCGTCAGAAAATACGGGAGAGTTCTTTTCGAACTGTTCAACAAAATAACTGTTCGCATAAACTTCCTGTTCTCAAAGAACAGTAACTCTACATCTTATACACAGTGAGAAAGGTGGGAAACGACTACTTCCTTATCCGTAATTGGACGGCGGGTACTGATTAAACTACGCGTATTTTCCCAAGTGCTAATATTGATTTGAATCAAATTTGGTACGATTGTGGAGGGCTCCCATTAATAATTCATACGTAGTTTTTGTTTCTCTCTGCCTGTTTTATTCAAAATGGCGGCCGAGTGAATTCTTAAATACCATGTATCATCTAGAATTCCGATCGGATTTGAACCAAATTTCCCCGGACAAGGCCGGGTGTTTCTGCTAGTAATAAAAATAAATTTAAAAATAGATACCAAAGTTCTAGCTCGTATAAAACAGAATCCACGAAATGTTCCACATCAGAAGTAAGCAGAATAGCGCGTCTGCATCACAGTTCCCATTCCGACTAGACACGCGACCTCGTCCCTCTTGTCTCGCTTCGTCGAGGAAGGACGAAGGGCGAATCCCCTTCGACGAAGCAAGAGGACACCATCACGATTCTTATCTTTCCCTTCCAGAGGCCAAAGCTCGCATCATGGGGCCATCGGACCTATACGTGAAGACCGGCAGCACCATCGTACTCTCGTGCGAGGTGGCGCAGGGACCGCACGATCTCGGCACGGTGTTTTGGTACCGTGGCTCTACGCTGGTCGAGGCGGCGTCTCCCGGAAGAGCTTCGGCGGACACCCAGTGGACGGGCTCCCTAACGAGCAGGATGAGGGTGACGGCCGCGCGGCCCGCCGATTCGGGAAACTACTCCTGCGTGCCCACGCTGGCGCACGCGCAACCTGCGAGCGTCACTGTCCACGTCATCAACGGTGGGATAAAACGTTCCTTTAAGCGCACTGGCTAGTCCATGAACCGCCCTCCTCATTGAATTCTCAAAGGCTAGCCGCTCCCCATTACTATGGGCTGCATTGTTTAAATTGTTTGTTAGAATCCCAAAGATTTCGATTCAAATCGTAAAATTTGCCGCGTTTATACTCTTTTTAAGTTCGAAACCCTAAACACGGAGAGAACCATAAGATATTAATGATGCCAGTATTGAACTCTCCGCTAGGACCTATAGGCCGAAACTGGGATTGGCCACCGCCTTCATTGGCGAAAATCACTCCCTCCTCCTTCCCCCTTTGTAGAACGTCCGACTTCCCTTAGTACAGCACATCCTCGTTACAACGAATATCGTTATAACGGAAACTTCTGTAATGCAGTTAAAATATTTCTAATCTCCGACAGAACTCCAAAAGTGGCGATACGTTACGGATTTCCCATTTTTAAGCACATATCTTGAATTTTTAGTGGTTTATTTTTAATCCGCTTATGAGTTCGGTTTGTCCACCTGTCTGTCTTACGCGCTAAAGAAAGCGGCTACATTTCAATTTTTTGCGATTCGAATCAGTATTCTGCCTCGTTGTCTGTCTGTCTAAAATTCGTTTTGAAAATTTTTGCCATTTACTATCTGCTTCAGCAATTATTTCCTTACTTGTTATTCATTATTTTAACAATTTAAAGTTAAGATCTACCTATAATAAGATATGATGCCCAACTATTGAAAAACCGCTGGAAATTACTACAAACTTTGTTTAGATGAATAATTGGTCGTTTTATAGAATATTGAGCATTAACCCCAGAGCTTGTAGCGGAATTTTATTGTACAAGAGGCCATTCTGCTTGATTTTTCATTTATATAACAAAAATGATATGGAAGGCTTTCATAATTAAATTGTCAGAAAACTGTCATTCCTTATGCTGGTTTCAAACCATTCTCACAAATGATTTTTTTTTTCAGGAGAACACCCAGCGGCAATGCAACACGGAAACAAGAATTCGGCGAGTGTCAATCTTTGTGTGCACATCCTTGTATACAGTTTCACAGTTTTCCTAATAAAACGATTAAGATGATGTGGTACAGCATGATTTCGACTATCTCTCAATGACGTTTAAAAGTGACAGTGTGAATGATAACTTGTTTAGGTTGCATCAGCTGTCAGCAGGCGAAAAAAAAACACATCTGGCAGAAGAGCCAAATTTTACGGGGAAATCACATCGCTAATTTGTCCGTACGAAAGAGTGAGTGAGAATTTTCTTTCCGATGAAAACAAAGTAACAGAGACTGATCGAGGAAGCGTTGTGATGATCGCGTGTGTTGAAGAATACTACCGGCACTACATACAGGTTTGCATTGGTTTCAATTCTTTTGTAAGTACTTTTTGTCACTTCAATAAATGCACATATAGACTTTATCATGTTTGCTTGTGTTTATACCACCAATCAGTTGCGCACTAGGCTCTCATCATGGAGGAGGACGACCAAAGTATCAGAAATTTTACGAGAAAAGACATGCATTGCACATTTTAAGGTAGTTTCCCGTTTAGGCCCCGCCAATATTTTTCATTGTTAAATTTTATTTATTTTGGTACCGTTGACAATTTTTTATTGTTATTTTTTTTGGCTTTGTCTTTAATCGAGTGTATAGTTGAAATTTTAAATTACAAATAACCGAGGATATTGGCGAGCCTTCGGCTTGCTTTTTTATATTATAATGCCTTTTATATAGGGTGCAGCCGTCTCCAGGCGCTGTCATGCCCTTCGCCTCTCTGGTATGAAACTATCCCTCCCCATTGTCCGGTGATCGGGTGGGTAAATGTCGCCACAGGCATATTAGTCATGGGTTTGCAAGCTTTCGTTCTGCGTGAAAGGGTTATCTCAAAAAATTATCTGATCTGCCTGTGGCGACATTTACCCACCAGATCACCGGCCAATGGGGAGGGATAGTTTCGTTCCAGAGAGGCGAAGGGCGCGATAGTGCCCAGAGACAGCTACATCCGATATAAAAGGCATTATAATCTAAAAAGAAAGCGAGCCAAAAGCTCGCCAATATCCTCGGTCGCAATATGAAATAAAATTTAATAGTGAAAAATTTTGCGGGGCCAAAACGGGAAAGTACCCATTTTACTAAATATTCAAATAAATGGAGTAAGAAATGGATTAATTAGTAGCCAATGGGATAATTGCATTCCGTGTGCGTGTGCACTCTTGCTTCTGCTGTCAATTTGCATGAAGCCAGTTCTCAACGAAATTGTAGACCTAAGACAAACTTTTTCGCCGATAGATATCTCAATAACCGGTGCTACTATAGCGTGCGGTCTACCAAGATATTTACACTATAGCGTGCGTTCTACAACATATTTACACTGAAGACTGCAGTCTACAATTTTTACAATACATACTTTAGAATGTGTAAAATCCCAATTTGACTGTTGTGCCGTAATAATACAAAAGTACCCTAACGCTTGCTAACCCATGGCTGATCGGCCTGTCGCGACATTTACAAACCCGATCACCGGACAATGGGGAGGGATAGTTTGGTTCCAGCGAGGCGAAGGATGCGGTAGCGCCCGGAGACGACAACTAAAATAAAAACAAATCGAGCCGAAGGCTCGTCAATATCCTCTCTATTTGCGGCGCAACAGTCAAGCGAGATATAATTCCTCTGTAGACAACAGATATCTTGATAGACCGCACGCTATAGTAGCACCCAATAATCTTTTATCGTATTTTTACGGCATTAATTTAAATTAAGAATTTCATAAAACCATTTTTTTATTCAATAATTAGTGATAAAAATTTCTGCATAAAACTTAAATTGCAACAATCGATCTATTCTTTGTGAAAAATTTGCGCAATTTTTAATTCTGTTCCTTGTCTACTATATACGGAGCCTTTAAGGGAGACTGAGTTGCTCAAAGAGGCAAGGTACCTTCTGCAGAATAATGTGGTAAAAATCAGTCGTCAGTTCCGAGGTGCAATGACTACGGCACAAATTGAACTCTCAAACAGCAAATTGATCGGAGGACGACGGGCAAACGAATGCTTCCCATATGGTACACCAATCGGGAAGCAGAGATTTGAGCCAAGATTAGCGAAGCACGCGGAGACCGGAATTCAGCCTTGGTACCTTCAGAGTCCAATCTTAAAAGTTGATTTAATAAATATATTTTATGAAATATACATTTTTATTCTATCGTTGTTTCTTACGAAAACTTGTAGCCAGGGAATGCGGGAAAATGTTTAACATTAGTTTCAAAAAGTTGCTTGTAGGTAAAGCATTGTTAATATTGTCCACTTTTCTAGCAAAATTTTATTTGTTGAAATATGACAAATAAATTCATCAAATTTTGATCATTATACCTGGGAAAAATGTATTATACATTTGGAATAATTCTTCTCGCCATTTTATATTTCTAAAATAAATTTCGCAAATGTTTTGTTTTATTGATTTATGTTATAAATGAGTTTTTGATTAATAGTAAGTTTTCTTATCTTCACGTTCCTCCATCAACCAAACTTCGAAAGTAGGCAAAGTTATACACGAATCTTGATTATTTTCAAGACAAACATATTAGTCTAACACTGAAGTTGTCGCTTATTCTTATTGTTTTCTGTATTTCCAAGACTAAAATGTTAATTTACTTGAAATAAACGACATAAAATAAGTACACTATTGACTTTCAACAATTGCAGTTAGACAACAGTGTATACCTAAGAATTTTCTTTTTACTTTCTCCATACGTAGTAATGAGGAAGTATTGCGATCACGAAAAAAATCGACTTCGAGATTTGAACGGAAATACACGTCTTGAGGTCCCTAGAACACGTTTACAGTAATTTCGGAATTATGTCTGTGTGTATGTGATTGTGGGCGCTCTAACTCAAAAAGTACTTGTCATATTAATACCAAATTTCATATATGTATAAGACTTTAGCATGAGCACAAAGAACTGATTAGTTTTTGGACAATAACGGTAAACCCGGAAGTCGAGGTTTATTCGAAACCCGATTCGGTTTTTGCGATATTTCTCCGTTAAAACATCATTATTGTATATACAATTCTATATAAAGGTTATAGAGAATGTCATTTCCTACAACTTTCATTTGAAACAATTTTGCATAGCAGTTATTGTTTAAGAATTATTTATAAATAGTTTTTTCGGTTTCCGTCAAATATCTCCTTAAAAACGTCGTTATTGGTAATCTCCGTGAGGACCAAAGTTGTAGAGAATAATATTTCTTCCAGGTTTTGTTTGAAACAAATTTTCGTAGAACTATCCATTTCGGAGATATTTTGCTTTTACTTAATTTCCAGTATACAGCGCCACAAACATGTAGCGGTGAATTCTGTAAACATATTCAAAATATAATTTACGGCAATAAGGACGACTGTATTCTTTTAAGATAGGAAATAATAATTTTGCCTTAATGCTATTCATAATAATTTAAATATCTATACCCCAAATATGGAGAAAGTCATGTGGCCACATCAGATTTTTTTCTTTTGTTTTACATACAATTTTTTACAAGTCACAGCAATCTTCAAAAAATTTAAAAAATTCTCAAAAATTCGTTTATTTTTCTTTGTTTCATTTTTTTACCAATTTTTTTTTAATCAGAGATTTCAAACGTGTTTTGCCATAAAATTCTTTGTCGCCATTCTGTTTATTTCATATCTCTTAAGTATCTAAGCACTTTAAAAAATATCTTTGCCACTGGTTCTTCACAAGCCTCCACAACTTCAACATCAATATCCTTGTCATTTTCTGACTCAATTCCTATTATGGTTAAGCCTTAGATTTTGCGCTCTTGGATTTTCATTTTTTTCCCGATTTTATGGACTTTTTGTCTGATCGCGACCAAATGCTCATAAGAACGATGTAAAATTTTAACTGATTTTACGTTTCCTCAAATTGAAATTTGCCCCCAATTTGCACCATATTTTTTTAGTCCTGACAATGGACATTCACCCGATTTTACGTTTACAATTTTTATTTCGGAAAATGCAAAGGATCATTGGCGGTGTTCCGCTCGTATTCAAAGTTAAAATTGGCTTTAGTCATAATGTCATCAAACTGTCATGTTTAAATAAATAAAATGAACTATAACTTTTGACGTATGTGTTCTAAAAGCACGACCGATTTCGTCCCGTTTGAGACCATCTCCAACGGAACGAAATCGGTTTTAAAATACCGGAATGGGACGTTTCAGCGCCGCCGGTTCATAACCGCCGTTTCATAGCCGCCGATTCATTGCCAGGCCCAGTTCATCGCCGGCTAGAGAGAGGCTAAAGATTGACTTTCAGATATGACTAGGAGCACGCCGTGCCTCACGGCCGCCCCTGTGCAAGTCACTGATTGGCCGCCCTTTTTAGGCGTTTAAAAAAACTAGCACAATATACTGGCTATGAAACGGCCGATCATGAAACGGCCGTGATGAACTGGTCCCGGCAATGAATCGGCGGCCATGAACCGGCGGCGCTGAATCCTACAAGACCCTTAAAATACATACAACAAAAGTGACAAAGTTTATTTTACTTATTTAAATATGTTAAAATAGGCATATCCTTGCATATGAAAGACTTGCAGCCTCACGTGGAAATCCATTTATCGGCCAATCAAAGATATGAACATACTTGCATGCATGGGTAGTTGCAGTCATTTGTTTTAGTAGGAAGTTTATATCAACACGATGCTAGCTGTTGCATATAAACACGGTAATCCATTTATGTATTGGTCAATCGCAGTCATTTTATATGGAAGTTGACAACATCTACACGACGCTTGACGATGTTTATAAATGTGGCAATCCATTAATTAATTTTTTTGGCCTGAAATATGGATAATAAAGCAAAACGGAAAGTATATACGATAAGTGATAAAATTAGTATTTTAGCTCAAGTTGATGCGCATGTTGGAACACATATCGACCTGTTTGACAGGTTAAAGAAATAAAATGGTATGGAGGTTCAGGGATCTGCTGCAGCCAGCTCCGTCCGGCTCGCACAAGCTGTTTCTTAAAATTTTTTATGCTCAGTTAAACGGTTGTTGAGCTAAGCATTCCACATTATCCTGAGGTTGGTAGGCATCATGGTCTGATAATAATGGAACACCAATTGTTTAAGGGTGCTTTCTAGATCGTGTAACGCAGCAATTTATTATCTGTGAGACATCAAACAATTGTACATGGAATGTGCATATTCGAAGCCCCCACCCTTGATATATCGGTCGTTAATGATATTTAAACGTTTAAAATAATTTAATTTTTATTTAAAATATTATCTTGATTTTAAATTTGAAATCGATTCCAATTCCCAAAAGATTAGATAACACGATCTCAGGGCAAATAATCTGAAAATTTTTGTTTTATTCTTTTAAGCAAGAAGATTTTATTTTTGAATTTTTTAAAAAATCCTACTTGTATTTATGTTACATCATTTTCATTTCCCCGACTTTACACTTTCCTCAGTTTTACATTTATATTAGCTGGTTCCTTCAATAGTGTAAAATCGAGGTTTCACTGTATTTGAAATATTTTTTCAGCAATGTTCTCGACATTTATGAAACTTTCTTTGGCAGCTGCTTTTTCATCAACGTTAACATAATCACTAGCAACACAAATGTTTGGAACATACATTGTTTCTAAATTTTAATGTTTTGGCCCTGTATTAGATATGTTGTATTGGGTTCTACCTCATCTGTGATGACTGAAAATCCAAAATTAAAAAAAAAATTTAATGTATTCCGGTGTATTTTTCAAATACTGATCAATAAAATTAATAGCATCCAGCACTGTAATGGTTTTACAAATATCAGCACCACATTCATAACCCCCATTTTGGCGAGTAAATATCTCATCATAAAAACATGGTAGCGAGCTTTGAAAGCTCTGATTAACAGATTTTGTTTTCAGTGGAAGGAACTGAAGCTTAACAGTTGATATCTCTATGACTATCATTTAAACTAAACTGATTTAAAATAAAATGTAAAATTTTTATCATAAAAATTCTGGCTCTCAGGAGCCAAAATCCAACAAAGTTATGTGGAGAGGAAAAATTCCATCCAGGTCTCAGGATTTCTGGCTTTATATGAAAACGGACATTTTAAAAATATCCAGCTCTCATGGGTTTCTGGCTTATTGGAGTTCTAGTTCTAAGAGTTTGTTTGTAGTCTTTTTCATTTCATAGTGGAATTTTTAGTCATTTGATATTTTTAAAACAGGCTACAGGGAGTGCATGGGTCATCTGTTGAATGTGAAGACTGAGGTAAGTTCATTATTTAATCTGTTGTTTTTCCACGAATATCCCTAATTGAATCTTGTCATCAAAGTGTATTCCATCCCATCTTATTTTCTTGGTCAAAATGTATTAGTTGTAATTTCTTCATAACTAGAGCCTGGAAGTTCAGGCACTAAACAAGGGCAAAATAGGCAGGCAAATAGGCAACAAATTTTTTCAAAAAAGGCACTTAAAAAGGAAAAAAATGCACTATAAACAAAAGGAATACTTGTATTTTAAGATAAATTTATCCAAATCTCAACATAATTTCACATGCTTTCATCACCTACACTTTTTATTTTTACAAAATCAGGATTAACACTCAACACTTTCTCAAACTTAGCACTTACAGCATGTCCTTTTTCACATGGAACGATCAATAACGCCTTTACAATGTCATTCACAACTTTTAGTGGGTTCACAAGGGAATCATTCCTTTTTTCTAGCGACGTAATAGAATCCGGTAACATTGAAAAGTGGGCGGATATGAAACTTAACTCGTTCTGAAGAGATGTCTTGGTTAATAGTTCTTTCAATACGCGAATAGATGTGGCTTCATCTGATTCTGAGTCAAATCGATCCATAATATCAGAGAATGTTCTGAAATTCCGGCATAGTACATAGCAGCTGATAGCCATGTTCCCCACCCACTAAGAACTGGTTGCGGAGGTAGTGTGAGATTCGGGAGCAATCTCTTTCAATAGATTAAAGGCCACCGCACACCGGGGGCTATACAATATAGCGCTATATTTTTGTGCGATGTTATAGCTAACGATAAGATATAAATATGCACACACCAGATACTATAATATGTTTTATTTTTTCCCGGGAAACTCGCTTAGTTCTACAAGATGGCCAAGAGAATAAACGCCGAGGCATTGCTGTTGATAACATTGGCTTTAACCCTTAAACCGAAGTATGTGTCTGACAACCATATACGATTTTTCATTTTGTTAGTGTGGCTGCACTGATTGAGCTGGCGGCCCAAACCTCACAGTACCCTCCTCAAATTACCTCCTGCTGTGGGTGATACATTGTTTTTGCAGTCGCAATTTCTCAACCATTCGTAAGAAATCGTTTTTCAAAAGTTAGTGTCTTGTGGACACCTACTTCTCATAACGTATATTTTTTGCATGTCTGGTGGACACATAATTCGAATTACGGAGAAATTTCCTTCGGTAAGATAGAAACAAATTATTATTATTACAAATAAATATTATTTTCATTTCCTTTTTTACCAATTTTTAGAATTATATACAGTCGAACCTTGATTTAGCGCCACCATTTGTTCGCCTCTGACATTGGCACTAAATTGAGGAACTCCAAACCATAGGAATTACATATAGTAATTATTTTGGCATTAACAAATTGAAGAATTATGACATTATTTTCTCTAAAGAAAAAAGGGAATATCAAATATATTTGTGCATATGAACGATATAAAGAAATATAATGCAGATAGAAAAATATTTAGGGATTACCCGGATGAGCAAAGTAAAGGTTAATAATAATTACAAGAAATAAAATTTGTAAGACGGAGCCCCTACTATGTATATACCTTTAATAAAAAAAGAGGCAGACTGGTATGTATGTTTGGCATTAAATGGGTTCGTTTGCAATGCAAAATCGTGCATTTAATAAATCACAGATATGGCGGAATGTGGGGGTGGGTGGTGCTTTACTGAGGGATACCCCTATTTAATATTTATGGAGAAGATCCGTTCACAAGTATTCATTGGCACTTTACAGGGGTGGCGCTATATAGGAGGGTGCTATATCGAGGTTTGACTGTAATTATAATTTAGATTTATTACAGAAGTAAGGATGGATGCAGGTCCTAGAACCTCGGAAGGCGGTAGTACATCAAAGAATTGGTGCAAATATTACGAGAAAAAAGCTAGCGTACGTAGGAACAATGAAGAGAAAAAAACGAAAATCCCAAAAGAGTTTTTACCATCGAGGAAAAGAGAAATTGGTTCGACATTGTATGGATTTAGTAATGATATCACATTGCTCAGTTACGTTCCAAAAAAGAATAAAGCGGTGCTGATGGTATCAACTATGCATCGACACAAATAAACCGGAAATAGTGGGATTTTACAATAGAACAAAAGGAGGCGTCGATGCAATGGATCATAAATGCACTAATTATTCTTCTAACAGAAGAAGTCGACATTGGCCTTTAGCAGTATTTTATATGTTTGTAAACATATCTGTGGTAAATAGTTACATAGTCTACTTATGTTTCAAAAATTCGGAAAAATATAAAGAGATTCAATTTTTTGAAAGAATTAACTCTTGTACTTTTGAGGCCACACCTAGGAAACAGACTTGCTGTTCCAAATCTGCGTTCAGACTTGAAAAAACTCATTGAAAGCATTTTACAAGAAGCAAATAAGGATAGCGCACCGAAACCAAAACAAAAATCTGAGTGACAAAGACCTGAAAGAAAGAGGAAGTGTAGCTAATGTCCATACACACAAAATCGAAATACAAGGTATAAATGCTTAAAATGTCAAAGGCCAATCTACTTACAATGTTTCAAAAAGATTTGTGACATATGTTGTGGAGATTTGTAAGCGCAAACTATTTTTTACATTACGTATACTTTCAATGCAAAGATTTTTAAATATTAATATGTAGATATTAATTGGTATATGGCGTATTAATTATATGTAATAAATGAATAAGCTTAATGTATATTTACACTTAATTAAATAATAAAACAATAAAAATTGAATATTTATATATGCGTGTCTGACATACTTCTAATAATAGACAAAAAGTAGATACTTCGGTATAAGGGTTAAAGCCAAAGAGGATGTGGATTCATGAAATTAATATTAGTAGAGAGCAACTTGGAGAGTTCCATCATTTATTTCAGGATCTACAAAACGATGATGAAAAGTTCCGACAGTATTTTCGTTTAACAAAAACGCAGTTTGAAGAGATCTTGCGTGTAGTCGGTGCGGTACACTGAAAAACCCTGCACTTTTTGATTGAAATATACCACTTGGTGTGCGGATAGGTATGTGCAAAAGTAAATTTTTCAGATAGGGAGCCACCTCAAATTCCGTGTAGAACACCGTAATGGCGGCCATTGAAAATGACGGCGGAGGCTTTATTAAAATCGTTAATATCTCGGCTATCTTTCATCCAATTGTAATTTTAGTTTTTTATCTGAAAGCTTGTAAGTTATGTTATATTTTTTACAATTAGCATTTTTTCTGTAAACCTTACGGTTTTCCCGGAAATTGCGGAAAACTGAAAATTTCTCAATTTATCTCAGGTTTTTTGCTTCATTTGCTAGGAGTACTGTACATGCGGTCGCCCATGCATTCTGCGCATGCGTCAGTTCTACTATATTTTGTTAAAATAGCCAAGACCACAACGCGTGCTATATAGCGGGGTTTTATAGCTTATAGTATGCTATATTTTTCCTTCAGTCTGCAGGCTTACATTGAATTACATGTTGCACAAAAGTTAGCGATATATCTTTATATTATATCTTCATAGTATAGTGCTCGGTGTGCAGTGGCCTTAACTCGAGTTGGAGCTTTAAGGAAAACTTTTTTCCATTGGAAAGTAGAAGGTCAACATCAGGAAACAGTCCGTGAATTTCATCAGTCACCCTGTGGAAAGCGTGAGCCATACATGTCAGGTGCAGTATCTGAAGAAAAAACTTGCATAGCTCTGGCTGCTTTTTCATGTAAGGAGCCGCATCTGTTACGAATAGAAGAACATCATCGTGTTTTATTCCATCGGTTCATAGTTTTGTGAGGGCACTAGTGAAGAGTTGTGCAATTGTTGAACTATTTGCTTTTTCAAGATCTTCTGTAGTTAGTAAATAAATGTTAGGAGGTGCATCAGGCGTCATTGTTCCTACGACAACGTTGGCGACATATCTCCCGACAGCATCTGTTCTCTCATGTATGCTGATCCAAATTTTCTTGCCGAAGACTTCACTCCGAATTTTTTTAATAACACTATTGTAACTTATGTCCAAATACGTTTTCTGTAAAGCAGATTCACCAGGAACTGTTTCATTTGTGTATTTCCTCAAAAAAGTCTTCAGCGACTGGTTTTCCAGCTTCCAAAGGGGAATACTAGTGGCTAAGAATGCACCACACAAATCGAGGGAAAACTGTGACTGCTTACCTGAAATTTCATTTACCTTATCATGGAAAGTAGAAATCAGACTGGGATTTCTTTCGCGTGATTTACATGCAGCTGAGGCTTTGTGTTTTGAAGTCGCGAGGTGCTGAGAAATGAAGTACTTCTTCACGAAATTTACAGATTTTTCACAATATCTGCACAACAACACTTTGCCATCAGTTGAAAAAGTCTTCACCAAATTCCTTCACAAAATACTTAACTCTAACGCTACTACTGCAAGCGGTTTTCGGCATTTTAAAATCAGTCTCTATGAATAAAATACATTGAATTTTGGACCAAAATAAGCAAATTTAAAAATTTTAACGGTGACTATATTTTTGCAAATACAGGAAATTTAGTATTATTAGTATTAACCCTGCCCCATGGTAATGCTGATGTGGAAAGGGTGTTTTCTATGATGTCCGATGTTAAATTAAAAAAAAGAAATCGTCTTTTGCCTGACACGTTGAGTGACTTACTAAGAATAAAGTTAGATTTAGTTAACCAACAAAAGTGTTGCATGGACTACCCTATAAATGACGAACATATAAAAAAGTTTAATAAATTTATGTATAACTTTAAAAATCAAGAGGTTGCTGTCAGTGTTGACTCATCAGAGGAAGACTGATTAAAATAAAAAGAAGTGAATTTTCAATATATAATTTTTTTGTTCCTACGTTGTGAAGTCATGTAATATGCTACTCATAGTTTAAAAAATGTTCTATTTTATTGTTATTGTGACATTTGTTTATACTTAATATATCTTTACAATAAAAATTCTTTATCCTAAAAAATACTTTTATTTCTTTTCAAAACGGTTAACTTCGTCAACATTCCGATTTTCGAAAATATTTTATAAATCAAATTTGCCGCTCTTACTAATAAAATAGTGGCGGAATTATGTAGCGGAATTTTGGCAGATCCGTAGCGACTTTTACAATTTTATGATTGGCAACACAGCCGCTCACTGCATCGAACAGAGTTCCATGGGAAGAGCGGAGGCGTTCACAGGTGACTCTGGAATTTTGAAGTGGTGAGTCGTGATTGGCAAACATTTGAAGGGGAGTATTTGGATTTGTGGTTCCAGTCTTAAAGTTCGTTGAGCTGGAAGGGGACTGGAGGGAGGGCACCCCCCTTTTATGGTATATATTTAGACACCAGGAAAAGTCCGCGGCATCTCAGCGGAGCGGCATCCGCCGGAGGGGCGATTAGTTCGGGCTTGGTTTCTCTCGGCGGGCAAGTCCCTCGGGATTGGGGACAAAGTCCCGAGGGCAGGGAAAAATGTCACAGGCGGCAAGGCGAAAACTTTTATTCCAACTGACCAGATTATTACACAATGCGACATTGTATCGATCTTTAAAGTGAGACTGACTATATAGGCATGTAGTTTTTGCAAACACTCTCGCACATAACTCGCTTGGCAGTAATGCGAGAACTGTTATTCCAACTGACCAGATTATTACACAATGCAACATGGAGACATTTTAATACTTTGTAACGATCTTTAACGTGAGAGTCAAAACTATATATATGTAAAGTTTTCGTAAACACTCTCGCACATATCTCACTTCGCAGCAAGGCGAGAACTGTCTCGATACTGCTAATAACCAAGTGAAAAATTACAGTGATCTTTCTACAAAAAATGAGTTGCGTATTATACATGGTGATAAGACAATTTTCACACTTCACTCATAAAAACATGGGTGAGTATTATATAGATTGTGTATTACAACCGGAAAATTACGATAAATGCTGTATTGTTGAGAAATTCATTGTAAAATTGCCTATGAATGTAAATAAAAGTTAATGGATATAATATTTTAATACTTTAAATGTACATAGAATGGAAATTAGATACTAAGTATGCAACTTTATTTATGCTAAATTTATATTTACAGTAAAAGAATATGCCATGGATGTTAAATTTGAAAGGATTGCCTTATAATTAAAGTGACCAGACGTACTGATTTAATCAGTACAGTACTGATTTTAGAGATTGTGTACTGATTTCAGATATGTAATTTATAAAGTTGTACTGATTGTAAAAGAAGAAAAAATTATAATTATTTAGAAGAATAAACAAATTTTCTGATCGACTTCACCAAGAGTATCCAATATATATAACAATAATGTTATATACCTATGTATACTGTATAAAATTTCAATATATATGAAGTATTATATTGAAATGTAGTTTTCTTTCATGAATATAAGAAATATTTAAAAATGTACTGATTTTACATCTAGAAAATCTGGTAGTTTTCTTTCATGAATATAAAAAATGTACTGATTTGACATCTAGAGAATCTGGTCACTTTACTTATAATGCCAATGGATCTAAGGCAGGGGTTCCCAAACTTTGTGAAACCATGGAACCCTTTGCATTCAATTATTTTTTCTCCTGGACCCCTAACTAACATAAGATACATTAAGTCAATAAAATTAACTTTATAATCATTGTAATTTTTGTTTAAATAGTTTGTGTTTAACGTTATGCAGTTTACAAGTGAAGCTCACATTTTCTGTTGTAAATAAGAGAAGGGAGAAAGTATCAGGCTTCTCTCCTCAGTATACCACGGAACCCCATTTAGCTTCTGCAGAATCCTTGGGTTCTACGGAACAGTTTGGGGAAACCCTGATCTAAGGTATGTTCTACATACTCATGCAAGTAAAATGTACTGCATTATGGTTTTCTTATTTAGTTGTGTGTCATGCTTAATTATATTTTCAAGCTCAAATATTTACTCATTAATTTTTAAAGAAAATACCTGGGGATATAATAAATATATATTAACTATTAATTTCAAAGTTTCATTTTTAATACACTTGTTTTCCTTCTTAATCAATTTTCCAGTATACAATTTATTTTTATAGAAAAAAGAATTTTTTTATAAAAACATTCCTTAATTATGGCACAAAAATGCTTCACATCAGTGTACAAAAAAATTCATCTTAAGTATGGCACAAAAATATTTCACCTCAGTGTATAAAAAATTCATCTAAATAATCAAATAAATTGAAGGAAATAGAATTGCTGCAAAATGAAGTCAACATTAATTACACAAATTTTTGAATCCTTACTACTTATGAGACAAAAGGTGTCTTGTTAAATGACAACTCTGACTATAAGACCTTTCACATATGTTACATGTGAAATGCCTTATCTTATAATGAGTATCCATATGATTTTTTAGATGAGTAGACTGCCTAAACTTCTTTTGGCAGATACTGCAGCAATATGGTAATCTATTGTCATGGCACCTGAAAAATAAATAAATTCATAAAAATAAAATAAATAAAATTATAAGCTAAAATGGGTGCGATATTTCCTGCATACTGAATTATTTTCAGAACTTTTAAAAACAGTTCACTTTTTTATTAAATTCATTCACATAATGTGTGGGGAAAGGCTGATTTCTTTTATGAATATGTAGTGAACTAAAGAAAGACTGCCTTAATGTTAACTCTGTGAAAGGTATCTTACTGATACATTTCAATTACCAAAGGACAACCTGACAACAGTTTTATTCTTATTTACTGTATTAGCCCAAAAGAATTTGACCTCAAATTTATGACGACCACAATAAAAAATCTGATGTGGCCAACACATGACTTTCTCCATATTCTCCATATATTTAAATTATTATGAATAGCATTATAAGGCAAAATTATTATTTCGTATCGTAAAAGAATACCATCGTTCTTGTTGCCGTAAATTACGTATATTTTGAATGTTTA
Source organism: Uropetala carovei (assembly GCA_036926305.1). NCBI lineage: Eukaryota > Metazoa > Arthropoda > Insecta > Odonata > Petaluridae > Uropetala > Uropetala carovei. The sequence continues at coordinate 1,848,790 of JAXCHB010000254.1, read as the reverse complement.
CAGAATTCTCCGCTACATGGTGTTGGCGCTGTTTACTGGTATTAAGATAAAGCGAAATATATCCGAAATGGATGGTTCTACGAAAATTAGTTTCAAACAAAACTTGGAAGAAATATTATTCTCTACAACTTTGGTCCTTACGAAGATTACCAATAACGATGTTTTTAAGGAGATATTTAACGGAAACCGAAAAACCGGTTATTTATAAATAACTCCTAAACAATAACTCCTATAGAAAATTGTTTCAAATTAAAACTGTAGGAAATTACATTCTCTATAACTTTTGTATAGAATTGTATATACAATAATGATGTTTTAACGGCGAATATCACAGGAACCGAATCGGGTTTCGAATAAACCTCGATTTCCGGTTAACCATTATTGTCCAAAAACTAATCAGTTCTTTGTGCTCATGTTTAAGTGTTATATATGAAATTTGGTGTTAATATGACAAGTACTTTTTTAGTTAGAGCGCCCACAATAACATACACACACACACACAGACATCATTCCGAAAATAGTCTAAACGTGTTCTAGGGACCTCAAAACGTATTTCCGTTGAAATCTCAAAATCGATTTTTTTCATGAATACAATACTTTCCCATTACTACGTATGGAGAAAGTAAAAATCTAATGTGGCCAACACATGACTTTCTCCATAATTGGTATATAGATATTTAAATTATTATGAATAGTATTATGAGGCAAAATTATTATTTCGTATTGTAAAAGAATACAGTTGTCCTTATTGCCGTAAATTAGGTATATTTTGAATGTTTACAGAATTCACCGCTATATGGTAGTGGCGCTGTATAATGGTATTAAGAAAAGCAAAATATCTCCGAAATGGATGGTTCTGTGAAAATTTGTTTCAAACAAAACTTGAAGTATTATTCTCTACAACTTTGGTCCTCACGAAGATTACCAATAACGATGTTTTTAAGGAGATATTTGATGGAAATCGAAAAACCGGTTATTTATAAATAATTCCTAAACAATAACTGCTATGGAAAATTGTTTCAAATGTAAGTTGCACGAAATTACATTCTCTATAACCTTTGTATAGAATTGTATATACAATAATGATGTTTTAAGGAAGAAATATAGCAAAAACTGAATCGGGTTTCAAATAAAGCTCGACTTCCGGTTACCTGTTATTGTCCAAAAACTAATCAGTTCTTTGTGCTCATGCTAAAGTGTTATATATGAAGTTTGGTAACGATATGGCACGTACTGTTTGAGTTAGAGTGCCCACAATCACATACACACACACACATGCACACACACACAGACATCATTCCAAAAATAGTGTAAACGTGTTCTAGGGACCTCAAAACGTGTATTTCCGTTGAAATCTCGAAGTCGATTTTTTTCGTGAACACAATACTTTCCCATTACTACGTATGGAGAAAGTAAAAACAAGGACTGTTCAGGAAAAACCTGTAATACCAATTTTTGTGAATGCAGATATGCGAATAAACAGTAATATGGGTTTCGAGTAACAACTGTTTCAATAGAATTAATAGAAAATTGTCTTTATAATTACTTAATACCATACTATAATAAATTCCAGAAAAAACAAACAATCTAATAATGGCATAATTTTAGTACACTATCGTGTTCTGCCTGTCACCTTATTTGTTTATGGCTAATAATTTTGTATAATCTTTTGCTGAAAATAATAAAAAGATAATGTTTCGATATTGCTTAATTTTCAACATTATGAGCACAACATCACAAACTGTACATGTTCGTAGACCAAGATTTTTCTAGTACTAGGGGGCAAGTCCCCTGCTCGCTAACGCTCACCAACCCCCCTCCCCCCCTCTGCTCGCTATTTCTACGTTCCTACCATGTACCTATTGGATTTAGATTAGTTTAATGGGAATACGTTTTGAATACGAGTTTAATGAATATATTTTATATGGGATGTTTGGTTTTTAATAACAAATTAAGAAAATTAGTTGAATAATTCCATGAAAAATAAATGACTGAAATTCCCGGAGATTAAAAATGGCTGAGGTATAGTGTGTTAAAGAGAGAGAGAGACAACCAGAAATAGGATTTTAGTAATATAGATAAAAAATATAAATAACATGAATACTGCGTACCTTTTATTTGCATTAAATTCATATCTTCCGTCATTTCGAGCAAGTTTTAATCTTATTTTCTATCTTTAAGCCTTTATTTAAGTGCATATGCATAGAAATTACCAAGGACAACAATACAGGTAACCATGAAATCTTATTATTGGAATGTTAAAAAATTTACCAAAACTCGAGTATAAATTCAAAATATGAACGAATTCGATGAGACTGAGTATTCCATGGTAAGAATAAGAATCCTCATTCATTTTGGCATGTTTTAGCGCAAATTTCATGTCAATAACTTCATTTTAAAAATATTTTAAATAGTAAAAGAATGAAAGCATTCAAACCAAAAAGGTGATTTTTACGTGTTATCTAATGGGAAACGACATTCATCCTCTGGAGTCGAACCTGTGACCTTTTTGAAATGTTTTTAGTCATAACGTAAAAAGATTCATCAACACTGAAATCCTGAGAAATTTCAGACTTCTAAGTTTATTTCTAATCAAGTTATTCACAAAATTAGAGCATTACACATCATGACCATTACTATTTTATAATATATGTTAATTATTATATTATATTAATCTAATTAATTATATTATTATTTTGATTATTATATTCAATTAATTATATTATTATTTTAATTATTATATTCAATGTAATAAATTGGATGGCATCATGTGCCCATTAAAGGGACCAGTAGCACATCCCCTAAATCAGTGTTTTCCAAACTGCGAACCACGGCCCCCCAGGGGGCTGCAAAATTATTTTAGATGTTAGGTGAAATGCCAAAATATAAAATATTCACGAATTATAACATTTCATCAGGAAATTTTAGGAAATATGATGTAATAAAATTATTAACAGTTATATAAAATAAAGGAATTTGTATTAAAGATTATTATTTTTACTATTTTTCAATTCAAAGGGAGCCACATAAAATTCAAGGGGCTGCGACAGTTGAAAGTTTGAGAACCACTGGTCTAAGGTCATCCACCAGCAACCCATCTTCGTTTCACATCACCGGTTTTCTCGAAATGCTTGATATTGTGAAAAGAGCAATTGGAAATTTAAAGCCAGATCAAGTAACAAAATGGAACAAATTAAAAGAAAGAAAACATTTGTTTGGGGAAAAGGTTTGAAAATCAATGCAAATATTCTCAGTTCAAAAGGAATGAGAGAGTTAGCTTTGGCCCAGTACATAATCGCTTATCCTAAGCGGCCATAATAGCCCAGGGCTGAGACAGACACCATTTTCCACTCTATAGAATATGCATTATTTATTATAAATAATAAATCTTTGCGAACTGAAATATATTCCTTTATATTATGAGTACCGTATATCGTGGCTTCCAAGTCCAGCCAGTATATTAGTCAACCTTGACTTTTCAGCTTGAAAATACAGATTAGGCATATATTCACTGTATAAGTCAACCCCCATTGTTTCACTTAAAAATACGTCTCGTGAAATTTTTTCAGACAAAATCAAGGTCCTGTACGATCCAAGTTATAACAAAACAGAAATAAACAAATAAAAATATATAAATATTGTTTAGAGTCCGTGCTATTCTTCTTGAGCCTTCCATGTGACAGCTGTTTATATTTCAACCAATAAGAAACTACTATTCTCGGAGAGCTTGACCCACTAAAGAAAGCTTCCTATAATTCAATTGATGTCAGCTGTTAACTATACTACCGAAACATGTTATACCTAGTGATTGTGATCAATCTCTAAGGTGGTGAAATTCAATAAAATATCGCATATGTGTACCCCACACACCTTTTTTCCAAAATGTCAGCAAGAAAAGGGACTGCGCATCATGAAGTTTTAAAATTTGTGAGTTTTGATAGTAAATTTATTGCAACTTGCTTGTGTCTAAATTTATACTCACAAAAGACGAAGAATTCTATTAAGTATAAGCGTATCTATACAACCAAGCAAATGTTTAGGGTTTAAATGTGCGGTTTATATTGCCGTTGGTGCATCTTGAAGAGTGAGATGACATAATATTTTTATAATATTAAAGTTGTACCTTTTAATGAGTTTTAAGTTTATTATTGTCACTCAAAATAAGCAGTTCTGTCATTAAAAATTTAATAACAATTTCTACCTATATTTTTGCCGGATTAAGTTGGCATCTGGTATCTGCATTTGCTGAATTCATCGTGAGCTGCTGACACTCTTTTAACCCAGGAGAGAACACACCTATGGGGAATCCTGGCACTTTTTTGTTTGTTTTTCTAATTTTCTGCTGCCGTAGACTTTAAATTATTCCAGCACGAATTAATTTTTTTTCCTCCGAACTGGCACAAAAATAGGAGTGTGCACAGTACACAAGGGCGTGGGTTACAAGAGTAAATACAGTATTAAAATTAATTATTTTAAATCTTCTAAAAATAAATATCACAAAATGTAAACACTGGAATAGCTGATTCAAAATGGCGATCACCTATACCAAAAGATCAACTGTCTTCATAAATATCAATGTCATTCACCTGTAATTTAAGGTTCACATTTTATAGTCGGCTTATAAGTCAACTTTAAGCTTTAGGAAATTTTTTTAAGCTTCAAAAGTTGACTTATACGCCGTAATATACAGTAATTATGCATCCAAATCAGGTATTGTACTGAAAGCAAAAATTTGAAAATTATCCTTTGCAAATTTAAATCTATTTCCCTATATTATGATTAAGTATGTGTCCAAATCACTTATTAGCCTCTGAGCAAAACTTTGAAAATTACCTTTGGCAGTCTACCTGTCAAAAGTTTGTACTTGGTTTTAAGATAATACCTTAATTTTTTGCCAAAATTTTTGGAAAAAACCTTGTCTTCCTTTTGGGTTAATAGGGTAATTCGCAATCCTGAGCTGAAAAAAAAAATAATAATAAGATCTATGAGAAATATGCATGGGCTGAAAAATAATGTACACATGAATTATAATACAGCAACACCCCAATTTATGTTGCCACTATTTGCGTTGATTTGAAGTTATGTCTCTATCATTTAGTACCTGTATACTGATTTATATTGGTTTGCTTCAAAGTTACGTCGTTACCTCAGATTTTTCGGAAAATGGGAAAGTCACAAAATCATCAGATTTTTCTGTTTCCATTTTCTTGAACCTTCTAATGAATTACAATAATTAATATACATTTTTGAAGTAATACGTGAATGGGGAGTTTTTTCGTGTATCGTCTCGTAAGTAAATATTGGAAGGTTACGAACAAACAAGTCCAAACACTTGAGATGGGGATTTCCATCTTCCTTTTGAATAATGAAATCATTCATTTTCACCACTCCAAATTCCTTGAAGTGGATGAGGGAAAAGGACCAAACTTGCACCTACCTATTCTCCAGCCGGCAAACCCTAAGTAGTCACTGAACATTAGTTATCAGTTAGTCGGCATATTCTTTCTGCCTAATTTTGCAAGTTTATGCCTACAGAGCCAGTGTAACCTAAACATTTGCTTGGCCGCATAAATATGCATGTACTTCGTGAAATTCGACGTCTTTTGCGAATATCAGCGTAGATGCAAGCATATTGCAGAGAATTTACTATTGATACAATTTATATAACCAGTTCAGAAATCCACCTGTAAGACATGAACCCCATTGTTTTCACTGGCGTTTTGGGAAAAATTGTGCATGGGATACACAAGTCAAGATGGTAAGTAATATTCAAGGTAAAAATTCCGACGTCTTGCATGCACTACCCCCTTATAACATTGATTCTTATGGTAAAACCAGTTTCGATTTATGATGATTTGATTTACGTTGCGATTTTCAGGACCACAGCCTCGTGAGAAATCGGGGCATTCTCTATAATAAAAACGTTGTTCTGTAAGGAACGCAAGATGGCCGAGAGCGAAATTTAATTAGACCACTTGAAAATATGCTTTGTCCGTTAGTCAATACTGAACACATTCTATCACAATATATTTTTGGTAGTTGTTTATATTCGAGTGGCACATTTATTTGTTAATGTAAATACCATACCTACCTATTATTTTACCTACATTATATATGTATACTTATAATTATTTCCCTGTCTTTGCACACCAACAATTATATGTAGCATTGACGAGAAAAAGGTGGGAGAAGAATATCAGAATTATATAGCCACAAATAAAAACCAAAGGCATTTACTAAACGACAACAGAATATTCACTAGAAATGTAGTATATGACAAAATATTTCATATGTAATAGTGCTATTAATTATTTTAAATGCAAATATTAATAAACAATCTATCTATAATTCTTCTGTTGATATTTCAATGGGAATTACACTAGTTACTGTAAATAAAAAATTTAAAAAACAAAATTCTCCTGTTTGCAAAATCATTTCTCCTCCCTCATAATTTAATAATTTTATCAACATGTTGACTTGAGATAAAAAAGTTTTAATATATTATGACAAATGAAGTTATTCCTACAATGACCAGTGGAATAGCTCTGGTCTTCGGCGCCGGGGGCAGGGGGGGGGGGTTATATCCCCAGCCCAGGCCATATAATTTTTTTTTCTTGCCACAAAGTTCCAGGGTGGAGGGGTTTACGGGGTGTTCTGTACTCAGTTTAGCGTGTAGGCATCTTTAGGCAATTCCCTGTTTTGCTACCCCATTAGGGTGGCTCTGGGAAAGCATGCAACAAACATATTTGAATGGGAAATTGGTTCAAGTAAGTCTAGATGGTGGGAGATACCTCAACTCAAATTCAAACCTCCCTGCAGAACCGGCTTAAAAGATCGCGGGACCCAGTGCAAAGTGTGAGCGCGAGGCCTCTTACACGTGAAAAATTTTTAATAGTAAATTTCAATAACTAAAGCAAACTTTTTCACTATGACTCTTAGCTATATTTTCAGATAAAAAATGCATGTACAGTTTTGAGAGAGCGTGGGGCCTCTTAGTGCGGGGCCCAGTGTAGTCGCACCATTTGCCCGGCCCGTCAGCACAACATCGATTAGGGATCTAGTCTTAAGGAAATACATAGGCAAAACAAAAGTGTAGTCCAAATAATAAGCGATGAACCCAAATACTATGGGTGAGACATGGCAACCCGAAGCGGAACTTCACACATGTATCATGCAGAAAAATAAATATTTTAACGAAGTTATCCTTAGCTGCTCAGAAGAAGATTCAAACTGGCTGGCTTAGCTGGCCGGAAGAAGCATTCAATCACCGGGGGAATACCCTGCACGTTGAGTACCGCCTCGTTCATTCACATAAAGATAAATGATCACATACGCCATCTATTGAAGATAAATGTGAACTACGCGTAGAAGGAAACTGAGAAAATCACTTGGTAAGTATGCATGGGGAAAAAACGGGATATGCAGGAGAATAACGCTAAAAAACATGATCATGCGAGAATAGCGGGATACGCAAAATTGAACGAGTAATGCTACCCGTGGAAATCGCAGGATAAGCAGTTGAAGGGTTAAGCCCTGTGCCCAGGGGCAAATGCCCCCCTCGCTACGCCACTGAGTAGGAAATTTATTCTTCAGGTTAAAAATAAAATTGCATTCAGGAGGAAATTATCGGGTTTTTAAAATTTTTAAAAAGGTCAGGTGAAATCGGGTTTAAATGAAAGCAAAACATTACCTTTTTACTTTCTCATATACAAAGTATATTGAGAAAGTATAGTTACTGCGAAAAAATTCGACCTTGAGATTTTTACGGAAATATATGTTTTAATTGTTGCTGAATCCAAAAAAGTGGTTTTCACAATGCCATCTGTCTGTTACTGGCCTTAGAGCCTAAACAGTAGAGCGAAAACGAATGAAATCTCGTACTTGGGCATTTCGTCATACAGAGCACAGGCTATGAAAAATGGTTGACATTGCTCAATAATTAAGGGAAGTTTATTCTACGCATTTTTAAGAATAATTTGATTTTCTCGAAAACGACTTCAACGATTTTGATAAAATTTTGTTCATTTACTTGAGTATACATCTGCAATAATACTACATATTTCATTTTTCACAATGAATGAATATAAGGCTAGTTTATTCTAGGCAACTTTAACAAAAATTGGATTTTCTAAAAACCGGCTGATACGATTTTTATTTTCTTAAGATAACTAAACGATGCATTAGCATATGAGAAAGTTTGTACAATCTATGTTGTACCAATTTTTTATTTTAAATTCGGGTAGAAATGGGTTCAATATAACAAAATTTTTAACCTGTACACTTTATATTCTCCATATCCACCAAACAAAAATAAGGTACTATGTACTTCAATTTATTGTTTACGTAGAGCATTAACTACATATAGAGAGTATCCTCTGTTGTACTACTACTCTCTGGAGTTTGTAAATGATGCAAATGGCTAAATGATCTTTCCACATCACAGCTACCAGTAGGCATATATAACAGTGTTAACACTTTCAATGCGGATGAGGTTATATAACCTCCTATGGTCCGTTCTAACTGACAGATGAGGTTATATAACCTCATGCCTTACCCAAGGTTGAGCGTTTCAAATTTTTATGATACGGAGAGATAGGAAGCTGTAGACTTTCCGTCAGTTCTCTTAGTCATTCAGTATCGTTCTAGCTACGTCCATGTGAAGACCATCCTTGAAAGTTGTGCTCCCTTTTTTATTTAGAGAGATATTTGTGAAGGTAAGTTTCTCTTCGAGTACAATATGTTCGTTTTGTTATTTTTTGTTTTTATTTGCAGTTTGAGTTTAATATTTCATTCACTGTTTAATAAAACTTTAATGTGTGACCGGTTTCGTGTGCACAACGCCATCTTCAGGCAATACGTTATGGAAAAAATCACAATATCATTTTATATTATAAAGGAATAAACACCGATATATATATATATATATATATATATATATATATGTCACACAATACAGTATATACCGTCCGTCCCACCCTGTATCTCAAAAGCCGTTCGTCGTAGAAATATGCGGTAAACTGCGTTTTGTTTCTAGAAGCTAGGAGGTCCCTAGAAAACTATTCTCATTTCGATAAAGTCCCGGGTTCAAATCCAGGAGACAATTATATTTTCCCATAAGTCTACATGGGATTTTCGATTTTTCAGTGCATGGTTTTTTTCCTTCATTCATTAAAACACGTAAATATGGACCGATTTTCTTCGTTTTTGCTTTATTCGATGGCTAAAACTCTATACTATCTTACTCTTGCAATGTTTACATGTTACACGGTCGAATCATTCAGAAATACGCATTCTTTTTCGAAATTTTACAGATATTTCGTACTCTTTCTGGATGTTGTCAATGCGACTGTCATTGTTGCCTCCGATTCAATTAATGCCAATTAAACCTTCAAATAGGTGAAAGAATAGCGTTATTAGAGTTAAATGTTAACTATTGAGTTCAACTTATTTTACATATTAATTTTTTTATAAATCAATTGAAAATATACCACGCAAACATTGTGCGGGTTCAGCTAGTATACACAAAAAGAAAGAGGGAGGGTAACCTGGACAGAAGAGGGCACAGTCGGAGAAGGAAAAATCCATTACAGTGGGACAACCCCTCTTGGAATAGGGAAAAGTATGATGGGATGCCCCTCCCATGGGAAGAGGGTAGAGATACGATAGCCTGGCCTCTGGTTGGGGACGCTTGTTCTAATATTTCTGGGTTTGGGTGTTATGGGTGCGTCTGTTTTTTCTTAGGAATAGGAAGCCGTAGGCCTTCTGTCATTTCTTTCAGTCATTCAGTATCAGTCTAGCTATTTTTATACAATATTAAATAAACAGGATTATAACAATTTATTACTTGGTTATTATTATCTTTCTTGTTTCCTCTTCTTTCTATTATTATATTTACTACTTAAAATTTCATTTTTCTACTAATAAAGAAAATATGCATACGAAAGAAACTTGAATCAAGTATGATGTGATGCGGATTGCATAGATAGGAGATGTGTGTGCCTCTGGTTAGCCTAACTTCCTGGGATAAGACATGCAACCTGACAGATGAGGAAGTATTACCTCAGCATTAATTCTTTGCTTATAAATGTCAAAAGTTGGATAACAACTATTCATATATTAAGGAATATGCGAAAATATACTCTAATGTTAATTTTTTCTTTCTCAAGTATCCAGTCACTGAGGTAAATTGAACTGATGTAAACGCGCTGAAAGTGTTAAGGCTGTCTTGCTTAGCGATGGGTATCGACTTCCAGCATCTATCCAAAAGTTCAAAATGCTCAAGTCTTTGTTTTCAGGTGAGGGCTCTTGTAAATAGGCTGCAAATTCAGATTCTGAAAATTGATGATTGGTGTCACTCGCTTTTCTAAGAATAAATGTGAAGTTCAGTTTGACCAAATGATTCAACAATTTCTTGGAGTTCAAACATTTTTCTACCATCATGTTCCTCTGAATCTGACAAAAATTTGTTTATGCCATCCCACATTTTGATAGTTATTTTCAAACTTTCGTAAGAACTAGCCCAATGAACATGTACAACCACTGAACTCCAGATGTATAAACTGCTACATGCGGCTAAAAATTTACTGTATTGTTTAGACAAATGTTTAAAAACAGCTCCTAAATTAATAAAATCCAAGGAATTTGGCTGAACTTTGCGGTAATTGATACTCATATTAACAAATAAAATAATAACTTTGTTAAATTCCACATTTTTTTATTTCAAGACCAGTTTTGTTAAATTACTAGCATCTAACTAACTTAACAAATTTCTTAGCTGGAATCATAGTTTGACAGTTAACCCTTAAGAGGTCACACACGGTCTAAATGACCGAGTGGGTTACATTATTAAACTTTTTAAGTCTCTCAGCATCATTTGATCTCTGGCCTTCTAAGGACCTTATCTTTAGTCCATTATTTAGCATATGACGAATTTGAAGGGCTCTCCTAGTAAGTTTTATGTTTACATTGAGGTTTCCGCCACTGCGCATCGGTTTTTTCTGATTGATCACTAAAGAGATCGCACACGGTCTAAAAGACTGAGTTCTCTATCAGTAATATCTAATGCTTGGCCACCTTATTTTAACTTGAGTTCATTATCTATCAATTTTTGGGTCTGGAAGAGTCCCGTCGTAAGTATCATTTGTGTTCTCTGTGAGCAAGCAAGCGGCGCCGGCCTGGCATGCCGTACATTCTCCTATGTAGTAACATGATCTGTTATTCCTTCAAAAATGTGCGAGGATAAGCGCTCTCCTCTTACAACTTTCCTGTTTGAATATACAAAGCAATAACTAGTTGTGCTCGCCTAAGAGTCAGTTGGTCTCTTATGTCTGGCTGAGAAGGTACATCAGCGACTACAGTCCTTTTCAAGTGTATGTGTTTAAGACCGCTTATGATTTTTATCAGTCATTATTTTTGTGCGGTAATAATAAAAATCTAACATTCTATGAAGAAATCATCTACTCTTCTTCCTGTCAAAAAACTTTTGAAAGAAGTTTGCATAAACTACTTGAAAATTTGTGCTACATAGCAAAATTTGCCTAGGAGCATAAAAGTAAAAATTACGAAGTTGGTACGAATTTCCAAAGTAGAAAGTCAAGCACAGAAGAATGATGGGCCAGGAAGATGCCTTTTGTTCCTGGAAACAAAACAGAAAGACCTGAACGTGCTGTGAAATATGCTCAAAACATATTTGTAGAGGCCACACAGTTATTACACGTTTCGATTGTTCCAACGTTCAAGATGACGAAAAGAAACATGATGAATATTAAATGTTTTATAACAAAAAATGTATTTTTAACTCACAATGTCTAGTTTACTTTTCATTTTAACGTAAAGTTTTTTGCATTTGAACTGAAATACTGTACTCTGCCGCCTATAAATGTTTCTAAAAACAGATTCAGTTAACTAATATTTTAGACTATTTTAACTCATCTTTATTGATGTAAAACCATTGTATGAACATAAATGCATTTAAAAATAAAGAAACAGTTGAATAAAAATATATATTTTGGCGTATTTTTGCCTGTTTATCCAACACAGTCAAAATGACCATGCGTGACCTCTTACGTCACAAACCACCGCATGACCCCTTAAGGGTTAATGGCTTGATCAGCAGCAACATGAATTAAGTGGGGTATATCAGTGACATGTAGAATGTGTGGTCCACTGTCATCATTCTGAATGTTCTAAAACAATGCTTTCAGATATGCAGCACTATCTGCTGCTATACAGAGAACATTGGCCCATTTTTTTTCCAATCTTTTCCATAACTCGTCGTAGAACTGACGCAATAGTAACGCTGTTAGCGACTTTTACAAAAGAAACGTCTACTTAAAAGTCTACAGGCAGTCCCCAACTTTCGTACAAAATGCGTTCCCGAAAACGTGTACGAAAGTCAAATGTACAAAAGTCGAACAATAGACTTATGTTATAATGGGGGTTCCGTTCTCAGAGAGTCAAAAATATTATAAAATCTCTAATTATGGTATAAATGTTTAGTTTTTTGAGCAGGGGCCATTTAGACACAGTCGTCAATTTTATAATATAGAGGTAGGGCAAAATGCAATGAAATATTTAAATAATTGCAAAAATAAACACTGCTGTACAGAAAAAGATGGCAATGCGGCAGAAACTGTTGGCTGGCAGCCAGAACCACCACCACTCGAAATGTTCGTTCGTCATTTCACTGACGTAGTGAAGTCCGAATTCTGCATATGAAAGGTGGTTCAGGGGTGTCAATGCACAGGCGCACTTATCCCAGCTCTGCCAGGCGAGAGGTAGCCCAAGTCTCCCACCAGTCGCGCTCTGACTATAATGGAGATTATGTCGTTATTTTCCTCATCTTCACATGCAAAAGTGCCCTTATCAGGCACAGATCTCCCTTATATTTCTCTACCCTTATCAGGGATAATTCCCTCTTCTACTTCACGGCCAGGGCCATTTGTGTATCACATCATTGGAGATGGAAAATGTCTTTTTCGAGTGTTATCGTACGGCTTATATGGACTCCAGGAAGAGCATGCGTTAGTACGCAATCGAATAGTAACCCACGTTGCTAAGAACTGGGCATATTACAGCAGTTTCGTTATTGGCGATACATCTTACGGTGTCTCAATAAAATTAGTAAATGATTATGTAAATCACATGAGTAAGAATGGGATACATGGAGGCCATTTGGAATTGACAGTTGCTTCAAGCATTTTCAATATTTTTATTAACTTGCAAAACTCAAATGACCAGAGTATCATGCACTTTGGCTCTGAAGGTGGTAGGAAAAAGAGAGTATCTTTATTATACACGGGAGATGATGACACCGGTCACTATGATGTGGTTGTAGTAGATAAAAAGGAATGGAATAGATTAAGAAATTGAGAAAACTAAAGGTACAGGGCCAAAAGGAAGGCTATTAGTGAATGTAATTTAACAAAGCTTGATCACGTTGCCGATAATGATGTAGATAATCGAGAAATTAGTGTAAATACAAACGACTATAACAATGACTTATCAACATCCAATCATGCTGGCGATGATGACTTTGATAAAGAAGAAAGTAAAAGGCAACGATCTATGGGGGAATCAAAGGAAAAAAATGACAGTGAATCCGAGAAGCAAACAAATAAAAAGGTTTATAACACCCGGTACAGGGAAAAAAAGAAAGCGTGCAATACAGAAGGAATTGAAAATAATACCAAAGCTGAAATAGACGAAAGAAAAAGAAAGTCACAAAGTAAACAACAGGTTGTAGATAAATGGAAAACGATAATAATAGGAGAAAAAATTCCAAAAACAGTGGAAGACGAACAAAAACGTATTAAGCACCGTGAACGTCAGCAACGTTATCGTGCAAACCATCAAGGACAGTCGACGACTTTAAATCGTGAACAACAACGACGTTACCGTATGAATAATGCAGAACATTCTACTGCTGCTAACCGTGAACGAGAGAAGCATTACATCAGTGCAACAAATTATTACTGCAACGGCGAGAAAGAAATAATCGAGCTCGAATACAGCGTGAAAATACTTATTATGGTGACAATACTCCCGATAATATTGAATCGTTATTAATCGGTGTCCTGTCAGTTAAATGCAATCACTGTAGAGCATTACCACTTCAAATGGAATCCGGCAGACCTAAAAACAACTGTTGTCACAAAGGTAAAATAAAAATGGATCCGTTGCCTGAACATCCAGAACCACTGAAAAAACTATTTTTGGAAAACAATGAAGAGACACGGCATTTTCAAAATAACATTCGCTTCTAAAATAATTCCTTCGCCATGGCCACTTTTTGCCTGAGAGGCGACCATACGCGGAGTTGGATGTGTAAGAATTCGTGGTGAAGTTAATGCATGCGCTGCTACCAGTGTAATTCCATATGAAGGTCAGCGACCACTGTTCGCTCAGATTTACATCTACGATAATGAAACGGCTCTCACATTCAGAACGTCAAATAATTGCTGAGCTTCTATTGTTAAAACAATTCAAGAAGTGATGGAAACCAATCCATATGCACAGAGACACAAGACACTGTTTCAACGATATCAGGAAACGGGTGATGGTGACATTCGATTGCAATTCATCAGATTACAGTCAGATGATCGCCGTCGATATAATCAACCATCTCCTAACATCGCTGAAGTGGCTGTTATTGTATTCACTGGTAAAGAAGGTAACGTGCCCACAAAAATAGATTTTGTGGCATATCTCAAACATCAATTTGTTTCAACAACAATACGTAAACTCTCCTGTCATAACAAGCCAATGATGTTTCCGCTGTTGTTTCCTATAGGAATGCCAGGTTATTCGGCAGACTTGATGAACATAAATGCTACCAACCAATGTCACGGAACAGCAGTTCAGTATTTCGGTCAGAGATTCGCAATAAGATCAAATGAATTTAATCCGGTACTAATATCTGGCCGTCTAACTCAGCAGTATGCCATTCACAGTCACATCGTTATCGAATGGAATCGGTTGAATTACATTAGGACTCACCAACAATTTTTTCAACGGGAAACGTTTCAAGGATTGGCTGATCACGTGCAAAATAGTACTGCAAACACATCAGACAGGATCCGTTTGGGAAATGCCGTAGTTTCACCATCATCGTATGACGGGAGCCCAAGAGTCATGCAACAACTTTATCAAGATTCGATGGCACCGGATTTTTTCATCACGTTTACAGCAAATCCACAGTGGCCAGAAATTAAGGAGTACCTGAGAATGATGCCACCGGGCACGACTGCTTCGGATATTCCGTATTTTGTAGTGAGGGCATTCAATATGCGATTTACTGTATTTGTTAAAGAAATTGCTTCCAGTGAAGTGTTTGGACAGGTTCTTGGATATGTATACAATGTCGAGTTTCAAAAAAGAGGCTTACCGCATGGCTATTGTTTATTCACTCTTAATCCGTGCGAAAAATTGTTGACACCGGCGGCAATCGATAGATTCATTTGTGCCGAGATTCCTGATAATATTCCCGGAAACTCACAAAAAAGTAATGAAAAACATGTTACATGGACCCCATACAGAATCAACACCATGTTGGAATGAAGCGACAGGAAAATGTTTGAAAAAATTTCAATTCGCGTTTGTCGATGAAACCGACGTCGCGATAATCGACACGAATTATATTTGTATAACGCTCGAATAAACAGGAGGGCTGTTCCCGTAGATAACACTGTTCGACAGCATTTTTGTTTCCTGAACTTTGAAGGGTGATTCTTTATGATTTCGGCACGCTGAAAACAAATCCGCAGTCCGTTTTTTTCCATCACCCTCCATTTTTTTTAAAATTGCAAAAAGCTATTTTTTCAGTCGATTTTTTCTCGAAATTCTTAGATGGCAACAAAAATGATAACGCAATCTGATTTGCGGCTTATTACTCCAAAAGGTTGCTACTATGAAGAAAAAAATACATCAGTTCAAAAATAAATTACTGTAGAAGCCACAAGCACAAAACTCTGACATTTTTGTGAAAAAATGGGAAAAAACGGAAATTTTTGAAATTGAAAATGACATAACTCTCCAAAAAGAAATCGTAAAAAAATTTTGTAAGCGTATATTTGAAGCTTATTTTCCCTATTTTAAGTCACTTTTTCAAGAACTGAATTATGATCATTTGTTAAAAAGTTATTAGCATTTGAAGCACCTAGAAGCGCATGGCTCGAAGAGTCCACGGTTAGATTCGTCGCCGCTATAACCACCGCTAGGCTGCGACGTAATCTATCTGTAGAGTCTTCTCAGCTCACACATTGCGCCGCATCAAATGCAATAACTTTTCAACAAATAATCAAAAATAAGTGTTTTCCTGGTTCCAGTAAATTATTCTTCATCAAATATTCTTTTAAGAATTAAAATTATTTTTGCACATTGAAAACAAAAGTAGATTTTTATTCTTCAAAGAAATGTTGTAATAGGTATATATTTATTTCCAGGATAATTATATAAACTGCATCATTGAGTTCAATAACGACAATTCTATAAAATATAATAAAGGTTAATATTCTAACATCGAAAATATTTCAATATTATTACGTAGAATAAAATAAGGTAAATCTCTCTAGTAGAATCATAATCTTACACCGATATATCTTACTTTGATTAAAAGAGCGATGTCGCGTTCACAACTGTTTCTTTGCTTTTTTAATCAAAAAATATTTCCATGTCAGACGCGTAAAAATAACACTGTTAAACACAATCTTTGTTCCCTTAAAAATCTTAGGTGATTCTGAGCTTTTTTATGCTGAATCCGAATTTACTTTAAAAATTTTTGTCTCACGTATAGATTTCGAGAAATGAGAGTAGTAGTATTTACTCCGTGATGATGGTGAATTGTGCCTAATCTTGCATAAGCTATTCAACCAGTTCCACATTCTGTTGACTTACCAGTGCCAAGACCACCAACGAATTCAGATTTGGAGAGCAGAGATGAAGAGCTGATGTTTGTAGAAAAAAATAGTTATGATAAAGATGTTGCAGCTGATGATTCAAAAAGCCCCCATTTAGTTACTCAATCACAGTTAAACGATCTTGTCAGAGATCTCAATCTATCAAAAATTCAGACAAGAGCTTTTAGCCTGTCGCCTTCAAGGATGGAATCTTCTTGAAAAGGAAACCAAAGTAACTGCTTTTCGAAACCGCCAAAAACACCAAATTAACTTTTTCTCAGAATGCGGCGAACTAACTTTCTGTAACAATGTAAATGGAATAATGAAATGCCTGGGACAAGATCTTAAACCAGAAGAATGGCGACTTTTCATTGAATCATCAAAAATAAGCTTGAAAGCTGGACTTCTTCACAATGGTAACACTAAACCATCCATCGCACTTGCACATTCAGTCAATATGAAAGAAACTTATAAAGATATGAAGTCCCTCTTAGAAAAAAATAATTATGATAAGTATAAATGGAATATATGTGGTGACCTTAAGGTAATAGGAATTCTTCTTGGATTACAAAGTGGATATACAAAATACTGTTGTTTTCTCTGTGAATGGGATAGTAAAGCGAAAAAGGATCATTACGTGGTTAAGCAGTTACCTGATCGTGAATGTTTAACGCCAGGAAAAAAAAATATTAAAAATAAACCATTGGTGAACCCACAAAAAGTATACTTGCCATCATTACACATAAAGCTTGGGCTTATGAAAAACTTCGTGAAGGCAATGAATCGTGATGGTCCAGGTTTTCAGTACCTCCATAGTAAATTTCCGAAGATTAGCGAGTCCAAACTGAAAGAAGGCATTTTTGTTGGCCCTCAAATTAGGCAACTACTTTCAGACACAAAATTTGAAGAATCTTTAAACCAGACTAGATTGGATTTAAGCAGGTTACAGAAAATGTTTTGGGAAAAGTGAAGTCTTCAAATTACGAAAATATTGTGGCAGCAATGCTACAGGCATATCATAATTTAGTTTGTTATATGACCCTTAAATTACATTTTCTGGATTCCCATCTGCATTTTATTCCTGCCAATTTGGGCGAAGTCAGTGACGAACATGGAGAAAGGTTCCACCAAGATATTTCCACCATGGAACAACGATATAAAGGAAAGTGGAGTTCTCCCATGTTAGCTGATTATTGTTGGTGTCTCAGCCGAGAAATTCCACAGTCGTCCTACAAGAGGAAGTCATCAGCCAAAATATTTTAGGTAAGAGAAGGCATATTTCACTTTTCTTATCGTAAACACAACTATGTTCATTTCTCAAAAAGTATACGTGATACAAAACTTTTAAAAACAGATTAGTATTCAGCACAAAAATGTCTATAAGAAACACCTATTTTAGCAGAGGAAACAAAAAAAAACTTTTCATTTGTTGGACAGTGTAATATGATGGTAGTTCCATATAATCCATACTTACTTCTCAAATACGATTGCCATATCAATGTTGAATACTGCAGTTTGATGATGTCATTCAAATACATTCACAAATACATCACCAAAGGACACGATAGGATTAAAGTCCGCGTACACGGTGAAAACGAACAAATTGATCAAGAGTTACATGATAAAGTCAGCGATTACATTGATAATTGATATGTGAGTGCCATGGAAGCGGCTTGGCGATTACTTGAAATACCTATGCACGGTAGCAGTCATTCGGTTGTTCGGTTACCCGTACATTTACCCGGTCAACAAAACATCACCTTCATAGAAGGCCGAGAAGCTGAAGTGATTACGGCTATGCGAGCAACTACTAAATTAACAGCTTTCTTCGTATTGAATCGATGCGATCCTCATGCAAGAGAAATGAATTACATGGACATACCGAAGCACTATACTTGGAATGAAAACAATCGTTCTTGGTGTCAGCGTCGCCGTGATAATCGAATTATAGTCAGACTTTATTCCGTGTCGCTGAAAGATTCTGAATGGTTTTTCTTCAAGATTCATCTCAGAAATGTCAAAGGGGTCACCAGTTTTGAAGAACTCAGGTCATTTGATGGCATGGAGTATAGAACATTTAAAGAAGCTGCATACGCACGCAGTTTTGGTGTAGATCAAGGCGATACTGAAAAAATCATGCGAGAAGCCAGCTCCACGATGATGCCTCAGAATCTTCATGCATTTCTCGCATACTTGATTTTAACCTGTGAGAATATCGACGGAAAGAAAATGTGGAAACAGTTTAAGGCAGTGATATGTGAAGGGACAGATGAACATAGGGGCATTACTGACATAGAAAGTCGATTAAATGGTGAAGATCGAACATTAAGTGACTTTGGAATTGATGTGTTGAGCGGTTATGTACCTGACGTGTTCGATGATGATACAACTGCTGAAGAACACAGAAACATCGCTGAACAGATGATGAGTCAATTGAGTGACGATCAGTGGTCAATTTTCAGTGAAATCAGTTCAGCTCTTGCCGATACGAATTTTCCCCAAAAATTGTTCTTTATCGACGGACCTGGCGGTACAGGCAAGACTTTATTATACAAGTGCCTATATCATCACCAAAAGCACTCGCATAAAAAAATCGTTTCAGTAGTCTGGACGGGAATTGCCGCAATTCTTCTCCCAGGTGGAAAAACAGCTCACCATGTCTTTAAATTGCCTCTTCATATGACTGCAGACGGAAACATAGATCCCGTCCCCTTAACCAAGAAAGCGGAACAACTCTTAACAGAAGTTGATTTTGTTATTTGGGACGAAGCTTCCATGATTCCGTCTGTAACTTTACAAATGATCGACGTGACACTCCGAGACATTATGAGAACTAACGAGACCTTCGGAGGCAAATATATACTATTGGGCAGCGATTTCCGTCAGATTTTACCTGTAGTGAAAAAGGCAGGGAGGCGCCAGGTAGTGGAGGGAACATTAACCAGTTCTCCTCTCTGGCCTTTATTTAAACGCTTTACTCTAAAGCAAAACATGTGAGCAGACGCCGAATCCTTCAGTCAGTGGCTGTTGGACATTGGCAACGGTAAATTAGATCGATTGATTGTTCACCCAGAAATGCTGTGCTCAAAAGATTTAATCAACGCTGTCTATAGCCTGGCCGTTACTGAAGAGTCGCTGAGAACCAGCGTACTTCTTCCTCCGAGAAACAATGAAGTAAATTCATTGAACGAAAAAGTTTTGGATAGATTACCAGGAGACGAAATTATCTGTGAGGGATACAGTTGGGCAACAGCCGTAGATGGAGACGGCACAGACAATAATGAAATCATGTTACATTACCAACCCGAATATCTGGCATCTCTATCTCCTCCCGGTTTACCGCCTCAAAAGTTAAAGTTGAAAGAAGGCGCTATCGTGATGTTAATTCGAAACATTTGTATCAATGATGGCTTATGTAACGGCACTCAATTAATCGTATGGAGAACTGATAGATCAATTCTTTACTGTTCAATATTGACAGGTGACAAACAAGGAAATGTCGTTACGATATCCCGAATCTCTTTAAATACTCGAGATAATCATGAGTTACCTTTTATTCATAACAGAAAACAATTCCCCATGCGGTTAGCCTTTGCTATGACAATCAATAAATCTCAAGGCCAAACATTTAACCGAGTGGGCATTCACATCGATCAGAGTAAGCCAATATATGGTCACGGTATACGTGGCCCTCTCTCGGTGTCGATCCATGGCCAGCCTGAAAATCAAAATTACAGGAGCTAAAAACGACACAGAGACTCACACGATTCAAAATATTGTGTACGATGAAGTATTAAGAAATCAGTAGATAGTAGGGATGTACCGAATATTTGAAAACTATTCGGTATTCGGCCATTTTCCCACTATTCGGAATTTGAGAAAATGGATATTTGGTTTGGTATTCAAATTTGTTTAAAATTTACTAAATGTCAAACTGAATCACAATGGATGAAGGGAGCACGCGAAGCACGCGGAGCCCCCATCGGGATTGGCGAGCGCAGCGAGCAGGGGCGGAGCCCCTAGTGTGTGTGTGTGTGTGTGTATATAAATACTACGGAAGAGGAAAGGTAAGTAAGGATATTTAGGGCAACTAGGTGTTGAAGGAAACCCAGTGAACACTTACCGGAAGCAGAGCCGCTGGGGTGTTGGAGAGACACATTTGTAGAGTTTAAAGCTTTCGGGATGATCCCTTCGTCAGCACAAGAGAGACACAACTGATATGGCAGTGACACTGGGGTGAAGGTGTGGGGGTGGAAGGGAAGGGAGCGCGGAAAGGTCGGGGATTGGAGGATGTAGAAGGGGGAGAGGGGAAAGAGAGGATAGAAAGAAGGAAATATTAACGGATATTGAGGCCGGGAGGAGAGAAAGAGTTTAAGATTAGGATATGGGCCAGTTCCCATTGACAGATTTAGGGGGCGGAAGCATCATACGGGAGGGCCCGGATGGCCCTCACCGTGAAACAAACATTGAAACTGAGATTGTGGTTATTCGCATGCACGGCCACGGGTAGCTGTCGTTTAAGACTAACGCTGTTGCGATGGCCGTTCATGCGAATGTTGAGGGAATTGCTGGTGAGTCTGACGTAAAAGGCGGGGCATTGGGTGCAGGTTAGTAAGTAGATGACGTTGCGGGTGGTACAGTTGGTAGGGGATGTTATGGGGTAGGTGGTGTTGGTGGTGGGGTTTGAGAATGAGTTGGAGGGTGGGTTTATAGGGCATGTTTGGCATCGTGGTCTGCGGCCCTGCAGGGTGCAGAGGAGTGGGTGATGGGGGTTCTTTTCTCCACAAGATGTTGGCAAGGTTAGGAGGTCTGCAGAAGGAGAGGATTGGGGGTGTGGGGAAGGAGACCTGGTTGGGGGAGGAAGTGAGGATTGGGTGGGCTGCCTTTAGGATACTTTTTAGGGTATCGTGGATGCTGGGATAGAAGGTGGTGATTAGGGTGAGTTGGGGGGTAGAGTCGGGGGTTGCGGGGCGGTTGCAGTGTAGGTTAGGGGTGCTAGGTGCGACTGCCCGTCGGATTTGGTCCCGAATCAGGTCCGGCGGCTATATATATATAAAGGGAAATGCTGTTGTTAAAGTAATGGAACAGTGTCTAACAATTTGAAGTCAGGATCAAAATTTAACAAAACCAATGCATGAGTACTGAATTGATTCTTTTTTTCAATCCACTCATTTGGTTACTTTTGTTTAAAGATAAAATATAAATTTTAAGTTTTCCTTTCAAACTACATAAGTACGGCGATGCTGTATTATTTTATCATTAGCCTTCGCATTTTCTGCTAATTAGCATTGAATTTTTCATTCTAATGTGCTTCAAGTCAGTCAAATGTGGTTTTTTGCCAGTCATGTTTAATTACTGACCCAGAAAAATGTCCATCTAGTTTACGACTTGAATATAAGTTGAAGGTAGGGTTTGACTGGCATAAAAAAGCAAGAAATTTTTCGACTTGTACTTGAACATATACAGTACTTTGTATACGAGAAAGTAAAAAAAGTCACACGGTTTTGACTGCTTTGCTGAAGGTGCTCTCACATTCCCATCTAGAACATGGTAGCTCTAGGTAAACCAAATTTAAAAAGCATCATGCATAATTTCATAGTGAAAAATCGACACCTATTGGCAATAATTCCGTAGAAAAGGAGCCCTGAAATAAATTATAAGATTTTCAGAGATGAGTTTTGAATTTGATGACAGATACTTCGAGTATTTTCACTTTAATGAGTTTTCTTCAATTACAGTAAAACCTCTTCATAACAAAATTGAAGGGACCCAATTTTTGGCACTTTGTTGTAAGGAGGTTCTTTGTATGGAGGTTTTTTCAGATTCATTGTATATACGTATTAGCGTATTACTGCTGGTTATAATTTAGTTCAACACGAATATTTTAATTAAAGAATGATTCCAAAATATTCACTTTATGATAAAAAGCAATATATTATTTTTTCATTCCTGTAACATAGATCAATTTTCATAGTAAAAACAATCTACTCTATATTGGTGACTGCAAAGAAATACAGAAAGAGATGGAAAAATGAACTTCAATGAAAGAGACTTAAACAAGATAAAAGATGATGAAATAAGTATAAGAAAATAAAACCTTATTTAAGTTCCGTAGTAGAATCGAGAAAAAAGAACGGAGGTTGTCAAACTTGCAGAAACTATTTCCAAATACGGCATATCTCTTTCTTTTTCGATATGTTACATTCCTGAAAAACTCCACGAAACTCCACCAATAATTAATGATGCGTAAAACGCAAAGCTTAAGCATTTGAACTACGCCTTACCTGAGCAAATACCCCAATGATCCTGAATAGGAAGAGTCAAGAGTTGAGGGTTCAGTTTTTTCCCTCAAGACTTCCCTGCCATCAAAAACATAGATAGAATAAGATAGTATAGAGCTTTAGCCGTCGAATAAAGCAAAAAAGAAGAAAATCGGTCCATATTTATGTATTTTAATGAATGAAGGAAAAAATCTTGCACTCTGAAAAATTGAAAATCCCGTGTAAACTTATAGGAAAATATAATTGTCTCTTGGATTCGAACCGGAACACTTTAGCAAACGAAAATATTTTTCCACAGCCAGTAGAAATGAAACGCCATTTACCGCATATCTTTACGACGAACGGTTCTCGAGAAATATGCCGACATAATTACGCAAGGCTTCATACGCACAGATGGATGCATGCACGCAGCTTCACTACGTGCATAATGCACTTAGGTAAATATTTTTACAAATTAGAATAACGTAACAATATTGTTTCAGGCCTGACTATGAGAGAAAACGTGAGGAAATGCGATTCATTCCACATATAAAAAATTTCGCATAGCCTTTTCCGTGATTTTTCTCCGCGAAAGAGCAAAACGTAAGACCGCGAAAGACAAAACTGGTTGCAAATGCAGAACCGCGACAGATTGAAATACACGATAGGTAAAGCCAGGTGGAATCTAGCCACCGTAAAAACATTATTACTAAGGCATTACCAGTTTTCTAATATTTGCCTATTTATTGATGTACTATTGTTTCTAATGCACATGCCCATTCTAATATTTTAAATATGTAAAGTCAGTAGAAAGTTATCCAAGTTTAGATCATTAATAGGGATAGCTCTGTAGCACAAACTCACAGGAATGACAAAATACATTATTTATAATGTTTTTGTCATAAAATAAACTTAGTTAGCGGAAACACCCTTTTACAAAATGTTTAGTGTTGATATAAATTACAAACAATAATAATAATAATAAAATGCAAATATGGTGATCTTGAAAAAACCTCTACACAAAGAACCTCCTTACAACAAAGTGACAAAAATTAAGTCCCTTCAATTTCGTTATAAAGAGGTTTTACTGTACCATTCACAAAAAGCTTCAAAATGGCAGTGATTGTCAACAGCAAAGCAAGGAATAAAGAAATTATCCTTTCTCCTAATCAAAGTTTCTATGGCAGACAAAAAGTGCCAAGACATCAAAAATCAAATTCCATGCATTATAAGTGCAAATGTGGTGCAGAAAAGTCTCACCACCAATGAATCCCCGCAACCTGTTTCACATTTGAAAATTAAGTGAACAACAGCTCCATAAATAGACGGTGATAGAAAACAATTCACCTCATATGCTCCTTCAAGTGGCCATTCTGAGTGAAAGCCTTTTTACAAACTTCACATACAAATCTCCTTTCTTCTAAATGAGTCCTCTGATGACGGATCAAACTTGGCTGATGAGAAAACTTCTTTTCACAAACCTAAGATTAACAAAGAGAAACTGTAATCATACAGTCAAAAAGATTTATTAATATTTATAGAAAATTAGGTTAATAGTAAAAAACACCAATTTTTCTGGCTGTATATTCCAAATCTGTTTGTACTTAGGTAACAGCATAATCAATCATGCACTTCAGTAAATTAAAACATTAACTTGATACAATTTGCTGAAAATAAAACTAATAAGATAGAAAGAAAATAAGAGCTATCAGAAAATTCTTATCCAAAAATTGATGAAATGACTTTTATTGAGTGCACACAAAATATTTAAACAAAATTTATACAGAGAAACTCACCTTGCAACAAAAAGGCTTATCTAAGTGGATATTAAGATGAGCATTTAGGCCAGTTTTAAAACGAAATGTCTTTTTGCATACAGGACAGGAGAAAGACTTCTCATCTTGGTGTATACTCATGTGAGACTTCAAGTAGTATGGCCGTGCAAACATTTTACCACATATTGAACAAGCCACAAACCTCTCTTTCTCATGCACCTTAAAACCAACAAATCATATATTTGACAAAAAAATTCAACTGGATACACAACAAATACAGAACTTGAATTGAGGCTTTGGAAATATATTTCCATTAAGGCAGTCATATGTAGAACATACAATGTATAAGTGGAGGCCATATGATTGCCGTTGTATAGATGACAATCTTTTTAGTACTTTTTTATAAAAAGAGCTAATGTATTCGGTTCATCTGTCTGTCTGACCATGTATAAAATAGCTCAAAAATTATGTAAGGATACATATACGATATAGTTCTACATTCAGACTAGATATGAAAAAAATTTGGGGTCTGCCTGTCTGTCAGTTTGCCTTTTAACAGTATATTAGAAAACCCCTTATGAACTATCTATGTGGGTCCATTATGGCTTTCGTATTGTTGGTCGTATTTACAGCAACAAATGTAAATAAACAATTATGCTATTAAGCAAAAGTAAGTGAAATTACACATTCATAAAATTTTACTCTATGAAATATTTTGTCGTTATTTAATGTTTTTGTTGTATTTGTATTGTTTTTGAAGAAACGTTTACGTGATATGCTGCTTAACATTATAATGCTACAATACACTGCTGTGAGATTAGTTAATTAATTTTTTAAAAAAGTAAAATTACATAGGTCTGAAAATGCATTTACATAATTAATGTATTGAATATTATTAAAGATGCAAAATTTTCCAGATAGGTTGGTCTGCAGGAGAATGTTTTTTTTATTTTAGTATTCTTAAAAAAAAGCACCTTATGTAATTTGCTCTGCAATTCTTTCCCGACTTGTAATTCATATGTCATAGGTAGTATTAAGACAACTTGGGCATAATCTGGGATAATAAGCTACAATTAGACACCATGCAAAAACGTTACACATCTTGTGTCCTATAGTAAGAGGAGTATTGAATAGTATGTACGTATTCTATACATCACCTTATCATGTGTTAAAACAAAACCACTTGCAATTTTTATCAGTGAGACAAAATGAGATTTGCTATCTAGGTAATGTAACACATTTGCAAACAATAGATTTTGTTGAATTATTCGAGCAATTCACTGGTGTATCTTAAGTGCTCTTTAAGTGATTATCTATAGATATCTATAAAGTAGTGTTTGAATGTATGTTATTTTATATCTCATCAACTACAGCACGTAGAAATATGAGGAAGGTGTCATTTTAACTGGAATAAAGAGTTAAGTGGCGTAGTCAGGTTTTTATACTGATGTGATTGACCATTCTAGTTTTTTAAAATATTTTCTTCTTTTTGAATAACATAGGGATGAGTGCAGCTTATTTTTCATTTGAATTTTAAAATTAGTGAGAGAAACAAACTTGAGACTTAGATGGTTCTATGAAGGGAAGAATAAAGTTCATTTTCTTTTTAAGACAGAATCCAAATCCTGATCGAATTAGTGTAAAAAATGCATTTAGAATCAGAAACATACATGATTTTATCATTTTTATGACAATGCCAATTATAAGCTACCATCACAACTCCCACTGTCGACGAAGTTGAGAGTCCAATGCAATTATATGCAAAACATTTTAACATAATATTGTTTTTCAATCTGTGCACAATTTTGCTTTGTTTACATGGCAACCAAATATTTGTTGATTTTAACTGAAATATTACTAATAAACGTTTTTAGTGATATTTTTGTATGGCGTAGAGTTCTCCAAAGCAAACTTTTTAAAACTACATAACAAATAATTAGACGTAGATTTTCCACAAATTGCGATAGGATAAATCGTTTCATTGTTTCCCAAGTATTGTTGATATAGACAGATAAACAATTTTCTCATAACAGAACTCATGGATAAGAGAATCGAGCTAATACAAAATTTTCGTGCTTCGAGTTCTCCAAAGCAAAATGTTTTTAAAACTACATAACTTAAATAACTAGACGTAGATTGCCCATAAATTGTGATTTCCATACCCCTGAAGACAAAACTTCACATAGGTATATAATTTTACCCTGCGGATAACATACACAATATGGCGATAAAAATTTGGGCGGAGGGAGTGCTTAAATAAATAATTATTTTCTCATAAGTTTACATGTAATTTTTGATTTCTCAGAGTGTAAGGTTTTTTCCATCTTTCATCAAAATACCTAATTATTGACAGGTTTTCTTCGTTTTTAGTTTTTTGACGGTTAAAACTGTGTACTATCTTATTCTTGCTATGTTTAGGTGTTACACATTCAAAGTTTTAGATTCACTAAATCCATTGAAATTCAACAGGCACTTCTGCTAGTGATAACATGTGTGTATTATGAATTGAGTAATTATTTGATATCCAAAATTGTGACTGATAGTCTTGTCTGCAAAAGTCAAAAAGTAATAACTCAATAAATACATGATTTCACTTACCCTCTCATGATTTACCAGGCTGGATTTTGCAGTGAAAGAACTTGGACAAATAGAGCAGAGATAACGTTTTTTCAATGTGTGACTCACAACGTGATTTTCAAGAAGTATTTTGCTTCCATAGAATTTGCCACAAAAAGGACAACCAAAACAGTATCTGGTTTTTTCTTCATCTGATATTGCTGGATCAATGCTCATTTTTTCTGAACGAGTAACTAAATGATTAATAAGAAAACCCTTATTGGAAAAAAAAACATTCCACAATGAGCACAACCAAAACACCTGGTTTTAAAAAGATTTAACCTTTGCAACTCTTTCCATTCGAATATTAATTTTTCTTTTCCTCAGTAGCTATGCTTGTAATTTGAACTTGAGGAATCCAACAGCTCCTGATCCACGTTTATGGTATATTCAAGTTTTACTAAGAACTTCTGTTGTAAAATGATGTGAGATTAAAAAATACTATCACTTTCATTTTCTATTTCTTGGATTGATTTTGAAAATTGAGAATCACTCAAGTCCTCTCCTATGCCATTGGTATAATCTATTTGTTGTGGAGATTCATTTTTAACAATGAGTGACTAACACAGCATCAATTTTCTTCAAATGATCTAAATTATTGGGCATCAGATGATTCCTTCCCTATGCATTATAGAGTATCACTAACTTTTCTCAATTTTGAAAACAGCTAGGTGACTTTTGATATACAAATGGGTATAATACAGGATCTTCCGTTTTTCAATACCTGGAAACAAAAAAATTGTAAACTTTTAAACTAGTGTAATCATGCATTCAATTTATGATAGGTTAATATTATGCAGATTTTACTCCAAGAATAAATATTATAATATACAATGAAGGATGACAATGGCTAATCCTAATAGAATTTCCTAAGAGTGAAAAAGTGAAAACATGACATTTTTGGCTCCCAGACTGAGTTGGGCTTACAGCATAAAAGAAAATAACAGAATCTGTATCATTCAAAATATTGGGTTGGGCAAAAAGTTTGTGCATGTTCTAATAGGTGGCAGTATAGTCTTATTAACATGTACTTAATGTAATTGACACCAAATCAAGCATTCATACGACAAGTAGACATTGTAAGCAACACACAAATACATTTAGGAATTTTACAATCATAAATATTTTTTATCAAAAACAGTGAAAATCAAGTGCATTTGTGTCATGTGATGCTTTATGAATTCAAATAGGAAATAACCATACACAGATGCAGTAAAAACATTTGTGAAATGTATGAAGGTGGTTTAGCTATTCAAACCTATCAAAAGGGGCTCAAGAGATTCCCAGAGGGTCATTTTGGCATGGAATATTGCCCATACTCGGAATGCCCTTCCAAGGTAACTGACAATAGAATTCAGACTTGAATAAAAAACAATCCACAGCAGACATCAAGTGAAATTGCAAAGATTATGAGAATATAGAAATTGATTTTGCTCAACCACCTGCAGAATATGGGTATGGTCAGTAAGTGAGATGTTTGGGTCCTAAATCTGATCATGAAAAAGAAATTAATGGACTGTATTTCTGCATGTGATTCCTTATTAAGCCATGTGGAAAAGGAGACATTTATACGAAGGGTAGCAATGGTAGATCAAAAATGGGAACCTGACTGCAATGGGGAGAGAAAACAGTGGTGAGAAGAGGCATCCCTCCACACTGCAGAGTCAACATTAAACCCAAGAAAGGTGATGCTCTGCATTTGGTGTCATTTCAAGGGAATTCTCTAAAATGAGCTGCTCAGCTCCAATTAAACCATCAATGCAGAAAAGTATTGCATCTAACTCAAGAAACTGAAGCAAGAAATAGCCCAGAAACATCCACCTCTATCAAATAAGAAACGGGTAGTTTTTAACCACATCAGCATGCAATCATGTTTGGTGACAAACAGTGCACAAAATTAAGAGGAGTGCACTCATTCATCCTCCTCATTCTCAATGTCAAACTTCAAAGCTGCCTCATTGGCAAGAACTTCCAACTTTCTGAGGATATCGAAAAACATAAAAGAATTTTTTATTCAATGCAATAATGACATAAAGCTACCTAGTAGATGGGAAGAGATTATAAACTAAGAGGTAAATTATGTAATTGGGCAAAAATATTTTACAACTGAATTTTAACATTTTGTATCAGTGAAATATATGCATAAATGTTTTGAGAAATGTGGAAACAGGTGAAAAAATCTGTTATGACGGGAATCGAACCAGGGTCTTCCACTTGCCAGGTGGATATTCTACCACTGAACTATCATAGCAGACAAATTCTCCTGTTTCAGAATGGGAATATTTTCTTAGGTTGGGACCAGGCTAGCCATGCTATTATCAACCAGCACCACTGGATGTCCTCAAAGAGATACATCGAAGATAACACCTCTCAAATAGTGAGAATGCCTATGATATAATTGATGGAATGGATGATCCTAATACCTTTATGCAACAGGTATAAGCTGTCATGATGGGATTTTTTCACCTGTTTCCACATTTCCCATCATTTCAGCTTATGCTTGTCACATAAAGATCTTAGGATTATCCATTCCATCAATTACGAATATTTTGGCCAACCCAATAGAGTGCTTCATATAATCAAATTCTTATCCCAAGAATAAATTTTTGCCTTCCTAATCCATTACATAGCTAAACGTGTCTATATGTAATGGATTCAACTGCAGTTTTCAAAGCCAAAATAAACAGCTTTCAAATCTTTTGAAAAACCATAAATTTTCTATAAAGATGACGGATCATCCACTTGCAACAAAATTCCTTTTTTTTTCTCGATTAACTGCTTAGTTGCAAATTTCTATGCAGTCAGTCTTCAACTGTCAAAGTATCATGCTCAATTCGCTTAAAATTTCTCAATTTTATGAAAAATTTCTAAAAACTTATTTCCAAAAAGTTTAGGTAGTTTTCATGGGATGGCTTACATTCAGGACAATATGGTATCAGAAATTCAAACGCTTTCTTTGAAAAAGGATTTCAATCTTTCCCAGCGAATGCTGTTAGTGTAGATTTCTCGGGTTTTCCACCGGGTAAGGTCTCGCAGAGCGTTCCACATTTCGGCGTCAGACACATCTGCCATCTTCAGTAACTCCTGAGTGCCGCTTTCAAGTCTGGTCCTGGTTTATATTCCCTAGCTGGTTCGTCAGTTGTTGTCCCATTGGTTCCCACGCTGGCCAATGGCATTGGCATTCTTGCATCATCAAGGGGAAGAGGGGATCCCAGGTTCTACTCAGGGGGAACCCCATCCCTACTGAAATTGTTCTTGTTTAGTTTGATTTTGATGGCCTCCTTAACAAGAAGGTCCCAAAATCCATTAGACTTCGCCACTACTCTTGCCTCTAGAAAATTGATGTCGTGGTCCTCATTGAGGCAGGGTTCGGCCACAGCTGACTTATCAGGTTGAAAGAGCCTGATGGACCTGACATGTTCTTTGATTCGGGCTTCCACTGTCCGCCCCATCTGTCCTATGTATTCCTTCCCACAGGAGCAAGGAATTGGTAATTGGTAGTGCATTTTACACATGGTACATAATATTTGACATTTTTTCTCAACGAAATGTTCATCGAAAAATGAAAATTAAACAGCAGCACACTAATATTTAATAACCATCAGGGTTGTGGAGTCGGAGTCATGGAGTCGGTTATTTTTGGGTGGAGTCGGGATTGGAGTCTGAGTCAAAAAATTATTTTCACACTCCGACTCCAGCTCAGACTCAAGTACTTCAATAAGTTCGACTACAACTCCGACTTTATTAATAATTAATAGCATCGCATATGATCATATCTTTGATATATGCGCAAAGTGACTAACTAAAAAAATCACACCGATACTGCAACCCCAAATGTAATTTGGTTTTAACTTAATTCCTTTACATGAATGTTGGCAATATATACTTTTATTAATATGTATATTATAGGTAAGGCAAATAAAAAAAGTATTTAACTTTTATAGTTATCATTTGTTAAATGATGCTGAAAACTACAACGTTCTCAATAGCTACAAAATAAAAAATATTAAACATCAAGAACTTATTTTAATCACCTGGAAAAATGAACTTTATTAAATTGAATTTATTCTAAGAAAGAGGATTGCCTCAATTATATCTTCCTTCACTGCTGCTCTCAAGTCAGATCTTACGATTCGGAGGGAAGAAAACAAACGTTCTACACTTACTTGTGTTGGTGGTAAAGCTGTGACAATAAGAGTTGCGCTTTGCACAATTGAGGGGTATCGAGGTATTGCCTCTTTTACAGTTATCTTCGATGTGCGATCAATTTTTTCTACCTCTTTTAGTGCATTCTTAAATTCTAACTTAAATTTGAATATTCCAGTTGGCGTTCTTTCTCCACTTTCCTCTAAGTTTAATCGGTGGCGCTTTGATCGCTCCTGCTCATCTAGATGCTTTTTGAAATCCAGATCATCTTCAACATCTGAAGGTAATGAGGGCGACGAGGGAACTGTGTATGGTGATTGATATAAAGGCTCTTCCTCCAGCATTAAACCTTTCATTCGAATGGCAACTTCACATAAAGCATTTTTAGCTCTGTTTTGCTGTTCATCTGTAAGGATAACTCGGTACATTGGGTCAACATAAATAGCAGCCAAAAGGATGTCATTGTCCAATAGAAGAGTTTCTCGGCGAATCATTGAGTTCTTTATGCCATCGGCTATAGTTCCACCGATTTGCGATAAGCAGAAAATTAGGTTTTTCCATTCCTTATAAAACATACCAGGAGTCAAATCAGCTGATTGCAATTTTTTTGTTACAGCATATGGATGGCACAGTAATGCCTCAAGTTCCCTTACTTCCTCCCATTTAGCTTCTGACATCGTTATATCAGGGTGTACCATGTCAATAAGAAAAGGTTTTAATTAAAGAAGATGTTGTATGATTATGTACTCCCCCAATGTGTTACCTGATCCAAAATCGCTCCTTTTCCTGCATGTCGCTTCAGTATAGCATTCAACTTAAGTGCTCTTGCAGCTATCATGATATTTTGCAATATACCTATGAGATTTGCCTCATACGTTTCTCTCACAAATTGCAAGTTGTAGCATATGGACAGCACAGTGCATATGATGGATCTTGAAGAGCCTTGCAGCAGAATCCACAAATTCGTCTACATCATCATCATTTTCCGAAATTTCATCATCATCAAAATTCTCTACCACTTGTCTTTGTTCAGTTTCTCGATGGTGCTCCTCATGTTGGTGGCACTGTCGCTCACAATTGATAAAACTTGTTTTTTAGTAATGTCAAACTCTTCAAATACATTTATCACAAGCTTTTGAAGAAATTCACTTGTATGTTGAGCTCCAGTTTCTCTTACTGCCAATGTGCGCACGACAACTTCTTTTCTATCATCCACGAATTGAACGTTTATTGTGAAATAATTAACTCTCTGACATGTGCAAGCATCCATCTTCAGATGAACGAATCGTCCATGAAGAAGTTCCTTGAGAGCATTTTTTTGCTTTTTGGCCTCATCCAGTACCAGAG
This sequence comes from Uropetala carovei, assembly GCA_036926305.1. Lineage (NCBI taxonomy): Eukaryota > Metazoa > Arthropoda > Insecta > Odonata > Petaluridae > Uropetala > Uropetala carovei. Next base: position 1,815,751 of record JAXCHB010000254.1, on the reverse strand, counting down.
TTCTAATACTGTTCCTTTCTAATGAGCTACCAAGTTTTTGGGCCATTTCCCCATTCAAAACAACAAAAACTGGAGCCGAGAACAAACTTAGAGGAACTGCATTCTTAACCACCATTTCAATAATGCAGCTATTATATTTATCTGCCGTCATGGACACAGTAACCTTTTCATTCACAAAATATTTTGTAATGAGAGGATGACAATTTGAAGAAGTTGGGCCATAAGTATCCCCTTGCTTCTTATATTCAGCATCCTTTGCAGTAATAATCTTCAGCACACTGAGATGATGTCGTTCCAGATGATGCTTCAAATTTGATGCTCTTGTCGGCGCATTTGTTCCATCGCCGGAGTAAGTGCTAATTTTGGCCCCACAGGGTTTTTCTTCATTATCTTTTGTAACTTGGCACACATAAAATTTCCAATCATCAATGACTGAGAAATATTCATACACTGCAGATTTCGTCTTCGTTCTCTGTGCCATTACCAAGACCTTGCAAATAAAAAAATAATATAAAAATATAAAGAATATACAATATTACAATTAAATGATTGTTTAAATTAATGTATGCAGAAATCATTCTTATTATAATTGTAATGTATTGCTAACTCTCATTCTTTCAAAAATTTATAATAAACACGTTAAAAAACTTCAATCATTTTAAAGATACAAGTTTTTGGTTAAGTTAGCAGCAAGATATATCTAAGTCCTATTAATAATTGTTTGTGGTAAACCTTACAGTATGAACAGCAAGGCCGTATTTAGGGCCGGTTGCACCATGTACAGTTACTAGCTGCAGTTACTTAACCTCTGGCTATGTCGTAACCTTCAGTTTGCAATAAGTTCCGTTTCACAAGAAAGTAATGACTGGTAGCTACATAGCTAATAGTGTCACTATGAGTAATCGAGGCCTATTGCGATTTCATACTTCTGGATGTAGAAAGACCGTCGTCTCTTTTTAAGCTCGTCACATTCAGTCAGATGCAAGTGTTACTCATAATAGAAGAACGTAGTTGGTTTTCCTCGTGTCTCTCGAGACAGATAGGATAAGAAGGATCTCCCAACGGACTAGGAAGATAACTTTGTTACTCTGTACTCAGGTTGATAATGGCAAACCTTACTACAGAGCAGTAACGCCGTATGCAGTCCCTTAAGCCCAAACTATAAGCAATACTCAAGTTTAACAACTCACCTGCAAGTAATAAAGTGTTCTGTTAAATTCAGGTACACTTCAGTTATATCGTGGGATAGGTGGATTTACCTAAATAAAGTATAATTTAAAATAAATGCTTACAAATAAAATATTATACCATTAAATAATTCAGTATTATTTTCAAGGCAAATCGACAGTATATAACAACAATAATTATCAAAAAAATATTAAAGTGAGGAGTAACTATTTTAATTAAAGTATTCTGACAAGTCATATGCAACTGAAAAATTTAGAGATATGAAAATGGAGTCAGAGTCTCTAGGCTTGTAACCGACTCTGTCTCCAACTCAGACTCTGCAAAAAAACAACCGACTCCACAACTTGGACTCAGGACTCCAACTCTGACTCCACAACTCTGTTTAAAACTACACAATCTCCCTGAAATTTTCAATTGCAAGTGTTTTCTCGTAATTTTTTTGGTGTGAAACTGAGCGCATTTTCTCGGAACGTCCATCCTATTTACACATCTCCTATAAAAGCTATGGTTAGTATATACTAAAGTTGGAGTCGGACTTGTAAAATTTCTGGAGTCTGAATCGGAAACTTTTTTCACGGACTCCACAGCTCTGATAACTATAAAAGTTTTTATATTAAAATTAAATTTTTAATATGAAAACAAATTGCACTTTTACAAACAAAAATTGTATATCCAAGAATTTCACAGTCATTCGCTGACTCATCCTCATACATTGGTACTAGACATTTTTTGTTTTTTTCTGACGGGAGTCTTTAATGAAAATGAAACCCTGATAACTAAAATTTAAAAATCACGCAAATCTGTCCATTAAAAAAATCTTCAAGCAACAAAATAAATCAAAATTTTAGTAACAATTTTCCTAAAATCCAAGAAATTCACCATCAGCTGAGTTGTCTTTGGTAATATGGACCTGGTCATTATCTTCATGTTTCTTAAGTTTCAGATTCATTCCATTCTAATATTGCTTCTAATGTTGCAGTCATCATCCCATAATGTTGTCTTCAGTTACATCTAAAGTGGTACTCATGAAAGTTTTTGAATCCCTTAATTATCGTTTCTGAGGGAAGGTCATTCCATGCTTCCAGGATCCGCTGACAGATTGTTGTGATATCTACTTTACGAATGAGTCCCCCTTTGGCGAATGTATGTGTGCTATTCACCATCCAATTGGCCCACTTCTTCATTTCTGATTTAAATGGCTTGTTACCAACGTCTATAGGCTGCTGGATCATTGTCATCCCGCTCAGGAAAATCACCAAATTTGTCTTCATTTCAAGAAGTTTCTTTTTTACTTGGGCCGTATTTGGCATCGGAATGCATCTAAGATCAACAGAGATCTTTGATGCATTCCACCAGACCTTCTTTTCCAAACAAACTCGATCCAGTATCTGGTGATGTTTTCATCAAACCACGCTTGCTGTTGCACTCAGACAATGATGCCACATGGGAATTTGCCTTTTGGCATTGTTTTTTAAATGACACAAGGAGGCAGTTCGTCCCATCAACCATACAGGCATTTTATTTTCAATGCAAGTTTCACATGCGATTGTAGAAATTTTTACCGTTTTTAATACCAATTAGATATGAGTCATGAAAATTTGCTACATTTTATCTTCTACTTGCTTGCCAAGTGTTTTACTATATCCTTTAGTATGTAGTTTCAACAACGTTACCATGCATATTAAAATACAAATAACGTAGTTTTTTTAATCTTGTATTACAAATCATTCAGTAAATTCACTCGTCAGGTCATACCAAGTAAAAAATATATCCAATGGAAATCATCCAATATAATGAATACTAATCTTTCATAGCTATTTATTGAATAGTCCTAGATATTTAAGAAAAACCTTCCTGCATTCTATATATGGGTTTTACAGTACATTATACTTGTTAGATAAATCCAGTTTCATGTGTTTATAATGAATACTCTTTCGGTTGTCTGAAATTCCAATTTACAACGATTTAAAATCTTACAACGAAGAATGTAAAATTTTTAAAAAACGGCGCAATTGTTCATTTTCACACCCTCTTAAATTTTTACCTTGACCCAGCAATATGCATATATTTAGTGCCTAAATATTGTTATGATATAAAATGACAATAGGTAAATATAAATCAAGCCACCTCTAACTTATCTTTATATTAATCCTTTATCACTGCCATTATAAATAGCCTAATTATCCTAATTATCTTCATTTGCAATAAGAATTACGACTTCGCTAGTGTATAGCCTGCCAAAAATGACGTTGAGTAAAAATTCAATCAGAATTCAATACTCAAGGAGATCAAATTGAATTCATAAACATCTTGAAAATCATTTCCCTCTTCTTCCTTCTCTCTCGTACTAAAAGCATGTTTCAACCCATAAGGATTGAAATAATAATATGATATCAAGGTCTAAAAGTTTTTTAAATATACAAAAGGTTAAAGAACAAAAGTCGATTACAAGAGTAATCCACGCGCCAAAACGTGTAAAAAGCTCGCGCTTACTGGATTAATTTATTTACCAGTGCATGAGTCTTTAAAGACAAGGGGTATTTAAAATGGAATACGAATACTACCAATTAAAAGAATAATAAACGATTTCGGAGGTTTAAATCCTAATGAAAATAAGAAGTTTGAGTTTTATGGTTCCTTCACCTAAATATTTTCGGTCGAGTTCTTACTTCTACGTTATCAAAAATGAATGAAAACAAAAAATAACTGAACATATTTAAAAATTCAATAAAACATAACTTAATACTGAAAGCTACTAACCATCCAAGACGTTCCAATATACCCATGCATCTACAACTCCCCACGTGAAGTATCTGCCTCATCTTCGAACTCTGCGAAATACCGCATACGATATATCGATATTCGGCGATTCGAGGATCCAAGTGCCCATGGCGGCAGCACTGTCGCTTTGGAGTCACTCCGAATATAATAATAATAGTAATAATACTTTATTTACCCCATTCACATACGTTATAATAGCTGTCAATAAAATTAAAACAATAAATAGGACACAGAAAGAATTAATTTCAAAGATGCAAGTAAATACAATAAAAATTTATACATTTTTCGAGAAAAGTAATTTAAAAATATGAGACCTAAAAGTACCTCAAAAACCAGCTAGGATATCCAATTGTTCACATCCTCTCAGTAGTTTATTATATGTATTTGTCATTCTAGGAATTGGGGCAAACTTAGTAATGTCTACACGATTAAAATTTTCGTGAAACAATGGCTTTTGCCTAGTGGATCTCGAAGGTACTCAGTGACAACATTCCTAAGAAAGAATGCGTCAAAAGCCGTTCGCCTTGCATGCAGTGATAACAACTTAAAGTAATTACATAGTTGAACATAGTTACATTTATTGTACTGTATACCTTCTTTCCAACATAAGTACTTCATAAATCGTCTCTGAATTTTTTCAATGGTATCAACTTTAGTTGTGTGGAACGGGTTCCAAACCACACCTGCGTACTCAAGAACAGGGCGAACTAGTGCACAATAAGATCTTAGAATTGTAGAGGTGGAAAAGACTTTCGTTGAGTTTCTTTTAAGAAAGCCAAGTAGCCGGGATGCTTTCGAGCAGATGCTCCCGATATGTTTCCTAAAATTTAGATTACTGTCCAAAATAACTCCTAAGTCATTAATACTCTGCGTGCGCTGAATCACTGCGTCATTAAGGCTATAGTTGTACATAATTTTATTTTTGTTTAAAGTAAACGAAATAATCCGACACTTGGCAGCATTTGGAAAGAGATTCCACTTGTGGCAACAATCATTTAAGACATCAACATCTCTCTGTAAGAGCTTGCAATCATTGGTGTTCCAGATGCGCCTAGAAATTTTGAGATCATCAGCATAAAGATAAGTAGTACTATGAATACACGATGACAAATCATTAATGAAAACATTAAACAGAAACGGGCCCAGTATGGAACCCTGGGGAACACCAGATGTCACACAGACCAAAGAGGATCCACAACCATCAGTAACAACACTTTGGGTTCTATTGTAAAAATAGGAATGAAAAAGTTCTAACAAACTGCCTCTTACACCGAAGCTCTCAAGTTTGCATAAAACATGTGAATGATCAACTTTATCGAACGCTTTAGCAAAGTCTATATATATCATGTCCATTTGTCCTTTACTGTGAAAACAAGAAGCTATAGAATTAACATGTAGAACAAGATTTGTAATAGCAGAACGTCTAGGCAAAAAACCATGTTGCTCTTCGGTGAAAATACTTTTACAGTGTGCCATAAGTTTAGAATGGAGAAGTTTCTCAAAAACTTTGGAAAAAGAAGGCAGTAAAGAAATCGGTCTGTAATTTCTCACGTCGGATTTGTTGCCACTTTTATAAATAGGCATAATTAAGGCATTCTTCCACGCTGTACTGTAAGTACGCATTGACATAATATTATTAAAAAGATAATAAAAGGGAACGCTAAGTTCACTCGAGCAGGCCTTGATGATAAAATTAGGGAGTAAGTCACCGCCTGAAGATGAAGTGCTTTTTAAGTCACAAATGGCCTTCGAGATTTCCGAAACAGAAAATCGCAAATAAGATAATGTGTTGGAAATGCAGTCCCTTAATTCAGAAGAAGTAACTCTGGAAGGTGGATTAAAGACTGAAGAAAAATAATCAGAAAATAAGTTGCAGACAGTTTGACTGTCAAAAGCAACATGTACGTCAAAAAATACCGTAGAGGGAATACGTTTACAGCTCCTCTTTCTTTTCACATACTTGCAGAACAATTTGGGGTTTTTGTTTAAGGAGGAATCAACCTCATGTGGATAATAATTGTATTTGACCAACTGTAAGTTCTTAAAAGTGGTGCGAAGGTGAGAAAATTCAATGTAATCGTGCTGGAGTTTACTCCGTTTCCAGCGCCTGAAAGATCTTTCCTTCGCCTTGAGCACAGAGATGAGCTCACAGTCGAACCAAACAGGATATTTAAGAGGGTTCAACTTTAAGTTAGGCACGCAATCAACAATGCATCCCTCGAGGAAGGAATAAAACAGGTCACAGCACTCTTCTGAGGTATCAGAGGTTTCAAGAAGGGACCAAGGGCAGTGTTTAAGAGTAGATTTAAAGTTACATAAGTCAAATCTCTTCCAATTAAATATAGTTCTATGAGATTTCCTGTGTCTACACAGCCTGTCAAACATAATATGACACTGAAGTGGCAAGTCGTAGGAGGAAATATAATTCTTATCAATTAATTTAGATACGTCGCATTCTTCGTTATGCAGCTTTCCTGACCGATAAAAAACCAGGTCAAGAAAGTTGTTACCGCAAGTCGGAAATTTTACGACTTGTTTAAGCGTGAATTCATTCATCCAGTCAACTACAGTGTTCAACTGAAAACCACATGTGCCACTATAGTCGTTTCAGCAGCTAAAGTCTCTTGGCCAGTTAGCAGCAGCCAATAGGAGATGGTTTATTTGGGAAGGTAGTGGGGAGGAAACCAGTCTCACTCCTGCTCTCGAAGAGATCACACCAGGATGCGTTGCCATTAGAAATTGCATAGTATATCAGCTGAAGGCGAAAATCCGCAAGAGCTGGCAACGCGCACCAGTATCTGCTGTCCCGCACGAAAGTTGAGAGAGGCGATGGAAGGGGAAACGTTCCTGATTGGCTACTTGCTCTAAGTAGGCCAAGAGACTTTAGCTGGTGAACCGACTATAACATAGATGCTAAATATAGGTAGTTGATACTTTTTACTTTTGATGTGTAAGTATTACACCTTGTTTCATTTTTATCTTTCAGTGGTTTTTGGGATTGTGGGGCCTCTGGGAAGTATTGGCAGATATGGTAGACTACTCCCATTTTGCTGTTTCTTCATTCCTTGTGGATTTACATTAGCTTATCGGGAATATCTTTTGAATATAAGTTTAATGAATATATTTTATAAAGGATGTATGTTTGGTTTTTAATAAATTAAGAAAATTAGTTGAATAATTCGATTAAAAAATAAACTTAAAGGGCTGAAATTCCCGGAGATTAAAACTGGCTGAGGTATAGAGCATTAAAGAGAGAGAAGGCAGAAATAGGATTTTAGTAATATATAGATAAAAAACATAAATAACATGAATACTGCATATGGTTTATTTGCATTAAATTCATATCTTCACTCATTTTGAGCAAGTTTTAATCATATCTTTGATCTTTAAGCCTTTATTTAAGTGCATTAGCACTGAAATTATCGGGGACAACAATACCTTAACCATGGAATCTTAGTATTGAAATGTTAAAAAAATTACAAAATGTCAAGTATAAATTCAAAATATGAGAGAATACGCATGAGATTGAGTATTCATTCATTTTGGCATGTTTTAGTGTAAATTTCATATTGATAACTTAATATTAAGATATTTTAAAAAGTAAAGGAATGAAAGCCTTCAAACCAAAAATGTGATATTTACGTGTTATCTTATGGGAAACAACATTCATCCTCTGAGGGTCAAACCCGTGACCTCATTCAAATTTTTTTTAGTTATAACTTAGAGATTCATTAAAACTGAAATCCTGAGAAATTGCAACACCTCAGTAAATTTTTGACCGAGTTATTCACAAAGTTAGAGTATTATGCAGCATGATGACGATCATTTCGATATTATAATGTATATATATATATATATATATATATATATACAGTAGTTAATATGTGCTTGGATTCTTCAAGCATTTTCAAATTTTGCATTTTTACAAATTCAAATTATTCCCAATCGATGTTGTGCATAATAATATAACCGTGACAAATTTGGAGTTTGTAGCTCATTTAGAAGTGCCTTATAATTTTAATCCTCGTATGGGGCAATGTAACATTATGAATTTTTACACTCTCAGATTTTTTCCATCTGTCGTAACTAAAAACCCATAATTCTGCCAAATTTCAAGTTTGTATCTCATTAAGAAGTGCCTTATAATTATCACACTCCTATTTATTTACCACATTAGTCATGATAAACTACCACGAAATTATTCAGAATATATTATACCTCCTCACATTCCAAGTTCCCATCCCGATTTCCAAAATCAGCCCAGCGTAGCTCTTAAGGTTTGCGGAATGCTGAAGCCCATCTACCACGACAGAAGGCCATAGGACTTACGAAATTGAATTATTTCTATGTATTAATAGATTATCTTATGCGATTTTCTATACTCTGAGAAAGAAAATTACTAACTTATTTCGCAGCGTATGCAGAAATGCATGGGCATTTTCCCGTGTTGAATATATTTATTTCTAACTCACAAACATGTATTAATAATATCCAACTAACCGTTGTTAAGGAAGTTTAACGAACATGGTAATCAAGGCCTCGCAAAAATAAATGGCGAACAGGGCCCAGAAATGTTGGTTATGTTATCCTATTTAAATAAGTAAAAAAATGCTATTCCTCAAATGATATTTTACGTATAGGTATCCCCGATTTACATGATATATGCATTCCTATAAATAGAATACATTTAATCATACTTTTACACCATTTTGTCCCAATCCTAAGAAATTTCAATTATTTCTACATATTAATAGATTATTTTATGCTATTTTCGACAGACAGAGAAGGAAAATTACTTCCTTTTTTTGAATTCGTTTCAAAATAGAGAGAGAGAGGGAGAATAGGGGGAGAAATGAAGGAAGGGAGAGTGATTAACCGCATCAAATTGACCGAAGAGCTGACTACAAAAGTCCGCACCTCCTTTCTTTGCTATATTATGGAAAAAGACCGCCGAAGCGATGACGGATCTATGAACACAAGCTGAGAGAGAGAGGGGGGGAGGGAGAGATAGAGAGAAGGTCCTGTTCTTTGATCTTCTTATGTGTGGAGGGCGAAATGTGCCCTCCACGCTCTCCTCCATTCACTCTCTACCTCCGTCACCACAATTTTCATATATTAGGGAAAATGAAACCACTATTAGTATTGTGACACAGAGAGGGAGAGAGAGAGGGGAAAATAGAAAGAAGAGAGGAAGAGGGGGGAAGATAGAGAGGGGGGAGAGGGAGGAATGGATGTCCTTCTCGGAGGGCGAAATGTCCCCTCCACTTTCTGGGGGAGAGAGAGGGAGGGAGGGTGAGAGAGGGGGAGGGAGGGGGAGAGAGAGAGAGAGAGGGAGGGAGACAGATACAGAAAGACATAGAGAGACAGAGGGAGAGGGAAAGAGAGAGAGAGAGGGAGAGGGAAAGAGAGAAACAGAGAGGAGAGTGGGAAAGAGGGAGAGGATAGAGAGGAGAGAGAGGAAAAGATAAAGAAAAAATACTCTTTATAGGAGTCTGAACTGTGCCCTCCACACTCTCCTTCCTGCTGGAGGAGGAAGGTAGAGAAGGGGGGAGGGGGAGGAAGAGATTGCCATCCTCGCCTTATTGGGGGTCGAAGAGTGCCCTCCACTCTCTCCTCCATCTGAGAGAGGATAATGAGAAGGACGGAGAAGAAAAGATAAAGTAAAAGTACTCCTTACAGGAGGCTGAACTGTGCCCTCAACACTCTCCTCCATGTGCTCTCTACTCCCATCCCCACCTCCTCTCCTCAGCACAGATGAATTTTCCTATATTAGGGAAAAAGAAACACATAATTAGTATTTTGACAATGAATGAAAATGATACTATAACAGCTTAGTGCTTTTGTACGTAGTCTCTAACTATGAGGAAGAGAGAGAGGATGAGAGAGAGGGGAAGAGAGAAAGAGGAAGAGAAAAGAGAGAGGGGGACAGGAAGGAAGTGAAGGAGGGAAGAGAAAGGAAGAGAGAGAGAGAGGAAGAAATTAATAGAGAGGGAGAATAGAGAGAGAGAATACAGGGAGGGAGAGAGAGGGGAGGGGAAATGAAGGATGGGAGTGAGGCATAAATAGAGTGACTTACTCGATCAAATGCTTGTCTCCTCCTCGGGGTCACTGCCCTGTAAATGTATTCTGCCATCCCGGTGCAGAAGTAGCAGCAGCAAAAGCAGCCTAGGCAGGACCCCAAGCAGCAGTCCCTTAGCCTGACAAAAAATTGAGCAAAATGACGATTATTGATAGCTAGGTACTTTCGTGACTTATACAAAGCTGGAGAGATTGTCAAAAATTGAGACTGTCACACCTAAAGCACCTCACCTCACCTCACGAATAGTGCGATTATAATAAAAATAAATATAACCCTTTTCAGTGGTACTTACTAAGTGAAATTTAGTGGCAGCTGATATAGAGAAATTTCTCCACATACCTTGATGATGTTCCTATTTTTTTTTCTAAGGATTCCACGGGGCTGCTCTCCATCCTGTATTTCGCTGCTGCAACGGCAGCAGCATAAACTCCTTAGCCTGGACAAGAATGAGCGAAACAACGATTATTACTTAAGTACTTTTGTGGCAAATAGAAAGCGGGACAAATTGGGACTGTCCCACCTAGAGGGGAGTCTGGTCACCTTACTCATAGTGAGATTATAATAAAAAAATAAATATAACCCTTTTCACTGGTATTTACAACATTAGTCATGATAAACTACCACGAATTTATTTTGCCAATACGTCTTGTTCATATTGGGAGATTCGAACTTGTATTAAATTCAAACACAAAGTTGGATTGTGAAGTTTTTACAATGAATGGAACGTAATATAAACCAATTCACAAAAACGAATTAAATTGCATAAAACAATGAATCCAATACCATATGTTCGTATGATCTCATGGAGAGTAAAGACGAATGAATGAATGAAAGGCAAGTGGCCGTAAGGGCGATATGTTACCAGCAAAAAAATTGCTCAAGACAATTTCTTTCATTTACAGCGTTGTCAATTCGCATCAATATGCATCCATAAAAGTGTTCGTGGCTCCCTGTAAACTTCTAAAAAACCCATCCCAGTCACTTTCTGTCATTCGTATGACACGGTATGACATTTCGCCAGGTCGGTGCTATGTAGTTCATCTTTTTGTCACTGGAGGCACTTATTTGAAATATAGGATTTTCCGATTTCAAGCACGTTAAAATAAAGGTATGTAGTATTAATTGTTTATTTAATGCCATTTATATATTCATTTTTGATTTTTGTTTTATTTATGTTTAGATACCATTTATATCATACAATGCACCTTATAGCTTTGTAAGGCACTTCTTTACATGGGTACCCCCCTACTACAAAATGTAAACAAAATGACAAAGTTAATACAGTAAACCTCTTTTATAACGATCACGCCTAAAACGAAATCTCGTCTATAACGAAGAAATGTCTCGGTCCCTTGAACTTCTCCATAAGGGCATTGGTTAAATTTCTCGGATGTAACGAACACGCATTTTACGAATTCTCGGCTGTAACGAACAAATGTTTGGTCCCGTGGCAAAAAATGCCCCATATATAACGAATTTTGGCGAGCAGAGCGATAAGTAATAAGTTTCCGCCCGTTTACCGCGCACTTGTTCGTAGAGGTCCCCTTCCTCCATCTACCCCTTCCATACGAATTTCCACGCTCCCTTTGTTTTGAAGTTGATATTAAAAATGTGAAATGTTTATGTAAATTAATGACCACAATAATAATATTAATTGGTAATTTAGAAAATCATATGTAATAGCAGTCGAACATTTTACATGCCGTGAAGTTGATAAGCATCTCTTTGCATATGTAAGTACGATATTGAAGTCGACTCACTGCAAATACAGTAAAAGTTGTGTTATCTGGCTATCTTGGGGATTGTGGAAAGCCGATTAGGAGAAATATCCGGTCAGGGGAGCGATTTTCTATTTTGACATCATAAATTTAGCAATAACCAAAAAAAATTGGGCTTAGTTTCACTATCCTACTCCCCAAGCATAGCTATGCATGGGGTTTGCATTTTCCATTCTAATTCTTGCACACGTTGTTAGATATAGACACTATTTACCCATTCTTATTTTATACGTTGCTACGCTTACATGCAAAACAAAAAGACTATTGAAAAGTTTAGGGCGTCCGGAAAGTTTGGGGAGTACAGCAGTGAACCTGTTCCCAAAATTGAATTTATTGGATTATTTCTTTCTTATTTATCTTTATTTACTCTATTAGAAAAGGACGAAATTATTTAATTCTTCTGAACATTTCAGTTCCTCCATTTTTGGCTTATAAAGCGTATGATGTTTATAAATTGATTTACTCGTCTCAGAAGATGACCCAAATTTCATTAATTTAGCCTTATGAGCCTTGATATCGTAGAGCGTGGAAGATCCGATGTTGAATTCTTTTGCTATGGCTGCTCTAATTTTTTCCTTTTTCAATTCGTTTGATCAGCTCCAGCTTTTGTGTTACCGTTAAACCAACCTTTCCTCTCCTGTTCCTTGCTTTTAGGTATTTATTTTGATGCCATATTCAATGGATGGGTAATTTTAAAAATAATAAAAAGCGATAGAAATGGAAATTGTAGAAGTACAGCAAAACATCTAGACAATGCAAATGGCTTACGTAACCAAAAACGCCATGCCTACTCGGCAGCAACAGAAGTATACGGAGTAATATATACATCTTATATTTTAAGAAATTTTAAAGTGGAAGTTGTGGTATTACACATATACTATTCACACAAAAATTCATAAAAAAAGAAAAAGAAATACAAAATGAATTGTATTTGTGTAATTGCCGGTATCTAAGGCTGGCCAGTTCTAAATAGCCGGATAGCACAGCTTTTACTGTGTGTATACGTGTTATATGGGATGTATAGGCCAAAAACCATGTTTCTCGTATATAACGTAGTCACGCTTATAACGAAGCAATGAGTCGGTCCCCTCAAATTCGTAATAAACGAGTTTTACTGTATATTTTTAATATTCTTTGTTAATACATCATTTAAGGTAAGGGATACAATTCGCTTATTTGAGATAATAAATGATATAGGCAATCAGGACCTGAGAATAAATAACCGATTAAAAAAACCTTTTAGATTGTTTAATAATTTTTAATTAGGACAATATCTATATCTTATTGACCGGTCTCGACATTTACAAACCCAATCACCGGACAACAGGGAGGGATTCTTTGGTTCCAGGCGAGGCGACGGGCATGATAGCGCCTGGAGACGACTACCCATTAAAACTAAGCAAGCCGAAGGCTCGTCAATATATCCTTTCAATGTTATATCCTCTTGACTTTTGCGCTGCAATGTTTTTATTTATCCTACACATTTACCTTGGAAACGACAAGAGGGGGTACCCAACTACAAAAGTACCTTAATTTTAGATCTTGCAGCCATTTCAAAAATTCTTCTTCGCCGAGGTTTAATTTTTCCCTTAGCTTCTAAGAATTAAAGTTTTTTAACTCATCCATTATTCTTTGGGTTAATTCCATTGCTATTTACTATGTTACTATTTACTGTAAACATTTACCCTAGAAACATGATCATTTTATAGTAGGGGGTACCCATGTAAAGAAGTACCCTTCATAAAATGAAATATATGATATGTTATTGTATTTCGAGAGATTTTGGGCTCGAGTTTTTGGAACCGATTTTACTGTATAACATAGGTTCTTATGGGAAACATTGATTCATTTAACGTTGTTTCGTTCAATGTCGCAAATTTCAGGAACGAATGAACGACGTTAATCGAGGACATACTGTACATACTTACATACGTCTTCAAATTCGATTCAATGAGCGTTTTTTGCCCTAAGGCATGTGAAATATAATATGTCGATCTTGCAGAATCTGCATTTATAAATCTGTATGTTTTCTTATGTTCAGTTCTTGCTATAAATCACAGGTTTTGTAACTTTCGAACAGTGAACCTTGAAATAGAGATATATTCTCCCTTGGACCTTTGTTGTTTATTATTTTTATGAAGGACATTAGTTCTTATATTAGACCAATAGATCATCTTCTTAAGCTGTTTAACAACATTAAGTCAACTAGATACTTTTATATTACAAAGGTGTTTGGATAATGTATTGGCTTGGTGTGAAATCAATAATGTGGAGCTAAATGCCGGCAAGAGTTTCATATTGTCATCCACAAGAAACAAAACTGTTGTAAGACATAATTACTATTTGGGGCAGCAAACCATTGCTAAGGTAAATCAAATATCTTATTTAAGGGTTGTATTTAATATTTCATAAAAATTTAATGAACATATTAATATGATAACATTGAAAGCTCACAGAATGCTTGGTTTCGTGCATCGTACCTCAAAGGGGTTTAGAAATATATACTGCCTTAAGATTCTTTATTGTTCTCTTGTAAGATCAATTATGGAATATTGCTCTCCGGTGTGGTCTCCAAGCAATGCTGCCACAATAAACATCCTAGAAAGGGTGCAGTACGAATTTCTCAAAATGGTACTTCATAAATATGGCATTGAGACAAATAATATTAATTATGATGGGGCAATGCAAATTCTCAATTTACAAACTCTGCAGGCAAGGAGACAAAATGTAGATTTAATCTTTTTATATCGCATATTAAACAATCACGTAAATTGTCCACTACTGCTAGAGCAAATTACTTTCTGTGCACCTCCTGCCAGAACTAGAACCAATATAATTCTTCACATACAACATCTAAAAACTAATTACAAATTTTTTTCACCAATTTATAGAATGATGAGAGAGGCTAACAAATATGGGTATAATATAGACTTTTTTAACCAGTCATTGGCTTCCTTTAGAAGAAGATTATAGAATGATAGTTTTAGTGTGCTACTGCTATGTTTTTCATATTTCCTTTTTTGCATTTATGTAATCTTATATTTTGAAAAGAATCTGTGGTATTTGTTGATGACCATATATATTTTGAAACGTAGCCTACTAAATATATTATTGTATTATAAGAGTAAGTGAATTTTGTTTTGAGAATCTGTGGTATTTGTTGATGACCATATATATTTTGAAACGTAGCCTACTAAATATATTATTGTATTATAAGAGTAAGTGAATTTTGTTTTGATAGTTTCACTAGAAATCTAATTGATGTTTACTTTGAGGGTAAATTTAGGTAAAGAAAATTATTGTTTGTGAAATGATAAATAAGTATTTTTCAACTTCCTAGCTATACTAGATGTATTATAATTTTATGCTTTTAAAGAAGTTATGTTATTACTGTTCAACTACATTATTTTTAAAGATGTATACTGTCAAAAATTCTTGTATTATAATGAATAAGCAGTATAATATATTGATAGTCATTGGAAATATTTTTTGTCTTAATTTTTTTTGCGTAAATTTATGCTGTGAGTTGTATGTTGACTGTGTGATATAATTATACTATACCGTGATGCAATTGTAAAAAATCTAATATTATAAGACAAAATTATTTTATTGTTTGATATTTATTATTAGAATTTTGTTTGTGGTTTAATATTGTGAAAGATTCCTAGTATGACTTGTATATGGAAGGAGTTATGTAATTGATGTGATGTATCTATAATTATGTAACTATTAATGGTAAATTAAGTTGGTTTCTATACTGATACAGGGCACTAGCCCGTAAATAAATATTATTATTATTATTATAACAGTTGATTACTGCTAGAACACTGACACTGCACCACTTTCTAGAAGAGTGTACAAAAAAGAGCGCCTTGTTAGCTGAAAGAGGGCCGTCGGAACTGCCCGAGAAACCACATTTTGCAATAAATTACTAATGAATAACTCACCTAGCCATTTCAAACTCGCATGATGTGTTAAAATACAAAATATTAAATTATCATATAAAGTAGAAACTGCTAATGTGACCACCTTTGTACAGCGACCACCTGCTTATTGTGACCACTTTTTAATGGTCCCTGCGGAAACGCTATAGTGTCGATGTAATATTTTTTGTGTATAGTGACCATCTGTCCATTGTGACCAGTGACCACTATTTTGGGAAGCAGTCCTAGTGTATAGACCTCCCATACAGTGACAGTAAAGAATTGGCTTCTGGTCATATGTTCGAGAAGTTCATGGTCGACGCCCAACCATATCCCCATTAATAAATGATAAAGTAGAGGTAGTTAGCGATAGCACAGATAAAGGAAATTTGTTAAATTTATTTTTTCAGAGCGTATTTATTACCGAAGATGTGAGAGCGAAGGTCGTGGCGCCCGAACCAGGAAAGGAAAAAATGAACGATATAGTCATATCAGCGAAAGGGATAGCACCACAGCTTAAAAATATCAAGTCAAATAAATCTCCGGGTACAGAAGAGATACCAGCTAGAGAGCATTCAAAGAGTTAGCACTGGAAATAGCACCTTATCTCGAAATAGTTTTCAGCAAGTCACTTACCGTATATACTCGTGTATATGCCGACTCCATGTATAGTACGACCCCTGAGTTTTTGGTGAACAAACCTGATTTTATCATATATCTCGTGTATAGTACGACTCCAGCTTTCCACCAGGGTCGATATATTTCGTTTCGATAGCTCGATGGTTACTAGCGAGATATATGGAACGACTTTGATTTTCCATACCACCATAGAATAGACCGTAAATGTCGTAAATAGTATTTCTTGCGAGTACACTAAAATTCGGATAAGTTAAGTATCTTACTCCTAAAACATTTAATAAAAAGTGATATGAATCATGATTGCACAAGATGAAATAAAATCGTAACAATTCTAGTACGTCTGGATTACGTTCCGCGTACGTAATGGTTCCACTCACTCATCTACTTAATAGGTAGGGATAACGGATAAAAAGAAATTACTTTGTAATATTCCACAGTATTGTTTCTTCAATCACACACCGACCGGTTTCCACTACAAAATCATTCTAATGATGTTACTAACCGACATAACACCGTTAGAATAACTTTGTAGTGGAAACCGATCGGTGTGTGATTGAAAAAACAATAAAGACTGTTGAATATTACAAAAATAATTTCTTTTTTCCAAGATGTCGAAATTCCATAAAGTTACGCTGTCTATGATACTTTTAGTCCAACTCGTTCCAATCCATCCCTTGTAAAAAGACGCAAACAAAGATGCACATACATAAAATTCAAGAAAAGAAGTGCCCGTAAATCTTCACTTATATCAAGTATTTGTGAATTTGAAGCTGTATATATGAAAAAGATTCTACTCTTCACGAAGCAACATAACAACGATAAAGGACCTCAGTCTTAAGGTTAGCCTACCATTAGAATGCGTGCGGGTGGCATAACTTCACCGAAAATGCCCTTGAAGATACATGAATTTTAAATCCTCAAATGCATTACTCGTGTAAAGTACGATCCCCAATTTTTGCAATAAAAATTTGGTCGTAAAAACTCGTGCTATACACGAGTATATACGGTAATCATGGCGTTGTACCTACGGAATGGAAATTAGCCTTTATAACGCAGTTACACAAAGGTGGGGAAAAAGACGACAGAGAAAATTACAGGCCAATTTCTCTTACCTCCCTATCTTGCAAGGTCCTCGAGCACATTATCGTTAGCTCTGTGATGGACTTCTTCAGGAGGACGATATCTTGTGAAACACAGCTCGCTATGTTCGTTCACGATATAGGTACTAAGATCAGGAGACCGTAAGACTCAGTTAGATGCGGTTTTCCTCGACTTCAAGAAGGCTTTCGATAAAGTTCCGCACAGTAAGTTAGTGAAGAAATTAAATGACTGCAATTAATCGAAAGAAAATCGAATGGATCAAGGACTTTCTTAATGAGCGTGAACAAATAGTTGTTATAGATGGATTCAAATCAGATTCTGTCAGCGTAGCCTCAGGCGTTCCACAGGGAAGTGTAATCGGCCCCCTACTATTCCGTTTATACATAAACGAGTTAGATAAGGTTATTACAAGTAAAATCAAGTTATTCGAGGATGATACAGTAGTTTACAGAGTGATTAAAGTCCTAATGATCAATTATTAATTTCTAACGACTTAAATGCAATTATCGTGTGGTGTAAAGAGTGGCAGTTAGAATTGAATTTAGGAAAGTGTTCCTATATGAGATTCTGGGGGAACAAATCATCGACGCCACGAATTATATTGTTGAAGGCGTCCAACTAAAACTAGCCGATTCCATCAAATATTTAGGCGTTTCCTTAACAAGCAACCTCTCATGGGACATACACATACGAAATATATGCGGAAAGGCTAAACAGAAACTAGGATTCATCAAACGCATAGTAGGTAAAAGTCAGAAAAAAGTCAGAGACATGTTATTTCTCGTCAGTAAGACCGCTATTAGAGTAGGTACGCGTCGAGCATATGGGATCCGTACGAGAAATGATCAATCTCAGAGTTAGAAAGGGTGCAGCGAAAAGCCGCTATATTCGTCAGAAATTGTTACGATAGAAACAAAAGTGTTACAGGCTTGATACAGGACTTAGGATGGGAATCACTAACTGAGCGCCGATCACGCTCTTGGTTAAAACTTCTTGAAAGATTTAGATCGCACATTTTCTCCAGCGATGTCGAAGAAATAATAAGAGCGCCAACTTATATTGGTAGAGTGGACCGTCCTCGTAAAATAGGAGAGAGATCCTGTAGGACTGAGAGGTACAAATGCTCGTTTTTCCCTAGAACGATAGCTGAGCAGAACAGAAGTTGCGATGAGAAATCAGCCGACGTAGAGTGATACTATTCATTATTATGCGCTTTCCCTTAGTGCTATTGCACCCCTTCCACACACCATTGCGGTGGCTTGCAGGGCGAACTGTAGATAGATAGATAGATCACTTAATAATGTGAAAATAACACTAGGATTATGAGCTTAACATAAATAGGGCATGTTTTTCTCTTATTATTGCAGCGAAATTCATTTATATAATAAATTATGTTCCACTTGGGATGTAGAAGGACCTCCACCAGTCCCTCGTTTGCATTTCGTAGCTGTAAAAATGGCATACAGAATTAACTGAATAGTCATCAATTGTAGTAAACTGCTTAATAAACTTAACCTTGAAGACGATACCTTGGAGATTGAATCCTTTGAGGTTAACATCGAATTTATGTAAAATGAAAAAGTAAACTGAATAAAGCTAACCAATTTTCCTAAAAAACTAACTACAGAAAATATTAAATACTGAAATTAACCTAAACTAAATCGAAATGATGACAAAGAGACACTAAAAGGAGAAAACCTATCCAATAATTCTACAAAATTACACTAATTTAAATAAGAATTCACAATCGATAACCCAAAGTCTTCCTACTGATTATTCCTATTAAGACTATCAATATTAGCTTCTCTTTTGTTTTACTAAAAACTGGCGGTAAGGTTTAACTTAAAATTAGACTTTTCCGTCAAAAGAAATTGTTTCCTTCTCCGAGAAAAGGAGAGAAATTATCCACACCCAACACGATGTATTAGCATAAATTCTTGAGGCAAATTGATATTAAATAAAAGGGAAGCGAATAGTGACACGCAATCATGACACAATTACATACATACAGTGCAGTTATTAAATATGTTGGACAATTATGTATTCCTTAACTAATGTTCAAAAAAGTCGCAAAATTTATCGGCAGCTCCTTGTACGATGTACGATTTATTGGTAAAAACATATTCGAAATTATAAATTATATCCGTAGTGAAAAAAGATGTATGCATTTATAACCATACATAATCATAAACTATTTAAATAGTGTAATATAGCTAACATTTCTGGATCCGGCTTCCAGCATTGTTGCGAACCCCTTGACTACGGTTTGCGATAAGCTTCCTTAGCAACAATTATTGTTAGTGCAGAAGTGCAAAAATGGAAGGCGGACGCTTTTTAAAGAGGTAAGTAATTTTCTTTCTCTGGATATAGTTATTTCATATTAGCTGCGTGTGCTAGGTTAAAAAAATATGGTATATTTCGTATCGCATCGTAAATAATATTCCCAAAGTATTTATTTAAATACCGGGCTTAGTTTAAAATAGGTCATATGCATAACAATATCACAATTCAATGAAAATCGGATTCAAACGGGAAGAAAAATGAACTACGCTATCATTTGTTTACAACAGCGAAACGCCAGGCGTCATACGCTTATTATTGTGGTTATCTAACGGGAGTTAATACGGTATTTTTCTAAATATTTTTGTTCTTCGCTGTTATTGTTAATTTCATTGTGTTATGCTATTTAATTCGTTTTTGTGAATTGGTTTATATTACGTTCCATTCATTGTAAAAACTTCACAATCCAACTTTGTGTTTGAATTTAAGAAAGTTCGAATCTACCCAATATGAACAAGACTCATTGGCAAAATAATTACGTGGTAGTTGAACATGACTAATGTTGTAAATACCAGTGAAAAGGGTTATTTTTATTTTTTTATTATAATCGCACTATGAGTAAGGTGACCAGACGCCCCTCCAGGCGGGACAGTCCCAATTTGACCCGCTTTCTATTTGCCACGAAAGTACTTAAGTAATAATCTTTGTTTCGCTCATTCTTGCCCAGGCTAAGGCGTTACATATGCTGTTGCTGCAGCAGCAGCCACGTCCAGGAGGCAGAGGGGCCCCCTGGAATCCTTAAAAAAAAAAGGAGAAACTTCAGGAAGGTAGTATGTGGAGAAATTTCTCTATATTAGCTGCCACTAATGTTCACTTAGTAAATTTAATCAATTGGAAAGAAACTGCAGTGTTACTTCACAAAAGAGGCATATTATTGTTATCAAATAGTATTCAATGTTAAATTTCATATGACAAACAGAAAATTAAAGCTAACTGGTAGTCTTATTTACTTGTCTTTCGCGTAATTGATTCTCCCAGTGGCTTCCTAACATTTTTTTGCTTTGACCATAAACTCGTCACTTGCGACCTGTCAAAACCGTTGCAACCTATACTTATGTAAATGATTGAAGATACGAAACATAGATGAGCTCGAGAGAAATGTGATTTATTGTAAAAAAGTTTCTACAGAAAGCTTGTAATATGGAAAATATTTGAAATTTTACCCGTAATACTTTTTGTTAACTTAAAAACTCATTTAATTTATGGAGAGAACAAAGTGAAACACATATCCAGATAATTACAAACTTTCGTAACTTTAAGTACAACCTATTTCATATTTTCAAAATATGTTAATTTTTAATGCATCTGCATAATTCCTGGAATAACTGCAAAACATAATTTTTATTCTTGGACCCAAGTTGATGGCTTCTTAATGTCATACGTTACATAAAACCTTCAATTTATATTTGGACATATAAAGTCAGATATTACACTTATTTGCCATTAAGGAGTAGTATTTCTCCTAACTAGTTTGTTTATCTTTTTATTTCATCATTTTAGAAGAGGGTTAGATTTGAAGACCCTCTGGTCACCAGGGTGAGAGTTTACATCCCTGAGTGGGACGGTAAGTTAATGCTTTTTTGTTAATTTCTTACTCATTATAGATTATGACATTTGATATATAGTAAACTCCCAGTTATCCGGAATGCCCGGGGAATTGGGTTTTCCAGTTAAGTGAATATTCCGGTTGTTTGAGAGTTTTATTGGACAGGCTTCAATCAAACATTTCGATAACAAAATAAGAAACAGCTGCCGAATTATACGTTCAACTTGGAATTGCTAACCTTTAGCCTAGGTGCTTGACTCAATTGTTCTTAAATAATTCCTTGACATTCACGGAAGTAATGAAACTCAAATATGTAAGTATTCAATACATTGATTGCAATATTTTTATATTTAATAACTGCATTACATCCTATGGAATTCCTCGTATGCGTATTGCTATTAAAACTTCTCTTTTGTTCTAATAAGAACGCGAGGTAAGGGTTAACTTTGTCCAACCTTTAGAATTTTCCAACAAAGAAATTGTTTCCTTGTCCGAGAAAAGGAGAGAAATTATCCTCACACAACACAATGTATTAGTAGAAATTGTTGAGGCAAATTGATATTAAACAAAAGAGAAGCGAATAGTGGCACGCAATCATGACACCATCACATACAGTGCAGTTAGTAAATATTAAATTAATTCAATTAAACGTGTTGGATAGTTATACATATATTCATTAACTAATGTTTCAAAAAATTCACAAAATTTATCGGCAGCTTCTTGGTCGGCCGATTTTTTATCACCCAAAACATTTAGACGTCCGATCTTAAAATACACAAGGTTCACTAATCTACACTTGTTAATAGAAATGTTTAGCCTTTTTAATGAACATTGGTCCACAAATAGGGGCTCCCTCGGAACAATTTATAGAAAATCATTCATAATTACCAATATCCAATTACTCAAGTTTCTGCTTATGAAGAGTGCACACATATTCAACTCTTGTAGGTGTCTCGGAATTTCATTAACTGTGATTTCTCTGTCTTAATGTCATAAATAGTGGAAGAACCGACATTGAACTCTTTCATTAATACATTGCGGTTCTCAGTTTTCTCTAAATGTTTTATTATATCAAGTTTCTGGGTTAAGGTTAGCACAACCCATTTCCTTTTATTACCTTTAGCGCATATTGGAGTTTTAGGAGGGATTTAAAAAGGGTGTGCGAAATATTTTATTTATCACAACCACAAAGTTCAAGAAACAGCCACAATGGTCTATTGCGACTGCTGAAAATGCAAATTTTAGTGGTAAAATTCTGAATTAGATATAAAGAAAAAATTGGAGAAAACGCCAATTTTATGGGCAATATTTCGAACTAGATGTAATAAAAATGGAGAGGCGGGAGATGCTGGTTGCTTGAGAATTCCGGTTGCATGAGTGCCGGATAACAGGGAGTTTACTGTATTAGTAAAATGAAAAGAGGTTGGAATAGTTATGTGTGTTTGCCATGGTAACAAATTGTCTCTTGGAGGAATTTTACTTGGAGAAGGAAGAGAATGTTCCTTATGACAAAGATTATGTATAGCGTTAACTTTGTAAATGTGTGTTAATGTTTAAATGAGAGTCAGGGACTTGGACTATCGGAAAGTATAGAAATTGTAGTTTCTTATTTTTGAAGGCAGAATTAAAACCTGAGTAGAATTTGTTTAATATTAATGTTTGTTTAACATTTATGACATTAGAATGTAAGGCTCTGATTCCCATTAAAAGCTTACCCATATGAAAGTATGCAGGTCATTGCCAAGGAAGTCGATTGTTACGACCCAGAAAAATTACCACTTTCTTTCAATATAAACTATAAATTTATGCTAATTCCACTTGGATTTGAATTCTGTCTTGAAAAATAAGGAACTACAATTCCTATACTTTAGAATAGTTCATCCCGAGTTCGAATCTTGATGGAAAATGATCTTAAAAAGCAAATATAAAAACCTTTATACCGATTTAGGTGTTTTCTTTTGGGGCAAAAAGGGGCGAAAATATCCCCACAAATTTGGAATTTCGACAGTTTCAGATTTTTTTTCGATTATGACCAAAAACCTATAATCCTTCCAAATTTCAATTTTCTAGCACATCTGGAAGTGCCTCAATATTGTATCCTCCTATATCATATGTTAGAAGCATCGATATACAATAAAACCTTATTAATTCGAAATTCGGAGGAACAAAGAATTACGACTTTGAAATATACGGGTTTGCAATAAATGAACTCTCATAAAAATTGAACATTTTTACGATTAGCTACTTGGGCTGCAAAACTGCAATACAGAGTCTTATCTATCCGTTTTACAAATGAATTGGCCTTACAAGTTAGTATACACAAAGATTGGGTCAGCATACCCACCAGGGGTTGGAGGCGTTGCAAGAGCGTAACAGTCACAATATTGTAGCGGTGATATAAATGAAACATAATGTCTTTTTTCGTAATGGGATCACCCGTTACAATATCACATATTCTGTCGCAACATTGTTAATACCAGCTACTTTTAAACACACACATTAAATTACAATGGAAATGCTCGGGAATTTTCCGCAGCGGCAACTATCGTATCCTTGGAGGATAAAGCTCAGCATAGGCAGAGTAGCTGATTTGGTCGCCAGGAAACCAGGCTGTCCCAATAGGCCCGGTGCTGCCTAGTGAATTTGTCCCTGCATACGCGTATCTATACACTTGTCTTGAGTGGACCATGTCCAGGGAAAAGGTATCGGTGAAGAGGTAGACTTTTTTTTAAAATCCGGCACGGATTTATTTTTTCCCTTTGAATTGGCACAAAAATAGGGGTACGCGTATTACACGAGGGCGCATGTTTCACGAGTAAATACAATATTTGTTGGAATGGACTTAAATGACTTTGAAATGCAGCTAGTTGAGTTCCAGTCCAGCTCAATTTAGAAGCTAAAGTTTATTGACTTAAGATCAGAATTAGAAACAGTTGAACGAGATCAGTTAACAGGAATAATGAATAAGAGTGCTGACAATGAGACCAGGTATGCCAGCTCAATTTTATCAATGACACTGAGGTTTCCTAACCGGCCAATGCGACTGTAATTGACATTTGTTGATTGTTGGATAATCTTCATGTTTCCGAGAATCCTACATTTCTACTAGGAATATCACCTATATTATCAGATAATCTAAATTTTATTAGCAATGGACTTTGAAACGGTACAAAATGGCTTATTTGATAAAACAAGAAAGGGGACTTTCCCGGCGAAAAAGGAGTCATCTGTTTGGGGTGCTGTATGTATTTCGTGTGCCAGAAATGAGGAACCAAAACGTGATACGATGGCACACGAGCAAACCTTCCGCTTACACAGGATCAATATATCGAGTTAAATGAAATTATCATGAATTGCCAGACCAGATGATGACATTGAATTTTATTATAGGCGTATTTCGAATTATCCGTATCAAAAAGTACGGAAAATCCTATGATGTTGGCTAGGGACTGATCTTAGTTTCGAATTACAACATACTTTGAAGTATCTGGGATCGAAAGAACGAGGTTTTACTGTGTGTGTGTGTGTGTATATATATATATATATATATATTAGTCTTATTTGACTATATATATATATAGAGTCAATTAAGACTATGACAAATACAATGGAGCATTAGAATAACAGTTTTTTGATGTTGTTGGCAGACCCTGGAACCACTGATGACCCTTTAACATCAGAGGCTGTTTCTCCTGCCCCCTCTTCTCTCATGCTTTGGTCCGGGATAACACGTGACCTCATGCGTATGGAGTGGGGTTCCTTTTTCTATTTTGTATACTGGTAGGTATTTGCATTGGCTGTTTTTTTATTTAACAGTAATTTGTTGGGCTTTTGTTTCTTTATTTCTCCTGGTGTGTTTGTAATAAAAATGGGGATCATATCAATATCGGATTTCTTTAATTATTCGTAGTTTAATATTAAAAGCATTACTGTAAACCTCTGATACCCATTAAAAGCTTGCCCGTATGAAATCATTGAGCTCGTAGCCACAGCAGCCAATTGTTGCAACCCAGAAAAATTACCACTTTTTTCTGAAAAAACTATAAATCTACGCTAAGTGATAATCTTAAATATCGAGGCATCCATGGTATTTATTATTCTTTTTAAGTGTTTAATGAATGTAATTAATTTTCTTAACATGAAATCATTCTATATCTTTATTCTGGCATTGGCCACACTTTATCATTCCATTGTATTCTGTGTGTATAATTTGACCACACGACTGCTATGATATAAATGATTTTTATTTGTTGTTCATGGGTATGTGTGTTACATTTTGAGTGGCTGATCTGAAGGCTTGTAACTGGTTTAGGCTGTGTGGCACTCTTGCTTTCCAAAGTATGTCGCATGTGGAGTGAATTAATGACACTTGTGTATGGTGTTGGGCTAAAGAAGAGAGTTCTGTTGACAGGTTTGCCACGATAATGACAGCGATATGGTAGGGTGATGGGCCAGCGGAGGGAGGGGGGGAGTTGTCGATCTGTGATAGATCACAGGTCGCCAACTCGGGGCCCCATTGGGTCCAATAGGTACAATTGGCCTAGGGCCGGCCACCAACATCTGACGGAGAGAATGACTTACCTGAAACCCAAAGCAGAGGAAAACTTTCTGGAGCGTAGGCAGATGACCCAGGGTGTGATGTGAGTATAAATGCGTAGATGGCACTGAATAACTTACCTGTGAATATTTCACTTGAAGAGATAACGAAAGTCATCTCATCAGCGACATTGCATTCTTTTATATTCTTTAGTGATTGTCTCAACCAACACACTCATACACCTGCTGTAGTGATAAACACACGCTACTGTATTGCACCTTCATTCGACGATGCATTTCAATGGGTTTCACCCTTGCTACCCAAGAAACGGACAACGGAACGCTGCTCCTCCTTGGTGCATGTTTCCAAAGGAGCCACCATTTTTGAACTGCTCTGCTGTCATCATGCCTCACGCTTTGCCAAATCTACTGCGTGCACAAGTGCCTCTAACCATTGCTGGTGGCTCACTGAGCCTATAACCGCAAAACAACAGGTTCTCCAATTTATATTACTCTTTTAAGGTTTTCATTTGACTTGCCCTCGTACATAAACTTATTTTGCCTTGCTGTTAATTAAGATTTAAATGCAGCTTTGAATCATATCGGTTTGAAAGAATCTTCATCTTTAACACTTTGGCTATTTAGTGAAAACGTGAAGTAATATTGATTTAAAAATCAGTTCTATATACTTAATATGTTTTCAGTTACTAAATGAGAATAACATCTTAGAGTAAATTTATGCATTTTTCTATGCTCTTCCATTAGAAGTGAAGTTATGCTTAGAATTCTAATCTAATCAATAAAAAGGTCTAAAGAAAATATTTATGCCTGAGCATTTGGCCATTGTACATTATTGGTGAGGGTTCTATTAGAACTAGTGATAATAACCGAAAAAATCTGATGTGGCCAACACATGACTTTCTCCATATTTGGGGTATAGATATTTAAATTCTTTTTATGAATAGCATTATAAGGCAAAATTGTTATTTCGTATCGTTAAAGTATACAGTTGTCCTTATTGCCATAAATTACGTAAATTTTGAATATGTTTACATAGTCCACCGCTACATGGTGGTGCCGCTGTATACTGCAAATTAAGAAAAAGCAAAATATCTCCGAAATGGATGGTTCTACGAAAATTTGTCACAAACAAAACTTGGAAGAAATATTATTCTCTACAACTTTGGTCCTCACGAAGATTACCAATAATGACGTTTTTAAGGATATATTTGACGGAAACCGAAAAACCGGTTATTTATAAATAACTCCTAAACAATAACTACAATAGAAAATTTTTTCAAATGAAAGTTGTAGGAAATTACATTCTCTATACATTTTGTATAGAATTGTAAATACAATAATGATATTTTAACGAATAAATACCGCAAAATCCAAATAGGGTTTCGAAGAAACCTCGACTTCCGGTTACCCTTTTATTGTCGAAAAACTAATCAGTTCTTTATCCTCATGTTAAAGTGTTATATATGAAGTTTGGTAACGATATGGCACGTACTTTTTGAGTTAGAGCACCCACACTAACATACACACACATGCAGACATCATTCCTAAAATAGTCTAAACGTGTTCTAGGGACCTCAAAACATGTATTCCCGTTGAAATCTCGAAGTCGATTTTTTTCATGAATACAATACTTTCCCATTACTACGTACGGAGTAAGTAAAAACCGACTATTTACATATAATTCCTAAACAATAACTGCTATGGAAAGTTGTTTGAAGTAAAAGATGTAGGAAATTATATATTCTACATTTTTGTAATGGTCAATGTATACAATAAGGAAGTATTATCGGAGAAATATCGCAGAAACCTAATCGGGTTTTGAATAAACCTCGATTTCCGGTTAACCGGTATTGTCCAAAAACTTATCAGTTCTTTGTGCTCATGCTAGTGTTATATATGAAATTTGGTATTAATATGACAAGTACTTTTTGAGTTAGAGTGCCCACAATCACATACAGACATCCTTCCATCCACACACACACATACATAATTCCAAAAATAGTCTAAATGTGTTCTAGGGACCTCAAAACATGTATTTCCATTGAAATCTCGAAGTCGATTTTTTTCGTGATCACAATACCTTCCCCATACTGTGTGTGGAGAAAGTAACTAGATTTAGGAACATAGGGCTGTAATTATGTAGGAAAAATCTTGTATGGCTAGCTTTTAACAAAGTTTGATAATGTTTTGAGTCTAGCCTGCATGTTAATGTGATTTTTCACCATTACTCCAAAACATCAAGTTATGCCGAAGTTTGTACAAAACTCACTCTTTAAACAATACAACTTTTTTTCGTTATCTAATTGGAATTATTTGGGAAGGAATGCATTTATTTATTTATTTATTTACGTATCCACGCTACAATTAGGCTCTTGGCCTGGTGGTAACGATACATTAACACCATGTCAATTTAGTAACTCATTTCATGATTTATATCAATTAGACTAAATAGGTACTTTTTGCACTTCTTCCTAAAGTCTTTCAGGTTTTTAGGAAAGGGGTCAAAGATATCTCCAGGTAATTCATTCCATTCTTGAATACCTCTGTTCAGAAAGGAGTTTTTTACAACTTCTAGTCTTTGAGGTTTGTATCTGATTTTAAATTTATGATCATTTTTACTGAAAAAATTTGGAGTTTCTAAACTACTACTGAAATTTTTCAATCCCCCCTCGTTACTTACAATCCTGTACATTCCACTCAGCCTATTTAATTTCCTTCTTGTTTGTAATGATTCCCACCCCAATAATTCTATCATCTTTGATACACTATCTTTTCTTTTGAATTTATTAAGAACATATCTTGCTGCTTTTCTTTGGACCTTTTCTATTTTATTTACATACGTGGTTTCGCAGTGATCCCATACATTCGTAGAATACTCAAGTATTGGCCTCACTATACTTTTATAAGCCAATTCCTTAGTATTCTTGTTACTTCCTCCCAGGTTCCTCATTATCCAGTGGAGGCTTTTAAATGCCTTTTTCACCACATTTTTAATATGTTGGCCCCATCCTAGATTTGACGATATGTTCAGGCCCAGGTATTTAATGTTGTCACGCTTTAATAACAAATCTCCGAGTAATTTATAATTCCTTAATTCGGTGTTCTTTTTGTTTGTGAAAGTTATTTGTGTACTTTTCCTAACGTTAATGTCCATCTTGTTGACTTTTATCCAGTTTTCCAATTTATCCAAATCCTCTTGTAAGATATCTTTATCTTCTCTTCCTCTTATTCTTCTATATATGATACAATCGTCCACAAATAGCCATAAGTCAGAGTCTATACTTTCGTGTAAGTCATTAATGTAAGTCAGGAATAGCAATGGACCCAAAACACTCCCTTGAGGAACGCCTGATGTAACAATTATGTCTTCTGAATATGCTTGCTTTATTCTTACCCTCTGCTTTCTCCCATTCAAAAAGTATTTTATCCAACCCTTCACTCTCCAGTCTATGTCTAGTTTATCTATTTTTTCAAATAAGCAGTCATGTGATACGACGTCGAACGCTTTTTTAAAGTCTATGACTATTGCATCGACTTCTTCCCCTGCATTAATGACTTCAACAATATCTTGATATAAGCCTACTAGTTGCATCTCACAGGAGTGCCCTTTCCTAAAACCATATTGGTTTTTAAACAGCCAATTTTTGTCGTCCCAATATTTACGAATATATTGAGCTATCACTTTTTCCATCACCTTACATGTTACCGACGTTAGACTTATTGGTCTGTAATTTTCTGCTTTTGATTTATCTCCACCTTTAAATACCAGAATAACATTAGCTTCTTTCCAATCGGAAGGTAGTACCTGGTTATTGATTGACACATTGAAAAGGGTTCTAAAATATGGGATCACTGCTTCTTGACCTAGTTTTAGAGCATCTATTGATATATTATCTGGTCCTACTGATTTATTTGACCTTTCTTTTGAAATAATTTTGAGTATTTCTTGATCTGTTAATTTAATATAGGCTACGTTTTTTACTCTTAATCCTGCCTCATCAGGTGTAGATTTTTTATTTTCTTCTATGACATTTATATTTCCAGCCTCACTCTCGCTTCCTTTAAAGACTTTTGCATACCAGTTATTCAAGACATTTGCTATGCCCACATCCTCAAAAACAATTGTACCATTTTTCTCTTCAATCATGGCTACCACTTCCCTGTTGTCCTTTTTCCTTCTAATATATTTGTAAAATTTATTTGTATTCTTCTTATCTAGAATTCCCAGCAAATATTTTTCCCTCGCTTTCTTTTTTTCAGTGTTTAAATTTTTGATAATGTTTTTGTACTCACAACGATATGCATCTCCTAAAAATCTTTTATTATAAACTTTTCTAGCTTTACGTTTTAACCTCCTAATTTTCCCATTGTAGTATTCAGGATCACTATTATTTTTAATAATTTTCTTTGGAACAAATTTCAATAGTGCCTCAAACATTATATCTTTAAATCTTAGCCACATGTCATTTATATTTGCCCCTGTTCCAGCCCATTGTGGATAAGCTTCCCTTAAAAATAATTTGAAACCTTCAGCGTTCCCTTTTTTGTATCGCCAAATGGGAGTAATCGTTTCACTAAATGCTTGTGTATATTGGCGAGACTTCGGCTCGCTTTGTTTTTAATTTAGTAATCGTCTCCTGGCGCTACCGCGCCCTTCGCCTCGCTAGAACGAAACTATCTCTCCCCGTTGTCCGGTGATCGGGTTTGTAAATGTCGCGACAGTCCGATCAGTCATGGGTTAGCAAGCTTTAAGGTACTTTTGTTTTATTACGGCGTCACCAATTTTCCTTCGCAAATAAATAAAGAGCAGCGAAAAATGCAGTGTTGCGTGCACTCGAGGAATTTTCATACCGTCAGGAACGAAAACGTAGAAGCATCGCCGATACATCGAGTAATGCACACAGTGCCACGTATATGTAGGATTTCTGTACGTGTGAGCACGTAGTTCCACTTGCGTCCACCGCCCACAATAGGGCAAGAGTCTCGCTGGTTTATTCGCAAGCTAAGCCATTTCTTGTTTTAAGCTCTTTAGTACGCAAAAAAATTTATATTTAAAAAAGTATTTTTTATTTTATTTTTCACAGTCAGTTAAAGACTTTTGCATGGTTGAATTTTATAATATTTAACTATAGCAACGGATAAAAACAAAACATTTTATATTTAAGCTGTTCTTATTAGATAGTGGTCTGTAGTTGCCGGAGAAGATTACAGTGGGATATTATTCGTTCGAGAGGTCACTATTAAAACGAGGAATCACGCCCATTGGTAACACACCATCTATGGGAATCGAAATGAGAAATAATATTTCATATCTTCTTATACTTCTTCAGATCTTTCCCTGTAAGTATCACTGAAAACAAAGTATCTAACCTGGCGCCTTTTAAAATCTATTGGTATTTTTCAATTGTTTCCTTTCTCAAACAAATAATCTAGTGCTTTTATTAATTTCTCTATAAACACTTTGCATAAGGTTTGAATTGGTTATGCGTGCTGTAAAATGTTAATGTACGTGAAGGATATCCGGATGTTACGATGCGAACATTTAATCGGCGGAGAAAAAACTTATTTTTTAATGACGAAACAAATGAACGAAAGCAGAGTTGATGCAACTGATATTACATGTGTGTGTGTGTGTGTGTGTGTGTGTGTGTGTGTGTGTGTGTGTGTGTGTGTGTGTGTGTGTGTGTGTGTGTGTGTGTGTGTGTGTGTGTGTGTGTATATATATATATATATAATATTTTGTAGTATTTATATTATACCTAACAAGGACCTTAAAAATTCCGATGTAGTATGACATTATTGTTGCGCTAACAGTATTTATATAAATACAACTGAGACTTGAAACCAAACAACTTCTTAATAATAATTGCTACCCCTGTCACTTATAGCGTTTATAATCGGACATAGATACACTCTTTTGGTTAACGCATACATTAGTCGCAAAAGGTTGGAAGTGATTAGCGGCATATTAAAATTAAATTGTGACTACACCTGACACGTTATAATATATTTATTAGCCAAAATATCAAATTAAGCATCAAATAATTGATGGTAGAAGTCTGCTGATATATGCTGAGCAATAAAAGGATGGCACGACATGCGATTTATATTCCACTCTACGGTTCATTGTGCTTCCTTCTTTTTATTTTCTCTTTCCTCACTCCAATTCTGATAAACTCATTCACGGTTCTCTACTTTGCAAGAAAACATCAATAGATACTTCTTCCTCGTCTCTCTTTTGTGTTAGGGCACACAGAAGTATGCCCTAAAAAATCAGCTTGTTTCGTAATAGAAAGTCCATTTCCTAGATCTTATTTATCCCCGGCTGTTTATTTTAAAACTAATCGTATACTGTAACAACGTAAAATGCACCGTGACAGAATGCACACATACCATCATTCAGATACCTACAAAGAAATTAAAAAATTTTAATTTAATAATGTCTCGTAAAGTAATGAAATTAATGTTTTCTCCTTGATCGAAATTCTCTGCTACCCATAGTACTGACACCATTAGATTCACGCCTAAGTGAAAAATTTATCCTTTCTGTTTTAAAGTTCAAATATCAGGAAGAAAAGGTCGACATCATGCGAGAGTAAGTGCAAAACTATTGAGTATATCATATGAAAGTTTTTGTTACAAATTAGGCGTTTTTGGTGGTAATTCAACGAATACGTATTTTCTTTAGTTACTTTGTAGCCTAAATGCAACTTAGTATATTAAACGGTTTATGGCTTTATCTCGATTAATTAATCCGACTCAAGCCATAACATTAGTTCGATAATGAAGTTATAAATATCTTTTCAGTGTCATTTGTAACATAATTAGTGAAACATACCTGATATACCAAATATTTCTCTTATTGTTAGATGCAATTCAGCAATAATTAACTTTTAAGATATAATCCGCTACCGAAGATGCAGCTTTGTGGAACTGCGTTATTGTAAAAATAATGAACAACACACCATTTTATAACTTACTTAAGCTGTGGAAATTATACGAGGTTTTGTTGGTCCTGATTTTGGTTAACTTTTAAATTCCGTCTGATATTCTACGAATAATGCTTTAAATTCTTTAAAATAATAATTTCATTTCCCCCTATCTCATATACTAGAAAGGATGTAGCCCTCCATAAAATCATAAAGTCGAAAGTAAAAGTCTACAACTTACAGCCTGCAAGAACTTTTTCTGGGTAGCAAGGTTGCCACTAAAAATCGATTCGTGAAATTTAACGCGTTCGATTAAAATATAAAATCTTTTCTAGTGAAGTTTTAAATCTAAAAGTTATGTAAGCTTTTATGACACCTCATAATCATAATGAAAATTATCATCCGACTCGCGAAAAAATTTCCCAACTTCCGATGCATCTATCTGAATCACTTCCAACTCCTACTATTACCCGCTATGAAAAAAGGTGCATAGTGCTGGTACTGTCTTCTATATCCCATAGTTTCTTCTTCAGACCAGTTAAAAGCTTTGAATTTTCCAATTATCAACCAAAAATTTAATTATTAAGAATGTATTTTTATGTGGAAAAGTTAATTACACCAGATTCACCCGGCAAAAATTTTCGGGACACTTTTAAATAAAAAAAGTGAATGAGTGTTAACAGAGACTTATTGTTAGCGAGCTTCTCTTATGGCTGAAAAAATTCAAGAACAAGCACAAAAAATATTTGCCTCAGATCTCATAGCCATAACAAGGTTATAACCTTGATATTGTGCTTTTAAAGGCTTCTTCTTTAATTTTTTAGGCGCGATTCGCCTCCAGCGTGAGCGCCTATTGTCGTCGGTCTGTCCGTCTGTCTGTCAGTCCGTCTGTCCATCCATCCGTCCGCATGTTCGTTCTCGGCTTCTACCAGAACGGATTTTCATGAAATTTTATATTAAGGACTTACAATCAAAGATAAAAGAAAATCGCAAAAATGAATCACGTCCGCCAATCAGGGGTACCACTTTACTGGGGATAAAAAATTAAATTTTCGTCATATCTCGTAAAGTATTGCTCATATCAAAATGTTTTTCAAATAAAAGTTGTAGCACTAGTAAAGAAGAGTATTTCCTTTCCTATAGATTTTTATCGTAGGAGTAGCCGTTATTGATAAAATCAAACAAGAATGTCTTAATTCGAGTTGAACTTACAATTAGAGAATTTCTTGCATGGTTACTTCTTCATTGTTGCTAACATAAACAATCTCACAAATAAACGTTTAATTTCCTTACGTGTGCATGCAATATTTTTAAATAGGAAGAAAATGGATTATTTATGACGAAGAGAAGAATTTCAAAACGCTATTTCCCTTACGTACAGGTGTAACATTTCCTTATAATACTAGTTACTAGTTTCCTAACTTGTTACTTTCTCCATTTACGTAGTATAGAGAAAGTATTGTTTTCATGAAAAAATCGACTTCGAGATTTCAACGGAAATACATGTTTTGAGGTCCCTGAACACGTTTAGACTATTTTCGGAATGTCTGTGTGTGTATGTGTATGTGATTGTGGGCGCTCTAACTTGAAAAGTACTTGCCATATCATTACCAAATTTCATATATAACACTTTGGCAATAGTTTTTGGACAATACCGGTTAACCTAGGGTGACCATATTTCCACGAGGCTAAAACGGGACATTTTCTGTAATTCTCAAGAAAAAACGGGACAAAGCGGGACAAAATATTCGTGTGAGTTTTTAAAACGATAGTTTGCTTTATTTTGATCAATACATCATTTACAAGAATTTGAACATTTATATACGTGGAGAGGAAAAACATTAACTCGTTAACAAGAAAATTTAGATAGCGATGTGTGGAGTAGAAAGAATTAAATGAACTTGTTGAACACATAATCAATTATATTATATTATTAGCAACTACAAATGTAAGTAGGATTGCCAAAAATATCGCTTGACCTGCAGACTCCGGGCCTAGGCTCTATGGATCTCTAGCCGATGTCAGGGTATAATTTCTTCGGGTCAGAAGTAAAATACAATATGAAATATTGGAAAACGTTCATTCTCTCATTTCAAACACATTGATGTAATATTTCTATCGTTACTTTGTTATGCAATAGGGAGATCGGATTTTATAAATTAAAAAAACAGCCGTCATGTAAATTTTAATTCAATGAAAAGAGTCGTTCAAAAGCATTGTTCCAAGTGAGGCAAAATAGAAATTTAGCTTATTAATTCTAAAATATTGGTGAATGAACAAATTAATTTACTTTTAAAATAATTAATTCGGTTTATTTACCTTTGCATAGTTTAGTTGCAATTAATTTGCAGTTGATGTTGAAGGAGATGATTCTGAAGCTGGAATGAGTGTTGATGATTCATTCTCTTGCGGAGACATTTTGTACTTTGCGGACGAAGATATATCTTGCTGTAATTGTGGATCGTTTAAAAGCAAATCTTAAAGTCGATGTACTAAAGTTCACGGATATGAGTTTTCGTCACTATCACTGATTTGATGATTTCAACTAGGAAACGATTCTTTTCATCTGCCCACAAAGAATTTCTAATAGAAAACACTTTCTATAGATCCACTGGTGCCGGGTATGGCTAAAGCAAATTCCAAAATCATTTTAATATTCCTTCACCTTCCACGAACTTGAAAATTCCGAACCATCGTTCCAGAGTTTCAGTTAAATTCGTGTCCCATTCGGCAATTTTGTTTTCACTGATGTTCATAACATGGTGGTATTCATCGAAAAGCTCATCTTCGTTCATTATTTCCGTGATGTTTTTGTCAACATCAGCCATGTATTTGAGTGTATCCTGAATTTGTTCCCAAATAGGAGGCCTCTTAAGCTCCACCAAATAAAATACTTTCAATGGTCGACAGTGATAACTCCATTTTTACTTTCTCCATACATAGTATGCGGAAAGTATTGTGATCAATGATCACGAAAAAAATCGACTTCGAGATTTCAACGGAAATACACGTTTTGAGGTCCCAAGAATACGTTTAGGCTATTTTCACGATGTTGTAAAAAGTAGCTAAAAGAAGTATAAAATCCCTAAATATAGCGTCAAGGTCGCTAAATTGGCAACTATACGCATTACCATCTCTACCAGGGGTCTCCAACCTTTCACCACCCAAGATCTACTATTCATTTTTACGTTCTCCGTACGCAGTACAGGGAAAGTATTGTGATCACGAAAAAAATCGACTTTGAGATTTCAACGGAAATATACGTTTTGAGGTCACTAGAACACGTTTAAACTATTTTCGGAATTATGTATATGTGTGTGGATGTAGGTGATTGTGGGCGCTCCAACTCAAAAAGTACCAGTCACATTAATACCAAATTTAATACATAATACTTTAGCATGAGCACAAAGAACTGATTAGTTTTTGGACAATAACGATTAACAGGAAGTCGAGGTTTATTCGAAACCCGATTCGGTTTTTACGATACTTCTCCGTTAAAACATCATTATTGTATATACAATTCTATACAAAGATTACAGATAATGTAATTTCCTACAACTTTCATTTGAAACAATTTTCCATAGCAGTTATTGTTTAGGAATTATTTACATATAATCGGTTTTTTCGGTTTCCATCAACTATCTCCATAAAAAGCTGATGTGGCCAAAACGCCTTTGTCCATATATATTGGGTATAGATATTTAAATTAGCATGAATAGCACTCTGAGGCAAATTATCATTTCGTATCGTAAAATAATACAGTCGTCCTTACTGCCGTAAACTATGTAAATTTTGAATGTTTACAGAATTCCCCGCTACATGTTGGCGGCGCTGCGCTGTATACAGGAAATTAAGAAATAGCAAAATATCTCCGAAATGGATGGTTCTACGAAAATTTGTTTCAAACAAAACTTGGAAGAAATATTATTCTCTACAACTTTGGTCCTCACGAAGATTACCAATAACGATGTTTTTAAGGAGATATTTGACGGAAACCGAAAAAACCGATTATTTATAAATAATTCCTACACAATAACTGCTATGGAAAATTCTTTCAAATGAAATTTGTAGGAAATTACATTCCCTATAACATTTGTATAGAGTTGTGTATACAATAATGATGTTTTAATGTAGAAATATTACAAAAACCGAATCGGGGTTCGAATAAACCTCGACTTCCGGTTAGCCGTTTTGTCCAAAAACTAATAAGTTCTTTGTGCTCATGCTAAAGTTTTATATTTGAAGTCTGGTAACGATATGGCAAGCATGTTTTGAGTTAGAGCGCCCAGTATGACATACACAGACATCATTCCGAAAATTGTCTAAACGTGTTCCAGGGTCCTCAAAACGTGTATTTCCGTTGAAATCTCGAAGTCGATTTTTTTCGTTATCACAATACTTTCCCATTACTCCGTATCGAGAAAGTAAAAATCTGATGTGGCCAACACGACTTTCTCCATATTTGGGGTATAGATATTAAAATTATTATGAATAGAATTATAAGGCAAAGTTATTATTTCGTATCGTAAAATAATACCGTCTTCCTTATTCCCGTAAATTAGGTATATTTAGAATATGTTTACAGAATTCACCGCTACATGGTGGTGGCGTCGTATACTGGAAATTAAGAAAAAGCAAAATATCTCCGAAAATTTGTTTCAAACAAAACTTGGAAGAAATATTGTTCTCTACAACTTTGATCCTCACGAAGATGACCAATTACGACGTTTTTAAGGAGATATTTGACGGAAACCGAAAAAACCGATTATTTATAAATAACTCCTAAAGAATAACCGCTTTAGAAAATTGTTTCAAATAAAAGTTGTAGGAAATTACATTCTCTATAATCTTTGAATACAATTGTAAATTGTAAAATAGTCTAAACGTGATCTAGGGACCTCAAAACATGTATTTCCGTTGAAATCTCGAAGTCGATATTTTTCATGAAAACAATAGTTGCTCTATACTACGCATATGGAGATAGTAAAAATGATAGGATAAGAAATACTCTAGTTGACTAGTTCTATAAGTTTTATTTGAAAACTATTTTGAAATGACCAATACGTTAGGTGATATGACGGAAAGTTCATTTTTTGTCACCAGTCAAGTGTTACCTTTGATTGGCTTACATAATTCATTTATGTGATTTTCTTGTTGTCTGTGACTGTTAAGTCCTTAATGTCAAAATTAATGAAAATCCGTTCACTAGAAGCCGAGAACGAACATGCGCTCATACTGGAAGCGAAACGCGCCTAAAAGGTATTAGACCTAACCTATGGAAGCTTTTGAGCAGAATCTGATGCAATCAGTTGAAATTTTCCAATAGAAGTTTTTTGCTAAAATTGGCTGATGATTGCAGAATGCTTAATTTTAAATATTGGTCAAGCATTGAATAATATAAAATAGGTTTAATCCTACAATACCGTCCTTTGAGGAAGTAGAAATATATTTCATGTACTCATTCGCTTCTGAGTAACGAGGTTGTTTTATAGGATAATTGAATATCTCTCGCTAATAAGTTCTTAGCCATAAAATATACATAATTTAGCATAATAGGATATAAAATCTTCATCCTTAAACTAAGCGCACACAATTTTAACCTTCATTTAAAATTCGCGTAGGTTATATGAATCAGAAATCTCAGAAGTTGGATGGCGGTAGCGAACCCAAAAGACGCATCCTTGGAGGAGTACCAGCCGGAGCAATGGAATTTCCGTTCATGGTGAGGCAGGCTAAATAGCTTATAAACTACTTTTAAGTTTAAGTTTAGTGCATCATTACTTATTAGAGATCGATCTCAAAACATAATATCTACAAAAATGTATTTATTTAACAATCACTTTAAATATATTGAAACTATAATTATAATTTCTTTATATACTAAAATTGTTTATAAGATTTTTACATACAATTAATAATATATAGAAGGAATGACAAATGATTTTTGTGTCGCTTGCTAAGAAAGTAATGTGAATCATCAGAATTTTTCACGTGCCACTAGTTTACTCCTCTAAGAATTTTCATATTTTACACAGAAAATACAAGCTTACACATGCCAAGTAAAATCGCACGCGTGGCACGGATTTGCCATCACTGATACGTCGAGTTCGAAATTCATGAATTACGCAGTAGAAAAAAGTGTTAAAATGAAATTATTATATTTCAAATATACCGAAAAGCGTTTATATTAGTCCTCAGATAAATACAAAAGTTATTTAACTATACCGGTTTTCAGGAGACTTTTTTACTTTCTCCATATGTAGTAATGGGAAAGTATTATGATCATGAAAAAAATCGACTTCGAGATTTCAACGGAAATACACGTTTTGAGGTCCCTAGAACACGTTTAGACTATTTTCGGAATGATGTCTGTGTGGATGTGTGTAATTGTGGGCGCCCTAACTCAAAAAGTACTTATCATATTAATACCAAATTTCATATATAATACAAAGAACTGATTAGTTTTTGGACAATAACGGTTAACCGGAAGTCGAGGTTTATTCGAAACCCGATTCGGTTTTTGCGATATTTGTCCGTTAAAACATCATTGTTGTATATACAAATCGATACAAATATTATAGAGAATATAATTTCCTACAACATTCATTTGAAACAATTTACCATAGCAGTTATTGTTTAGGAATTAATATCCTGCGGGTTCTTCGGCCTAAACAGAATGAAAACTCTTTGAATACAAAATTAGTTTCTAAAAAAATATTATATACTGAAGGAGGTAAGAAAAATTGAATTGTTAAGGGTAATCGAACAGTCTTCAAGTTTCAAAGCTACCAACCATTTATCACCTGCCCAGAGATCTTTATATAGCTTCTAATGTTGCCTGTATTTTTACTTTCTCATACGAAGTATCGAGAAAGTATTGTTATCGCGAAAAAATTCAACCTCGAGATTTTTACGGAAATATACGTTTTAGGTGTCGCTTAATCCGAAAAAGTGGATTTTGCAATGCCGTCTGTCTGTCTGTTACTGGCTCTGGAGCCTAGACGGTAGAGCGAAAATGAATGAAATCTCGTACTTACGTATTTTATCATACTGAGCAGAGTATACATAGAAATGGTTGACATTGCTCAATAATTAAGAGTAGTTTATTCTACGCGTTTTTAAAAACAATCCGATTTTCTCAAAAACGGCTCAAACGATTTTGATCAAATTTCGTACAGTTACTTGAGTTTACGTCTTCAATAATACTGCATGGTTCATATTTCTCAAAAAATGAATATAAGGCTAGTTTATTCTAGGCAACTTTAACAACTATTCGATTTTCTCAAAAACGGCTCTAACGTTTATGATCAAATTTCGTACAGTTACTTGAGTATACATCTACAATAATACCACTTATTTCATTTTTCTCATTGAATGAAAATAAGGCTAGTTTATTCTAGGCAACTTTAACAACAATTCGATTTTCTCAAAAACGGCTAGAACGATTTTGATCAAATTTCGTCCAGTTTCTTGAGTATACTTCTGCAATAATACTACATATTTCATGTTTCTCAATGAATTAATATAAGGATAGTTTATTCTTGAGATACTTTAACAAAAATTTGGTTTTCTAAATACTGACTGATACGATTTTCATTTTCTAAAGATAACTAAACGACGCATTAGTACCCATATATGAGAGAGTTTGTACAATGTAAGTTGTACCGATTTTTTCGATCAAAACATGGTTGAATTTTCTCAGGTCTTCTTTGGTAGACTTGCTAATGTTTTAGTCAATTTCTAAAAATGGGCCATTTCACTCGAGCCGATCGCCCTTTTGATTTCCCATATTTTCTTCATCGATAGAATTTTTTCAGATAACTTTTCATCATACTTGATTACTACATCCCTTTCGTTGATAAGACAAGGAGGTAACCGATTTAATTTGCAATACCTCTATCAAATTCAATGATGGTTATCATCTTGCAGCGAAAAGTTTATCTTACGATTGTCACCAATAAACTATAAGGTTTTTAGAAGATGGTCTTTAAGAATTTTATAACACATTTTGTTAGTTTTAGAATTTCTGAATAGTTATCATGATTCTTTGATTTACACTTTTATTTTCTGCTTTTTAGTAAAACAGCATGCTTTTGCATGATGAATGTTAAAAAAGAAAAATTTTCAATTTACATTATTTAACTTCATAGAAGTATGTCATATCACACTACATTTTCAGCATTAAATTCAATTTCTAGAAACTTCTTCAAACAGAAATCTTTCTTAGCCTTCTCACTAAACCTTAGAATATCTCAATATTATCAAGTTTTTTTCGGGAACTCCAGGACCTAATTTCACTGGAAAGAGAGAGAGAGGAAAGAGGGAGAGAGGGGGAGAGAGAGGGGGGAGAGAGGGGGAGAGAGAGGGGGAGAGAGAGGGGAGAGAGAGGGGGAGAGAGAGGGGGAGAGAGAGGGGGAGAGAGGGGGAGAGTGAGAGAGAGGGAGAGAGAGAGAGAGAGAGAGAGACAGAGAGAGAGGGAGAGAGGGAGAGAGAGAGGGAGAGAGAGAGGGAGAGAGAGAGGGAGGGAAGAGAGAGAGAGAGGGAGAGAGGGAGAGAGAGAGAGAGAGGGAGGGAGAGGGAGAGAGTGGGAGGGAGTGGGAGGGAGGGAGAGAGAGGGAGGGAGAGAGAGAGAGGGAGAGGGATCAAGTTTTTTTCCGGAACTCCAGGACCTAATTTCACTGGAAAGAGAGAGAGAGGAAAAGAGGGAGAGGGGGGAGAGAGAGGGGGGAGGGGGAGAGGGGGGAGGGGGAGAGGGGGGGAGAGGGAGAGAGAGGGAGAGAGAGGGAGAGAGAGAGGAAGAGAGAGAGAGAGGGAGGGAGAGAGAGGGAGAGAGAGAGGAAGAGAGAGAGAGGGAGGAGAGGGAGGGAGGGAGGGAGAGGGAGGGAGATGGAGGGAGAGAGAGGGGGAGAGATAGAGGGGGAGAGAGAGGGAGGGAGGAGGAGGGAGGGGAGGTAGAGGGAGGGAGGGAGGTAGAGGGAGGGAGGGAGGGAGAGAGGGAGGGAGGGAGGGAGAGAGAGGGAGAGGAGGGGGAGGAGGGGAGGGAGGGAGAGGGAGGGAGAGAAGGAGGAGGGAGGGAGGGAGGGAGGGAGGGAGGGGGAGGGAGGAGGGAGAGAGAGGGGGGGGGGGAGAGAGGAGGGAGAGAGAGTGAGGGAGAGAGAGAGGGAGGAGGGAGAGAGGGAGGGAGAGGGAGGAGGGGAGGGAGGAGGGGGGGAGGTAGAGGGAGGGAGGGAGGAGGGAGGAGGAGAGAGGGAGAGAGAGGAGGGAGAGAGAGGAGGAGGGAGAGGGAGAGGGAGGAGGGGAGGAGGGAGGGAGAGGAGAGGGAGAGAGGGGGGAGGGAGGGAGGGAGGCGGGAGAGAGGGAGGGAGGGAGGAGGGTGGGAGGGAGGGTGGGAGGGAGGAGAGGGAGGAGGAGGAGAGAGAGGGAGGGAGGGAGAGAAGGGAGGGCGGGAGGAGAGGGAGGAGAGGGAGGAGAGGGGGGGAGAGGGAGAGGGAGGGAGGGAGAGGGAGGGAGGGAGACGGAGGGAGGAGACGGAGGGCGGGAGACGGAGGGAGGGACGGAGGGAGGGCGACGGAGGGAGGGAGACGGAGGGAGGGAGACGGAGGAGGGAGACGGAGGGAGGGAGACGGAGGGAGGTAGAGAGAGAGGGAGAGAGAGGGAGGGAGAGAGAGGGAGGGAGGGAGAGGGAGGGAGGGAGAGGGAGGTAGAGGGAGGGAGGGAGAGAGAGGGAGGGAGAGAGAGGGAGGAAAGAGAGGGGAGGGAGAGGGAGGGAGTAGAGGGAGGGAGAGAGAGGAGGAGAGGGAGAGGAGGGAGAAGGGAGGGAGGGGGGGGAGAGGGGAGGGGGGGGGAGGGGAGGGAGGAGGGAGAGGGGGGAGGAGGGGGAGGGAGGGAGGGGGGAGGGAGGGGGGAGGGGGGGGGGGGAAATGATATGCCTTCGAAACAATACTTTTGCTAAAATGAGCTTCACACTTTGGATTTTCACACTCGTGAGAATAGTACGTCTTTCGCATTAGAGTTATTGCTCCATAAGGGCATTTGATGAAAAACAGATTGATGGACAACAGACTCGCTTATAACAGCACTTTAGCAATATAAGCGAGCTTAACGAGCCGTCAGGCATAGTTTCATGAATACATTGAACTTTCATACCTTTGTTCCTTCGGCAGGTGTCCCTCAAGAGTATCAAAGGTACCCATTTTTGCGGAGGATCGCTGATAGCACCGAGTTGGGTAATCACAGCTGCACACTGTTTATTCACGTCAGTATAAATATCAAATTCGGCCATATAATTTATTTGCATTTAGTTACTGAATGAGGGAAAGTTTTCAATTTTTTACGTAAATTTTTGTATTGTTCATTAAATCACTTAAAAGAATATAAAAATATCA
This sequence comes from Uropetala carovei, assembly GCA_036926305.1. NCBI lineage: Eukaryota > Metazoa > Arthropoda > Insecta > Odonata > Petaluridae > Uropetala > Uropetala carovei. Next base: position 1,772,505 of record JAXCHB010000254.1, on the reverse strand, counting down.
AAACTGTAAAATCACTGATGGGAAAGTATATTTCTTGATTAATTATGCAATACACTTATATGTATATTATATCTTAGATGTTGCTCAAATTCTAAGGCATTCATTGAATTATTTTTATATTTCGTGACCTCCAAATAATTTCAACATCTAAACATGAGGAGAGCCTCCATTTCTTTCTTTAGAATCCTGGGACGGATCCTGATTCTGTGTCGTCTCTTCAAGAGCGACTTATTGTTAGTGCTCAGCGACATTTTCAGGTTGATTTATCTACTGAGTAATACGCGTTCGCTATTTGTATTAGCACGACCCCATAAAACGCTTAGGACTACCTACTATTAATAACAAGTAGGTAAAGTGGGTACTTTTGTAATTGGGTACCCCCTCTTGGAGTTTCCAAGGTAAAAAATCTGATGTGGCCAACACATGACTTTCTCCATATTTGGATTATAGTTATTTCAATTATTATGAATAGCATTACCAGGAAAAATTATTATTTCGTATCGTAAAAGAATACATTCGTCCTTATTGCCGTAAATTACGTTAATTTTGAATATGTTTACAGAATTCACCGCTACATGGTGTTGGCGCTGTATACTGAATATTACGAAAAAAGTGAATATCTCCGAAGTGGATGGTTCTACGAAAATTTGTTTCAAACAAAAGTTGGAAGAAATATTGTTCTCTACAACTTTGATCCTCACGAAGATTACCAATAACGACGTTTTTAAGGAGATATTTGACGGAAACCGAAAAAACCGATTATTTATAAATAATTCCTAAACAATAACTGCTATGGAAAATTATTTCAAATAGAGGTTGTAGGAAATTACATTCTCTATAGTCTCTGTATACCATTGTATGTACAATAATGTTGTTTTAATGGAGATATATTGCAAAAACCGAATCGGATTCCCAATAAACCTCGACTTCCGTTTAACCGGTATTGTCCAAAAACTATTCAGTTCTTTGTGATCAGGTTAAAATGTTATATCTGAAGTTTGGTAACGATATGGCAAGTAGTTTTTGAGTTAGAGCGCCCACAATCACATACACACACGCACACACACACAGACAGCATTCCGAAAATAGTTTATGTTCTAGGGACCTCAAAACGTGTATTTCCGCTGAAATCTCGAAGTCGATTTTTTTCATGAATACAATACTTTCCCATTACTACGTATGGAGAAAGTAATAACATTGAAAGGATATATTGACGAGATTTCAACGAAAATACACGTTTTGTGGTCCCTAGAATACGTTTAGACTATTTCCGGAATGATGTCTGTGTGTATGTGATTGTGTACTTGCCATATCGTTACCAAACTTCATATATAACAGTTTAGCATGGGCAGAAAGACCAGATTAGTTTTTGGACACTACCGGTTAACCGGAAGTCGAGGTTTATCGAAACCCTATTCGGTTTTTGCGATATTTTTCCGTTAAAACATTATTATTGTATATACAATTCTATACATGTTATACAGAATGTAATTTCCTACAACTTTCATTTGAAACAATTATCCATAGCAGTTATGCTTTAGGAATTATTTGTAAACTAGTGCAATGTCCGTTGAAATATCAACGGAATAATTATAGATAGATATATAGATTATTATTATTATTTTCATTTAAAATAATTAATATCCCACTTAACATATGATATATTTGGTCATGTACAACATATCTAGTGAATATTCTATTGTTGACGGGCTATCTTTAGTTAAACTTAAAATAGTTGCCTCTCTTTCCCTCCCTTTCCCCCCCTTTCACACCCTCTCTCCCACCCTCTATCTCCCTCCCCCTCCCCCCCTCTCTTCTCCCCCTCTTTTCCCCTCCCCCCTCTACCTCTCTCTCGTATTAAAAGAATACAATGCACGCTTACACCCCTAAGGACTGATACAACAGTCGGATTTTAAGGTCTAACAATATAATTGTTAGCCAAGGCAACATTCCGTTAAAATGGAAATATTTCCACAAAATATGTGAATTAAACATATAAAATGAGCGTTTCGAATTGTATTCGGAAAAAGATGAACAGTAGAAGAAACTTTGCAATTTTTTCCTCAAAATGGTTCAGATCCGAAGATCGTATGTTAATTCCATCTAATTTTAATTTCCAAAACAATAAAATCCTGCACAACAAGAAATTGATTTTTACATGTTACCTTACGGAAAATGGAAGTGTCTTCCTTGGAGTCGAACCCAGGACTTTTTTGGAGATTTATTTTCGTCATTACCTTAAAATATGTTAATCAGGCATCCTTGCCAAATTTCAATCTTCTACCTATTCAGGAAGTTTGTTAAAACTCTCTATATCGGCCATCGTGAAATCGTGACCAACCAACCAACCAACAGACCTGGGCTATTATAGTATAAAATAATCGGTTTTTTAGGCGCGTTTCGCTTACAGCGTGAGCGCCTATTATCGTCGGTCGGTCCGTCCGTCCGTCCACATGTTCGTTCTCGGCTTCTACTGAACGGATTTTCATGAAATTTGATATTAAGGACTTTCAATCAAATATAAGAAGAAAATCGCAAAAATGAAACACGTACACCAATCAGGGGTACCACTTTACTGGGGCCAAAATTAAATTTCCGTCATATCTCATAAAGTATTGCTCATATCAAAATATTTTTCAAATAAAAGTTGTAGAACTGGTAAAGTAGAGTATTTCCTTTCCAATATATTTTTATCGTAGGAGTAGCCGTTATCAAGAAAATCAAACAAGAATGTCTTATATCGAGATGAACTTGGAAAATTTCTTGCATGGTTACTTCATTATTGCTAACATAAACAATCTCCCAAACAAACGTTTAATTTCCTTACGTGTGCATGTAATATTATTAAATAGGAAGAAAATGGATTATTTATGATGAAGAAAAGAAATTTAAAACGGTTTCCCTTACGTACAGGTATATAATTGCTTTCTAATACTGCATTGCACGAAACGCGCCCATTTGTGATACGCTGTACACTTTCCTAACTTGTTTTCTGTTTCCTTCAAATATCTCCTTTAAAACGTCGTTATTGGTAATCTTCGTGAGGACCGAAGTTGTAGAGAATAATATTTCTTCCAGCTTTAGTTAGAGACAAATTTTCGTAGAACCATCCATTTCGGAGATATTCAACTTTTTCTAATTTTCAGTATACAGCGCCACCACCATGTAGCGGTGAATTCTGTAAACATATTCAAAATATACCTAATTTACGGCAATAAGGAAGACTGTATTCTTTTACGATAGGAAATAATAATTTTGCCTTATAATTCTATTCATAATAATTTAAATAACTATACCCCAAATATGAAGAAAGTGATGTGTTGGCCATATCAGATGTTTTATATATTTAAAGTGAAATTTTGTTTTTGAATGTTCTCTATACAAATTAAGATATCGTCACGAAACTTCGCATAGGTATATAATTTTACTCTGCGGGTAAGATAGACTATATGACGATAAAAAATTTGGAGGAGTGGGCGCTTAATTCAATAATTATTTTCCCATAAGTTTACACGTATTGGAACAGATTTTATATATATAAGTCACCCACGACAGCAGCAGCACCTGATTCCCGAAAAATGAACTATCGAAGTACGCGTACGAGTAAATGATGCCCTTAGAAACTTATTGATGTTTAGCCAAATAAATATTAGCAACAATAAAAAGAGAACGCTTAAAATGGTTGTGTTTTCATGAAAATGATGCAATCTAATCAAAGTAATTATTTATTGCCACGTAAACAGTATGATCTGCGGTTATTTTGAACTTTTCTTTCATTTATAAAGGGGGCCCCCTTTAATCCCCGCCTTCTTTAACCCAAGCCCAGGTAATTTTTTCAGTGTACAAGGTTTTTTCCATTCATTCATCAACCAATGTCTTCGTTTTTGCTTTATTTGATAGTTAAAATTGTGTATTATGTTATTCTTACGATGTTTGCAAGTTACACGGTCGAAGTTTTAGATTCACTAATACACATATATATAATCCATATAGCATAAAACTAGTTTTGCTACACACAACCATAATAAATTGGTCATATTGTTTCTAATAAATGTAATTACTTAAAGTTTTTAGCACTGAAAACAGAAATAATTTTGGAAAAATAATTGTAAGACATAACCTAAGCTCTTTATTCGTTACAGGGTGCATTTAAACTTACGCAATCCGAAATTATATGAGATTGTAGCCGGCACTATCATGGTCAGCCGAATGAAATATGGACAAAGGAGAAGAGCTAAGCGTTTCCATCCACATCCGAATTATAGCTCACTCACCAAATTGAACGACGTTGGACTAGTGGAAGTACGTATCAAGAAATCGATTTTTTTAAACAAATATTTTTAAGGGGCGATGGATTCGATCAAAAATTGATATTAAGAATATTTCTACGGTGTAAGCTTTATTCCGCGATACAGCCCAAAATGTCTTCCATCCGGTGGCAGATTTCTCACCAGGCGCAAAAGGCGCGCGCTTAAGTCCCCGTTTACGCGTTCCCATTTTCGTGCCTGAAAACAGGCGCCTGGCTGACTTGCTGATGTGTTTTGGGCAGGCCTGGAATCGGGAGTCGCGCCCGTTTCATGCCTGACGCCATTCTTCGGGGGAATTTGCTTGTACGCATGCACATGTACGCATGCACAGGACAGGCCTGTTTTCAGGCACGAAAACGGAAACGTGTAAACGGGGACTAACAGTGGGCAACACCAATTAATAACATCGTATCGACAACACAATGTCGTCGGTAACCGACGTCTATCTTTCCTTTTTACTTTCTCCATACACAGTATGGGGAAAGTATAGTGATCACGAAAAAAGTCGACTTCGAGATTTCAACGGAAATACACGTTTTGAGGTCCTTGGAACGCGTTTAGACTATTTTCGGAATGATGTGTATGTGTGTGTGCCTGTGTGGATGTATGTGATTGTGGGCGCTCTAACTCAAAAAGTACTTGTCATATTAATACCAAAATTTCATATAGATGAACATTTCAATTTCGGGGCACACATAAGGATGCTGTTTGGTAAGATTAGAAAAATATTGTATCAATTTTACTGTTTCCAAATATGTTCCACCTTATGTGTTGAAACAAATGTATTATGCTATAGCAGAGAGTATATTAAGGTATGGAATAACAGTATGGGGATGTTCGACTAGTACATATTTTAATAAATGAAGATCTAGTCAAAGTAGATTGATAAAACTTGATAAAAATATGAAGGTAAAAACCAGATTTGGGCTAATGGAGATTCTTTCAGGTTTCTGGTTATTATACCTATTGATAAACTGTTTATGTACATTATTATAACAGAAAACTATTTTTCAAATAAAGATAAGGTACATAGAATATATAACACAAACATGAAATTACGAGATACAAAACTATATGAAAAATCAATGTACTATACAAAAAAGGGTAAAGAGCAATTATCGGCGATTACTCCAAAGTTCTTAAATTAACTACCCAAAGAGTTAAGAGATTTAACCAATATAGGAGAATTGAAAAGAAAAATTAAAAAGTGGCTATTGGGAATGTAATATGTCAAATTTTACAAAATATGAATAGTTTATGTGTTTTACATTGTTAAATGTCTAAATTATTTTATATTGTATCAAAATACTGTGTTTGGACTTTTGTTTAAGACTCTAGAAGTAGAAAAATTGAACACCTCCTGACGAGCTAAATTGGTTCAGGGGGACTATTTTTATTTTCTTTCTTTTCTATATTTTTCTTCATTTCCTTTCTTATTATGAATTATTTACTCCAACGTTTTGTACCATATATATTGTATTATCTTTCGCTATTATTATATCTTGTTATTTCTTTTGTATAAATTCCGTTGTATTATAGATGTGTCAAGCATAAGTGTTTCTGGGATGTGTTGATCTGGATGTTTCGTATCATGTGCAATGTGACTTTGTTGAGGATCAGCATGTGCTCATTCAAAACACATCCAATTATTATAATTATGATTTTTATATTATATGTATATTGTAAAATCGTAAATGTTATAATTTTAAATTTTTAAAATGTAAATGAAATGTAATATTAAATAAACTAAAGGGCGATAAAAAAATTCAAATGAAACTAAAGAGTGGAAAAAAATATAACACTTTAGCATGAGCATAAAGAACTGATTAGTTTTGGATAATACCGGTTAACAGGAAGTCGGGGTTTATTCCAAACCCGATTCGGTTTTTGCGATATTTCTCCGATAATACCTCATTATTGTATACATTGACCATTACAAAAATGTAGAAAATATAATTTCCTACATCTTTCATTTCAAACAATTTTCCGTAGCAGTCATTGTTTAGAAATTATAAATAATCGGTGTTTTCGGTTTCCGTCAAATATCTCCTTTAAAACGTCGTTGTTGGTAATCTTCGTAAGGACCAAAACTCTGACGTGGACAACACACGACTTTCTCCATATTTGGAGTACAGCTATTTTAATTATTATGAATAGCATTATGAGACAAAATTATCACTTCGTATCGTAAAAGAATACAGTCTTCTTTATTTCCGTAAATTAGGTGTATTTTGAATATGTTTACATAATTCACCGCTACATGGTGGTGGCGCTGTATACTAGAAAAAGCAAAATATCTCCGAAATGGATGGTTCTACGAAAATTTGTTTCAAACAAAACTTGGAAGAAATATTATTCTCTACAACTTTGGTCCTCACGAAGATTACCAAATACGATGTTTTTAAAGATATTTGACGGAAACCGAAAAACCGATTATTTATAAATAATTGCTAAACAATAACTGCTATGGGAAATTCTTTCAAATGAAAGTTGTAGGAAATTACATTATCTATAACATTTGTATAGAATTGTATATACAATAATGATGTTTTAACGGAGAATATCGCAAGAACCGAATAACTGTTATGGAAAATTGTTTCAAGTAAAAGTTGTAGGAAATTACATTCTCCGAAACATCGATATAGAATCGTATATACAATAATGATGTTTTAACGGAGAAGACCGCAAGAACCGAATCGGGTTTCGAATAAACCTCGACTTCCGGTTAACAGGTATTGTCCAAAAACTAATCAGTTCTTTGTGCTCATGTTTAAGGGTTATATATGAAATTTGGTGTTAATATGACAAGTACTTTTCGAGTTGTGGCGCCCACAATCACATACATTCACACACATACACAGACATCATTCCGAACATAGTCTAAACGTGTTTTAGGGATCAAAATATCTAATAAACTATCGGTTTATTGAAACATTCCTATCATAATACACACAGTCAACATCGAGAAAATAGTCTAAACGCATTGTACGGATCTCAAAACGTGTATTTCCGTTGCAATCTCGAAGTTGATTTTTTTCGTGACCACAATACTTTTCCATACTACGTACGGAGAAAGTAAAAAGTCGCTAAAGGAAGTAAAAAATTGCTAATACAGAGTCAACACCGATAAAATAGTCTAAACACATTCTAGGGATCTCAAAACGTGTATTTCCGTTGAAATCTCGAAGTCGATTTTTTTCGTGACCACAATACTTTCCCATACTACGTACGGAGAAAGTAAAAAGTCGCTAAAGGAAGTAAAAAATTGTTAAATCTAGCGTCAAAGTCGTTAAATTAGCAACTATACGCATTACCATCTACACCAGGGTCTCCAACCTTTCAGCACCCAAAATCTACTATGCGTTTTTTCTTTCTCCATACGTAGTATAGGGAAAGTATTGTTATCACGAAAGTTATCGATTTCGAGATTTCAACGGAAATATACGTGTTGAGGTACCTAGAAGACGTTTAGACTATTTACGGAATGATGTCTGTGTGTGTGGATATATGTGATTGTGGGGGCTCTAACTCAAAAAGTACTTGTCATATTAGTACCAAATTTCATATATAACACTTTAGCATGAGCGCAAAGACCTGATTAGTTTTTGGACAATAACGGTTATACGAAAGTCGAGGTTTATTCGAAACCCGATTCGGTTTTTGCGATATTTCTCCGATAATACCTCATTATCGTATACATTGGTCATTACAAAAAATGTAGAAAATATAATTTTCTACATCTTTTATTTGGAAGAATTTCCCATAGCAGTTATTGTTTAGGAATTATTTATAAATAATCGGTTTTTATGGTTTCCGTCAAATATATCCTTAAAAACGTCGTTATTGGTAATCTTCATGAGGACCAAAGTTGTAGAGAATAATATTTCTTCCAGGTTTTGTTTGAAACAAATTTTTGTGGAACCATCCATTTCGGAGATATTTTGCTTTATTTTAATACCAGTATACAGCGCCATCACCATGTAGCGGTGAATTCTGTAAACATATTCAAAATATACCTAATTTACGGCAATAAGGACGACTGTATTCTTTTACGATACGAAATAATAATTTTGCCTTATAATGCTATTCATAATAATTTAAATAACTATACCCCAGATATGGAGAAAGTCATGTGTTGGCCACATCAGATATTTAAATTTACCGAGGACCGACCCAGTGGAGTGAGATTTGATACGAGAAATATTATTGAGTATAGGGGGAGGGGAGATCCCTGCAAATTTCTTCCAAACTTAAGAGACATCGAAACCAGCGTCATGACATGAAATGTCCTACTTAAAACATAAATCCAATTTTATCGCAAACAACTTTATATTCGAGTTAAACAAGCTCGAATAAAGTTTTATGCCAGTTTATTCCTGTACAAGAGAATATTTTAGTGTTAATGAAATTGATTAAAATCTTATCCACCAGGATAATTAAATGTAGGTATTACTAAACCGTAATCTATTAGAAGATGAAGAAAAAGGCTATTAAATAAATATACAGACGAAAGAAATCAACAAAAACTACTTGAATTTGTTAATCAATTTACAGATAAAGTCGCAGTTAGCCTCAAACTATTGTCTTTTACAATAATTCGCGATTGGAACACCACGTATCGAGCTACACTTGTATACTCAAGGTCGATAAACATCGATACATTCCTGTTTCGTTGTGAGAGATATCTGTATTACTTGATTTATCCATTCCACTTGCTCTTAATTTTTAAACGATTATGAAATCACCTCGATAAAAAAAGTTCCAACTGTAAGTTCAAAATCAATATCGGCTCTACATTTCTCACTTGATTCAATAACAGTAATGGAGTTGAGGTAAGATACAGCGATCGACTTTAGGACCAAAGATTGGAGACCAATGAACCTACACCTACATCACACCTGCATCTTCTCTATCTCATTAGCGAGTCCCTTTTCGTAAGGATCCCACACGGCTGACGCATATTCTACCCCCCCCCCCCCCCCCCCCCCATTTGCTCACTGTTTCTTCGTTCCTACCATGTATCTATTGGATTTAGATTAGTTTAACGAGAATATATTTTGAATATGACTTTAATGAATATATTTTATAAGGGATGTATGTTTGGTTTTTAATAACAAATTAAGAAAATTAGTTGAATAACTCGATAAAAAATAAACTTAGAGGGCTGAAATTCCAGGAGATAAAAATGGCTGAGGTGTAGAGCGTTAAAGAGAGAGAGGACCAGAAATATGATTTTATTAATATAGATAAAAAATATAAATAAAATGAATACTGCGTTCGATTTATTTGCATTAATTCCATATCTTCAGGGCCGTTTTATCCATTAGGGACAGTGCCTAGGGCCTACGAAAATGTTTGATGCTTGAATAAGTGTTGAAGTATTGTTGAAATAATTTCAAAAACAAAATTACAAAAATGCTTTCGAATATCTTTAAGAGCAAAAAATTAGATTTAACGTGAGTGCATTTTAATATATTTGATATGACGTAGAGTTGAGCCTTCGAATGCAAGAGTGCCTAGGGCCTACGATGGTCTTAAAACGGCCCTGCATATCTTCGGTCATTTCGAGCAAGTTTTAATCTTATTTTCTATCTTTAAGCCTTTATTTAAGTGCATATGCACGGAAATTACCGAGGACAACTATACTGGTAACCATGGAATCTTATTATTGAAATGTTAAAGAATTTACCAAAACTCGAGCATAAATTCAAAACATGAGCGAATTCGAATGAGATTGAGTATTGAGTATATTGGCGTGTTTTAGCGCAAATTTTGTGTAGATAACTTAATTTTAAGATATTTTAAAGAGTAAAAGAATGAAAGTCTTCAAACCAAAAAGGTCATTTTCTCGTGTTATCTTATGAGAAACGACATTCATCCTCTGGAGTAGAACCCGTGACCTTTTTCGAAATTTTTTTAGTTATAACATAAATATTCATCAACATTGAAATCCTGAGAATTTTCAGGCTTCTAAGTGTATTTCTAATCGAGTTATTCAAAAAATTTGAGCGTTACGCATGACCATGATGATGACAATTACGATTTTATAATATAGAGGGAAATGGCCGTGCTTTTATTAAGCTTGTTAGGCACCCGCATTTCGTTGCGCCTAGTGCCCTGCGATTGCTAAACCAGCCATGGCTTCCACCTGGATCTTGCCCATTATGTACATACATAATCGATAACTTCTGATGAAAAACACCTCAATTCTGGACAAAACAGCATCTTCTGTGGTTACTTTTAAAAACATTTTCAGGCTGTGGAAATTGATCTCTTTCTTTTATCCTGAAATTAACGATCATAAAAAAATTAATTGCTCAAAAAATTAACATTATCGTTTGCAGTAAGCATAGCACTTTGACGTTTTCAAAAGTTAAATTTAAAACAGTACATTTTCAGTATCCTGATTAATTTTATCCGAGATTCATTAGCACATCTATAGATATCTATAAAGCAAAGTGTGTGTATGTATGCATGTAGGTATGTGTTTTATTCTATAATTCAGCAACTACAGCACGTAGAAACAAGAGAAAAGTGTCATTTAAACAGAATAAAGGGTTAAGTGTTGTAATCGGGTTTTTAAACTCGATTACAACGGATTTAGTTGATCTAAATCCGTTGAAATTCAACGGGCAATTCCGCTACTACACAATAATCTTCTTCTTATATAATAAAATTGAATGTCTGTCCATCTGTCTGTCTGTTCCTTATACATCCCCACATGGGGATGAGCGGGACTTATTGTACAACTTTTACTTATACAACTTTAATCACGACTTGACCTGTATGTATGCATTCCGTGTTAAAAATCTCATCTAATACATTTTGGTAACTTCCATATGAGCTAATATTATGACATTTTGATTGTTTGTAGGTTATGGTATACCCCAACGTAAAAATTTTCAAATCTCAGAAAAAATTCCCGAGTTCGACTATAGGAAATAAATTCCAATTCCCATAAGATAATACGTAAAACGCGATTTTTCGAAGTGCAAGCTTCTATTCTTATGCAAATTTAAATTGGTAGAAATTGATCTACGATCTTTGGACCTGTACTGTTTTAAAGAAAAAATGAATTGAGTTTCTAAGTCTTATCGTCGATTTCCTCCTTCGGTTTGAAATCGCTCAAATTATACGTTTAATTCACGTATTTTGGGGAAATGTTGCCTTGACGACCATAACATTGTTAAACCTCGAGCTGACTTGTTGCCTTCCTAAGCGTAAGAAAAGCGTGCTTTGAATGTTTTAATACGAGAGAGAGGGGGAAGGAGGGAGAGCGATGGTGGGGAAGGGGAAGGAGGGAAGGCGAGGGAGAGAGGGAGTTAAAACTTACAATGTTGTCTTTTAGTAACGCCGGCTCCACACATGCGTTGTTCGTACACGAATATTTGATGTTCGCGGGAATGTACGCAAGTGTGTGTTCGTGTACGAATCTTCGGTGTTTGTGCCGAATAGCGAACGTGTTTCCGTCTCGAGTCGGTAAATGAGCACACATCAAAGTCCACGAACATTCGCCGTGACTCACACTCGTTGCCCCTCCACACTTCGTTTACGAACATTGCATTAATTTCTGTGTGAAATAACCTGATGTAACCTTCTTTGGCGTGTAACCTTTGTTGATTAAGTGCTGTTTTCTTGTATCTTGTGCTAGTGTCTTGTTTGAAAAGAAGTTGTTGTACCATTTCGGTGAAGTTAGAAAAGTATAAATGGAGTGGACAAATGAAGCTGTATTCCAGTTTTTAGAAGCCTTCGAAATGGAACCCTGCATCTGGGACCCAATTCAAGATCTTCATAAAAACCGAAACGAGGTTGCAGATGCATTCTTTTCTTCTTTTCATTTTTAGAAAGTAATAAGACATTAGAAAATAAGCTGCAGTCGCAACAATAGTGTCGTCGTCAGAGCTCATATTCGCACGAACACTGGTTACTTTCCCGCAACTTGTCACAAATAATGAATAATCGGTATCAAAGGATGAATATGTGGAGGCTGTGTTCGACAAACAATCATGGACAAACATGCGACCACAAATATTCGTGAATATCTGCGAATATTCGTGAACGCATGTGTGGAGCCGGCGTAAGACTAAAATCCTAAAAATAAAAACTACTTTTTACGTTACACAACTATTATATTTAGGGAATAAAAACCTACAAATAAATAAAAATAAAAAACCTTTTCAGTTCATACAACTTTTATATTAAAGGCACTAAAAACCTACAAATAAATTAAATTTTAACATGGGGTGTGTCATCTTTTGTGATAGATTCTCAAATTTCCATATTAATAACATATTTAGCGTTAGGATACTAATCAACGAAATTTGAACGCATCTTACAATTAATGTAAAAGTTGTGTGGCTTTTGCAAAGCTGATCATAAATCTACAGCAGTGTTTCTCAACCTTTTTGCTTTGGCGACACTTTTTAAATGATCCAGCTCTAGCGACACACCATGAAATAATCGCGACACACCATGAAATAAAAAGTCAATTTTCTTGGTTAAAACAATGAAAATACTTAAAATTCATCATTTAACAATAAAACATCATAAATATAACAAAAAATATAATAAAATGTTTGTCTATTAACATGAAATTAGTACAAATATGACCAAGGTCATTTCAGAGTACGTACAACGAAATCTATATATATTTATTTTAAAAAATAAACAAAAAGAAATAAAAATCTGTCGAATAACAATTTTTAAAAAATTAATGTGAAACTTGAGCCTTTTTTCTAAATTTTCGCGACACATCTGTTGAGAAACACTGATCTACAGTAATGTTTGACGCTTGGGATATTGATATTTGTTAGTACATTTTCCACGCTTTAGTATATAATTTTTTGATCCATCAGATCAGCTTCGCAAAAGCCACATAACTTTGATATTGAGAGTCCAATGCATTAATATGGGAAAGGTTTTAACGTAATATGGTTTTTCAATTTGTGTGTGCGATTTTTCTTTGTTTACATGGCAACAAAATATTTGTTGATTTTAATTGAAATGTTACTAAAAAATAGCTTTTAATAATATTTTCGTGTGGCGTAGAGTTCTCCAAATTAAACAGTTTTCAAAACTACGTAAGAAACTTAAATAGTTAGATATAGATTTTCCACAAATTGTGATTTCCACACCTTTGAAGATATCGTCACCAAACTTCGCATACGTATATAATTTTACCCTGCGGGTAACATATGCTATATGACGATAAAAAATTGGGGAGGGGGTGCTTAATTCAATAATTATTTTCCCATAAGTTTACACGTAATTTTTGAACTTTCAGAGTTCATTCATCAAAATACCTAACCGATATTTTCCGTAGTTGCTTTATTCGACGGTTAAAACTGTGTACTATCTTATTCGTGCGATGTTTAGATGTTATACGGTCGAAGTTTTAGATCAACTAAATCCGTTGAAATTCAACGGGCAATTCCGCTACTATACAATAATCTTCTTCTTATATAATAAAATTGAATGTCTGTCCATCTGTTCCTTATACATTCCCACGCCCTTTGAGCTATCGGGACCAAACTTTGCAAATTGACTTCATATGACTCTACGAGTAATATACGGTACCTGGGAACCCCGACAACCATCCCACACAGACAGACAGACATATTTTTTTTTTATTTTCTCCATTTGAATAACATAGGGACGAGTGCAGCTTATTTTTCATTTGAATTTTAAAATTACTTAGAAACATGGTATGAACTTGAGATTTGAATGGTTCTACGAAGAAAAGAACAACGTTTATTTTTATTGAAGACAGAATCCGAATCCTGATCGAATTAGCATAAAAATGCATTTAGAATCAATAAAATACGTGATTTTATCAGTTTTATTACAATACCCATTATAAGCTACCATGACAACTCCCATTGTAACGAAATTGAGAGTTCAATGCATTTATATGGAAAAAATTTTAAAGTAATAGCGTTTGTCAATATCTGTGTACGATTTTTATTTGTTTATATGGAATCCAAATATTTGTTGTTTTTCATTGAATTATCTTCTAATCTCCTATAATATATTTTGAAGGGTGTGTTGTTGGTTTGTGTGTTTGTTCATGGAAATCCTCCTAAACGATAAAAGCTAGAATAACCAAATTTGCTACGATTCTCCCTTACATCCTAACTTAGTGAATGGTCAAGGTTTGGTCAACTAGGATTTATCAGTGCTGCCAATATAGGGGATAAATATTTTTCCATAAGATAACACGTATGAATCCATTTCTTGACTTGCAAGGTATTCTTCCTCCAAGCATAAAAATATGTAAATATGTACCGATTTTTTTCGTTTCTTCTTTATTCGACAAATAAAACTCTATACTATCTTATTCCTGCGAAGTTTACATGTTACACGGTCGAAGTTTTCAGAAATTCGCTATTTGTTTCGAAATTTTGTGGATTTTTCGTACCCCTCCCGGGCGTTGCCAAGGCGGCGGTCATTGTTACCTCCGATTCAGTTAGCTTCAATGAAGCTTACAAATAGACGAAAGTTCAGCGTTATTCGATTCGCACTTTTGTTTAAGCAACGAAACGATCGACGTTTATGGATAGCAACGTAACTAGATACTGATTATTATTCAGGAAGCGTTTATAACGATTGAACTGTTACAAAAATCAGCATCTGAAACAAATCAAGTAAGGAGAAAATGAATTATTTTCACTGAAGTCCGAATCCAGGCTGTATTTTCTGAAAGGCTAGAATTGTTGTCGTCTATAAGAAATTTTATTTACTGTATTGAATTTTACACTTTTCTCAAGAACAGTTTCTTGAAACGCAGCAAATTAATAGTAATTGGAATTTCAACGTTCATTGCAGCCAAAATTTCGCTACATTATTTATATCACGAAAGATCCATTAATGTTAGTGGAGGCCGTAAAATGGTGGCTGGCGAGATAAAAAGGGTAAAATTTGTATTGCTAAGACTTACAAAAATTGGCAATTAGACATTTATTACTAGGCTATTAATGTCCTACGATCAATTGATTCTAATTTTGTTCTTCGCTCAGGTTTTACGCGGCTTCGATTACAAGGAACGTCTCGGCCTTGTTCTTCTTCCATCCCGACTCAGGTCATATGCAAAAGAGGAGGAGATGACCGTCATCGGATGGGGAATAACCTCGGACGTAAGTTGTCGAAAGAATGGTATTCTACACCATTAAAATGTTATACAATGCTTACATTTTTAAATGGAAATGTATGTACTATGATAATTTACATTTACGATATGTCATTCAAAGATGCAGAAAATAGGAAACGTGTTGTGATTTTATTCATAATTGGGCTTTACTCCTTTGTTACGAAATTTCTGCTATGGGGTACATTTTATTCAGACAATCTCCCCAACTTAGTTTCTCTCGAAATGGCTAAACCACTCGCCTTAAATTCGATAAAAAACGCTCCATAAAAATTCCTATGAATTAATTGAAAAAGTCAAAGATTTTTCATTGAAAGACAAAGAAATATCGACGTCTCTTCCTAATTTCCAAATGTCCCCCAAAAAGGAACGTTTGGATTCTTAGAAGATTGGTCCCCCAACTAACAAAAGCCCACAAATACCATCAAAGAATATAACTCCATGACACAATGCATAACACAAAGATATTTCCAAATCAACAACCAAATATGCAGATTAATCAATGGCATCGCTACGGGAAACCCATTGTTCCGTTTTTAGGCGCGTTTCGCTTACAGCGTGAGCGCCTATTATCGTCGGTCGGTCCGTCCGTCCGTCCGTCCGTCTGTCCGTCCGTCCGCATGTTCGTTCTCGGCTTCTACCGAACGGATTTTTATGAAATTTGATATTAAGGACTTTCAATCAAATATAATAAGAAAATCGCAAAAATGAATCACGTACGCCAATCAGGGGTACCACTTTACTGAAGACAAAAAATTAAATTTTCGTCATATCTCGTAAACTATTGTTCATATCAAAATATTTTTCAAATAAAAGTTGTAGAACTAGTATAGTAGAGTATTTCCTTTTCTATATATTTTCATCGTAGGAGTAGCCGTTATCGAGAAAATCAAACAAGAATGTCTTATATGGAGTTGAACTTCGAAAATTTCTTGCATGGTTACTTCATTGTTGCTAACATAAACAATCTCCCAAACAAACGTTTAATTTCCTTACGTGTGCATGTAATACTATTAAATAGGAAGAAAATGGATTATTTATGATGAAGAAAAGGACTTTAAAACGCTATTTCCCTTACGTACAGGTATATACTAATTTCTTTCTAATACTCCATTGCACGAAACGCGCCCCATTTGTGATACGTTGTACACTTTCCTAACTTGTTTAGGAAAAGTTTTAATGAGCTACTTCGAAGAGGAGTGCAGGAAAAAGTTTAAATATTTTCCGTTAACATGGATTAGGTAGGTTTTATTCGCCGTTTTCAACACCTCATTACACAACTTCAGAGGCGTAGCCAAGGGGGGGTTTATGGGGTTCAAATCCCCCCCCCCCATGAGAAAATCGAAAAATTATTTGTTATTATTATTTTGTGCCTGTTTTATTACAACTATGACATCCAGTGAAAAAATGGAACTTATTAGTAAATATAATTAAAGAAATAGTAACAAAGAATGCCGTGTAAATATGAGACATAAACAGCGAGCTGATCATCTATACTTCAAAGTGAAACAAGTGCCGCACTTGAAGCGCTACAACCTTAGGTGTGAAATTATTACGGAACGCTGATTCTTGCTTTATTTTCGCTATTTATGGATTATTTTTGTCTACTGTACACATTTTTAAAGGTAAAAATGGGAGCAGGGCCGACGCCAGGGGTGAGGCGACCGCCTCAGGCGACGTTTAGCTTGGGGCGGCATTTTCAAACGCATTTTGAGACAAAAATCAACCGCCATTGCGGATTTGCGAAAAAGGAAAGGGTGCCCATACATTGTCGTTCACCACTTCAACATCAACTAAGCGTACGTGATTTTGCACTCAGAGCTAGGGATGGGCGATCCAAGATCGATCTTTTACAGGATCGATCTTTTTACAAGGTCGATTCGATTTTTTGGATCGATCTTTTGTTCTACGATTTTTATGTGGATCGATTCTTTTAGCCCAGAATCGAGAATCGTTCGACCCCACCTGGTGGAGTGCCTATGAAGGACAGGGGCAGTGGTGATTGGTGAAAGTGGTGAATTCTAGTTGTGGGCATCAAACCCAGTCAGCAACTTAACCTTACTAGCTGTACCCGCGCAATGTTTGCGCGGTTTTGTTCAATTAATTTATAATAAATTAAGAAGTGTGTGAAATAAATTGATCTCAGGAATTCACATTTTACTCTAATAATGTATTTCCCCAGTTTAGGATTTTAATGTATGTATTTTGTTTGCAATGTAAGGTTCACGGGTTCGAATCTCGCGGAGGGCATGGCTATTTATTATGCGAATAATAGTCAGTCAGAAATCTGTAAAATTAAAAATCATATTAGAGAGGAAATTAATGCTACACAGTTATTGATCGCGAACTTTTATGTTTTTAATTTTCTTTGTTTCTTTTTATTACGATTATAAAATGTTAATGAAAAATGTTGGTTCTTATGGCCTGAATCGATGATCGATCTTTATTATAATAAAAAAATAGTAACACGAAAATTATTCTTGTAGTTTATAACCTTCCTTGTGGCTAGAATAGAAGATCGATCTTTCTTGAATCGATCTTTTTGGTTCGATCTTATCGGTAAATCGATCTTTCAGGGTAAGATCGCCCATCCCTACTCAGAGCACTAAAAAAAATAATTTGATTTTTTTAAATATCTCTCCGTGACGTTTAGAGCTAGCCCTTGGACTCGGGATGTTTAGATTAGAGTTTCCTTTCCCTTCTCCGTGTCTTTCGTTGGCTTCTGTTTCATGGTCCGCTTAACAAAATTCTTAGTATCTAGCATGCCTTTCTTCGCTTGCTGCATCTTACAATTAGTTCCCAGTCAGAATTACGGGATCACCGTACTCGGTCTCGGACTTTATAGGAGAATTAGTTCGAAATATCTCGGGAAAATGAAGGAATTATGTTATTTATACTTGGTTCAACCGCCGGTAGAATAAGCGTCAGCTGTGTGGGATCCTTACGAAAAGGGACTCGCTAATGAGATAGAAAAAGGGCAGAGCAGAGCATCTAGATTCGTAAAGAGAAATTACAACATTAAACAAATTGTAACGTCATTAATAGAAAATCTGAAATTAGCTAGAGGAACGTAGACTGCATCTAGGTTTAAACAGCTAGAAATATACATGTCAGAGGGACTAGCGAATGAGATAGTAAATCTTATCAGAAGTCCGACATATCTCGAAAATCAGAATAAGATCCGCGAGATCGATTGTAGGACGGAGCGATATAGAAGATCGTTTCTTCCCATAGGACGATAAGAGAGCATAATAGTAAAAGGTATTTTATGAAAACTAGGGACTATTGGTGACCTGCGCCCCCTTCCATCCACCACTAAGGTGACTTGCAGGGTATCATATATATGTAATAAAGGAAGACGATAAAATAGAAATCGACATTTACAGAATCCTTACGCATAACAATAACTACATCCATAATAATTCATTCCATTATTAAAGCCATAAAAATACCGCCTTCCACGTCATGGTACACGGAATTACCAACGAACCAGTCAGTAAAGGGAACTTTCACGAAGAACTCAATATAATGAAATAAAACGGCACTGAACTAGGTTTAAAACATAAATATTAGACAGAAGGGTCCAAAAAAGGGTTAAACAAGTAACTATTCACCCGAAACAAAACAGAAATACGTCAAACTACCGTATTTTCCTCCGCTCACCAAATGATTGAACAAAATGTTAAACGACATCAACTAATTCTATTGTTTACACCAGTAGTAACACCACTAAAAACATTTTGGGAAACGCGAAAGATAAAATTCCAAACCTCGAGAATTCTGGAATTTGAAAATTAAATTGCACACGCAAATGTCACATAGGACAAACAAAAAGACAGCTCCAAACACGCCAATCTTATTAACAGTGCTCTGGGACGTCGATATCTTAGAATAAACCTTCGGGTTTAACTCAACCCAGCCCAACCCCCTCCACTGGCAAGATACCTTCCGTTCCCTTTGGTTCAAATTCGCACGCCCCACACCCTTTCCCACCTCTTCTTCACGCGCACCCTCTATGGCAGTCTTGCCAACCTTTTCGATGTAGCGAGTACCAAGAATTAAAACAAACCAACATCAAAGTTATTCTTATTGATCTTGGATACGTTTAGAAAAAATCTGATGTGGCCAACACATGACTTTCTCCATATTTAGGGTATAGATATTTAAATTATTATGAATAGCATTATGAGGCAAAATTATCATTTCGTATCGTAAAAGAATACAGTCATCCTTATTGCCGTATATGTATTACGTATATTTTGAATATGTTTACAGAATTCACCGCTACATGGTGGTGGCGCTGTTTACTGGAAATTAAGAAAAAGCAAAATATCTCCGAAATGGATCGTTCTACGAAAATTTGTTTCAAACAAAACTCGGAAGACATATTATTCTCTACAACTTCGGTCCTCACGAAGATTACCAATAACGATGCTTTGAAAAGATTTTTGACAGAAACCGAAAAGCCGATTATTTATAAATAATTCCTAAACAATAACAGCTATGGAAAATTCTTTCAAATGAAAGTTGTAAGAAATTACATTCTCTATAACATTTGTATAGAATTGTATATAAAATAATGATGTTTTAACGGGGAATATCACAGGAACCGAATCGGGTTTCGAATAAACCTCGATTTCCGGTTAACCGTTATTGTCCAAAAACTAATCAGTTCTTTGTGCTCATGTTTAAGTGTTATATATGAAATTTTGTGTTAATATGACAAGTACTTTTTTAGTTAGAGCGCCCACAATCACATACACGCACATCCACACACACACACACAGACATAATTCCGAAAATAGTCTAAACGTGTTCTAGGGACATAAAAACGTGTATTCCGTCGAAATCTCGAAGTCGATTTTTTTCGTGATCACAATACTTTCCCATTACTACGTATGGAGAAAGTAAAAAAGTAAAAATCAACCGAGCTTATTAAATTATTGGTTCTAAGAAATGGGATATATATTAAGCACCGTAAAAGAGCACAGTCAGGCTGTCAAAGAAAACCATCGGGCTTCCGAAGAGCACAGCGGAGTTCACGAGTAGCAGACTGGGAACCCGTCCTCTATGAACACCCAACCACAAAATCCTTCCTGCCCCCCTCTCTTTCCTCACACAAAAAACTACTAAAATACAAGCACACGTGTTCTTTTAGAATCTATTTTCAGTTAATTTCCACTGAAGACAGCCCCTTTGTACTCGAAATACGCATTATTTTATAACCTTGCTATAGCTACTGAATATACTTGAGATAAGTACCTTTTGAAATGCTTATTATACTTGAATTTTTTCAGCCATTAGCCAAGCTCGATAATTCTCTGTTAAACTTCTTGCAGGTGTATGGATTTCGTGGCCACCCAAACAACGAGTTTACAAATGATAATTCGGTAAGTTTTCATTCATTTGATATTCGATATGCTTACTTATCTACTACTAGCAGAATTTCCCGTTGAATTTCAACGGATTTAGTGAAGCTACTACAGCACAACATACAAACTCGTTAAAATATTTTAAAGAGTTTGTATGCTAGATACTTTTAAAATTACAATTAGCTTTTCCTAACAATTAATCATATTTGCTTGTAACAATCCGTTTCCGAGCCTATTGCATTCAAATGAAATCTGATGTGGCCAACACGACTTTCTCCACATTTGGGGTATAGATATGTAAACTATTATGAATAGCATTATGAGACAAAATTATCATTTCGTATCGTAAAAGAATACAGTCGTCCTTACTGCCGTAAATTAGGTATATCTTGAATATGTTTACAGAATTCACCGCTACATGGTGCTGGCGCTGTATACTGGAAGTCACGAAAAAGTTGAATATCTCCGAAATGGATGGTTCCACGAAAATTTGTTTCAAACAAAACCTGGAAGAAATATATTCTCTACAAGTTTGGTCCTCACGAAGAATACCAATAACGACGTTTTTAAAGAGACATTTGGCGGAAACTGATTATTTATAAATAATTCCTAAACAATAACTGCTATAAAAAATTCATTCAAATGAAAGTTGTAGGAAATTACATTCTCTATAACCTCTGTATAGAATTGTATATAAAATAATGATGTTTTAACGAAGAAGTATCGCAAAAACCTAATCGCGTTTCGAATAAACATCCTCCGGTTAACCGTTATTGTCCAAAAACTAATCAGTTGTTTGTGCTCTGCTAATGTGTTATATTTGTTG
This sequence comes from Uropetala carovei, assembly GCA_036926305.1. Lineage (NCBI taxonomy): Eukaryota > Metazoa > Arthropoda > Insecta > Odonata > Petaluridae > Uropetala > Uropetala carovei. The sequence continues at coordinate 1,750,857 of JAXCHB010000254.1, read as the reverse complement.
TTTGATTACGATATGGCAAGTACTTTTTGAGTTAGAGCGCCCACAATCACATACACACACAGACATCATTCCGAAAATAGTCTAAACGTGTTCTAGGGACCTCAAAACGTGTATTTCCGTTGAAATCTGGAAGTCGATTTTTTTTGCGATCATAATACTTTCCCATTACTACGTATACAGAAAGTAATAACGATAATTTTGTTTCCTTCCATATAAATTTCGCCAAATCCAGCTTCATTTCTTCTTACTTTCTCCATACGTAGTAATGGGAAAGTATTGTGATCACGAAAAAAAACAATTTCGAGATTTCAACGGAAATACACGCTTTGAGGTCCCTAGAACACGTTTAGACTATTTTCGGAATTATGTCTGTGTGTGTGTGCGTGTGTGTGTATGTGATTGTGGTCGCTCAAACTCAAAAAATACTTGACATATCCTTACCAAACTTCATATGTAACACTTTAGCGCGAGCACAAAGAACGGATTAGTTTTTGGACAATAACGGTTAACAGGAAGTCGAGGTTTATTCGAAAACCGATTCGGTTTTTGCGATATTTCTCCGTTAAAACATCATTGTTGTATACACAATTCTATATAAAGGTTATAGAAAATGTAATTCCCTACAACTTTCATTTGAAAGAGTTTTCCATAGCAGTTATTGTTTAGGAATTATTTTTAAATAATCGGTTTTTCGGTTTCCGTCAAATATCTCCTTAAAACGTCGTAATTCGTAATCTTCGTGAGGACCAAAGTTGTAGAGAATAATATTTCTTCCAAGTTTTGTTTGAAACAAATTTTCGGAGATATTCAACTTTTTCTTAATTTCGAGTATAGAGCGCCAGCACCATGTAGCGGTGAATTCTGTAAACATATTCAAAATATACCTAATTTACGGCAATAAGGACGACTGCATTCTTTTACGATACGAAATGATAATTTTGTCTCATAATGCTATTCATAATAATTTAAACATCTATACTCCAAATATGGAGAAAGTCATGTGTTGGCCGCATCAGATTTTATTTTAATACAATAGGCTAGGAAACGGATTGTTACAAGCAAATATGATTAATTGTTAAGAAAAGCTAATTGTAATTTAAAAAGTATCTACTATACAAACTTTTTAAGATATATTAAAGAGTTTGTATGTTGTGCTTTAGTAGCCTCACTAAATCCGTTGAAATTCAACGGGAAATTCTGCTAGTATACAATGAAATTCTAGTAGATAACTAAGTAAATTCCTTAGTTCATGAATAAGCACTTCAATATCAAATTTTCGAAATGTAAGTACATATGAATTTCCAATAGCCATATCAAGGTTATGAAATATCTAAATCCGCTTATGATTTTTGATAACCTTGTTTTGGCCATTGGAGATAACTAAGTAAGACAAGCACTTACTTTTTCAATTTTTGATGTTGAAGCGCCTATCATGTATTTATATTTAAGCATATGACGGGCTCCATAATTGTCTGGTGATTTCCTTAGATGTTAAACCGAATGCCAGCTGCCATAATCATACTCTATGGTTTTTTAATTATGCCCATTGTGGTTCATAAAACGATGGCCAATGTTTGCTTCGCCGTCATACGTGACCTCACTGTCACCTTCATTTGTAGTGAAACATTCTTGAAATCAGATTAACTCTAAAGAATAAAATCCAGGTTTACCGATCTCTAGAGGGGTATTCATTGACCGACGTAGGATAATTAAGCTTAACATGAGAAAATGAGAAACATCAAATCATATTTTAGCAATAAATAAATTTTATAAATCATCTTTAAAAATTTTAATTTAATCTGTCGTTTTCTTAGTGAGCCTTATGACGCTTAAATTGAAGTTACTGCACTCTTATATTGTGATAATAACTATAAAAGATTATTTCTTATCGTTTTCCTTTGAAAAAAGTCTTCCGATTCATAGTTGTCACATTCCAGATAAACTATTCATGCTGCAATGCAATCTTTTCTATCTTTTCGCTGCATGTTTCAAAGGATGCACTATTAAAAAATGTCTAATCAAGTTTCTGGAACTTTTTATAATAGGTATTTACTGTCGCAAAAACATGGCTTTGGATATATTTATAATATTTTCAGTGAATGCTTATATTTTTAAGAAGTTTGCGAATAATTGATTTCGTTCTATGGATAAACAAGAAAAAAGAAATCTAAAATTATTCAATTCCAGGAATAAAATATTCCATTAAATTAATAGACATCATTCCGAAAATAGTCTAAACGTGTTCTAGGGATCTCAAAACGTGTATTTCCGTTGAAATCTCGAAGTCAATTTTTTTCGTGAACACAATACTTTCCCATTACTACGTATGAAGAAAGTAAAAATTAATGACACCAACTTTTATGTAAACTAAAACGCAAAAAGAATATGAAATCCACATAATCGAATGTTCCAGAGAGTAATAATAGTCATGGACATATAAAACACGATTTTATCACAATTTTATCACGACGAATTGAATAAATGCGTAAAAAACCACATAAAATATTAGTTAATTTGAATTTCTACGATATGGAAATTCAATTCCATACTTTTTCCGGCATAACTGTGAAAATACGGCGTCGATATCCCATTTTTTTTTAATTTGAAAATGCTAAAGAAAAAAGGCATCGCTTCGTTTCAGCTCTGCCCATATTATTCAAATGGAGAAAAGATATGCTCCTGAAGTCAAACCCAGGACTACTATGTACACGGCGAGCAGTTTCAAATTGAAAAGTTGAATAGTCAAGCGATTCCTAAAAGTTTGATTGAAAAAGGTTGTAAAGTTTTTTAGTTATGGGCGGTTTTCCTTTTCACCCATCTAACACCACATAGCAACCAAGCGTTACACCCTCCGCACCGTCTCGCGAATGTCTGCTTTCATTACAGTCCCGCCCGAAAACTCTTAAGAGGTTGGTATTCCTTGAAATCAAGATTAGATGTGAGCGTAAATATGTTATTATTTATCGTAGAATTCCGTTAAAAAGACGCTCTTGATCAGCGCATTCACCCGAATATGTTGCTTGAGTCACAATCGCACTAAGTTAACAACATAAAATAGTTTAAATTTTATTGCAAAAGACGTGGTCGGCTAGTGCCCCCATGCTGAGAGGCTAAAGACACCTGAGCTCGGATTTGAGGATGGACCTCGAGGTGTGGGCCTCTAACCCGAGTTAATGACGGTCGAGGGGTCAGCGCCGCGGACAGTTTTCAATGTGGTCCCAGTTAGTCGACACAAGCCAAAATATATTTAAGTTACTATCACTTTCTATACGTTTCCGCTGGTCATAAACATCTAAGCTATTTTTCTATGGCATATTCTGCACGTGGAAGCGGTATCTCTCAGCATTTAATGTAATCTTTATTGCATCTTCATTTCCGTTCATTCCTTAATAGGTTGCAATAGAGGATGAAAAGGGTACTTTCGTGGGTTTAGAACCACCAAGGATGTATTTCAAAGGTAAAAGAAAAAAGGGACTGATGAAGCATCGATGGAATCCGAAGCAAAGCGACGTGCTCTTGAGCGCAAAAGTTCGAATTATCGACATAAAAAGATGCGCCGCCATAATAGGAGAAGGTCTTGTTGGCGAAAACACGTCTATTTGCGCTGGAGTGGAAGAAGGTGGGCAGGACGCGTGCCAGGTGAGTAATTCTGAAAGAAAAAAATCTGATGTGACCAACACATGACTTTCTCCATATTTGGTGTATAGATATTTAAATTATTATGAGACAAAATTATCATTTCGTATGATAAAAGAATAGTCCTTCTTATTGCCGTAAATTACGTATATTTTGAATATGTTTACAGAATTCACCGCTACATGGTGTTGGCGCTCTATACTCGAAATTAAGAAAAAGCAAAATATCTCTGAAAATTTGTTTCAAACAAAACTTGGAAGAAATATTATTCTCTACAACTTTGGTCCTCACGAAGATTACTAATTACGACGTTTTAAGGAGATACTTGACGGAAACCGAAAAAACCGATTATTTATAAATAATTCCTAAACAATAGCTGCTATGGAAAATTCTTTCAAATGAAAGTTGTAGGGAATTACATTTTCTATAATCTTTATAAAGAATTGTATATAGAATAATGATGTTTTAACGGAGAAATATCGCAAAAACCGAATCGGTTTCGAATAAACCTCGACTTCCGGTTAACCGATATTGTCCAAAAACTAATCAGTTCTTTGTGCTCATGCTAAAATGTTATATATGAAGTTTGGTAACGATATGGCAAGTAATTTTTGAGTTAGAGCGCCCACAATCACATACACACAAAGACATCATTCCGAAAATAGTTTAAACGTGTTCTAGGGACCTCAAAACGTGTATTTCCGTTGAAATCTCGAAGTCGAATTTTTTGTGATTATAACACTTTCCCATTACTACGTATGGAGAAAGTGAAAACGATCGTCTGCCTCTCTGATCGCCACTCATTCAATACCAGTGATTTTTCCTACCTTCTGAAAGCGATCGTACTAAGTTCCCAGCTGACTGCATCAACATGGTACCTAAAAGTAAGATTTCGTAGTACATATTCTTACGAAAATATTATAATTATATATATAATAATGATATTTTTTATTAAACCTGATAAAAAAAATAAAAATAAATTAATGATAATATATACACTATATATGTGAGTACGCAGTAGAGAGTTAAGCGAAGATAAATAAATCTTATATTCGTAATTAACCTAAGAATAGCTAAGTTACTGCAACAGAAATACTTTTCTAAAGTCTCGTCACTAAGAGAATTTAACTGGATATCTATTAAAATCGTACGCGTTAAATAAAATTTAACATCACGAGGAATCCTTTGCATATCTTAATAAACTAAGATTATTTCATGTAACGAATTGGGTTAGGGATGCTAATTTCAGAAAACGATGTTTCATTGACAAGGGCGACTCAGGAGGTCCCCTGCTTTGCAAGTCGGGCGAGGGTGTGCTGATCCGTCCGATGGATGCGGCCATATGGAAGAGGATGGGCTGGATGGAAGAATCGGAGAGACATCGCCAAATCGTGGGTGTGGTGTCCTGGGGTCGGGGGTGCGGTCGTCCCGGGATACCTGGGATATACACCAGAGTGGCCTTCTACAAAGAGTGGATGGCAGAAGTGATGAGCACCACCAACGGCCAAGCGAACGAATTTTATCCGTGTAATTGCGCAATTTTCACGGCCCTCATGTATCTATGCAAAACTCTATCGGCGTAGTTACTACGACTATAACTAATAGGATTAGACTTATCTCTATAATAGTCTGCGAGAGAATTTTTAATTTTCAAATTTTAAAAATAAATTTACAGCAGAAAAAGGCATTTTTCTTTATTTCAACTTGGTAAACATGATGGCAAACTTAATTGTTTTATCTATACAGCACACATACGTTTCGCCTTCATTTTTACTGACTGACTTTAATTATTTACTATGTACCCTTGTGCAGGGCCGCGCCAAGGGTGTTTGGCGCCCGGGTGCAAAATAATTCTGTAGCCCCCCCCCCTTCCCCAAAGTGACTACTAGTCAATCCTAAAAAAAAAGACCGCCATTGTCCCTTACATAAATGTTAACCAAGACATCTGCTCTTATTCGTATTATGGACAGCCTCCAATTTAAATATAATTTATCGATAATGTTTACAGTTAAACTTACAATTAGCTACGTTTGTTTAAATTAGCTTTCAATTGCCAATCGAGCGAATTGCTCAGCTTTATCTCCTCTTAAAAGCATTTCGAAGAAGGGGCAACCTTTTATATGAACGACAATAACAAAGATGCAAATATCTTGATGGGAAGGCGCCCCCGACTAGTTGGCACCCGGGTGCTGTGCACCCCTTGCACCCCGGATTGGCGCGACCATGCTCTTGTACTCTAGATATCCGAGTAGAAGTTATGATCAATAAAGACCCGAGTTCGATTCCTCTATTTGAATAACATGGGAATGGGTGTAGAGTATTTTTCATTTAGTATTTTAAATTACGTATTATCGGTCTGTATGTGTGATTCAAGGGGACAACAGTTTAACAGAATCTACATAAATAATATTTATTTAAATAATATTTATCTCGCTACAACGGAGAATATTTTCCCCTAGCTGATTTTAACAACATGTCGATTTACTCAAAAATAGTTTAAAGGATTTAAATGGAAATCCATCCTGTGAAAGATACATGAGCAATACTACAAATCCACATATCTAAAAATATAATTACATAGCGCCCAGCGTCAAATATCAAATATAACGAGTGTTACTTAAGATACCACCAAGCTGTCAATAGAATGACGTAACCAGTAAAATTATTGTTACAGCGTACGGAGAAAATAAATATATTTTGCGTCGATTTTTACCACTGCTATATTTTTGTATGGGAAAAGCATACTAACAATAAGACACGAGAAGTAAGCTCATTTACTAGAATAACATGTAAAAGAAGAAATGGGTTCAGCAGAGGAAGAATAGGTTGGAAGGATGAAGAGAAAATGTGTATTATGAAATCATCCTGTGAATTAAGGAAGGAAAGATATTTTATTGACGGCTTGGTGGTATCTTAAGTAACACTCGTTATATTTTATATTTGACGCTGGGCGCTATGTAATTATATTTTTAGATATGTGGATTTGTAGTATTGCTCATGAGAAACTCTTTCACTGGATGGATTTCCATTAAAATCCTTTCAACCATTTTTGAGTAAATCGACATGTTAAAATCAGCGAGGGGAAATTATACTAGCTGAAACGCCCGGCTTCGCTAGGGAAAGAGTGGCAAACGATTTTTATTGTTCGGAGGAAACGTTCCCAATTCCTTAATTACGCAAGCGATGCTTACATTAACATTTACCATTTTATGTATTGTATTGTACGCATTAACCTCTAACTTAATATTAACATGGATAGATGCACCGAAGCCTTTAAAGCGGCAATAAAATTATGTGGATTATGTCAATACTATTAGCCAAAACGTAAACAATAAACAACATCTTGGTTACCGAACATATGTAAGTAGATGTATCGATTTATGTTGCGATAAATCTTTCAATGTTAATGGTAAAAGATAAAAATGTTCTAACATTCCTTAAAAATCATTTGACTCACTTTAAAAGTATTCACAGACTACATTTAGGCATATCTTGGCATTAGCTATTCTTCCTCTACGGCATGCACAGCGTGGATTTTCCTTGCATTAATCTTTGAAGAGGTCAACAATTAAGAAATTTAGCTTTGTTGCCGCCTGGAAAATGGTCATCTAAACCGATAAATTTTGCGCTTAAAGGAAAATTTCGAGCGATTTAGCATGTAATACCATGAAACATGAACAGAATTAAAATACTCAGTCTTTCTTGCGTAAAATAATCCATTTCTCGTGATCGTAAGTTAATATTTAGGTATATTTATATCCACATCAGTGAAGGGCTGCATGGCATTTTGGGGTTTCTCCACACCATTTCCCATGAATTCTTATGGAAATAGTATTTTGTTGACCCCATGTGTTATAAGAGACCCCACGGTCTGCAAACCTAGACGAAGTTCTTCCTTTGGTCCATAGGATGGCCCATGAAACTTTTGAATTCGATAGCTTAAACGGTGTAAAAACGTATAAAGAACATACATACATACATACATACACACACACTCTAAAATATGTATAAGATGAGCATATATGGCTTGAAACAAAAATGCCCGTTTCCAAGGCGATCATTGATGAAAATGAACGATTTTTCTTACATCGGCGAATTTAAACGTAAAATTTGCTCAAGTTTTACCTTTAGGTGAGAAAAGACGAACAAAATTAAACGGGCCGTTTATTTTCCTTTAAAATGGTCCTAATTTGAAGGTCGTAGGTCATTTATTTCTAATATTAATTTCCAAAAGAGTAAGACTCTGCACGTCGAAAATTAAATTTTAGCGTGTAAACTTATGGGACGAGATATGAGATTCATATGGAATGTAAAACATCTCCTGGCGTCGAACCCGGGACTTTTTTGAAATTTTTTGTAGCATTCGCTTTTTGAACGCATTCATAGCAATCCTACCGAATTTGGATGGACTGGCTGAAGAAATGGCCGAGATATGTTGAGATATTTATAACTAACTGATGAGGCTGCATGGAGACACACCGACAAAGATATTAAGCGTTTTATTATAGAAGATTATATTATATTATAATATATTATATTTATAATAACTGGAGAAAGATTATAAAAGCAAAACAGACTAAATTCATTTTAATCGCTTTTGTCCGGGATTTTAGGGGAAGTGACATTAACGTAAAAATAAAAGTATTTTACAAATACACATTTTAATGTGTTGGATAGGAAAGGAAACATCACAACATTATTTATGTACATATATTTCAACACCTCCCATGTTAATTTAAAACGTAGCATTGCTTTTAACTAGTATTTAACCGGATAGTATTTTATTTATTTATTTACACTTGGAACTATGTAGCCTCCAACTCGCCGTTCATTCTTCGGCCTAACCGTAAACAATTTACAAACGAGTATTTACATGAAGTGTCGCGATAACAAGTGTCACTTCATATGGAATGAATCGGGTATAGCTATCATATCTAAGTAAACAAAGAAGATTTTTTTTCATTTGTTTCGTTTTGTCTCGTTATATGCTACACATTCGACACCTCAGCACTTACCGCAAGGCTAGTTATACGTAGTTATAGGTACATGCCATTTTTATTTCTTCTATAAACAGAATTAATATACATTTAAACGGTTATTCTTTTGGTTAAAATTCCAAAATTATTTTAAATCCCGTGATATAGGTATATCTTAATATACGATATGGAATAAAGAAAAACCTTATTAGAATTTTCTCTTATTTCTACAGATATAGTAACGCATGAAAAATACAAAAAAATCTGATGTGGCCAACACGACTTTCTCCATATTTGGGGTAGAGATATTTAAATTATTATGAATAGCATTATAAGGCAAAATTATTATTTCGTATCGTAAAAGAATACAGTCGTCCTTATTGCCGTAAATTAGGTATATTTTGAATATGTTTACAGAATTCACCGTTACATGGTGTTGGCGCTGTATACTGGTATTAAGAAAAAGCAAAATATCTCCGAAATGGATGGTTCCACGAAAATTTGTTTCAAACAAAACCTGGAAGAAATATTATTCTCTACAACTTTGGTCCTCACGAAGATTACCAATAACGACGTTTTTAAGGATATATTTGACGGAAACAGAAAAAACCGATTATTTATAAATAATTCCTAACAATAACTGCTATGGAAAATTGTTCCAAATGAAAGTTGAAGGAAATTACATTCTCTATAACCTTTATATAGAATTGTATATAGAATAATGATGTTGTAACGGAGAAATATCGCAAAAACAGAATCGGGTTTCGAATAAACCTCGACTTCCGGTTAACCGGTATTGTCCAAAAACTAATCAGTTCTTTGTGCTCATGTTTAAGTGTTATATATGAAATTTGGTGTTAATATGACAAGTACTTTTTGAGTTAGAGCGCCCACAATCACATACACACATACATGCACACACAGACATCATTCCGAAAATAGTCTAAACGTGTTCTAGGGACCTCAAAACGTGTATTTCCGTTGAAATCTCGAAGTCGATTTTTTTCGTGATCACAATACTTTCCCATTACTACGTATGGAGAAAGTAAAAATGACAAGTTTTAAAAGTACTAGTGCGTCACTATTTCGCATGAACGTTCAACGAGTTTTATACTTTTCTTTGTAAAGAAGTACTAATTCTCTATAAAGAAGTTTAAAGTTGAATCGTTGTTTTAATTCGATCAGTCTGCGTTACGGCAAAATACGCGAATCAAATGACAAATGTTCACATGGTCGAGTTGACTTGTGTGTGACCTATTAGCGAACTGGTTCTGGCACGTCCGTATGAACTTCCACTGACACAGAATACCTAGTTGATGGTTCGCGTCTTCACTCCTTCCATTTTAAGAAGTTTTAGAGACAGTATGCGCTCAAATCAAGTGCGAAACTGAGATGTGAAATCAAGAAGCGACAGAGCAACAATACGGAACTGAAGACACACATCCAGGGGAATATCAACTCGAGATGGGAAAATAGAATATGAAAACAATATCCGTTTCAGTAGATAGCTACGATATTTGGGCAAATTAGCGAGATAGCCAGGAGGGCCGGATGAAATCCCTATTCTTCGGAGGCCGTATTCCGGAACATGGAAATTATCGATGGTAATGCCTTTCTGAGTACGAGACAATGACCCCGTCGAATTTAACAAAATTATTTCCTGATACCGAGTTATCGTGTGTATCGGACAGGAACAAAATTGCAGAGCGTAGAAATTAAACTCGTATTTTTTCGGATTTGTATGACCCCAAATAAGTTTCATTAAAAGTAATATGTGCTAGGTAATTATATCTCCCTAAAGTCGGATAATCTAATCGAACAAATAAATTTGTTATCCTGCCAATCGGAAGTTAATTAAGACAGACTTTCGGTCAACAGAGCGCTTCTGGCGAAATAAACGGCCGCAATGCCGTTCACGGCGATGACTACGCATAGGTTTTCTTTTTGAAGCTACCTCTCCGATGCGACCACCAATCCCTGCGACATAAAATTCCTCCCTTGAGGAGGAACGGCATTTCCATGACGATCAGCATAACTCGAGGGTTATAGGCCGGACGAAGCGTCTCGAGGATCAGGCTAACACATCCGCCTCCGTGTGCAACGCGAGTGGGAATATGGCAAACTTTTTTTAATCGACGTTTTTGCCGGTGCTTTTAATTCCGAGGAGGGCAGCTCTTCCGGAAGAGGACGACGCAGAGAGAGAGGTCCGCTTGCAACACCTCCTCTTTGGGAATGCCCTCCGCGAGCGATCTAACAATAAGCTACGCGGATAAAACGAACGAGCGAAGAGATAAACACGGATGTCTTTTCGCTTTGGAGCCTCTCAGCAGGCTCTCCTCCTGCTTTGAGATTCTGCGGAGAACGGGGAAGACATTGGCGATCGTCTCCTATCTTCTGATTAAATATGCACCCGGTGAGGCAGGTGAGGGAGAGGAGGGAGGGGGAAGGCGTCGTGAACCGTTCCTCGGAGGCGTGAGGGAGAGAAAGGGGTGGGGAAGGAACCGACTCCGATGCCTCCGAGGAAGAAGGGCGAGTCAGTTCGCTCTGGAGCTTACCGTTGCTCGCAGGGATCCTTAGTTCACTCGGCCAGTGTGACTCCGGTGAATTTGGAATTGACGAGAGCGCCATGCTGTGGAAACTTCCGCGTACGGTGAGTGGTCGCATGAGACAAATACGAGCGATTTTTAAAGAAAGTATATGCGTCCAGTAATCTGTGTGGAAATTATTGCACTCAATACTATTTAAACACTTGTATAGTGCTATTTTCATGCCTGTCGTAGTGGTGAATGACTTGAAATTTTCATATGTTGTGCGATTTACTTTCTCGTTAATTGTGAGATCATTATCGATAACTGTATGTGGTGTCTCGAAAAAAACCAATGGCTAAACCTCGGATCCACAAAACGTATACAACTCCAGATGAGTACTTGAAAATATAATAGTTGGGTTTTCTTCTTTAGAGTTATTGCTCGTCTCATATTCGCTTATGTTTTATGAATTACATACATAACAGTATTATCAACCGCACACTCATGCTAAAGTGAAAAAAAAAAGATTTGGAATGTTTCGAGTATAACCCGGCGCTGTATTCGTTTTCGACCTTTCGCGTAATGTTCCAAAACGACCTATTCGTGGAAATTTGTTAGTAGCACCACAATATTCTTCTCCCTCCACCACTTCCTCTATTTCTTATCACCTTTTAATTCCTCAGAAACGGATCGGTTAAAATTCTGCGAAAGATTTGGCCCATTGACATAACCAATTAATACGTCTAATGCGCGCCCTATTTCTGTTTTCCTCTCTCTTGCTCGCAAAATAAGGCAAGGCTATGATTTTGCTTTACTGTTGAAATATTCATTGGCGATATTTGCGTTAAGCGGTTAAAGAATCCGTTCACCGCCTATCAAAATAGCAGAAATACTAATATCCGCTATGTGCCTCGGAGACATTTTTAGGCGCGTTTCGCCTCCAGCGTGAACGCTTATTATCGTCGGTCTGTCCGTCCGTCCGCATGTTCGTTCTCGGTTTCTACAGAACGGATTTGCATGAAATTTGGTATTAAGGACTTACAGTAAAAGAGGTACTTGTCGGTTATCCCGGACCACTTTCAATTCGTCGTAATTTAATATATTTTATATGTCAATATCGAGTTATTGTAAACAGAGTAACAATTAACAATTAACGGGGAGCCCAAATTAAAATCATTTAATTATTAAAGAAAGGTACTGTTGCTAACCCATGACTGATTGGCCGGTTTCTGCATTTACAAACCCAATCTCCGGAAAACGTAGTGGGTTTCTTTGGTTCCGAGCGAGGTGAAGGGCGCGGTAGCGTCCGGAGACGACTACCCATTAAAACAAAGCGAGCCGAAGGCTCGTCAACATATCCTTTCAATGTTATATCCTCTTGACTTTTGCGACGCAAATTGAGAGAATATATCGACGAGCCTTCGGCTCGCTTTGTTGTAATGGGTAGTCGTCTCCGAGCGCTACCGCGGCCTTCGCCTCGCCCGGAACCAAAGAAACCCTCCACGTTGTCAGGAGATTGGGTTTGTGAATGTCGAGACCGGCCATGTGTTAGCAACAGAAATATGTCTATAAATTATTTTCAAAAAGTGGTCCGGGATAACGGACAAGTACCGTAAAAGATAATAAAAAAATCGAAAAAATGAATCACGTACGCCAATCAGGGACACCACTTTACTGGTGACAAAAAAGAACTTTCCGTCATATCTCATATCAAAATATTTTTCAAATAAAACTTGTAGAACTAGTAAAGAAGAGTATTTATTTTCCTATACATTTTTATCGTAGGAGTAGCCGTTATCAAGAAAATCAAACAAGAATGTCATAATTCGAGTTGAACTTGGAAAATTTCTTGCGTGGTTACTTTTTCATTGTTACTAACATAAACAATCTCATAAAAATACGTTTAATTTCATTACGCGTGCATGCAATATTTTTAAATAGGAAGAAAATGGATTATTTATGAGGAAGAAAAGAACTCTAAAACGCTATTTTCCTTACGTACAGGTATATCATTTCTTTCAATTTACTCCGTTCCATGAAACGCGCCGGTTGTGATACGCTGTACACTATCCTAACTTGTTATTATCAGCGCCTGAATGCAAAATTTTGTGGCAGTATATCTGTAATATGCAAAATATCTCGAGATTAAGTAATAAGGGAGGGGAGATCGGGGGCTTAAGCAATAGGCGAGTAAAAAGTCCATATTTTGAAAAACATTTTTTCAGATGTAATTTTTGTATGTATGGTTATAAATGTGACATTTTCTTTATTTTTCATAAAGTAGCAATTATTGTATTCATAATTACTTAATACTTGCCCATGGCACCGAACTTCCTAGCTACGGCACAGACATGTCGTGAGGTGTTTAAATTATGTATTAACAATCCCTCTTTTAGAACTATATTTGTTGATTTATTTCAATGAGATGTGTACGTAAAGATACTGTTTTTTATAAATAAAAGAAGTCAGTTCTTAAAATATTTTAAAATATGAAGGTCTCTTAAAGCCATTCTAAGCTCATTAAGCAAAAATACATCGTAAATATCACCGAATCAAAGGATTTAATCGTCCATTTCTCAAGAATTCACCCAAGGAAAACAGAAAATTCGTATTACGAGGACGAAGGTAGTCCCTGCGAATCATTTCCTGGAATTCGTAGGCATATTTATCGATCAAAGAAAATCTTTAATAATAAAATATAATTTCTATCTGCAAAAATATGCGATTTTAACAGTATTATTATTGAAATAACAATTAAAATATTAACATGTATAATAAAAGATAGGAACATATTTATTTTAATCTCCTTCGTTCTACTGAACAAAGTGATTTTATTTTCATGGCGTGCTCTTGAACCTCGGCGTATTTGAATGGTCCCATTCATAAAGCAACGCATGGCGAAAAATTTTTAACACCTCTTGCATCCACGCAAATGCTTAAGAAGATGGAAACTAGTGACTACAGAATTAGCTAAATAGGCGCGGATTAGTATTTCAAATGCGGTAATAACATAAATCGTCGGGTTTCTGCAGTGAACAATGCAAGGGATCGTACATTCCTTTTCCAATGTCAGTGAAATAGAAACGCAATCGTTTTTTTGGTACTTTCCTGTTAACGGGAATACCTAAAAAAATAAACATGTATTGTTATGATTGTTTGAGAGGATATAACATTGAAAGGATATATTGAGGTATTGTTGGATTTACGATATTTTATTTAAAAACAACATTAACAGAAACTGATTGGCTGGTCTCGACATTTACAAACCCAATCTTCGGACAACGGGGAGGGATTCTTTGGTTCCGGGCGAGGCGAAGGGCGCGGCAGCGCCCGGAGACGACTACCCATTTAAAAAAAGCGAGCCGAAGGCTCGCCAATATCCTCTCCATTTTTTTGAGAGGATATAACATTGAAAGGATATATTGACGAGCCTTCGGCTCGCTTTTGTTAAAGGGTAGTCGTCTCCGAGCGCTACCGCGCCCTTCGCCTCGCCCGAAACCAAAGAAACCCTCCCCGTTGTCCGGAGATTGGGTTTGTAAATGTCGAGACCGGCCAATCAGTTTCTTGTCTGTTGATTGGGTTTGTAAATGTCGAGACAGGCCAATCAGTTTCTGTTAATGTTGTACGTAAGTATGGCATGGGGATAATACGTAAGTACCAGGTCCTACGAATGGTCCCGGAGGTATTCCCGTTAACAGGAAAGTACCGTTTTTTTTTTAGATATATTTAAGAAGATTTCATTTGATCAATTAGCGGAAATAAACGCATTCTTTAGCAATTGCTTAAAGATTAAGAGAAAAAAACAAAAATGATTTCTTCAGCTACGCAGAAATGCCACCCGGTACATAAAAATAACCACCCTTTTCATTTCAAAAGATTTTACCATTTAAAAAAATAATTAAAAATTTATTTAGATAATCACTTCGCATGCCTCACTCTATGGCTCTTTCCGTGCCAATCAATTATTTAAAAATATTTTCTTAAATGGGATGTCTTCCGCCAAGCAAAAATTCTAACCAGTATAAAAAAATGTTCACGCTTCCCTCGTATAGAAATAATGTTTAGGTCGTTTAATGTGGTCACATTGTTGTGTATTAAATTGATAACACCGATATCAATAAATGATAGTTTTCCTTAAATTAAATTTATTTTGGAATCACGCATATGAATACAATAGGCGGATGATAACAATAACCAGCGATAATACTAAACGAGGTCTTCCAATAAGGTTAATTGGTCATTAAACATGACTTCCTTATTTTGATATTGCAGGGGGTCTTTGGGAGCGCAGGCAGCTCAAGAAAACATTACTCTTTCGTTCGGAAACTTTGATCGAAATTTTTTTCTATAATACCTTTTGGACCATTAGGATTGCACAGCGAATGTTATTCTATTTATAAACTGACGGTAGTCTTAAAGTTTTTCTGAGATAGTATCCGTTTTTTATTGATTTATCGAGAGAATTACAAGCAAACGAGGAAATCGAACGTGAACGCAATGGCACCGGATATCCCATTAAAACAACAAAAATTTCGGCAGAATTTTTAGAAGGCATTCAAACACACCGCCTTTTCTATGTTGTCCATGGTGAAAGACAGGGTTGGCCAACCTTTTTCTGTAAGGTGCCAGACGTCCCGCATTTTATTATAAAATCCCGCGTCCCGCCTCACGATAAAAATGTCTCGTAAAAAGTTTGTTATGTTATTTAAATTTTACCTTGCGTTTTGTCATGTTATTATTCTTACGAAGCAACATATTTTGTTTTTAATTTAGCAGCTGCGGCCACTAGATGGTAGCAACAGAATAATTACGACCATGTCGCCTAGAATATTGTTAGACAATAATTACGACCATTGCATCGTAAATAGTTTTTAATTTTTCTCAACGTGGATAACGATCGTTCTGCACTGCAATTTGAAGCAGCCGTACATAAAAGTATTTTTTTGCAATGTCAGTGTTTGGGAAGATAGATTGAATATCCTTTTCCCGAATAAGTATGCACAGGGTCAGAAATGTTATTATTCAAATTGATAAAAACTCGAAAGGTGAATAACCGCAAGGGACAACAATATTAAAGCACGAGTCACTAAATAAAGTTATTAAAGCATAAAAGGGCCGGTAGGATAAAAATGAAGCACTGAAGTATGAAAAACTGCTTTAAAACTGTTAACTCACATATTATGTACTATAGTTAAAGTGACCAGATTTTCTAGATGTCAAATCAGTACATTTTTTATATTCATGAAAGAAAACTACCAGATTTTCTAGATGTAAAATCAGTACATTTTTTAATATTTCTTATATTCATGAAAGAAAACTACATTTCAATAATTATATTGAAATTTTATACAGTATACATAGGTATATAACATTATTGTTATATATATTGGATACTCTTGCTGAAGTCGATCAGAAAATTTATTTTTTCTTCTATTTATGGCAGGATCTTTAAATATAATTACATAATAATATTAATAATCTATTCTGAGAATAATGTTACTTTACTAAACAGCATTAAAATATTATACTACTCATATGACATAAACAACCATAACTATTATTGTCTGAACGACATTACTTTGGAATTGAGACTTATAGTTGTATAGAAGGGGTGGGGGTTTGGAAGGAAAGACTGAAAAACTCCCCTCTCTCACAGCCAATCATAGGTGGAGGGGAGGTAATGTTTGCTAGGGGAACTACACAGCGTTGCCGCAAGTCCTCTTTACACATCCTGGCAACATCGCACCCGAGCCACCTCAACCGTCAATACCACAGTAAATGAACTAAATAATTATAGATTTTTCTTCTTTTACAATCAGTACAACTTTATAATTCAGTACACAATTCAGTACATATTTGAAATCAGTACACAATCTCTAAAATCAGTACTGTACTGATTAAATCAGTACGTCTGGTCACTTTAACTATAGTGCTGCCACGTCGGTTGCCTTGCATAACCCACGGAAGGAGGGAAAGGTTGTTTCATGTACTACCAGGATCGTGTTTATACATCGTCGCTCGAAGCGAGACTTTTAATTCTGTTACAAAGTGATTTACATTATGTGGCTTAGCTTAAAGATACTACCACCACCACCAGCCCAAGGTCAATTCTGTATGAAACATATGTAACTCGGGTCGCTGCAACATTGTTTAAAAAGGAATGCTCTAAAATCTGGCAACCCTAGGTGCCACATAGTACGCTGAAAATGTGTCGCGTGCCACCTAATATTAGTGGCAGTCTAGATGGCAGGGGCAACACGGAGGGAAGAAGCCATTGTACGTACTTGTTTCGAAGATGGAATTGTCTATGGTCCTTTTGACTGCGGATTGAAAGTTTTTTTAAAAATCGTTAATACTATCATAAATGAATACGATATACTAAACCAAGATTTCCGGCAAAAGTGAAACGAAATTTTAAAAAGTTTATCAACTGCTTTCGAAACATATGTACTAATAACATAATGTACAATTTTAATTGGCTAATAATATAAATTAATAAAATGTCATTATTACTGCGGCTATACTCCTCCGTATTCATGTTGTTAGTAGTCGAGATGGCAAGAGATCCACGGTGAACCCACCCGCCTGTGTCTCTTGTGGTTGCTGGTTTAAAGTTTGACATTGACTTTATCCCAATCAAAAAATGGTAAAAATGTTACATTAACGTACGCCCCATTTCAATACGAAAAATAGAGGTTTCTTAAGTTCTCAGAACTGGCTAATTCGAGATAAAGAGTCAGACCAACTCATTCTCATGGTTCTTAAAAGGATCTAGGTCGAGAATATAGTAACATTGTAATTTGGTAGGTAGTTGTAATTTTGTGAACATATGATACTATGTTAGCGAAGCTTCGAAATGTAAGTAGCGTCAGTATCAATTCTGTCTTGTCCACCTGAGCCGTATAACACGCGAACACTAATTCGCAACATTTTCAAATTTTTTGTATTTTCACTGCGGAATTACCGACTTCGTCATAAAGGAGCTTCGTTCCCAGAGGCTTCGTTAAGCGAGGTATGTATACCTGAATACCATATAGGAGTGGGGCAATTATTTTGAAATAGAGTTTAGACAACTACCTGGAAAACAAAAGAGGTCCAACTCACAATCAGTCTTGAAAACAGTGACTAGTTTGTGTACACAATTTTCTTATAATACGTTCTCATTTCGTGGGATTAAAATAGCCGCACGCACACACAACACTCAGTCTGTTGTCAAAGAAAAACACTGTATAACCTAGAATGTTAACGTTGACATTTTCAATTTATTTCTATACACTTTATTTTATATTTTCAAAATGGAGAGGGGTAGCACTGACAGGTTGACCACCCCTGGTATAAGAGATCCTATCGGAAACGAGGTAAGGTGCAATTTAGCCCTCTGCCATCGTCACCACTCCCCGGAACAAGAATAAACGTTCGCAGTAATAGCAGCGAGAAACATTTTTTTTCCCGAAGAACTTCGCCGCATCAGCGCTTC
This sequence comes from Uropetala carovei, assembly GCA_036926305.1. Taxonomy (NCBI): domain Eukaryota; kingdom Metazoa; phylum Arthropoda; class Insecta; order Odonata; family Petaluridae; genus Uropetala; species Uropetala carovei. The sequence goes on along the minus strand of JAXCHB010000254.1, from coordinate 1,732,240 downwards.
CTCGTCGGAACCATCGCTCGCCCTTCCTCATTCTCCATTCATTTTCAAGACGCGCGCCGAATTTCGAATCGGGCGGCCCCCTCTCTCTCCGCTCCCAGCCACCGCATTCGGTGGGGCCCTCCGACCGCCGCCGCCCTCTCCTTATACTCCGTGGCGACGACGCAAAGTGGGCAGATACCGTTAATGGCTGTTCCCTCCCTGGCCGCCACCGATTCCCGCCCCGGCCGTCTCTAACGGGTCGACACTGACCCCGAGAGTGGGAGTGGATGGAAAGGAGGGGAAGGGGGAGAGGGAGGGGAAGGGGGGATGAGGAGGGAAGGCGGTCTCCTTTGCCAGGACGGAGGCGATTAGTTAGCACGGGGTTGGGGAAGTTTGTATGGGAGGAGAGGGAGGGAGGGAAGGAAGGGGGAGGGAGAGTACGATGAAGGAGGAAAATATAGGAGGGGGGAGAGTCAACACGGCGAATTCGCTTTTGAGAGGAATGGATGAAGTACGAGAAAAAAATACCGTACGTCCGATGAGAGGGCGGCGACGTGCATTGCATTTTCATCGGACAAAAATATTCAGACTTGATATTTAAGTATATTTCTCAAAATTGTTTTTCGGAAATAAATAATTTTAAATGTTACAGATACCTACATAACGAAACTAATTAATCTTGTGCTCTTGGACATAATGAAGATATTGTTAGAGAAACATATCGCTACACGCACAACCTATCTGCCGCAGTAATACTCGGAATAAGTCAGTGTTGCCAACAGCTACGACCGCTGCAGTGGTGCAGCCTCGCTAATCTCGATCTGGTTTGCGCTGTGGCGTGGTGCATCCCAGAGAGAGAGAAAGAGGGAGGAAGGGGGAGAAAAGGGAAAGAGGAGAAAAAAGAAAGGAAAAAGAGAAAGAGACGAGTGCTCAAACGTACTCGATTTACTCGTAGCATTCCGACATAAGAACGCATCTCATTTTCGTCCAGCATCAGATGATCCTTCGGATGATATCCGAAGGGGACTGCGAATCTTCGTGGCATGGAGACCAACTGTTCGTTATGCTTTATACATATACAGTTCCCTGAGCACTTTCTTAGCATCTAAAGAATGTCCGTTGCCGCTTTGGGTTTCGTTTAATTAGGATTCGATCGGTGATCATATTTAAGAGGTGAAAGGAGCGGTCATCCCCATGTGAATCGCCTGATTTGAAAGGGGCGTTCTATAAATTTCCAGTTCCCAAACGCATCGAAGAATTTTTTTTACGTCTTCTTTATATTCTTAATCCTAGAACCACAACGAGGGGTGGTGCATGATTCTACTGCAGTTAATGGTAAGTGGGGTCGTCGGCAACCTCACGTTGTGCTTCTAGGGTTAACTTGGTAAAATGGTTTCCTCCACGAATGTTTCGTCTTTACCATTCATCTTGGCGATTCGATCCAATCAAATCAGTGATGAAAGACCGAATGCCGCTTCCTCGTGGGATATGCACACAAGATATCACCATAAATCAGACAGTAATTCTGCTGAGTGATTTAAAGAACTAGTGGGGAAGGATGGCATGCTCAATATGTACAGATGGCGTGGGGATGTAAAAATCCTTCGTCAGGGGTCTCCTCATAAAGGATTTTCTGCGTTACTTTATTCGTCCCGTTTTCAGCGCAAAAATAAAATTGCCGAATTATCTTTTCGTCAGACGTTTTGCACTCCAAATATCCATTTAAGGGGGATGCTTTCAGTATACATTATGCTGAGAGTGTAATACTATCTTTAGGAAAGAAAGATTATTCTTCGTATATCAAATTGTTAGCCGAATCTACATAACAAGAACCTTCAATTTCCAGGCAGAAAAAGTCGAATAAATTTATTAATTCGAAATACCTAAATTCCGCACTGTAAACTTTCAAGTCAAAGAGGTTTGAACATGCATTTATTTCGATAGAATACAATTTTTTTCGACTTTTTTCATTTATCTAGAGCAGTGGTTCTCAAACTGTTATAGTCTGAGACCCTTTTGATGTGGAAAAAATTTCCAGGACCCCCTAGTTATAAAATTGACTTAAAATGTGATTTAGCAAGAATAATTACTAATAAACCTTATTGATATCTATGAAACAATTTTTCTATTAAATTGTATGTTTATAATTAAATGTGGCGTTTCGTTTTCAATGCAAAAAAAATACTCGCGACCGACTGATGTGGGTGTTCCACCCACTACTTTAGCATGATGATTGAAAAATAGTGCCATATTAAATACAATAACATCTCCTTTCAACATACTGCATCATTTAATTAATTCAACATAATTTAATCGGCTTGTTTACTTAGCATTAAAATGAATTCAGCATCTTTGTTATCGGCCCATTTTTCGGCGGGCCCCTCGAAAAAAACTTCACGGCCCCCTGTGGGGCTGTGGCTCACACTTTGAGAAACACGATCAAACTTTTTCTATCGTGACCCAGTCGAAGGGGGAAGGCAACGTGGAGAAAAATACGCTCATAACTGAGTATTCATTAACTCTCGATAAAAAGTAACTCATACTAAAATATTGGCATTTATAATAATAAGAGCATTTAATTCCTTGTCATTATTGAAATATTTCAGCTGGTTATGCATTGAGTCCTCAGATGCTCCTCGCGACCCAGTACAGGGTCGCGACCCGTACTTTGAAAAACATTGATCTAGAGCAGGGGTAACCAAACTTTTTACTTAAAAGGGCCACATGAGGTTTCATATACGACTCTGCGGGCCACATACCACCTTTCAAATGGTTAATGTGAAAATTTCTAAGAGCATGTTTCGTGAATTTTTTTATTTTGCAATATGTCATACGACTATATTAAAAGTATTTTGCATATAGGCGCTCGGAAAATATCGTTTAGATATAAAAAATTGTCTAACGAAAACTCTTAAAGAAAAATATACAAAACTTAAAGAAATTGACGGGATAAGGGCGAATGTGTCCCGCGGGTCGTAGTTTGGGGACCCCTGATATAGAATATTGCATTGATAAATAAGCATCTTTAAAATCAATACCAATTTCGTGAAAAATAACCGATAACAACAATCAAAATTCCTCCGAACACACACATCCTAAAAAAGGCATATCATTCTACATATTTTCGCAGCATTGCAAAGAACCAAAGAGCGTCGTTTCCAATTTAATTTCTATTTCTCGAATCGGTGCGTTTGAAGTATCGGCCGATGACAAGTGTCGCATTACGCTATTATTTTTAGGCTCTGAAAATTAAAAGGGGTCATATTAATTTCCACACATTCAAGAGCGAAAATAAAAGTTCAAACGTAAATCGTACAACAGCACCGACACGAAAACTAGTGAATTTGTTAAACAGAATTCACTTGTTGCGACATTTAAGGGTTGTGAAAGGCGATAAGCTATAAATCTGATTTGATATATTACCTATATTTTTATGAATCACTTTACATTTCGTGTCGGTCGATAGCATTATACGTTTTAATACATCTTAAATGGGATTTACTTTTAAAAGGATATCTTTTCCGAAAATTAATAAACAGGCACGATATAATACCAAACGATTGCAATACATAATAATTAATTATGCATACAGTTCTTTTGATAGCTTTTACTAGCAACTGTGGAGATCCATGAGGACAAGAATAGCTTAGAAGTAACGATTTTTATAAATTGTCAGTGGGACTGTGGAATAGATCCTCTTAGCATACACGAATTCCACCACATCACCGACCATTCGATCGAGTCAAAATTCTTCACAAAGCTTCGGCGAATTAGAATGCGTAGGTGTCGATTCGACAGGGTGGGATTTGATGGTCGCGCACGCAAAAGGGTCGCGGAACGCCGTCGCCCTCCTTCCGAGCGCGTCGCCACTAAAAAGGGAGAGACGCCGCTTCCCAGTCCCTGAATTTTAACGCTCGACTCCAGGGGAATTCCTTAATGTCCGCACCGTTGCCGCGGCACGCGTTATGACTTCCAAGTTGAAGGTCAGAGGAAGAGAGGCGACCGCGTCCCCGTGACCGCTCTCGCGTGCCTTCCGCGGAAAGGGCAGGGGAGAGGAAGGCGGGGGGGGGGAGTAACTGCCCCTATGTGGGGGAGGGGTCTCTCTGAGGGGGAGAGCTGCCATCCTACGATCGAACCATAATCATTCTTCCACGAGGGACTCGTCTGATCCCCTATGTGTCTTTTCTCATCTTCATGATCCGGTGAAACACCGAAAAAATTAATACTCCCCAAAAGAACACGTTCCACGGAGGGATTGGTCCTGAAAATACCATTATTCAGTAAAAGTCTTGCTACGACGATTACCACTAGAGCGAAAATACATATAATCCTATGCCAAGGCCGACTTCACGTAGTAAAGTCACTTTGCAAATTTTCATTTCAATAAGTACATAACTTAAAGTTTGACTCATGCTGTTAATTTGACGTTTATATTTACTTCCTATCAGTGAGGAATTGAAACTATTGTTTTAGAAAATAGGCTTGTCTGAATAATTAATGGATCATTTGACATAATTTTCAACAACATCACCAGAACAAATTTTAAGTAAAACTAAATTATGTACACATCACTCGTTGACATTTTATTACTATAATTAAGCTTTGATACCTAAATATTTGTAATCGTCGGTAATTAATCTATCCCTACTCAGAAATGGAAAGATTTACATTTAAATTTTATTAGCAATAAGAATAAACTTCAATCAATTTTGGACATATTCTTTCAAGTCGTCAATTCGTATCTCGATTCTATTCTAAAATTAAAATTAAAAAGACCCTTCACCCATTCCAATGGTAATCAAATGGAGAAGAAAAAGGTTTCTGAAATCGAATCCGGGACCTTCTAAGTTTCTGATTTCTCCAGGCTGTTAACTACGATAACCAACGCGTGCGAAAATATATCCAACTGGAAATGCCAGAAAAAAAGGTTACGGACATTTGCGAATTGTTGTATAAGGTATAAATTCACAAGAGTCCGTCCATTACGCTTTTTTAGCCACTTCCAATTTGATTTAATTGCTGAAATGTGTACTGATTATCCTAGCAGTTAAAATAATCAGCTCAATCTTTTACTACATTAAATTATAAAGCGGAATACAATGAACGTCAGAGGCACATAATAATTATTTGACCAAAAATTCCATTCGATTGCGATGCACCTCCTTTTGATGTATTCTCAAACGACGAATAACGCCCATTACACAATGCCTGGCATACACATCCTAAATGTCTTCTCTTTTTCAGCTGCCCCTTTTGTCAATACTGACAACGCTATGGTTGGCAGCAGCAGACGTATCCGACAAACGAGCTCTGACCGGAGCCGCTTGGGTGGGATCGTCGTCCTCTTTGGCATTAGAAGATGACATACACGAGCCGCCCGAGGGTTACTATGCCTTCATAGAATCACCGAACGCAGAACCTCCACGAGTCAGAAGGCCTCCCTACCAACATACCAATACTCGGTGCCCAGGTACTAATAAATAAAATCGTATTAATTCTGTAAAAATAAATTAACGCTTTTAAAGTTTTTGCGCACAAATCAACGCGATCACAGTCGGCCAAGCACTGAAGGAAGTCCGGATGCGAATATCAATTGAGGTCTCACGATATTAATATTTATAGTAATAACGAACGATTTATGGAACCCCAGTTTAATATTATCACTTTTACGGAGTTTCTTTATTGGAAATCAGTTTGCAAGTGATTTGGAGTAAAAGTTTTTGCAAAATTTACACTCGATACTTGAATAATTAAGAAATTCTGGGGGGCCCATTATTCTGTGGCCGGATGCCTCGCATCCCCCATTTGGCCATCCCTGAACGCGATTTTATATTTATCAGGTTAATTTTAAAGGAACCTCCGTTTTAGTTACTTTTATTTCTTTTTAATGAAGCAAGGTAATTGGGAAGATAAAACGCAGATAAATAAATAGAATGAAATGTAATATTTATAACCGAGCGGAGTAATGTATGTGAATGACAGCATTTTAATTTCGTGGCGCGCTTATCTCTTTTTGTTCGTTGAGTAGTAATAAAAAGCAAAAATTATCTATTAAACTCTTTGGCAATGCCAAAATTTTCCGTTTAAGTTTGATTTTAATGATTAAAGTTGCCTATTGAAACCGAGTACATCTGCTCGCGCAAATGTGCGCCACTCTGATTAGAAGATGAAAAATCATGAAAAACATTTCATCGTAAATTTGATCAGAAAACATCTTCACTTTTACTTTGGATCCTCGCTGCGAGAGGAAAGTTGATTTTTAAAAAATAAGAGGGCTGATCTTCAAAATAAACCTACTCACTCAGTTTCAATAAGCCAAATAGGTCAGGGTAGGAACGGCAATCGAAATAAGTGGGTCGCGAAATATCAGTTAGGATGACGTAAAACCGGAAAGCGGAGGCTCTAAGAATGAGGCATAAGAATATTTCCGCTGCTGTCGAATATGAGCAGACACCGAGGTGTTAGAGAGGAACTACATGGGGAATAACGGAACGAATAGTTAGTGCAGACGTCGAGCCGTGATTCTTATTCCTACCCCAAATACCTATTGGATGAATCAATCTTCTGGAAACGCAATGTATAAGAGCGATTTCGTTTTAGAAAATCAAATTACGTATTTTGACGTTTCAGGACCGAGAACATATCTCCACGGCAAGAGACATAACTACGTTGACCTGTCCTGACGCCAACATAGTATTGCGTGAAGCATATAGAGCAGGGATAGGCAAACTTTTTACGAGGCATTAGCACAGACAGGGCCGGCGTAACGCGGTTTGCAAGGTCTGCATTGCAGGCGGGCGCCAGCATACAGGGGGCGCCAAAATACATGATGCTTTTTTATCAGCCACGACGGAGAAAAGCATGATGGAGCAAGCTATAGGTTAGATACGGGAGTGGGATGAAGGAGAAGCGGGGACAGTGTGACGTCTGCTGCCGCATACGCAGAGCTAGATGTCTGATCGTGTCTTTGACAATTTAATATATATAGTATATAGTGGACGTGACGCTACACTATATCTATCTTTGTCTTACAATTTAGTTCATTTTTCTGCCGAGGTTACAATGGGAATCCAGTAGGAAGTGGTGTATTTTCGCGAGAGTTGGCATTGTAGAGTTGGTTATCCTATAAGTGTTATTGTTTATGCATCTAATTTAATGTGTTAGAATTTTGACGCATCAATCTAACTACGGTGATTAACGTTAGTGGTTACCAGTGATTGTTTCAGGTAAGTTTGGTAAATTTTCTTATTTGATTATCATCGTTATATTTTGCAAAATGTAGCTCTAACATAAAAAATACAAAGTAAGGCAAAAATGATCTCCCAAATTTTTGTTTATAACATTTAAGTGAATAATATGGCAAGGAAAACCAAATATTATATCTATATCTACAGTTCACCCTGCAAGCCTCCGCAATGGTGTGTCGCAGGGGGTGCAATAGCACCAAGGAAAAGCGCATAATAATGAATAATATCACCCTACGTCGGCTGATTTCTTATCGTAACTTCTGTTCTGCTCAGCTATCGTTCTAGGGAAAAACGAGCCTTTGTACCTCTCATAGTCAGTCCTACAGGCCATCTCTCTTATTTTACGAGGATGGTCCATTATGGCAATATATGTAAGTTGGCGCTCTTATTATTTTTTCGACGTCGCTGGAGAATATATGCGTTCTAAATTTTTCAAGCAGTTTTAACCTAGAGCGCGATCGGCGCTCAGTTAGTGATTCCCATCCTAAGTCCTGTAACAAGACCGTAACACTTTTGTTTCTATCGTAACAGTTTTTGACGAATCTAGCGGCTTTTTGCTACACTTTCTAACTCTGAGATTGATCCTTTCTCGTATGGATCCCATCGACGAACGCTCTAATAGCCGTCTTACTAATGAGAAGTAACATGTCTCTGACTTTTTTCTCACTTTTACCTACTATGGTGTTTAATTTAATAATTAAATTATTTATATAAGTCTTTATATAATGTTGTTTTCCGATTTTTCTCAGATCAGACTAGAGCAGGGGTATATTTTCTGGGGCTCACACCCGTCATGTCCAAATATGCAAATTGAAATTATTGAAAAAAATTTTTTTTTAATTCCATCCTTCCTTCAACTGACTTTGGCTTTAATTTCAACCTAAAGAATATGTTGTGTCTAAGGGTTTTCCAAAATAAAAGCGTACAATGCTACTAATTACAATTTGATTTTCGACGAATGTAGTGTTTCATTGTGGTACTATAATTTTGATTCTTTAACATTGTACTTTGTACATTGTAAGACTGTAAAAATTAATTTGTGGTATTAAATTTAGGATCATAGTGTGTATAAAATTTTAATTCTTGTTTTAAAAATATTTCTACAAAACTCGCCAGCACCTAGCAGTGAATAGTTTTATTATTAGTTTTTATTAGCACTTGAGCTAGCAGATCCTTCGAAATGGCCGAAACTCACTGATAAAATAAGAATTATTCTTGCAGAGTCAGGGCCTTTTCAAAGGAAAGGTATTTTGTACCCAAGGGACTATAGTGGATGCAAGTTTAGTGACGTATTACGGACCAAAAAATGGAAAGCGGTGAATTATTCCCAAGATCATGGTTAGTGTACTCGACTTCTACAGATTCTGTGTTCTGCTTGTTGCAAATTGTTTTCAACAGATCCAGGCGTTTTGTCTAGCAGTTTTGTATCAGTTGGCTACAATAATTGGGGAAGTTTATCCAAAGCACTTTATAGGCATGAAACAAATTTCAGCCATATGAAAAAATGGAAAATGTGGAATGACTTTAGAAATAATCTAAAAAACAAAACTACAATTCACTCACAGAATCAAAAATTGCACGAATTAGAAAAAAAACATTGGTCAGATGTAATTGTCAGGCTCATAGAAATAATAAAATTTTTAGGATCTCAATGTTTGGCTCTAAGAGGTTCGTCTGATAGAAATAATGGCAATTTCCTAAAACTTGTTGAATTGTTCGGGAAGTTTGACCCTGTTATGGAGACGCACATAGAGAAAATTATAAAACAGGAATGCCAAGCCCACTATTTGAGGAAAGATATACAGAATGAAATTATTTCCATTTTGGGTAACGCCATCACCGATAAGGTCTTATCCTAAATGAAAAAGGCGAAATATTATTGCACTCCGGACATCAATAAAACCAAGCAAATGTTCGTTTCGTTTTGTGCAAAGAAGGTACTGTGGCGATTGAAGAACATTTCTTAGGTTTCCTAGAAGTCTGATTCAACAGGATAAGGTTTATGTGACATGCTTCTAAATAAACTGCACACCTGGAAACTGGATATTAGTGACATAAGGGGCCAAGGCTATGACAACAGTACTAACATGAAAGGCAAATGGAATGGGTTGCAGAGACTGATTTTAAATATGAACCCTTGTGCCTTTTACATACCATGTGCCGCTCACAGTCTTAACTTGGTGGTAAAGGATGCTGCCATAGTTAACTTTGAAAAAATAAGTTTCTTTGGAACTGTTCAAGAGATATATAAGTTTTTTCGTCATCAACAAAGCGTTGGACAGTTCCCAAAAAACATATTCCTTCTCTAACTTTGAAACCTCTGTCAGAAACTCGTTGGGAGAGTTGTATTAATGCTCTGCAGACTCTTAGATACCAAATTGGAGAAATTTATGATGCGCTGTACGAGATACTTAATGACGAAAAACACAACAAAGAATCTAGGTATGAAGCTCAGCTTTTGTGCACCAAGTTAAAGGACTTCCAATTCCCATGCTCCCTTGTTCTGTGGCATGACCTATTGAATCATGTCAATCCTGTCAGTAAGATCCTTCAAAGTAAAAATGGAAACATTGCCGTCGCTTTGACAGCCATTGAGAATTTAAAGGTTTTTATTTCCAACTACTGCACTGATTCCACCTAAAGTCTTTATTTAAAACTGCTCAGAAACTTTGTCAAGAGGTCGAGGGAGAACCAGAGTTCAAAGCCACTGCTCAAATCCATTGGAGAAAGAAAACCACACAGTTTCATTATGAAGATGAAGAGAAGAGGATAAATTTCGAGTTATATTCTTCTTTACAATTTTAGACATTGCAATGATTTCTCTCAATGAAAGGTTTGAACAGTTAAAACAACATAACAACCATTTTGAATTTTTATGTAACATGAATAAACTTGTCGAAATTGACGACGAAAAGCTCAAACAGCATTGCGATGATTTGAAAATTTATTTATCAGATGGTGATAATAAGGATATTAATGCAACTGAACTATATGATGAACTATGCATCTTTAAAATCTGTTTAAATCCGAATTATGGCAATTCGATAACCCTTTTGGGACTCTCAAATTCATTCAATCAAATAATCTGTCATTCCCGATTCTGAGCATTGCTCTGAGAATATTATTAACAATTCCCGTCAGCGTAGCAAGTGGTGAGCGATCGTTCTCACGCTTAAAAATAATAAAAAATTATTTGCGATCAAGTATTTCTCAAGAAAGACTTGTAAATTTGGCTATGATTGCCATTGAGAATGATGTATGTGCTCAGATATTAATGACTTAATTAATAATTTTGTAGACATGAAAGCACAAAAAAATAAATGGTTGTAAATTTTGCAAAATTTTCTCTCTTATTCAGATATATAAATAACTGGTTTTGTTTGTTTTATTGTTCATAAATCACTTAATTCTTTTTATTTTAAATATGCACTCAATCCTTCACTGAGATTTTCGTATGACATAAAACATTCAAAAAATAGTAGCATGTTGTAAACAAATAAGTTGAGAATAATATTAATTATATACACACACACACACACACACACACACACATAAGAATTTGGGAAAATGGAAGTTGTAGTTACCAGCAATACTAATCAGAGTGGAGGGTGCCGATTTATAGGTTGCAGGCAGCCACTAAAAACCCTAGCGTCGGCCCTGAGCAACCTTTTCGATGTAGCGAGCACCAAGTTGTATCTTAGAATATCAAAAGAGCACCACTACACCTCCGCGAGAGTAGTAATGATAATAAATAAAATCAAAGCAACATCAAAGTTATTCTTAATGATCTTGAATACGTTTAGAAAGAAATCAACCTAGCAAATTAAATTAAGAAATGGGACATTAAACACCGTAGAAGAGCAGCCAGGCTGCCAAAAAGCACCGCCATGCTTCCAAAGAGCACAGTGGTGCTCATGAGCACCAGGTTGGAAACTGTTCTAAGGTATAAGACTCAAAATCTACACTTTCATGCATTACGGTGCTTGCGAGCACCATTTTCAGCATCGTAAAAGAGCACCGTCAGACTGCCAAAGAGCACTACGGTGCTCACGAGCACGGGGTTGAGAACCCCTGCATTAGCAGTTGCTTTGCAGAGCCAACTGGGAAAATCGCGAGGCCCGGTGCAAAGTGTGCATGCCAAAAATTTTTAATAGTAAATTTTAATAACTAAAGCAGTCTCCCTCACTATGACACACTGATATTTTTCAGATTTTTTAAAATGCGTGTTCTTTATAAGTAGGTACCACAAATGTTTTTTTTGTTAGAGAGTGTGGGGCCCAGTGCAGTCGCACCGTTCGCTCCTCAATCAAACCGGCTCTGGTGCTTAGGCATTAGCTACTGCAGACGCTCAGGCTTGCCTCAAAAGGGTTCGCATCGGATGTTACCTGAGAGAATGCGAAGGATCTTATTAGTGAAGATTGATAATTGATAATATTTCAGCACTATAACTTCACTAGAAAAGGTTAATCGGGCATTAACTTTAAGCAACAAATATGAAATTTCTCATATTATATTTCACGGTTTGCTTTCACAAAGGCATTGCAGGCTGCATGAAAAAGCTCTCGTAGGCCTGGTGTGGCCATCAGGCCATAGTTTGCCCATCCCTTTTACAGATTGTAGATCTTTCTCTCTGGAAAGATACCTTAATGTGATATTTCCCTATTGGGAAAAGGGTTCTGGGAACAGGATCCGGTAGCAATGTCGCAGGTGATTTCTAAAAGTGCCACGAAAAATGTTGCCAAGCAAACAAACAATTATAATTGAAAATTCAGTCATATTTTATAGCAAAACCTTTTGCTCTACTACAGTGGTGATGCTGCAGTATCATCTCAGATTAACTGTAATAGCTTTAATTAATATCTGTACAGATGCACCAATTTTTCTGAGGTGAGGTTGAGTTGGTTTGTGTGGGTTCTACATAATTCACTTATCTTTGGGAAGATACAGCCAGTGGCATATTGAGGGTTTCTGGCACCCGGGACAAAGAATAATTTTGCGCCAATTTACGGAGGGGGTGCAAATCGCACCTCGACCCGACGGGTGCTAATTTGATATTTTTGCGCCCCCCTGAATTCGGCGCCCGGGCAACTGCATAAAAATGGCATCTCCCAAATTTGGCACCCAGGGCACATGCCCCATCCTAGTTACACCACTGTATACAGCTTATACAAAAAACTTTGGGAATCACTTCCATTATGCATCATATAAGGATTTGGACAATGTCCGCACTTTTCTTTCAATTCTCTTCTTGATATAGAGAGAAAAAAGATATTAGCCATCATTCTCTGGGCTGCCCAGTTAAAAAAATGCATAAATCAGTTGACTCAAAACCATAAATTATTAAGGAAGAAATAATATGTGACTAAGTACTGGAAATCAATAACTTATGAATCATATAGTTCACATATTATCACAAATGCACGTAGCTGTTAAAGGATTTTTGCAATCAATATTCTTCTATATGTTAATTATAGGACTAAACTTTATTTTTCAAATCCAGGAATTGGACAGGTTCATCCACATGCATCTTTAGACAACTTGTGCGGAGATCTAAACCAGGGAGTCATTCCAAGGAACCCCATGGACCAAAACGTAATGGGCTCTTCATATCCATTGTAAGAAAACAACAGATGATTCTTTAATACATTTAAATGCTTCAGCTCCCATTTTAGCTTGAAAATTTTCAAATCACTGATCACTCTCTGCTAGAATTTCAGAGACTTTATCAGTCAATGGAAGAGGCACAATCAGGAATTCTGTTTTTGTGTTCATTTGCCACAGAAATGAATATTTTGCAAAGTATATAAGCCTTGAAGCATTTACTATAAAATGCATACTGCATTTACTAACATATAATTTAACCTTGCATACCGGCAAGATTGTAGTTAAGAAAATGTATACCTGAATATAAGCCTGATGTCATGCTTTTACAAAGCGACCTCATAAATACTGTGAATTAGGGAATACAGAAAAAATCGGTACAACATTCATTGAACAAACTTTCTCATATACTAATGTGTCGTTTAGTTATCTTTAGAAAATGAAAATTGTATTAGCCTGTTTTTTAGAAAATCCAATTTTTGTTAAAGTTGCCCAAGAATAAACTAGCCTTATATTCATTCATTGAGAAAAATGAAATACGCAGTATTATTGTGGATATATACTCAAGTAACTGTACGAAATTTGATCAAAATCGTTCGAGCCATTTTTGAGAAAATCAAATTATTGTTAAAGTTGCCTAGAATCGAGTCGAAATCGAATTATTGTTAAAAATGTGTAGAATAAACTACTGTTAATTATTGAGCAATGTCAACCATTTCTATGTATACTCTGCTCAGTATGATAAAATGCCTAAGTACGAGATTTCATTCATTTTCGCTGTACCGTCTAGGCTCCAGGGTCAGTAACAGACAGACAGACGGCATTGCAAAAACCACTTTTTCGGATTCAGCGATACCTAAAACGAATATTTCCCTAAAAATCTCGAGGTCGAATTTTTTCGCGATAACAATACTTTCTCGATACTTCGTATGAGAAAGTAAAAAGGAGAGATATGTTGTAATTAGGTCTACAATATTCTGGGAAGCTAAAAATCACTAATAAAGACCGTTGACTGAACATAAATATTTATAAATATAATCACTATTCAAAATGACAAAAACAATTAATCCCAAACTTAATGCAACACTGCCGAAATCTCTCCTCTAATAGAATTACTGGAATTTGTGAACAAGCTATGGTGATGCCTTCGGATCCAACAGTCTGTACTTTGTTTTCAATATCCCATGCTCATATGATATGGCACCATGTACTTTGAGATATTGCCTAAATCATAAATTTGCTATACTACACAAAAATTCAATCTTTGAAACCACGGTATTGGAATTTAGTCTTAAACTTACATCAGTGTGTGGGCTACATGAAGGCACCAGACCAGGGGGTTTTTAACCGGTGGTATGCATATCCTAAGGGTACGTCAAGAGTTTTGAAGGGGTATGCAAATGTGTTAAACATTATAATTTTTCTTTCGTGCATGACTTTGGAAACAAACGTTGTGATGTAACTTCATAGAATATCGTCATAAAACTGAAATGTATGCCAAATACATGATGAAATATCGATCAGTTAGATTTACATGGGTTATTTATCGTAATACAAGTTCCATTCATGTCATTATCATGTTAAATGTACTTGAGGGTACACAAAAAAAAATTGCTCTAAGGGGTTCATTCATATCGTAAAGGCTAAGCCTTGTCGACGCAACCATTCGCTTCTCTCTTCTACTGCTCTCTTCAGCTTTCCTTATCCATCACATCCCATTATCACCTTGATGTCCTCTAAATAAGTTTTCCTCTGTCTTCCTCTACTTTTCTTTCCTAAAATCTTGCCTTCAAAAATGTTTTAAATCAACTCATTATGCCTTATAACATGGCCAACAAATTTTACTTTCCTTCTTTCCATTTCTTTTAATAACTTCCTTTCCTCATTCACTTCCCTTAATACTTCTACATTTGATTTCCTTTCAGTCCAACTTGTTCTTGTCATTTTCCGCCATATCCACATTTCCACTGCTTCCAAACGGGCTTCCTCATGTTTTCTCAAAGTCCAACTTTCACTTCCATAAAGTAATACACTCCATACAAATGCTTTTGCAAAAGCTTTCCTTATTTCAATATTAATGTGCGTACTTGTTAATACATTCTTCTTACTTTGAAATGCTTGTTTTGCCAAGGCTATTCTTCTCTTTATTTCTTCCATGCACCTGTTATCTTCAGTAATTACACTACCTAGATAAACGAACTGTTTTACCTGCTCAACTTTTTTTATTATCTATCCTTATATTCGTTTATATTTCTTTGTTACTCTTACTTATAACCAATACCTTTGTTTTCTTTACGTTTATTCTTAATTCCCAGTGTTTAAGTATTTCAAGCATCACTTTTAACTTTCTAGTCATATCTTTTTCCGAATCTGCTATTATGACAATACCATCAGCGAATCTAATACAATGTATTCTTTTCCCATTTATCTTTATTCCTTTTGTCTTTTCCTTCATGACTTCTATAGCTTCCTCAATAAACATATTAAATAAATACGGAGAGAGAGGACACCCTTGTCTTACTCCTTTTCTAATCCTTGCTTCTCTTTCACTCCCATTAACATTTATTTTCATACTTTGATTTCAATAAAGCTGGTAAATTAATCTTCTATCCTTCCAATCAATGCCTATTTTCTTCATGGATCTAAATAACAACTCTCAATTAACCGTATCGAAAGCTTTCTCTAAGTCAATGAATGTAAGGTATACCCTCCTGTTCATTTCTAATCTTCTTTCCAATATCATACGTAAGGCCAAAATTGCTTCTCTAGTTCCTCTACCGGGTCTAAATCCAAATTGGTCTTCACCTCTAAGGGGTAAGCAACCATTAAAAAAAGCTCTAAGGGGTACGCGAGTAAAAAAAGGTTGAAAACCCATGCACTAGACCAAATCCACAAGCCACATTAAGGCACCATACCAAATCTGCAGGCTGCTTTCCATGTTCAATTTTAAAGTCCTTTACAGTCCTTGCATGAATTCACTGGACATTTCAATGCCCACTTAAAACCATTCATTGCAAAAACATTAGAATTAGCACTGCACATTAGGCCCTTCAATGGCAAAATAAAAGTGCAGAGAGTGAGAAGAACATTCTTCTGTACCCCAGCTATCGAGAATCCTACAAGTGGGAATGTGAAATAAACTGCAGATACATTGGAAAAGTTTATTTAATACATTTTTCATATGTATTAGATTATTTTTTAAATTACCTGAAATAATTTATAAGAAATACATTTGAGTTTGGCCTGAATCATATTAAGAAACTTATTTTTTGTGTTTGAGATCCCTGGTTTACGCTATATCTACCTAAATCTTTAATTAAGAGAGAATATAATATCTTTCTATATTTTACTTCCAGTGCTCTCATTAAGAATAAAACATTGGAATTCTTCAGTAAAACCCTACCAATTTTAAAAGAAGATGATACATTGCCTAAAGTGGCTAAGTATCAACAAACAAAAAAGAACATTTCTTCATCGCTTTACTACAAGGACCACAAACGGTAAGACCTTTCAAAAAACTACTTTATTCAATATACTTATGTCTGTTGAAGTTGATATACCAATGACTGAATAATAGACAATGCTATATTTATTGGACACATCAGTGGATTATGGTGGGTTTCAAGCTGATGATGAATATAAGTTATGTTAATGTCACATTGAGGGCTGATCACAGAAATTACAAACTTCTTATAGGTCCATACACTGTGCACCATATTATTTTTTATGTACAAATAAAATGGATAAGTAAGGGAAAAAAAGGAAATCGAATGCTCCCACCGAAAAATTACAGCTTTTATACGTATGCACACAGTGCTTAATTTGTAGCCAAATAAGAAAGAAAACGCATAACCTTACCTAACCTAACCACTCAGAACAAAACCGAATACATAATGAGTTCTATGGTCTTTAATAAATAAAAGTAATTTGGAAAGTGTAAAATAAAAAAATCTGATGTAAAGTAAAATTATATACCTATGCGAAGTTTCGTGACGATATCTTAATTTGTATACAGAACATTCAAAAACAAAATTTCACTTTAAATATATAAAACATCTGATGTGGCCAACACATTACTTTCTACATATTTAAATTATTATGAATAGCATTATAAGGCAAAATTATTATTTCGTATCGTAAAAGAATACAGTCGTCCTTATTGCCATTTATTAAGTATATTTTGAATATGTTTACAGAATTCACCGCTACATGGTGGTGGCACTGTATACAGGAAATTACGAAAAAGTTAAATATCTCCGAAATGGATGGTTCCACGAAAATTTGTTTCAAACAAAACCTGGAAGAAATATTATTCTCTACAACTTTGGTCCTCATGAAGATTACCAATAACGACGTTTTTAAGGAGATATTTGACGGAAACAGAAAAAACCGATTATTTATAAATAATTCCCAAACAATAACTGCTATGGAAAATTGTTTCAAATGAAAGTTGTAGGAAATTACATTCTCTATAACATTTGTATAGAATCTCCTATAATAAAACGCTTAATGTCTTTGTCGGTGTGTCACCGGACGGTCTCATCGGTTAGTTATACAAACTGGCAGGAGAGGGCAGCACTTGCCAACAATTAGTGCTGTCCCTCCTGCCACTTTCTATAACTAATTGCGACTGCACCTATATTCATTTACATAAATTGGATGGATGGTACTTACGTATTAACAGGGAGCCCAACTTAAAAATATAAGTACAGAACAAATACCATTTAAATTGTTTTAATTTTGAAGAACATTAAAAGAAACCAATTAACATTTAAATGATTTGTTATAGATAACAATTGAAAAAACAATCACATTTTAATTTCTGGTGGCAACTAAAATATAAACAAAGCAAGCCGAAGGCTCGCCAATATCCTCTCCATTTGCGGCGGAAAAGTCAAGCGAGATATAATTCATTTGTAGACTTCAGATATCTTGGTAGAAATCAATCGGTACTTACGTATTAAGTTGGACTACCCATTAATACATAAGTGCCGGATGGATAAATGCGGTAAATTACGTATTTTAAAACATGCTGTTTGAAATAATTCGACAATGTTTTAATGTGCCTTCGTTGTTTTATTGAAGTCTTTCTGCATATTAAAGGCAGTTGCTTGTGCTGTGCCTTCGCATTATCTGAATATAAAATATTATGAAAATAATTTTTTTCAAGCCGTTTATTTTTAATTCGCGTCAATCCAATCGTAGAGTAACCAACCAAACAACGATTACATTGTTATCTAAATGATGATGAAACTCGAGACAAGGGTTTTTAAAGAAATTACATTATGTAATTCACTTTTTAAAAATTGGAAATCTTTTTAGATTGTTTTTTCATGCAACCTACTGACAACCTTTCAACTATCACCACAACACATAGACATAATTATGAGTGTTTTTATTATAAGGGTAACCTAGTAAGACATCTTACATCCATTATCTGTGATGTTATTCTAGCCATAACAAGTACAAACTTTTAGGTGGCAAAACATTTAGCAAAGCCATCAGAAACAAATGATGAAAGAAAAAACGTCTACAAAATTGTTAAGAAAAATCATAAGCAATCAAACTTATAACAACATCGGAATTATCATCAAGATGAAAAAAACAGCTACCAAACTGGAAAAATCCCATCAGGTCTGGTTTTGAGTAGATACAGGATACAATAAACTCAGATGCGTAGTTTATGGGGTTCAAACCCCCCCCATGAGAAAATCAAAAAATTATTTATTATTATTATTTGCGTTTTTATTACAACTATGACATCCAGTGAAAAAATTGAACTTATTAGCAAAAATAATTAATGAAATAGTAACAAAGAAAGCCGTGTAAATATGAGACAAAAACAGCAAGCGATCATCTATACTTCAAAGTGAAACAAATGCCGCACTTGAAGCACGTATGTACAACCTTGGGTGTGAAATTATGACGAAACGCTGATTCTTGCTTTATTTTTGCTATGTATGGATTATTTTTGTCTACTGTACACATTTATAAAGGTAAAAATGGGAGCAGGGCCGGCGCCAGGGGTGAGACAATTGCCTCAGGCAGCGTTTAGCTTGGGGTGGCATTTTCAGACGCATATTAAAACAAAAATCAACCGCCATTGCGGATTTGCAAAAAAGAAAAGGGTGCACATACATTGTCATTCACCGCTTCAACATCAACTAAGCGTACATGATTTTGCACTCAGAGCATTAAAAAAAATAATTTGAATTTTTTAAATATCTCTCCGTGATGTTTATAGCTAGTCCTTAGACTCGGGATGTTTAGGATAAAGTTTCTTTTCCCTTCTGTGTATCTTTGGTTGGCATCTGTTTCATGGTCCGGTTAATTAAATTCTTAGCATCTAGCATGCTTTTCTTCCCTTGCTGCATCTTAGTTCCCAGTCAGAATTAAGGGATCACCGGACTCGGTCGTGTTAGAAGATAACTCTCCAAAAAGTACAAGTCTGCAGGTATCGTCTAATGTAGGGCAGTCTGTCCGAGTGTAGTTTTACGGTTACACTCAATTTCTGCAGAGGGGTCCTAAGTGCGTTTCTGATTTTTTTAAAGACAGCTCATTATTAATATAGAAGTTATAGTTACAAAATCATTATTTATAAACATTACAGAAGTCACACACAAAAAATTGTTGCATTTTGTTCATTAGAACCGGAGATATGGCGACGGGAGAGGGTTTTCTATGCAACTCGAAAGCGGGAATCTTTCCCCCGCATCTCGGACTCACTCTCGGTCAAGAGGTAAACATCGTAAATTTCTTTGACGGGTTTCATTGTAACTGACATAAGATACGTGTGGACAATGGCTCCTTCCTTTTGTGCCGAGATAAGATTCGTCTCAGAATTATATGGGGTTTTTACGCAGACGAGTTCCACATTTCGTTACTTGCATGAAAATATAAACGCAAAAATTAATGTACATTATATGCACTAAATTGTAGAATGGAGCTGACAAAGTAAAGGTCAAAGGTTCCTCTTTTGAAATATATCAAGATTTTTCGGAATTAAGAAAATTCATTAGGTCTAAAAAATATAAATGCTGTTACTGTGCAAAAGGGCGGCATAAAGTACGTTCGCCTCAGGCGGCAATTTTTGTCGCACCGGCCCTGAATGGGAGTTATAAAGTTTAATGCATCTAGTAACATTATATAGAATTTTATATTTCACATTTTAACAACAGTATTTGTAGCGATGAGTTTTTAAACTAAAAATTTAAACGTCTCGGATAAATGATTTATTTTTAGTATTTTCCAGAATCCTGCCGATGAAAATTTACATAAATTAATTTTATAGCTAAAGTTTATATTCATTACTGACGTTACATCAACCAAGCATACAAGATATTTCATATTTTTATAATACATTATGCCAGGGCTGCCGTTTTCACGGATTTTTTTAACGAAAAAGACATTTCTGTGATTCACGGATATTTATAAGGAAAAATTCGGTAGTTATCTGAGATGTTTGCATAAAAATACGTAAACTACTAAGAAATTCCGAGATTATGAATATTTCTATACGAACAATACGAATCCTGTAAATAATATACATTTGACGAAATTTTCCGTAATTACGTATTACATATCGTAATATATGTACTTTAGATGAAGCGCCAAAACTCGAACTTATTGTAAGACTGAACGCAAAAACCAACTGTTGAATTGGATCGGCAACCTAGGGCATATTTATACAGTATAACCTAACATAGCGCGAATTCACAAGACGTGATTTCGCTAAGACGCGGTATGCATTTCCCTACCAAACCTCAGAAGACACGGTGGTTCGCCTCGCTAAGACACAGTTTGACAAGTCCAAGCCAAAGTTAACCTTTAAATTTCTCATAAACTATAAATGATAAAAACTTCAAATTAAAACATTTTAAAGAAAAATTCCGACAAATTGATTCATGTAATTATTTTACCTTATAAAAATGCTGCGTTGAGAGATTCGTATGTGTGCTTCTCAATTGGGTTTCTCAGGCGGGATCCCGTACTTAAAATGTACCCGGGAACCCACCGCATTAACCGGGAAATTCCCGGTTTACTATACGACAAATATGATATATTTTGGAAACACATCTAAACAGGAAAATAACTAATGGCATTAGTAGCAACGAAAAATTGTGCATTACCTTGAATTATTCACAATACATATTAAAATACGCTACATAATTTTCCATCTGTAACCTATATGTATATATTATTATTTATTCGATATCCAAATGATGGTGTTGAATAAGACGCATTATAAGTCCCTGTTACACATGCTTCCACTATGAATGGCTAAACCAGTTAACATAGACTGAAAATATTTGATTGCATTATTTCGTAAATCGCCCTTGAAAAATGAGATATTACAAACATATGTAACAACTGAGCACAAAAATAAGGAAATGCAACTCATACTTGATTCGAAAACCAGATGGAATAGTTTGCTAGATATGTTGGAGAGATTTTTAACAGTGAAGGAATGCATTCTTAAAGCAATGATTGATATGAAGAAAACTTTAAATATTTCAGAAGAAGAATTTAGTATAATTAATGCCATTATATCATCACTGTGTCCGATCAAGACAGAAATTGAACGACATGGTAAAAGAGATTCAACATTGCTTTCAGCGGAAGGCATATTTAAATTCATACTTGATGAATTGACTGAACAGAATACTGATTTTTCAGCTCAAATGAAAAAATCCATACAGACAAGACTAGAAGAATGTAGAAACAAGAATCTAATCGGTCTGTTGAAGTATTTAAACAATCCCCAAAATTATCAACAAAATACCAACTTTACGTTCCCTTCAGAATTGGAACTGAAAACTGACACTATTAAGTTGATTTGCAGGCTTTTTATCCGAAAGCCTGAAGATACTGGCAACAATTCAGGTGGTGTCATTGAATCTAAACATCATGTCAGGTCCTCAGACTCAAAAGCCTGCTCTTCATCGGCCAGTCCATCGTCACTTATAAATAAATTGGATGCTACCATTGAAAATGCTGTAAACACTGGAAAATTGAACGTTAGCTCTTTTTATGACACGAGAAGCATTACTACAGAAAAAGACATCTATGAGTTAACCAGAAAGCGTACAACTAGGCTAAATGATCTGTTTGAAGCTCTCTTAACCATTCCACCAACTTCTATTAAAGCAGAACGTGCATTTTCTGCAGCAGGTCTCTTTATTACAAAATTACGCACAAATCTAATTGTGATTCTAGCGTGAATGTTTTTTTTAAAATTATTTTATTAACAATAAAGAATAATTTATGGGTATGAAATATTGTTTTAAACACATTAATATTTTTTCCATAAAATTACCGTGTTTCTATACTTTGTAAAGGGCTTTTACTTTTTGAAATTTTAAGAAAATTTTTATTATATTCTTATTATTCACTTCCTGTAAGCATTTTTTATTCGGTTTGTGTGTTATACCTAGTTTATAATAAATAAATGTTTACAAATATTTCATTTATTCCTTCTTTTCTTGTTATAGTCTGTTCACTATCTAAAGTCTCTTGGCCTTGAAGACGGGGCATACGCCACTTAGCAACAGCCAGTAGGAGATGGTTTGTTTAGGAAGGTAGTGGGGGGAACTCAGTGTTACTCTTGATTTCGAAGAGTTCACATTGGTCTGCGTTGCCATTTCTAATGCCATTTCCTTGCTGTTCGTGATTGGGTATCTGCCCTCCCGCGCGAAAGTTGTGAGGGGCGATGGAAGGGGAAACGTTAGTGATTGGCTACTTGCTCTATGAAGGCCAAGAGACTTTAGATAGTGAACAGACTATAGTACGTTTACGAAAACTGAATCTCAGGAAATTCCCGGGAATAATACATAAATGCTACTATAGAAATACTTGTGTTATAAAAAGGCGAATTTTGATAACTTGGCCATAGGCGCCAATATTCCTAGCTATGTCTCTGTTACTAACATTGTATAAAATGCATTTATGATAGGAAATGAATGTACAGTAGTCCCTCGCCATTCCTGAAAACCCTCGCGAATGGTAAGTAATTGGGTATATGGAAAAAAGAGGGTTTGGTTCTTAAGAGTCCCTATTCCAGCATGTAACTTGCATTTTTGCCCTTCAAAATATAATAATACAATACGTGCTGTGGCATTCTGAATAAACGCCACATTTTATTAAAGAGCAAGAAACCGATCTACACATGCTTCAATGACGTTGGTGACATCCAGTTTATTAATTATAAATCCCACGGATTTCATTATATTTTAAGAAAATTTTTCATTTCGGTGAACCAACACAATTTATTTTTAACAAAAAAATCTCTATAGGGATTTACAGAACACGTGTGTAAATCATTAAATAAAGTAAAAATGTTTTGGCTCCGGCGTTCCGCGGTGGGGTAACCCCCATCCGGTACATAGCTCTGAACCTGAACCCCCCCTTGGTCAAATCCTGTCTACGCCACTGAATAAACTTAACATTTTCCTTTTCCGAGTATCTACACCTTTGGACCATGCAGTGGCACATATGTGAGGGTGTTTAGAATAAAATGCGTACGAAATTTGTAAGAGAGTAAAGTACTCTAGTGATTTAAAGATGAAATATTCACATTGATATTTTTACCACTGGTGAGGAACGAGCCCTAAAGTCAGGGCTCCAATCTTCTTTCTCTTCTACCAGTCATGATTCTAACCCTGCATGACTAGGCTTCTATAATGAGAGACTTGCACTGACCTTGCGGCCACTGCAACAGTATTATGAACCATTAAATAAAAAAAATTGAAAATTCAGTATCTAATAATAATTGGTTTTAGGATTAAGTAAATAAGCATGATAACTCTTTCAACTGATTGTTTTATCCCCATTTTTTAAAGTAACTCCATACATCAACGAATGAAACGAGAGGAGAATCTACCATTAGTGGATGTACAAGTAAATGAGGAGGAAATTAACCAGAGAATAAAAAGCAGTAGTGACAAGTCATTCCCAGATGATGACAAAAATGTCACTATCATGACTTCAACTTCTTCAAGACAATCAAGAAAATTCTGTGACAATGGCGGAGGAGTGTGAGTTTGCCAATGAAAAGGAAAGAAGCTTCCATTTATACTGATGTTTGAAGGCTCATATTACTTATTTGTTCAAAATTAATGGTTTGTATACGTATTTTCAGATTAGGGCATTCTCTTGAATTTTTCATTTTTGCTATTTTTCACAGAATGCACCTAGTAGGAATAAAATACAGTAGAACCCCCAAATTCACAGGGGTTATGTTCCCAAAAACACCACGAATTTGGAATCCGCGAAAATAGAAGCAAAGGCCTTATGAGAAAATGGGGGTTAGGTTCGCGGCTCTTCATTATTTTGACAACAATATATGATGAAAAGGTAGGCTAAAAGTGGTTTTGAATCAATACAATGTGACATTTAAATCTGCCATAGCCGCACAGTTTATCACATATTGTTAATGAAGTTTCTGATATCAAACTGATATCATGGAATGCATCTACTATATTAACTGAAGTATTGCTGTATACATACTACTAAGTAGCATTGCCATTGTAAAATTATAGATACAAATATAGGGATTTAAGTAATCTTCCATGAAAATTATGCGATTTTTATTTCCATAAAAACATACTTTCAGGCAGGGCCATACCAAGGATGTTTGGTGCCTGGGTACAAAATAATTCTGTCCATCTTAAAAAAATCTGATGTGACCAACACATGACATTCTCCATATAGATATTTAAATTATTATGAATACCGTTATAAGGCAAAATTATTATTTCCTATCGTAAAAGAATACAGTCGTCCTTATTGCCATTTATTAAGTATATTTTGAATATGTTTACAGAATTCACCGCTACATGGTGGTGGCACTGTATACAGGAAATTACGAAAAAGTTAAATATCTCCGAAATGGATGGTTCTACGAAAATTTGTTTCAAACAAAACATGGAAAAAATATTATTCTGTACAACTTTGCCCTTCACGAAGATTACCAATAACAACGTTTTTAAGGAGATATTTGACGGAAACAGAAAAAACCGATTATTTATAAATAATTCCTAAACAATAACTGCTATGGAAAATTGTTCCAAATGAAAGTTGTAGGAAATTACATTCTCTATAACCTTTGTATAGAATTGTATATACAATAATGATGTTTTAACGGAGAAATATCACAAAAACCAAATCGGGGTTCGAATAAACCTCGACTTCTGGTTAACCGGTACTGTTAAAAAACTAATCAGTTCTTTCTGCTCATGCTAAAGTTATAATTGAAGTTTGGTAACGATATGGCAAGTACTTTTTGAGTTAGAGCGCCCACAATCACATACATACAGCATTCCAAAAATAGTCTAAACGTGTTCTAGGGACCTCAAAACATGTATTTCCGTTGAAATCTCGAAGTCGATTTTTTTCGTGATCACAATACTTTCCTTATACTACGTATGGAGAAAGTAAAAAAATACTGCCACTGTCCCCTACATAAATGTTAGCGAAAATATGTTCTTATTCATATTGTGGACAGCCTCTAATATAAAGATAATTTATTGATAATGTTTGTAGTTAAAATTTGCTACGTTTGTTTAAATTAGCCTTCAAATGCCAATCGAGTGAACTGCTCTGCTTAATCTCCTCTTAAAAGCATTTCGAAGAAGGGGCAACATTTTTATATGAACGACAATAACAAAAATACAAATATCTTGATGGGAAGGCACCCCAGACTAGTTGGGCCCCGAGTGCTGTGCATCCCTTGCACCCTGGGTTGGCGCAGCTCTGCTTTCAGGTTATTAACAATGTTTATAACAGTGGTGGTCGGTGACCCATTGAGTAAGGCAAGCAGTGGCACAGTTTTACTTTGTGTAGCTGAGCATTACTAATTGGTCACTTTGTGATGCTTGCCTCGTCATTCACGTATCTCACTTGGAAATAAGGTACGAGTATAACAAATAACGGTACATCTCATTTGAAACAAATTTATTTTTCACAATGTTTCCAATAATTTTAATCAACAGAAATATATTAAATTATGCTTAGTAAATATCATAATATGCAATTACTTCTATAGCTTAAACTAATTGTTGGCATTCCAGCTTGAACAATGTTTTTTTAGTTGCAAAATCTTGATAATTTGAAAACGATTTCACCAATAATTTTTTATCTCACAATGCTCATTATCCTCACACATTTTTAGGATTAAAAGTAAATAATGTTTAATAAAAGGAAGTACCGATGTAGTGCACCAAAAATTAACACTTGATAAATCACATGGAGGCCACAAAACAGATAAACAAATACACACTAAAAATATGTAAAACCAAATTTCCCTGATAGATGGAGACAATGCAGTATTTTCATGTCACGTTCCGCGCCACATAGAAGCATTTTAAATTCTGCTTACTTCTCCTCCATTGGGCTGACATAGACCCTCCCCTCTTTTCCTTGCTCTCTCGAATCTGCACATATAACCACCATAGAAGTAAATCTGAAACTGCTTCATGAGGCCTGCTCAGTAACAACTGAATAATATGAATCGCAATCTAGTAGAAATTCGTTCAAATGATGAAAATGCTAAATATATTTCTATCAATTTTATAGTAGTAACTAAGTATTTTAAAAAGTTTATTGCAGTTTTGTTTCACTAGGCAAGCAGTGCTTGCATAGATCCCTGGTTTATAATAATATTCAACTATTCCAGTTTAACATAGGTAAATTCCATGTGTTTCTATCTATATTTGCATAATACATACATCAGTGATACACAGCTCATTGGCTTAAGACAAGGGAAAAATTCACAACACCTTTAGTATGATTTTTAGAACTTTAGAAATTATTAACTCCCAGACTATTCCTAAAAGTTAAAGTGGTGAAAATTTATCTTCCCTCCGATATAGAAGATATGTAATTGGTATAGTGTATTAACACATAAGGATTTTAGAAAAATCATTTGTTGAGGTGCTCAAGCTAATTTTCCAAATACTTTCAACTAAATAACCACAGTTAATGCAATTAATTAAAGCTAAATTCTTTTGCCAAAGTAACTGGACAAACAAGATAACTAATTCCACTCCATATTTTCAAAATTCACTAATTGGCTGGATTCACTCAATCAGAGCATAATAACAGAAAGAATTATGAGTTGCAACAATATTGCATCATAACTTCTCTTATCTCACAAAACTGACTATGAGACAGGAAATGCTTGAGAAAGACCTCATTCAGTAGATAGTTATTTCAAGACTTTTAAAGATATAAAACATCTGCTCAGATTTTGATTTTATGACTTATGTTCTTCCTCTTCAGCATCTGCATGTTATATAAAGCATTTAGAGGTGAACCATTGGCATCAGGGATGGGTGAGCGTAAGGATGAAGAAGCGAGTCACACAGGTACTGCTCAATATAGGAGAGGAGAAGTTGGAGACATAAGTGCCACAGGAAATTCAATTGGAAGGATCCCTGCCAGTGTTCATCAACCTCAAGGTCCACCGCCACCTACACCTTGTCCATCCAAAGCAGAGTATGCAACTCCAGTATTTGCTAGGAACTACCAGGGTGTTTGGCGTTATGTGGTACAAATCCCATATGAAGGATACTTCACTCAGACACTGGAAGTCACACGTTGCTTGTAAGTATGTTGATACTTATAGAAACTGGGAAACATTTTAATCCCGAGTACACAAAGTGATGCACTTGTACGCTTCAATTAATTTTTTTCACTTCTGACATAAATGACAGTTGTATTTGCTGTATTCCTCTTCATCTGGTAATCATACTCTCTTACAATTAGTCCACATTGAACTCTAACATCAAATTCATATTCCTTTTCCATTCTTCTCCGTTGGAATTAAATTATTTTCATTTATGTTTAGATCAATCCCTATTTTCAAAATTACCAACCATTTATCAACTACTGGCTAATTTTTTTTATTAGAGAGCCATGGAAAATAATATCTCGAGATATAAGTTATATGTATATAGAAACTTCAAATTTTTGTGATTAAAATTTGATGATACTCAAAATTTTTCATTTAAAAATCTCAAATAAATTGCTGTGAGTGACCACCACCAAGCTGGATACATAAACATGCTCTCCACAGAATGTTTTCCAAAACCAACTGTGGTATTCCTTAAAAGATATTCTCAATGACATCTCTGTTCCAAGTACAGGCGATTCCATAGTTTCGACTGTTCGAGATTTGATAAATTCGAGATTTCGACACAGCCGATCGAATTGGGAACTACTTTACGCAGAGTAATTGGTTCCGACCAACCACACGAGGTTTAGTTTTAGTGTAGACATAGTTATATCTACTCTAATTGTTTGAATTTGTGCTGATTTCACTTTTTTCTGTTAATCTTTTATTTAAATTTATTTTATTGATTTATTTATAAATTTATCACTTGACATGGCATCTAAAAGGAAATGCATTTCGGACAGCAAATAGTTATACTTTTTCCCACTTAGAAGACAGCATGAGAAAATGATACATACTAAAACTTAGAGCACCTCTCTGTAAACTACATTAGGAGTCTTGTTTTCGGATGGCAACAGTATATTTAGCTTCTCCCATTGCCCAACTCTAAACAGCACTACGTAGAGCTGACCGTGGGAGAAACAGCCACTGCGCAGGTCGACACTGACGACGTTGAAAGATTGCCCTTGCACTTTGTTTATTGTCATAGCACAAAGCACAATTTGACTGGAAACTGAATTCGCTTGAATATGAATGGCAAATTAGAGGGAATCATCGGTATTTGAGGGATATGAACGATTTCCCCTGCTGCAACTCCGGTTAGGAGTACCGCTTCCACCAAGTTGTTTTTGAGGTCCCGAATTTGCAACCTTGTGCCATTGCATAGTCTTGGCGGATTCAAATTCCTTAATAGTATAATCGGTGCACCGATTTTCAAAGTCAACTTATGCGGGGGAAATCCAGATGGGTTTAAGGAATTTAGGAATTCTGTCGGGTAATGAACGGCCTCATCGGTGTCGACAACTGCATCCACAGAGAAATAAGTTTTCTCTGCAGCGTGAAATTTAGATATAATTTGTTGATTAATCTCTTCAACTTCGTAGTTTTTCGAAGATACAATCACTCGTTCACACAGCCAGGATAAATACATTTAATGAATGTTTTGTATGTTTGGATATACATTCTCTATTAGGTGTTCAATGGAATGATGTATGATGCCGAGACTGTGGCATCTCAATTAGACCTGTAGCATCTGTACTTATTGACCCATTGCCAATTTGCAAAAGACAATCGGCAAATGTGGCTGCGTTATCACCTCTTCTCAAATGGACTCTCATATTGGTTCGTAGAGATAGTTTTTTCACATGCCTCCAAACAAACTTTAAGCACACGTTAACCTCATCTGCTCTGATTGACTTAGGTATAACTGGTAGTATTTGCCTAAAATCGCCAGCAAAGACAAATGTTATGCCGCCCATTATGAGATTGTTCTATCTAATATTGCAAAGACCGGTCGACGGCTTCAACTCCAGCTTTATGTGCCATTGTGCATTCATCCCACACAATAAGAAATGCCACCTGAAGAACTTTTGTGGCTCACTATTTTTCTTTAAGGAGCACGTCATCGTGTCGCTTTGGGTTAAATTTAAAGATAACTTGAAGGTGGAATGAGCTGTTTGACCGCCATTTAGCAACGTCGCAGCGATACCAGATGATGTCACTGCGACTGCTACTTTCCTCTGAGCTCTAAGATTAGCCAGTAATAAATTTATTATTTATTTATTTCTGGTGCCACCTGGGGCATCAATGAAAAATACATCTCCCGAATTATTGTTGATGCTGTTAAGAATGGCATCATAAGCTTGTCGCTGATCAGGTACTAAAATTGGCTCTTTTTCTTGTACATACGCATATAAAAGATTGGGATCGTAGCTAATTTCTCTGAAGTATTCCCGATTAAAAATATCTGGATCGCTTCCGCGAGGTTCAGGCAAGCCAAATTCAACTAATCCCTTGTCACCAAGTGCCAGTACCTGATTTTTCAAAGTCATGAGACCTTCATTGAAAATCCCATCTGAAAATTGCACATCCATATCTGGGAACCATTGCCGTACACCGTGTAGAATATCTTCGCACATATCTTCCTTAAATCGGTTCCATGTAGATAATGGATCTGCTATATGACAGAACACCAGTATAATAGCGAACAATTGCACCGGCCCCTCTTTGAACGTCATAAAGTAGCATAGGAAAATGGGTCTGAGGAGGCGAGAGGAGATGGCGACAGGGGAGGGCTGGGATAGGAGGAAGATCCTAGTTCCTAAGATCGCCACCGGGAAGAAGTAGATAGCACAGTAAGAGGCACATGCCGACATCGCCTGGAGTTGCTTTTCTCGCTGAGGGAAAATGGGTGTTCACGGAAAAATCACCATATCTTTGAAATGGCTTATGTTAGAAGAATAAAATTAAGCCTAAAACCTATTCGAGATACCGCTGAATCTTTCAGTGAAAGTTTCGTGAAAATTGGCCTAGTAGATTCGGAGATCTCGCGTTGCAAACTTTCAAACTCATTTATCATTAAGCCTTTTATATATGTAGAGATTGGGCAGATGTTGATGTTATGGTCCTCTCATTTGAAACAAAACGACTTTATTTATAGAAAGTGATATTAACTATTTTTGCATTCCAATGCTTTTTCTTATAATAAAGCAAAACTGCAGTGTACACATACATCACAGACATCTGTTTTTTCCAATCCATGCATCATATATAGATAATTGTAATTACCACTTTCATATATCAAGCTCCACTATAATTTTGTAAGAATCATAAGTAAAAAGAAATCATTGTCAAAGTTATTACTATTTTAGTATGTACATTTAGAAAGTTAAAAAATTTACAAATGACATTCCTGAATCTCAAAAACACGAATTTCAGCATTTGGAAAAGCACTTCAAAATTGTCAAGGAGCCATTGGCGGCTATTCAGGTGAAATAAGTGAAATGCCACTTCACCTATTTTAATTGAAAAATACGTTTTTATTTTAAATAATTGTTTAATTTATATTATTTATTTTTATATATCGCAAAGATGGAACATTGCATTTTGATTTTACGAATGCACATTCAGTCAGTTCGTGTGGCTGGATTGACTGCGAGCCTCGGCCGAATGGTTTGGATCGTGAGACTAGCGATGTGAAGAACTTGACCTTGATTGAAAGTTTTCCGTCACCTATGTGCAGTTGCCATGACAACGTGACATCATGCGGTCTGCTATGCTATTTTTGCCACATGGCGATGCCACGTGAAGTGCTGAGAAACCTACAATGTGTGTTTTTCACTTGTAAGCAGGCGAGTGGATTCTAACTTCATTGCGGAATTCCACAAACGATTTTATCATTTTAAACTGTCATGTGAGTACATTTAATAACGCTATGTATCCTGTTAATGACATTATTTGTAATTTGTTAGAAAGACCGTTTTGTAGATGGAAGGATGAAGACAAAAAAGACATTTTAAATTGTGGACGACCTACATATTTACTTGATACTTGCCTCAAAAAGGAAATTAAGAAGTGGAAAATCTTACCAAATTACTTTTAAAAAATCTTGGTTTATATGGTTATGCAGTAGCCGAAATTTGCAGAAATTATTTTGTTGGCTTTGCCTTCTATTTAGTACTAAAAGTTAAGGTTTGGAATAAACAGGGATTTGGAGATTTTCAAAATATAACTCGTTCTCTACACAAACATGAAGAATCTGCGGAACATTTAAAGTGCAAATTACATTTAAAAACTTTTGAAAAAGGCAGAAATACTATTGCTGATGCTCTCAAGGAAAATGTGCGACTGTTGACTCACCAATTTAATGAAAATGTCCGTTTAAATTGACAATTCCTGCAACTAGTGATTGATGTAGTGTTATATTTGAGTAAGCAAGAACTTGCGTTTAGGGGACACGACGAAACCACTTCTTCCTTAAATCGTGGAAATTTTAAGGAACTGTTGGCTTTGTTAATATTCAGAAGTTCTTTAGAAATTCAAAACCATTACAGCAAAATTAAAACGTTTTTCAGTGGTAATTCAAAAACAATAAAAAATGAACTAATTGAATGCATTTTGGAGTACATACAAGACCATGTGAAAATGGAAATTAACAATACAGCATTTTTTTTATTCAAGTTGATTATACCACAGATATATTTCAGAAGTCTCAATGCTCTGTCATTATTAGGTACGTGAATTCAGATGGTACACTGTTTGAACAGTTTTTAGGATTTTACGATGTTAGTGCTGGTAGATCTTCTGAAAATTTGTTTGATCTGCTAAATGGCATTTTAAAAGAATTTTGATATGAAAATAAATTAGTTGCACAGTGCTATGATGGTGCAAGTGTAATGTCCGGACATTTAAATGGTCTTCAAAAGAGAATTAAAGACAAGGCGCCGCAAGCTGTTTTTGTACATTGTATGCCCCATCGCCTAAACTTGGTACTACAGCAAAGTTTTAAGAAAATACCTAAGTGTCATATATTTTTTGCAACGGTTAGTGGAATTCCTTCGTTTTTCCATCATTCGGCAAAACAAACGCATACAATTGAATCCATGGCTGCTAGACGAATTCCAACTGTGGCTGAAACTCATTGGTCGTCCAATTCCAGATTTCTTCAGGTCTTTATTGAAGATTGGGACAAACTAAAACATGTGTTCGAATTAATTATGAACGATGAAGCATCAGACGAGAAATCTATTCGTCTGTGTAAAGGATTTCTAAATGATATGAACAATTATGAATTCACATTTTTGGCTGTTGTGTTCAATGATATTTTTGCTTTGACTGATGTTCTTTTCAACATTCTGCAGAAAAAATCTTTAGACATTAATTATTGTGCCACTAAGGTAAAGATAACTTGTGACTTGATAAATAATAAAAGAAATGAACAGCATTTTTCTACATTGTTTGAGAAAAGTAAAAGATTGATGAGCATAACTCTGCGAAGAGTTCATGCTGCTTCATCAGAGGATGGTTTTTCTTAATTGCAGAATTTTATATTACGAAATTTTGGACAACATTCTGATGGAAATGCAAATGAGATTTCAAGACTGTAACAGACTGCAATTTCTTAGCCTTGCTGATGCAAGAAAATTTGAAGATTATGCTAAAGATTTTCCTTCTACAACTCTTCAAAATTTACAGCAATCCTACCCACAGATATTCACCAAAATTCAATGTTTGAAGAACGAACTTTGTCTCTTGTATGCTGATGAATCCTACAGAAACTTAACAACAGAAAAAATTCTTAAGGTACCGCAAGAAGATAAGGATATTTTTGAGGAAATTTATAAACTGTTCTGCTTAGTTCTGACCATACCTTCTACAAATGTTTCTGTTCAAAGAAGCTTCTCCTGTCTGAAGAGATTGAAAACTTACACAAGAAACACGACATTACAAGAGAGACTTTCATCACTAGCCAACATTTCTGTACAGAAGGAACTATTATCCAATCTCATCAAAAATCAGCCTTTCTATGAAGACATCATCGATAAATTTGCTGCTCTGTAAGACAGGAGGATCGACTTAATGTACAAGAAATAGGGTGAGTTATGAAAAACATTTACATATTTGCACGTATTGTAACATTAGTAAAATTTTAGTTCGTAGGCATTGGGGGCATTAACATAAGTACGCATGTATGTTGGCAGTGATGAGCTGAAGCGCGAGACATTTGTTATTTTTTTCTGGAATTTGCAAGCCGGTTGTTAAACTTTTAGAAAATTTGAAAATTTATTGATTTT
The DNA here is from genome assembly GCA_036926305.1 of Uropetala carovei. Lineage (NCBI taxonomy): Eukaryota > Metazoa > Arthropoda > Insecta > Odonata > Petaluridae > Uropetala > Uropetala carovei. Next base: position 1,698,671 of record JAXCHB010000254.1, on the reverse strand, counting down.
GTCCTTTCAAGTATATTTTGCTGACATTCAATTACCAGCAATGTATGAAATAGAATATATTACGAACCGAACACCTGTTAAGCTAGCGGTGCGGTATTACTAAACTAGAGCGATCTGGTGCCCCTGGCATGAAGGCATCCTGCCACACTTACCAAATTTCCTTTTTTTTTTTTTAGAGAGCCGGTTCTTAATTTTTTTTCCAGCTCATCACTGTATGTTGGTATATACTAGGTAGCACTTCACCTACTTTTTACACCACGAGCCGCCACTGCAAGGAGCACAGTGGTGCTCATGAGCATCAGAGTGGGAACCCTTGCATAACAGCTTTAAATAACAGAATTCAGGGAAAACTCACCAAACAAAAGACATTCTTATAATCCTCAACGTTTTGCACAGTGAATCACATTTTTTTTCATTAATATAAAAACAGGCAGACAAGATGTCACTATATGGATGGCTCATGCATGGCATCTCCAAGATGGGTTAGTTTGCTGGTTGCTGAAATTTTTTACCCAGATTCTGTATTTCCTGGTATGGATTCCATTACTCCAGGAGGAAGGCAACCCCCACGACGTCAGAGACCCGCACTCCATTCTACAGAGAAAACTCCACCACCGATACATGATTTCCAGGCAAGTAGTCATTGCATTATAAGAGTTATCTATTGTCTACAGCAGCAGTTCCCTAACTTAATGCATCTGAAATTCCCATGTCATGACCGTCCAAGTCCCATCCATCTACCAATACATATAAAATGTAATACTAATTTCAAATTATTAAAAATCATATACACTGATTGCTGAATGTATTTTTGTCAATGGTAAATACCACGGAGGAAATGCAGTGCTTGGAATGAGCTGGAATGCTGCTCCAGCTCATCACAAGCCCCAATGATGCCGTTCTGGCTCGTCACATGCCCCAATGATACCATTCTGTTTCGTCAGACATTTATAAATACAGTCCCTTATAACAAGCATTCCGTTTCATAAAAAATTCTGTTCCACTACCAATACAAGCGTTCCGCTTCGTAACATTTTCCATTTCGAGCACTGGGGAAATGCATGGATACTGGTGCAGGCCTTTGTTAAAATGCATTTTTAAATTAGTTAGGATTATATGAACTTGGGACTTGAACAGTAACACTGCTAAAAGAATCAAGTTTAATTTTTTTGGAAGAATTTGAATCCATGCAAAATTAGCATGAAAATTTCCTTACAATCTGAAAAAAAAACGGGAATTCTTCAGGTTTTTAACAATGAGAAATTTAAGCCAACATGACACTGCCATCATTGCTGCATTTGAGAGTCCAATACATACTTTTATATGGGGAATAGTTTAACTTTTCAAGTAATGCTTACTTAGTGCATTTTCCATTCATTGTTTCTTTTTAAATATCAGTATGTAAGATATCATATACATATATTTCGTATATCAAACTGGAAGAGATAGCTACAATTTTTAGGGGAGAGTGAGAAGGAGGGAGCAAGGGAGAATGAGAGAGCAAAGGAGAATGGGAAGATAAGACAACAGAAGAATAGGATGAAAAGAGCGAGGAGAATGGAAGAAAGAGCTAGATGATGGGAGGGAGGGAGAATAGGAGGGAAAGTATAGGAGAATAAGAGGGAGGAAGGGAGAGGGGGCTGAATGGGAGGAGGGTGAGAAAGAGGGAGAATGGGAAGGAAAGATGGAGGGAAATAGCAAGGACAATGGAAGATTCTACTTGCAGCCTAGTAGTTTAGCTTAGAAATTTGCATCCCAAGTCATTAATATTTTTTAAAAATTAGTATCTCAAAGATAATTTTATTTTTAATTTAGTGTATTTAAGTCACTTATGCAATTTAATTTTTCATCGTTACATCAGGTGAATCTTCTCAAATATTTAACATTTGCAGGACCATCCCTTCATTAGAGCCACCATCCATTTTTAATTTGTTAAATGATCAAGTTATACATTTGACCTCCAGCAATTTGATGCATGTTGCCAAAAACAATGAATGAGACTGAACTCACATTGGGCTGGGTTGGGTTTTCTGACAAAAAAGTTATTTGCTTCATAATCTCCTTCACGTTGAAACTAATTTGTACACTTTTTATGAAATGTGTAATATTTTAGGAATATCAGCAATACTTGCACAGAAGAGCTGGAGAAGCTGCTCCTACAGAAAACCAGAGCAGCCATACTAGTACCAATAATAATGGTGAAAGAGACCAAAATGAGAATGTAGGAAGAGAAGCTAAAGCAAGCGGAACAGCAGGTTACTGTGATGGAAAAGATGATATGGGTTGCTTTCAAGTTCGTCTTTACTATGACTGGTTCCTTATCCCTGGTAGCTGCAAATGCTGGCGTCCCGACTACTTTTCCAGATATGCCAACAGAAAAGTTTAGTTTATGAATGATACTCAATATAATATTTCATTTCCATCATAAACCATCATCATATTTTTAAACAAGTCACACTCAGAATATTTCACAACACCATATTCACAAGAACAATGAAAGTGTTTTAACTTATTCTAAATAATGCTGTCTCACAGACGAGAAGTATGAAATGCTTCATAATTTGATCCAGGAAGTTTTTTCTATTCTACTACAATAAATAAGAAATTTACCACTATGGCAAATATCTTTAAATCGACATATAAAATTCATAATCATGCATGTTAAATTCCATCTATTTATTCATTTCAAGAAAATATTTATCTAATTTGTCAGATTCAAATGTGAACTAATTTCAAGCATCTGCTTATAATAAATATCATTAAGTTTTCTAGCCAGCATATTTTCAGCATTATCATAAAATCAACATTTTAAACAAGAAATTTGTGGAACTTATCAGGAAAAGTCATTGCAATCTTGCTTTGGAAAACTAATGATCACTAATATCATGCTAATTGTATCTAAAAAAATTATGTACAATTTTTGGCATTATTATAGCACAATAATTTCGTGTTAAAGTAGTATCATTTTAAAATGTGGAGTCAACTATGGATTATTATTATATCCTTTACCATGTTTAAAACTCATCTTCCGTAGCATCATGTACACAAAATCACATTCACATATGTAAATTTCAAATAAATTATTTATAACAATAAATTTAAAAGAATTTTTTAATGAAAGATATTCCTATCCCTCTTGTACTAATCAACAGGGATTCAGGAGCTGACATGGGCCCTGGTGAAGGGTTGGTCATATAGTCCCCAGTTCCCTCTCAAAGAAGGGGCTGGGAAAAATGTGAGCAAATAAAGAATTTGCAACTTACATATCAAAACGTAAAGGAGATGGAAGTTAGTTAGTTGAAATTCAAATGATGCATTAATATTTCTACATACTGACTATAAAAATACTGCATTTCTGCATTTACATTAAACACTATTGATGTTGGCAAGACAGCAACAAATGGTGGTCTCTATAAAATGTATGTTTATCATATATATCTTCTGTTGCATAATGAATTACTTTTAGATTTTTAAATGTCATCCTCCCTCTTTCGGGGATTTTACCCCAGTATAACCACCCTCTCAGTGGGCAAGCCATCAATATACATTTTACTGTATTTAACCCTCGGTTGGTCATGTTACGCATTGTCACACCATTGGTCACAGGTGAGTACCGCACTCACCCATATACAGTAGGACCTCGTTAACCGTCGCCATCGATAACCATTATTTCGATCAACCATTGTTTGTCGCCATGTAATACAAAAAAATGAAAAAGTTCCATTGCCAATTTTGAAAAACTATGAAACACTGACAGTAGGCCGCATACAATTGCTTAGTTTGCCACAGGTTGGGGACACCTGGACTATAGAAACGGTGCAATGCGGCTGTTCTCGGAGAAGATTTAGTGAAAAAATTTCGTGTAGATAGTACAGTCATGCCTCGTTTAGCGCAACTGGAATCCCGTGGTATACATTTTTATTTATTTTTTAATAAAATACATACTGTATGCATGGTATGTAGTGCAAAATGAAAATGCTGTTCACGGTGCACCTTATTGCTGGCTTTTGTTTGCTTAAAAAAATAAAGGAAAGCTGTTTTCACATAATCAGTTCCAATGACATATTTGTTTTGTTTAATATCATATTTACTCATGTAACCCGCGCACTCGTGTATCCCGCGCATTCCTATTTTTGGGTCGGTTCGGAGAGAAAAAATTAATTTGAGCCGGAAGAAGTTTTTTTTAAGTCACAGATTCCCACTCCCAGAAACGAGTTCCGCTCAAGTTAAGCATCTTCTCCCTTCTACGTGATGCAATTTACTGGATGATCCCTTTATTACGATACTAGCAGATATCTCCTCACCGATAGTCCTCTTTTGTTAACCGCTTAACTGTTTTTGTATTATTACACAACTTCGTCCCCTTGTTTTTGACGTAATATTACAAACAGTTGTGGAGCTTCACGAAATATTTGTTCATCATCCTTACGTGTATGGGGAGTTTTTTCGCGTATCTTCTCTTGAGTAAATATTGGCAGGTTAAGAACAAACAAGTCCAAACACTTGAGATGTGGATTTCCGTCTTCCTTTCGAACGATGAAAGCTTTCATTCACAAAAAAATTTCATCACTTCGAATCCCTTGAAGTGGATGAGGGAAAAGGACCAAACTTGAACATACCTATTTTCAAGCCAGCAAACCCTCAGTAGTCATTGAACTATAGTTATCAGTTAGTCGGTGTATTCCTTCTGCCTACTTTTTCGAGTTTTTGCCTGCAGCGCGGGCCTAACTTACACGTTTGCTTGGTCGCATAAATTCACATATATGTATTTCGTAGAATTCGACGTCTTTTACGAATATAAACGTAGACGGAAGCATATTGCAGAGAATTTACTATCGATACAATTTATGTAACCTGTTGAGAAATACTCGTGTAAGACGCGCACCTCCTTTTTTCTCCATCGTTTCGAGAAAAAATGTGCGCGGGGTACAAGAGTAAATACGGTGTCTATGGCAAAATAACATTTTAACAGTAAATGGGGGAAATAATTTCAGTAAATCATAGCCATCATGGCAGAAAGGAAAAAATTGAGTAAAGGCAGTCAAAGTGTAGAAAATAATCCTAAATTATAAAAAAAAGCATAAATCTTGAGAAAAAACAAAGTGATTCAGTGTTTTGAACAAGGTGAGCATCAGAGCAATATTGCACGTAAGTTTAACTTCACAACTTCTACAATTCATACAATTTTGTTAAATAAAGACAAAATAAAAAGTTCCATTGAAGCAGCCAGTGCAGTAACTGCGAAGAAACTCACACAATCACTTATTGTTAGCAATATGCTAGAAAAAATGGAGAAACTGCTAGTGTTGTTGATTGATTCTAAGCATTCTAATGAACATATGCCCGTTAGTCAAGCACTTTCCCTGTTTGAATGTATAAAGCAAGAAAAGAGTGGAGATTCTTCAGAAACTTTTCATGCCAGTTCCGGTTGGTTTCAAAATTTTAAATGCCGCGCAAATGTACATAGCGTTCGTTTTACAAGTGAATCAGCAAGCGCTGATAAAGATGCAGCTATCAAGTTTCCTGGCGAATTTCAAGCAGTTATTGAAAATGGTGAATACCCCCACACACAATCAGTAATTTACGCGTAGATTTGAGCGCTGAAGTGACGAAAATAACAACTCGCAGAACCTAGCGATCTATGTATAAACGCGAGCACCGCTGCGAAAGATTTAAAATTATATTAATATTGATTTTTAATGATAATTAATATTAAATAAATAAAAAAGTAACATTAGCGAACCTTGCAATTTCGCGAACTGATCACTGCTAAGTAGTACATGTTATAATCGGTTTGTTTTGCGCAAATTTGGTTAGCGCAAAGACCGTTCGGAACGTATCCTTCGCGCTAAACGAGGCATGACTGTATTTGAATTTTGCCTTCAAATCTAAGAATCAAACAACAAAACGTTGCTTCGCAGATTGCTGCAGTGCAACTGTCAACTCATTTGTCAGCAGTTAACATAACCTCCCCCATATATTTCTTAAATATTTTATAGTTTATTAAACCTCAAGTGATAAAAATGGTCCCAAAATGCAGTGCTAGTGACAATGTTGCTAAATGGTCCAGAAATGTGACATCCCTTCAAATAAAACTAGTGAATGAATGAAAATGACACAGTCTAGAATTTCAAGCAACTGAGGCCTAAAAATTCATTTTTATATGATGCGTGTAAGGTCTTTTTGAATGAATTATTGACCTATGACATTGTTCCTATGGGAAAATCGGTTTTGATTATCGTCGTTTGCTCCAGGAACCAATTAACGACGGTTATTGAGGTCCTACTGTAATTAATTTTTTTTGTGTAAATAAGGTGGTATTTTATTTGATGATTGGGTTACATACAAGAAAGTTTTTTTCCTAGGAGATGCATAATTAGTAACATACAAATTTTAATATACATTCCAAATAACAAAGAGGAATGTGTGAAAAAAATGTTAAAAAGTCCTACAACTTTTAATTTCTTCAATTATATAACTACTACTATCATTTATATTGCTTCTATTAACATTTGTTAAATCAATAAGGAATACATACACTTTATTAGTTATTCAATATCTGTTGTTTCGTCACGGTGACTATGGCAATTAGGACATATCACTGTTGAGTATTACGTATAGAGGTGAAACAGTCACGACATTTGGTACTTGTTTTTCTGTTATTCTTTTGAGGAAAGAAAAGAGCATTTGAGACGGTCACCATTTGATGCGCCACAATGTCGCTTTTTGATAGCATCATGATATTCAGACTTGCCTCTTGATTTTTAGGTGTAGTGAAATTGAAACTCTCAACAGCTCTTTTGATCAAATAAGGTTTTGTCAGGTCAGTTGCTACAATAATAACGGTAATAAAATTGACCACATTAGTAAACTGAAAACCTAAGTCAACAAGAGTCACTGTGTAAAGATGTAACACACAGTCGCAGGAGAGCGAGCACTGAGCTCACTGTTCAAACGAAGTCTAAATTATCGACCAGTAAACTAAAACATCTCTGCAACAACATTGTTGCCATTTTCATATGACTCATATAAGAAGGTAGATGGCAACCCAAGATCAGAATTCATGCAGAAAACAAAGTGATAATGTTTTCACTTGCGTGGTGCGCACTGCGCTCACCACGTGACCAACCACTGGCCTAAACAGTTAAGCAAATTCAAATATTTTGTATTTAGGCATATTATTATCCAGAATATGAAGAGATTAACAATATAACATAAGAAATTGGCTTATCTTGTCGAGTTTTAAAAGCAGAAGTAAGGGTATCAATAATGGTTTTCATTTCTATTTAATTCCAAACAAGTTAATAATCATTCTCCTTATTAGTGTGAGATGCAAAAGAATGTTTTCAACATGCTGGATGATAACAAGAACTGCTCTAAAGTGCAATAGGCTTTTTAGAAGATTTTAAGAGGAATTTTAGAGAATATTAAAATTGATTACATAATTACATTACAATGACAATTGCTAAATTGCCAAATCCTAGTCCCTCTCCAGATTAAAATGATTGAATCTTTGATTTTGAACTTACATGCATAATTTTTAAAATCAAAGTCTAAGAAGTTATGACAACAAATAACACTAAAATGTTTGAGCCACAAATATCTGAAATAGAAAAAAATTGCAAATGTGCTTTAGTGCAATTAAATTTAATGTTGAGAGGTTACAAGATTTTTTCACACAATAATATTCATGTTGAGAAATATACTAAAGCAAACGTATCAGATTGTTATATAATTATTTCCAGTGATAAACAGATTTGTATTTTAAGGTAAGTATTGTTCATTTCATTATCATTTTAAATATACTAAATTGTATCATTGTTGTAAAAATGCTCTTTGGGTATATCAGCAAAAAAATGAGATCTCTGCACTAGGTTGTCATATTTATATCAGTGACATGCCAAAAACAATATTTCTACATTTTTCAGCTGGCATAAACCAAGGTAGTAATCTGAATATTTTTGGTAATATGCCAACTGTGACTGTAGTGCTTCAACAGGAGAATAAAATTTTATAAAATGCATACACTACAATCACAATATCATTAATTTTCCATATTCTGACACAGCAGACAACAACTGATCAATAACAACAAAGTGAATGGCATTTGCTTTTTCATGATAGAATTACACAAAAAATTTCTTATGCATATACACCAGTTGTGTTCTATGAACAAGTGCCTTGAGGTGGTGAAAGGACTTGAATGTTTCTAGGGTAGTGATGTACCAGGTACTAAAAAATACCAGGTACCCGGGAAAGCAAAGAAAAATTACTCAGCCGGGGATCCAGGTACCCGGCCGGATAGGTTGAACCAATTTGGTTCAAGATGTGTGGGCTTGCTTAAATGAAATTTTGTTTGAAAATGAAAGCAAACAAGAAGAATTTCGTGCTGAGGATAATACGTCTTATTCTAAAGAAGAGAGGCAATCTGAAAATTTTCTTAAATGTCCTAACATCCCTCATAAAGAAAATCCTTTAACTTGGTGGGCCAAAAATGCAGCTATCTTTCCTGAACTGTCAAAATTGGCCAGACGTTACTTGTCATCACCTCCAAGCAGCATACCCAGTGAAAGGATGTTTAGCAAGGCGGGAATCATATACGAAGAGTGGAGGAATAAACTCCTTCCACGAAATGCGGAAAAACTATTGTTTCTTCATCATAATCTCCCATTGTTGAAATTTAATTATTAAAATTTTGACTGCATTTTTATTTCATTCTTTACTTAAGAAGATTTTATAAAGTTTATAAGATTTTACAATCTGGTACTGTTAACCGGTCGTTAAGTATAATTATGCATATTATGTAAAATGTTATTTCATGGTTCATTTTAACTTTTGTTAGAGTAACCGGTTTTTTAAAAGTTTATTATAATTAAAATATCATTTCTCTGAATGTTTCTTGCAGGCTAAGAAGTAAAAGTAAAATATTAAGTTCCATTTAATTTGTTTTTATTGTTCTCCTTTTTTGCTCATGAGGGACCCAGTACCAGACACCGGGTCCCAGCACCCAATGCTGGGTAATTCCCGGGTACTGAAAATATGGCCGGGTATGCTGGGTACCGGGTAATTGCCGGGTATCCAGTACATCACTATTCTAGGGCCTTGAGAGAAGCAATGCTCAGAGCAATTGCTCTTCCACTCAACAAATGTCAATAAAGAAAGTTCAAATTATAAAAAACCCTAATAAATTTATTATCTGCTTTGAGAGATATGTTTGCAAATATCTATGCACAAATGAATGGCTTCATGAATCAACTGTGTCACATTAGAAACTGTTGAGGAAGGCTGTAGAAAACCACCTCTACTATTTTCCTAGTGCAAACATAAAATGGAAGAAAAATTAATAACAACACATACAGAACCAACTGCAAGAGTGCTGCATTACAAGGAATCATTTCAATCAGCATCATGGCCATTTGTTTCTAGACATCAAATCAGTTTTTTATTCATAGCACTTGCCTTTGCATGGCCAATACAGTCTAACTAGATTTCAAAGACTACTTTAAACATTATATTCCATATTATATCAGTATAAATAGCATAAAGCAAAATATTGTCCATTTACTATCAACGAAAAGTTTAACTTTTAGTTAAAAAAACGATAAAGATTTTCTACAAAGAAAACATACCTTATAACTTACTTAAAATGTAGTGCAGTCATTGGTTCCTTAATTTATGGTCTAAGGCACATTCAGAAAATATCACATTAATAACTTAAATTGGGATGTACCATTTTTAAGGAATGCTTATGCCAGTAACATTACAGAATAAAATATTAATCTTAAAATCAATAGATATCAATTTTTATGATGTATGCTCTTTCCAAAAGAAAAAAATCATTATAAATCAGGGGTTGCCAAACTTTTGTACATAGCCTCATTGAGCATTTTATTTTCATTAATTTTATACGATTACTGCACTAGGCATTGAGAAACAATTTTATCTCACCTTATTCGACCTATGATCAGGGCTGCCTCCCACAGAAATGCAGGGCCCAGGTCAAATTGACCTATGCACGGCCCTGTTATCATTAACCACCAAATTAAATGTAGACTTTCCTTGGAGTAATATCCTCTAAAATCAAAGAGCAGTCATCCTGATTCACCTTACGCTAGGGATGGCCCTGCTCATGATTTTAGAGTTCATTGCCACCTACCAACCACAATTTCAATTACCTTGGCTAATACTTTCCGAAAGAACTGCATGAGGAGATTTCTCTGGCAATGCTATTGTACATGAAATTACAAGGGTGATCCAAATGAAAACAGCAAAAGTTCAATAATAATTATTAAATGATAATCTTATAAATATTTTAGTGTCCGTGTATGTATGTTCTTTATATGTTTTTACACCGTTTAAGCTATCGAATTCAGAAGTTTCATGGGCCATCCTATGGACCAAAGGAAGAACTTCGTCTAGATTTGCAGACCGTGGGGTCTCTTATACCCCATGGGGTCAACAAAATACTATTTCCATAAGAATGCATGGGAAATGGTGCGGAGAAACCCCAAAATGCTACGCAGCCCTTCACTGATGTGGATACAAGTATACCTAAATATTAACTTACGATCACGGGAAAAGACTTATTTTATGCACGAAAGACTGAATATTTTAATTTTGTTCATGTTTTGTCATATTACATGCTAAATCGCTCGAAATTTTTCTTTAAATTTATCAGTTTAGATGACCATTTTCCAGGCGGCAACAAAGCTAAATTTCTTAATTGTTGACCTCTTCAAAGGGAGATATACATGTAAAGATTAATGCAAGGAAAATCCATGCTGAGGCACGCCGTAGAGGAATAATAGCTGACACCAAGATAAATGGTACATCGGATTCATGCCTAAATATAGTCTATGAATACTTTTTAAGTGAGTCAAATGATTTTTAAGGAATATTTGAACATTGTTATCTTTTACCATTAACAATGAAAGATTTATCGCAACATAAATCGATGCATCTACTTACATTTGTTCGGTAACCAAGATGTTCATTGTTTACATTTTGAATTTTGGCTAATAGTATTGACATAATCCACATACATAATTTTATTGCTGCCTTATAGGCTTCGGTGCATCTATCCATGTGAATATTAAGTAAGACGTTAATGCGTAATTATATTAATGGTAATACTTTACAATACAATACATAAAATAGTAAATGTTAATGTAAGCACTGCTTGTGTAATTAAGGAATGGGGAACGTTTGCCCCGAGCAATAAACATTGTTTGCCACTTAAAAGAAAACTCTTTCCCGAGCAAAGCTGGGCGTTTCAGCTAGTATATAAATAAATAAAGGAACTAGTTTGGTGAAGGAAGAAGTGTATCAAAAGAGAATGAGGTTATGTTGAAAAGTAGAGAGGTTCTTTAGCCTAGGTTTCAAAAAATAATTTTTTAATGGACTTGCTGTTTTCATTTGAACCACTCTCATATATCCTATAATCTAAGCTTTAAAAAATGAATTACAGTGGAAAATGAAATCAATTGCACAGTTTAAATACACAAAGAAAAGATCACTGGCATGAACTGTGAATTAGATTCACTTTGGTTGTTTATAAGAGAGACACAAATAATAAAATCTCAACTGTGATTTATTGTTAGGCACAAGCGTTTACAGCATCAGTGACTGCAATTCTTGATATGGAAAATTTGATCTGAAAATATCAATTTTCAATTAGTAATATGTATTATTCTAGTAACAAGAAGGTGATCCAGTTCATTCTTCAGTGGAGAATAAAATAGGCAAAACTGTGAGTGACACCGTGATAGGTTTTACATATAAATCTGCACAATACTGCAAAATATTTGGTAATAAAGAAGAGTAATTTGAACTTGGGTGAAAGTGAAATGAGCAAAGATGTGATTTACAATATATACATAGAAATATCTAAAACTATGACTTATAAGACCCAATTATCTTACACATAATAAGCCAAATTACAACTGAAATCATTTTGGAATTAAATATTCCAAACCTAGTATTTTCTTCAGACACTTCCAGGAATTAACAACATTTTTATACTTTGGTGATTTTAAGTTATGTCAAAGAAAATTGAAAAATTTTGGAAAGTAACCCAGTTAAATTCCAGGAATTTGGATAACATGGAGATTATTGCAGTGTTTTAATCTGCATTTAAATGATTTAGAATCAAGATATGAACAGCAGACTTAAACATTTGCACAGGAAAAAAGACAAGGTATGCAGAAAACAGACAAGTTTTATATTCACAGTCAAGAAAACTAAATTCAGATCCACCATGGATTTTGAATTAAAATGAATTTTTTGCATCTTTAACAATAAAAATTTTTAGTTACCACAATTGCACCCATTATTGCTTTATTTGAGCCTATCAGCTAAGGCCTCTTATTGACAAACAATATATTTGTCAACTGGCAGCATATATTTCTTTACAGGAAATCTATATTCCTCTGTCAAAGAAATCGAGTCAAATCAATTTGATTATGAATTCAAAGCAAGCATTTAGTATGAGATGGATCCTATAAAGGGCAAAGAACTAAGCCCTTAGTTATATTCTTGAATATCAAATATGACAAAAAGTTAAATGAAATGCAACTATTTTATTTAATGAATGGTATTTCAGCTATTATAATCTGGAATATCAAAAAAATTTTAGTTGATGGCTAGCTAACTGATGCAAAGTCAGTTTATGAGTAGCAAACTTGCATGTAAAATTCACACATGAAAAATGTCATGAAACTGCCACCTCATTGTGTTATCCCCCCCACATTGTTTTGTCCATACACATTTTACTAAATTGAACATTCCATTTATAATTAAAATGCTTGGTGCCAGTGAAAGAGATACTTGTTCAACATATAAAAAATGTTCAAATCACTCATTAATTTTAGCTTGCAAAATCACTAGCAACTGGAAAAAGATATGGATATTATAAAGATGCAGGAAATTCCTAGAGGAAATAGCAATGGCATAATGGCTTAATCACAAAACAAGAACCCTTTAAAATCAACAAAATTTCACAAGAAAAATATCCAAGAATTGAATCACCCAGCAACGTTATTTTAGTATTAGCATATCACTTGTCTATACTGCAATTGAAAGACAAAACAAAAATTATAGGAACAGGTAGTAGATCTTATACTTAAAAAAAACTTCTGCCAAAGCATTTGAGGAAAAGAATGAAATGGGAAATAGATGAATGTAGCTATCATGTGCAACATGAAATACCTGTGGAATTTATATAATTTTTTCTTAGCATATCACTGATGCCATTACAAAAAAAGGAACTAGATGAATTAATAATATATTAAGAGGATGTTCCCCAATAGTGAACAAAGAAGAATATAAAAATAATTACCATTCAGTGGAAGACATGCCTTGAAAAGTGTTTACTTCCTTCAGATGGAAAGAATAATTTCTTTAGTAGCATTGTAAAAAATAATTAATCTGGATTAATCTGCAAAGACGATACTTTGAGAACTCTATATGCAAAAAACACAGGGAAAATAAACTCTTCTTTGAAAGTTGTCAGGAGAAATACTGAATCAAAATTAAAAATCAGGCCATATATATTATATTAAATGGTATCGCTTTATACTTTTTATGCTAGTCTTTAGATACCCAAATAACAGGAAGACAATTCTTCATTTTTAAAATAAACACTGCTTCCATTACAATACCACAAGCTTCAGATGGCGAAGTCTTGGTCAAAAAGGTATCAACACCTGCACTGTGCTTCTGATGTAAGGATTAATCAGCTATTCTGATTCATTGGCCTTACATTTCAAGCAATAATCACTTCCACTATTCACACGGAAATGTTATGTGCAATAATAGTCGCTATCTCCACTTATTCATACAATCATAAGATATCGGCAAAAATATTCAAAAGCAAGTTATCTACATTTGTGGCAATTGGTCAATTGGTATTGCAAATTTGAAGTCCTCAGGAAAAAGATGAGCAGCATTAGGATGCATAAGTTTGTATGAATGGCGAATAGTGACATCAGCAACACCAGCAATATCACCAATTTCTTTATGACTTCGCTTGTCTTCAGATGCCTAGATGGGAAAGAACAATAAATTATGACCTGGCAAAAGGATCATTACTCATGTGTTCAAACATATACCAGAACATATAAATTTTTGTAAATTTTGGAAATTTTATCATTGTTGAGAACAATTACAACAAAATGCTAACGCAAAATGTTTGTAATGTCAATATGCAAAAACTTACATTTAGCAAATAAAACAAAACTGCAAATTAAATTTAAATTATGCTTTAAAAGGTGTACAAGAACTATTACCTTAAGTTTAAAATCTAGGAGAGAGGTCAGAAAGTATAATTAAACTTGGAGAAAAGATTGTTTTTGAAAACGTCTTATGAATGAAAGGTTAGAATATTAACTATCTAATACAGTAAAACCTCTACCTTACAAACTCCCTTAGAACGAATAACTCCATATAACAAAAATTATCCCGGTCCCGAAAAATTCACTAATAAAACTATATAGAAAACCTCTATATTACAAACGTATGATAATTACAAAACCTCCCAATTACGAAATAAAAATCGCACCCGTTTCACAAAAAACAAACCTCCATGTAGCAAAATTAAAAAAAAGAATACTGTACGTGCTGTTGTAAAGCAGAAATCAATGCCATCTATGCAGGTGTTAACACTGTTATTACGACCTCACCTGAATGATTCGAGGCGTAGTATTTGTTGTAATTTCAAGCATTATGGGTGATAAGGCAGACCTTGGCTTTCGCAGCTTTATCTTTCGTGTATTTCGATCTTTTGCGGTTCTGCACTTGCAACCAGTTTTGTCTTTTGTGGTCTCATGTTTCGCTCTTTTGCAGAGAAAAATCACAGAAAAGGCTACGTGAAATTTTTTATATGTGGAATGAATCATCTTTTCATGTTTTCTCTCATAGTTAGGCCTGAAAAAATATTGTTGTGTTATTCTAACATGTAAAAATATTTATGCAAATGCATTAATGTAATACAGTAAACTCCCAGTTATCCGGAATGTCCAGGGAATTGGGTTTTCCGGTTAAGTGAATATTCTGGTTGCTTGAGAGTTTTATTGGATAGGCCTGAATAAAACAGTTGGATACTAAAAAAAGAAACATTGTACATTCACCATGGAATTGCTAACCTGTAGACAAGGTAATCTACTCATAGTTATTCTTATATAATTCCTTGACATTCAAGGAAGTAATGAAATTCAAATAAACAAGTATTCAACAGGTTTAACTGCAATGTTTTAATATTTACTACCTACGTTACATCCTACAGAGTCTCTCGTATGCCTATTGTTATTAGCTTCTCTTTTGTTCTAATAATAACTGGAGGTAAGGGTTAGCATAGTCCAACCTTTAGGATTTTCCGACCAAAAATATGGTTTCTTTGTCCAAGAAAAAGAGAAAAATTATACACTCCCAACACGATGTGTTATCAAAAATTCTTGAGGCAAATTGATATTAAACAGAATAGAAGTGAATAGTAACATGCAATCATTGCACCATTACATACAGTGCAATTAGTAAAGTCACAATATTATAGGCAGCTTCTTGGTCAGCCGATTTTTTATTACCCAAAACATCTAGACGTCTGATACCATGCCTAATCTTAAAACACGTATTAGCCATCCATTTGAAAATGCACACGGTTCACTAATCTCCATTTGTTTATAAAAATCTTTAGCCTTTTCAATGAACTTAGTCCAGAAATAGGGATTCCCTCAGAATGCTTTATAGAAAACCATTCATAAATAGCAACATCCAATCATGCAAGTTTTGGCTTACAAAGAGTGCACCAATATTCAATTCCTCTAGTTGTCTCAGAAGACACAATGAATTTCATTAACTGTGATTTCTGTGCCTTAATGTCATAAACAGTGAAAGAACCGACATTGAACTCTTTCATTAAAACATTGAGGTTCTCACTTTTCTCTAAACATTTTATTAAATCAAGTTGCTGAGTTAAGGTTAGCACAACCCGTTTCCTTTTATCACCTTTATTGTATATTGGAGTTTTAGGAGGCATTTAAAAAGGGTGTGCAAAATATTTTATTATTAACACCGAGTCCAAGAAACATCCACAAATACATATTGGGACTGCCGAAAATGCCAATTTTAGCAGTAACATTCCGAATTCGATGAAAAAAAAATTGCTGAAAGCACCAATTTTAGCGGTAAAATTCCGAACAAGATGTAAAAAAATCAAGTGGCAGGAGATGCCAGCTGCTTGAGAATTCCGGTTGCATGAGTGCCGGATAACTAATGTGAGAATTCAAGCGTTATACATTATACCCCAACTCGACTTTCGACCAGTCAAAGCTCGCCTATTTGACCGAACTGATCAGTTGAATTTAGAACTACATATAATTGCATAAGTTTCTGTGATTCCGTTCGAAGAATCAATCGAATTTTCCATGAAGCAAAAAGGAATATTTTTACGTTGTACTTATAAAGGCATCTACCGATGAATTTTCAATGAGGCTACTCCTAATGTTTCAGGTAACTCTCACATCTTTCCCTCCTAGTAGACCAAGAATTTATCTCTTCAGCCTCTGCTTATTAGGTTTCTTTTGCTGTCAGAGCTTCTTTCTTGTTTGCAAACAGCAGGACTAATGAAAGCATTGGGGAGTACGCTTTGCATTCAGTTCGGGGTTTGGAGTCGCATACTCTCTCTAAGCCAATTTTTTCAAAGAACTTTTGTGTTCTTTTTCAAATTTATGTTTAAAAGAAATTGAAAGAAAATTTACACAAAGAAAGACGTTTCAAAAAGTAATTTCGAGCAAAAGAGAAATTCATGGTTTTCATGAATTCAGTGACAGGAAAGCGAAAACGTAGAAACTATCGTTTGTGCTCATGTCAACCAGTGCAGCAGACATCACTGCGGTTCAAGATGTCTGGTTTTCCCTTATTATTTTTCTTAAGAAAAAAATATTATTGGAGCTGAAGGGTTAAAACTATTTTATCCATTCTCCTAGCCAACAGACCTTCTTCCAACAAACATTTGATAACTTATCAATTAATAAACCAAGTCCAGTAAGCTCAGTTGAAAAAGATTTAAGGTATGAAAATATTCTTATTTAAGTTCATTAGTCTTAAATTATTTTATGCTTAATTGTTTAATACTGTTTTCTTAGCACTTTAGTAATGTTATTTTAACTTTAAGTTATATGAGATGGAACTTGATAATTATCTCCCAAGATGCTGGAATGCATCCACATTAATAACATGTACTGTTATGGGAAAATGGTGCTCGACATTCGATTGTTCAAGATTTGGCCGCATTTTCAGGAATGTATCCATGTCAAATCTTGAGTGTCACCTGTATATATGCGTAATTAAAAAAATTAGATACACCTGTCTTATATATACTTTAAAAAATTTTTAGGATGCAATCCTCCCACACTTTTGTGCCCCTTCACATGTAAAAAGTTGATAAATATAAGCTGGTATCACCCTTCAGGAGTTTTCTTTCTTTTTGACAACAGGGAAGTCCTGAGGAGAAAAACTCAACCCTCAACTCTTGACCCTTCCTATTCAGGATCATTGGGGTATTTGCTCAGGTTTGATGTAGTACAAACACTTAAGCTTTGTGTATTATGCAGCATTCCCTATTGGTGGAGCTTCACGGAGTTTTTCAGGAATGTAACACCCCGAGAAAGACAAGGTCTGCCGTACTTGGAAATTAACTCCTGCAAGTTAGACAACCACTGGTCATCTTTCTCGATTCTACTACACAAGTTAAATAAGATTTTATTTTCTGATACTTTTTTCATTTTGCCATCTCTTTCTCTATTTTTCTGCGGTCACCAATACAGAGGACATAATCCGTTCTTGCTGGAATGGGAACCAAACCCTGTATTTCCCATTCTCTTAATCACTTCTCTTTCGTAATTTCGTCTTTTGCAGTGTTTTCAGGAATATAACCCCCACAAAAGACAATGCTGCCTGCATGTATAATTAAGTATGAAAATTTAATAAAAACACGTACTAAAATATAAATTATTTTATAAACAAATTTCCTTTAAATAATTTCTCGTTAGTAGCTGTTTGTGGTAAATGCTGAAGACCAACTGCATACGCAACTTTAGTATAAAGTAATCCAAATGTAGATCAATAATAATGATATAGCTCAGTAGCCCAGAGATACCCTACATCATAAATTCATAGATTGTTTTTACTATGAAAAATGACCAATGTTACAGGAATGAAAAAATAATATATAATATATGAATTAGAAAGGGTTCCTTTCCTGGAAACAGCAGATGAGAATACCGTATATACCTGAATATAAGACGAGGTTTTGTTCCAATTTTTATGACTGAAAAATCACTAGTCGTCTTATAATCGCGCCGTGCATAATAGTTTGACTGACAGAGGAACCGAATGCAGAGTATAATCGAAATATTTAATTCTTAAAATCAATCGAAACAATAGATTATTAAAAGTTGTAGTAGAAATTGAATCGATTCAAAAGTATTCGAATACAAATACTCTTTTGAATTTTATCCTGTATATTATGCACGTAGTGAAACTGCGTGCATCCTTGTGTATGAAGTCTCGCGTAATTATATCGGCATATTTCTCGAGAACCGTTCGTCGTGAAAGATATGCGTTTCGTTTCTACTGGCTATGGAAAAATATTTTCATTTGCTAAGTGTCCTGGGTTTGAATCCAGGAGAGAATTATATTTTCCCATAAGTTTACACGGGGTTTTTGATTTTTCAGAGTGCAAGGTTTTTTCCTTCATTCACCAAAATACGTAAATATGGACCGATTTTCTTCGTTTTGGCATTATTTTTCAGCTAAAACTCTATACTATTTTATTCTTGCAATGTTTACATGTTATACGGTCGATGTTTTCAGAAATACGCATTCCTTTTCGAAATTTTGCAGATTTTTCGTACTCATTCCGGGCGTTACCAAGGAGATTCTCATTGTTGCCTCCGATTCATTTAAGGCCAATTAAACCTTCAAATAGATGAAAGAAAAGCGTTATTGTTATCTTCTCTTCATTGATAATCTAAATAAACACTTGCATTGACGTCACCTTTATAGTAGGTCCTGTAAGAAGTTAAAATCAGTCATTGATAGACACTTGAAGGAAAGCAACTGTATATGCCAACTAACACTACAAAATTGCTTATTTCAATTGGCTCAATGTTTATTAGTCAATGGTATAATAAACCTCTGTCACTGTGTGAATAATAAATTTTTTCTTTTTATCAGGAGTTCAAAATGAGGGGTCGTCTTATATTCGGGTATATACAGTATATGGGTAAAAGTATTAGTCGATCAGAAAAGATGGGTGTATGTAAGTGTTGTGTATTTTCCACCTGACAGTAATCAAGAGATATACAATAAGTATTATAACAAAATTGTGAATAATAATGTTTGCAGTAATAGCATTATTATTTTTGGAGATTTTAATGTCCCTGGGTATAATAACGATAAGCTTAGAGATGTTAAATCAATTGAACTTTCTCATTTTTTAAGGTTCTCGGGCTTACAGCAATGGAATAATATTACGAACATCAAAGATAGATTATTAGATTTAGTGTTATCAAATATGAAATGTGATATTGAACTTATTAATGACTGTGATGTGTTTGTGCCAATAGATCCATGGAATATAAGATGGCGCTTAGTGAAAGTCAACTGAAAGATTGCTCCTCAAAAATTAATATTTTATCCAATACTAAGTGATTAAAGTGTAATAAAACAGTTGCAAATGGTGTTCTATGTGATTCGTGTGATAGATGGTGTCATTTTCGGTGTTGTAGAGTGGACAAAAATGCCGTTAAAGACTATGTATGGGTGTGCAGTGATAAATGTTCAAAGAATGGGCTTAATAGTGGAAGTAATAGTACATCATTTAAATCGCTCTTCGACTTATTGTCTCTTCTCAGAGATGATACTGCAAATTTACAGTCATCGATTAAACTCCCCTCTAATTACCAGAATGCTGACTACATTAATGTTGACTGCAATCTCAGAAGAAAACATCGACTGCATCAACGTAAGACTTGATCAGCACCCTTGGATTTTGTACCGCTTCATAATAGTTTCTCCTTGCTCGGTGAAGAAACTGAAGAGACTGACATGAATGTGGGCAGGTGTAACGCTGAGAGGTGTGGAAACCCTGACTCTGTGAGTAATAAACGAATTGAAAGAGCAAGTTTCAGAGGAAAGAGGAAGGCTCTTTTGTTTATCAATAGCCATGGTCGAGGTTTGTCTCGTAAACTAATAGAGGAAAATTGTGGTGCTGAATTGGCGGTTTGTGGCATAATAAAATCGAACGCTAAGATGCATGATGTTGTTATTGGCTGCCTTGATGCTAATTTAACCAAAAAGGATTTTATCGTTATCGCTGGTGGCACAAATGATATACATTTTAATGTCTCAAAAAATGTTATAGTACTGACGACCACATTGCCCAAGTTTAAGCCCACAAATGTATTAATTGTTAATATACCTACTCGACATGACCTGCCCAATTACTCAATTGTTAATTTGGAGATTAAAAAAGTAAACGAGGAAATAAATAAGCTGGATGATTTATATGGAAATGTTAATGTGGTGGATGTCAGTAACGTTAATCGAGATTTTCATACCTAACATGGGCTCCATTTAAATGGAAGAGGGAAAGATTGGCTAAGTCAGAAGCTTTTAAAATTGATTAATGATAAAGATTCTTCCTCAAAAGAAGTGTTATATAATGGTGAATATGATAAGTGCAATGATATGTGACTAAATAAGGGTAGGGAAACAAATCTTGTTAATATACAATACCTATCAAGTATTTTGAAGATAATGCACTTGAATATTCAGAGCCTACACTCAAAATGTGATCAGTTTGTTTTGTTTTTAAGTGAGCATGATCCTGATGTTTTCTGTATTTCTCGGCACTGGCTCTACGGTACTGAAATTAACAGTATTAATATTGGGGGCTATATTATGACCAGCTATTTTTGCAGAGCTTCTGTTAAGTGTGGTGGTGTTTGTATCTTTGTCAAGAGTTCTGTAAAATGTTCTACACTTAAGATTCCTGAAAACCTATGTGCTGAAGTTGATTTTGAATGTTGTGGGACATGTTAAAAATGTATTTATTCCAGTTCTTTGTGTATATAGGTCACTAAAGGGTGACTTTGCCAATTTTCAGGATAAGTTAATGGAAACACAGACTTTTTTTTCTAACCGCACACATAATCTAGTGGTATGTAGTGATTTTAATGTTGATCTTAAAACTGATAGTGCTTTTAAAACTCAACTTCTTGATATTTTCATGGCATTTAATTTGTCTCCTACTATCTTATAACCCACCAGAATCAAAAGTAATTTTGCAACTATTATTGATAATATCTTCTCCAGTTATCCATATCTTGATTCTACAGTAATTAACACCTATATGTCTGATCATTCAGCTCAATTATCCAAGTTCCAGATAGCCGGTAAGTCATCATCTTCATTCTGCCATAGTCAGTGGAAATGTTTGTTTCATCAAAGTGCCCGAGAGGAATTTTGTAATGCTCTTAGTAAAGAAAGTTGGCTCACAGTATTTCAAGCTACATCTCTTGATAATAAATTTAATATTTTTCTAGATATTTTTCTGTATCATTTTAATATCTGTTTTCCTTTAAAAGGATAAAATTGCTAGTAATAATAGTAAGTTAAAGAATTGGATTACTCCTGAAATTAGAATTATGTCTGATCTCCTCAAACAAACGCACAGGTATCCCTATTCTAATAGTGGAGAGATCTGAAGCAGCTAAGGTTCAGTATTATAAATACAAGAAACAATATGCTAAAAGTATTAATGAGGCTAAAAGAAATTTTAATATCGATCAAATTGAGCGATCAATCAACAAATCAAAAGCTGCATGGAATTTACTTAGTAATATTGCTCCCTCAGGTACAACCAGCCATTGCATCGATAAAATCATTCAAGATAACCATATCTTTTCTGATCCCACTGATGTGGCTAATTGTTTTAATAATCATTTTACAGAAACTATTAGTAGTTTCCTTCAAAATACCCCATAAAATACCGTATCTGCCAGAATAGAAGCCGACCCTGGATTTAAGCCGACCTCCCAAAAATTTCCATAATTTTTTGGCAAAAACGTAAATTTTGTAGATTTTATGCTGAAGTGTGCCGGGCATTCATGCACGTCTTAGAATACATTATTCGAGATCGAAGAAATGTGTGGGAAATGGTTTAGTTGTTGAAATTTTGAAATATTACTCCAATTAATAATTTTGCATTGCTGAATAATGTTCCACATTCAGTTACAATAATTTCATTCATCTTCATTTTCACAAAAGGTCAAATATAGTAACAGTGATCTCGCCAAGATATTTTTTCATCCAAGTCTATTTCCAGTGAAATTATCATATACATTGCCTTAAGAAATTGAATTTTATAATTATACACGTTCCATGTAAAGTTTTACCGAAATTCAAACAGCTGAGAATTCAAAGCCGTCAACGCATTTTGCATAATCGTCAATTTATGCAAGCGATCTCACCAAGATATTTTTTCATCCAAATCCATTTCCAATGAAATTAGCATATACATTGCCTTAAGAAATTGAATTTTATAATTATACACGTTCCATGTAAAGTTTTACCGAAATTCAAACAGTTGAGCATTCAAGCGTCAACGCATTTTGCGTAATCGTCAATTTACGCAAGCGATCTCGCCAAGATATTTTTATGTATATTCATCGTAGGTCAAATATTTACTTTACAAAAAATATAGTACTATCATTTGCACGCGAAGGCAATGACAAACTTCGAGATTTAACCATAACCCAAATTTTCCTCGGACTCGCATTTAAGCCGAGGGGTGATTTTTTCATGATAGATCTTGACAAAAAACATCGTTTTGTATTCGGGCAGATACGGTAATGTGAATGTTAACCAACATAAACCTTGTTTTGGTCCTGCCTCTATCTTTTTATATCCACTGATGCAAATAAAGTCTTAAAAATACTTGTTAAATTAGCACCAAGAATTCTGCAGAATATGATGGCATCCCTTGCTCTATTTCAAAAGGAAATGTGAAATTGCAGTTGTTTTCTCCTCTAGTTCATCTGATTAATGAGTCATTTCCCTAATTTGTTAACAACTGCCAAAGCGGTCCCGATTTATAAAGGGGGGGATGAACTTGATTTAAATAATTATAGACATATTTCTGTCCTCTCCCATTTTTCTAAGGTATTTGAAACGGTTATGTATAAGCGACTTTCATCTCTTATTGATAGGTTTCAGTTATTATCTTGTTCTCAGTATGGTTTCACTAAAGGTAAAGGCACAGAAACTGCAATTTATTAATTTGTTGAATTGATTTTAAAGGGACTTGATAGAAAAGAAGACACCTGCAGTGTTTTTTATGACTTAAGTAAAGCTTTTGATAGTGTTGACCATGATATCCTATTGAATAAATTAACTATGTATGGCATTTCAGGTAAGGCTAATGATTGGTTGCAAAGTTTTTTAACTGGTCGTTCTCAGATTGTCTGTATACAGTCTTCTTCACATATAAAGAATGGAATATCTGGCAAGCTCAATGTTAACAAAGGTGTTCCACAAGGCTCCAATTTAGGGCCTTTGTTGTTTCTTATTTATATTAATAATGGTGATATTGTAATATATGCTGATGATACCAATCATCTCATTAGGAGTGAGCATAATAATGCAGGTATGCTTCAGCATGAAATTGATTCTATGGTGTCCTGGTGTGATGCTAACATTGTTGTAATTAACAAAAACAAATGTAACTTTATTCAATTTCATCCTTACCAGAAAAGGCTTTTGTCTTGTCCTCTACTGAGAATTCATAAGGTTATACTTTCTAGCTCCTCTGTATCAAAGTTTTTGGATGTTTACATTGATGAGTGCTTAAGTTGGGAACATCATATTAACTTTTTATGCTCCAAGGTCGCTTCAGGATGTTACTTATTAAGAAGGGTAATGTCTATTACAAATCAGAGCATTGCCTTATCTGTGTACTATGCCTATATTTTTTCTTACCTTTGCTATGTATAATTAACTGACTTGTCCTATACTTGTATTTTCAAGTCCTGGGAACAATAAATTATTATTTTACTTTTCCTCAGCCTAAGCTAGTTTAACAATGAGGTATGGGCTTCGCCAAGCACACTCATTGCTCAATTGCTAAAAACTTTCGGATCGTTCTTGTTGTGTTAAGGATTATTGCTTTTTGTAATTTTATGTAGATATTTCTGTCTAGGCCTATAGACTTAATGTTGCTATGTAGAGATACAGGGATTACACCAGTTGTAGATATTACTATTGGGATGATATGTACGTTAGTCATATTCCACATTTTCTGAATTTCTTCTCTTAATTCTGTATACTTTTGGTGTTTTTCGTTAGTTGTTTTCTGAATGTTGTGTGTAATGGGAATAGCAATATCTATTAAGTAAGTCATTTTGATTTCTTTGTCTTGCCAAACAATATCTGGTCTGTTATTATGTATGGCTCTATCTGTAATAATAGGTCAATCATAATATAGTTATGGGAGTCTGACTCTAGAACTGGGCTAGGGTTGTATTTGTAATAAGGGGCACCATCTTTTATGAGTTTACATTTTACAGCAAGACTCTGATGTATAATTCTTGCTACTTGACTATGTCGATGTAAATAATCAGACTGAGTCAAACTGCTGCAGGCTCCTATTATATGCTGTATAGTCTCTGGTTTTTCCTGACACTTTCTGCATTTATTGTCTTGGATTTGTTGATTTTTAATTATGTACTTTTGATAATTCTTTGTATTAATTATCTGATCCTGTAGAGCTATAAAGAAACCCTCTGTTTCTGGAAAGAGGTCTCCAACTCTGAGCCAGGCATTTGACCCTTCTTTGTCGACTTCTGCTTTGCTCAGATCATGGGGATGTCTACCATGGAGGGCCATACTTTTCCAGTAGTTTACTTTTCCTTCTGTTGTGTAAATTTCCTCATCCTTTTGAACTATAGTTTCTTGTAAGTTTAGAGAGGTATATCCATTATCTGAATTACAGATGCTTGCATGCAATGCTGAATCCTCTTTTCGTTTAAGGAAATATTTTCTTAGGAGTTTTATCTGGTTATTATGTAAATTTTTTGTCCACTATTCCTCTTCCTCCTTCTGTATGTGGCAGTGTTAATCTGAGCGTGTTGGAATGAGTGTGATGTTTTCTGTAGTTAGTCATTTCGGTTCTTATTTTTCGTTGTAAATTTTCTATACCAGCTTCAGACCATAATATTACACCGAATGAGTATGTTAATATAGGTATAGCAAAAGTATTAATAGCTTGTATCATATTTTTACTGTTAAGTTCTGTTTGACATATTTTGTTAAATGTTATTATTATTATTATCCAGTACTGAATTGTATTATTGAACTAGAATTAGGAAGAAGTTGTAACGATTTAAATTATAAGTATGAATATAAGCCAAGTTACAATTTTAAAAGAGGTAATTACAGAAACCTCTATTGGGAGATTCTAAATAAGAATTGGAAGTCCATTGAAAGCACCATAGATGTAAATGAGGCTGTAAATATTTTTTATAATCATATTTATGAAGCAATGAACAAATGCATTCCTAAACGTAAGCCTTTGAAATATATATTCCCAAGTTGGTACACAAGAGATTTAATTGCAAACATAAAGAAGAAACGTAGACATTGGAAGTTATACAAGAAAAATGACTCATTGTATCATTTATTTCAGTTTGAAACATTGAAAACATTGATAAAAAGAGACATCAAAACAGCATATGATAACCATATCAAAAATGTTGAAAGTAATCTGCTTTGTGGGAACAATAATGTATTTTAGGAATTTATAAAAGGTAAAAAGTCAGATAGATCAGTCCCTCTAACTATGAAATATAATGAAAAGTCTCGAAAGAGTTCATACAGCATTGCCTCTGCATTTAAAGATTATTTTGAATCTGTTTATGTAGAAAGTAATATGAAAGTTTTACCCAAGGCTAGTGATGTCACTTTATTAGATGATGTAAGTATTATTAAAATTACTAAATTTGACGTTATAAGGGCAATTAAAAAATTAAAGCCTAAGAAAACGGTTGGGCCTGATAGTATACCAGTGTATATTATCAAAGCATTTAGTGATATTCTAGCTGGTCCACTGTGTTACATATTTAATCTATCATTAAAAACGTATTTTTCCGGAAAAGTGGAAAACTGCAAAAGTTTGCCCAATATTTAAGAATGCGGACAAATGTGATATTACAAATTATAGGCCTATTTCAGTATTGAGTGTATTTTCTAAAATATTTGAGTCTATTTTATATACTAAGTATATATATATAACCAAGCTGAATGTGTTTTTAGTGATACTCAGTATGGCTTCATAAATGGTAAATCCACTGTTTCAAATTTAATTAACTTTTCTGATTTTGTGTATAATGCTTTAAATGAAGGTAGTCAAGTTGATGTATATATATTTTTAGGAAAAAAGGTGCGCGGCAAATAAAAGAATTCGTGTAAGACGTGCACCCCCTTTTTTTCACCGGCATTTTGGGAAAAAAGGTGGGCGGCTTACACGAGTAAATATGGTATTATACTTTAATATCAAAAAATGTTTTAGTGTAACATATACTCGCAAAAAAAGCCATATGACTACCGTTATAGTATGGGTGGAGCGTTGTTAAAAAAACAACAACAAGTAAAAGATTTGGGTGTTATTTTTTATGAGCAGTTTAACTTCTCTCCTCATATACTTGAGATGACTGCATCTGCTTATAGAGTTTTGGGATTTGTATTACGTAATACTATTGTTTTCTCCAATAAAAAAGCTATGATTATGTAATATAATACTCTAGTGCGTAGTAAACTTGATTATGCAGCTATAATATGGTCCCCTTACACACAAAAATTTGTCAATATTATCGAAAGGATCCAGAAGAGGTTTCTTAGAATATTATATTACAGTGAGCATGATGTCTACCTGGGTATAAACATTCCATGTCCTATAAAAACTTACGTAATACATACGGAATGAAAACACTGGAAGTCAGGCGGAAGGAAATGGGGTGTTTGTTTCTATATGATTTAATAATTAATGGAAAGGATTGCCTACATATAAATAAAATTAATTTTTATGTACCTTCTTTTAACAATTGATCGAGCAAGACCTTTGATATATCTTTCCGAACCTCTAATTACACCTACAATTCACCATTAATTAGGGTATGTAGTGTATACAATAGTATTAGTAAATTAGTTGATATATTTTCAAAAAGAAAATTTTTTATTTCTGATATGCAAAGAGCCTTTTGTGATACTGATGATGATACTTGAGTATTTGATACCTTAGAATTTGAGATAAGTTGAATATAGTTGAGATAAGCTGTATTATACATTGCATTATGAGTTGTATTATACATTTTTTGCCTTCAAAATATCATATGTAATATTAATGTTTTATAATGGTTTAATGTAAGCTTTACTACATGTTTATGGGGTCTAGCACAACTGGTCGCAGCCAACTGGTCGCGGAGGCAACTGGGTGTGGAGGGAACTGGGCGCAGAGCCAACTGGGTGCGGAGCCAACTGGGCACAGAGTCAACTCGCCGCAGAGACTAATGAAAGTTTGCTATTTAGTACAGATTGTATTAGTATATAGTAATAATATAATTAATATATTTTACCGAATGCTATGGCTTGGTTCATCATTAGAAATCTCAGTTTACTTCCTTTTATTGGTTTTTTTGGTACTTCATATAAATAAACCCAAAAGAAGTTATCCATACAGAATTTCACATTGGGGATGAAATTTTAAAAAATCTACCGCAATACTAAAAGGGAATTTCACTTTCCACTACATCATACTCATTTACAATCTCGCACATCAATTTGTCGCAGGACTCAGAGAAGCCCCTAAATTGGTGTAGGAGTTGTTAAGTTTGCTTTTTAAATTATTATATTATAATATAATAATTATTATAATATAAATATTCTTGCACATCCAAAGCAATTTAGTTGAGAAGTAGTCTATGGTCTTTACGGAGACAAATTCTTAGATACACTCTATTTTTTACTTATAATATAGTATGTTTAGTTTTGTGAGGTAATTTAATTTTTGCAACGGGCCTACGCACTTTCGGTTTACTTCCCTTTATTCGTTTTTGTTAAATTAAAGGAATTGAAGTCAAATAATATAATTGGAAAACGTATAGATAATTACGTAATAATATATATTATATTATAATATTATCAAAAGTCACATCAACTTGGGAATACTTATCTATTATTATAGCTTGGCATTATTTTCTAATGAAAATATTCAAATTAATAAGGTTCAGCTTTTATTAGTTGAATTATAAAGCGGGTACCACAAAATATGTTGGATGGGTTTAAGCAGCCTCGGTTTAAAAAAAGCTAGGGAGGCACGATGTGAAAATATCGCTTCGGTCTATTTCTCGGCCGGCGTAGACCGCGCTTTTGTTTATACACCCATATCATGGGAACTACAAATGATATTGGATTAGTGTCTTTTCCAAAAGTAAATTTCAACACTGGTACAAATTTTCTTCTCTTAATGTATACCTCTAAATTAATTAGGAAAAAAGTTTTCCACGGACCAACTTTTTCATGTCCCAAGCAAAAATTTCGGTGAATGAGAAAAGTTGTTCATTTTTCAGAGGCGTTTGATTAATAATATATGTTTTTGATTTATACGGTTGTTATAAGTAATCTTTCAAGAGACACCACAAATAAATTGTCCATATTGGATCAATAGAAGCTGAGATATGACATTTTATATTTAAAGAGAATTAAAAACGTAGATATCGGAATGTTTTATGAGTAAGGTTATTAATTTTTCAAAAGCGTTTGATTGACAATATGTGTTTCTGATTTCTACAGTTGTTATAAGCAATCTTTAAAGTGGCACAATGAAAATAATTATCCCTATTGGAGTAATAGAGGCCGAGATGTGACGTTTTATGTTTAAAGAAGTGTAAGTGCCTGTTGTGTTTCAACGGATTTTGTGAATTTACTTTAACTGCTAATTCTAGGGCGTATGCAGAATATATAAAAACATTTTATTCTACGAAAAACTGAAAACCATCAATAAAGAAAACTTTTTCCTTTAGGTTTTCTTAACAATTAACCAAATCTGTTTGTAAACAATCTGCTTCCAAGTGTATTGCATGTAAATATAACGATAATTTGATTTCCTATCGTATAACTTTTGCCAAATCCAGCTTCATTTCTTGTGTAATTATGTTTTTCTGAAATGTTTACTTTTATATTTTGTAAGAAAGAAACCGGTGAAAATGCAATGTTGTCCATGATTGAACACTGCCTTGATTCAATTTTTTCCATAATAACATAATTTACGCTAAATATTTACGATAATTTAAATCATAAGTTCGAAACTTGACGGAAAATAATTTTAAAAAGCAAACTTAAAAACTCCTACACCGATTTAGGGGCTTCTCTGAGTCCTGCGACAAATTGATGTGTGAGATTGTAAATGAGTATGATGTAGTGGAAAGTGAAATTCCCTTTAAGTATTGCGGTAGATTTTTTAAAATTTCATCCCCAATGTGAAATTCTGTATGGATAACTTCTTTTGGGTTTATTTATATGAAGTACCAAAAAAACCAATAAAAGGAAGTAAACTGAGATTTCTAATGATGAACCAAGCCATAGCATTCGGTAAAATATATTAATTATATTATTACTATATACTAATACAATCTGTACTAAATAGCAAACTTTCATTAGTCTCTGCGGCGAGTTGGCTCCGCGCCCAGTTGGCTCCGCGACCAGTTGGCCGCAACCACTTGGCCACGTCCAGCTGGCGGCGGCCACTTGTCCCATTCCGATGTTTATGTTGTGTATTGGGTAGGATGGTAGTTTGATTTCATGTATTTAGAGTTTGGAGCGTCATATGTTCTTCTTTTTTGGTTTAATGTTTTGAATTGTATTTCTAAGGTTTTCCCAATTTGTCGTGAAGGGAAAACTTTAAAATGTGTTAAATAAATAAATAAATTGCTTTTTATCATAAAGTGAATTTTTTGGAAACATTCTTTAATTAAAATGTTAGTGTTGAAATAAATTATAACCAACAATAATATGCTAATATGCATATATGATGAATCTGAAAAAAACCTCAATACAAAGAACATCCTTACAATAAAGTGCCAAAAATTGGGTCCCTTCAGTTTCATTATAAAGAAGTTTTACTCTATTAAAATCAAGTCCAATGAAAAGATGTAAAAATGAAATACAGTCGACTCCTGAGATTCGACAGTTCGAGATTCGACAAATTCGAGATTTTGACGCAGTCGATTGAATTGGGAGCTAGTTTACATGAAGTAATTTTTGTCCCGACCAACCACACGAGGTTTAATTTCAGTGTAGACATAGTTATTTCTGCTCTAACTGTTTGAATTTGTGTTGATTTCACTCTTTTTTCTGTTAATCTTTTATTTAAATTTATTTATTTTATTGATTTATAAATTTATCACTTGACATGATATCTAAAAGGAAATGTAATAGTGATAATACAAGTGAATCAAATAAAAGAGTGTCGTTCAACTATTAGCACTTATGTGAAACAGAAGAAGAAAATTCTAGAACGTATAAATTCATGTAATTTGATGGCTGGTTTGACAGATTTAAGAGAAGGGCAGGTTTGTATAACCTTAAATTAACTGGTGAGGCTGTGTTATTTTGTGCTTTTTAATAACTTTTATATTAATTTCGCTGCAATATATAGTTGTATGTATAGATAAATGTATGCAGGGATGTGCTACAGACAGCCCAGTCCGGCTCGCACAAGTCAAGATGCAGGAATGTATCCCCCAATTATAACATGCAAGTCTATGGAAAAATGGTGTTCGACATTCGACAATTTGAGATTCGACCACGTTTTCAGGAATGCATCCCTGTCGAATCTCGGGAGTCGCCTGTACTTCATACAAAGTAAATATTGCAATGGAAAAGAAAGAGCAAGAACAAACAATGCTAACCAAAAAGAATTATTATACCCTATGTTAAATGTTACTGAAATGTAGGATACTTCATTCAAACATCTAAATAATACCCTGCAAAAGTAACAAAAATATAAATACCTGAGATGCCATATAAATAGCAGCAGCAGCTACTGAAATAGGAGACCGCCCAGGAACTATATCCAGCTCCACTGCCTTTCTTGCTATATGTGTTGCTGCTCTTTGTACCATATTTGGAAGACCTGGAATCAAAGAAAAATATCTTTTAAATTTATCTTTAATGTTTTTTACAGAAAGGCATTGAACAACGTTCCACAACCTATTTCAATTGGCAATAATACGACCAAATGTTCATATGACATGTCAGCTTCACATTTCATATGAATGAGGATTAGGCTTTCAAGAGAACCAACAGCAGATGTCATATGAGGCATTGCGAACCAGAATGAGAACTCATGGTAAGTGCGAAAATGCATTTTCTATCGTTACATATATTCCAAAGACAACTCTATCAGGTGGTACCTTCACCAAGGCTGTTAGCCATTCTGGCCCAGTATATCAAGTTAGCTTAAAGGGTGTCAACACTGAAAGACACACTGAGAGACCTTAACCAGAGCGAAAGTTGCTTGTCTAATCAATGTGATATAAAACCTAACGCACTTCTAGAAAAGCTACAGACCTGATATTTGGCAGGATGATGTCATTTGGTAAAACCAATAAGTAAAATCGAAAATTCCAAAAAAATTCATTTTCATGTTTATTTTCAACAAACAGGGTTCAGTGCAAGGAAGTCTAAAAATGTTTTTTTAATTACTTAAAATAGAGATACGAACTCAGGACGAAAACAGTTCTATAGATGAAAGAATGGAGCTTTTAATTATTGAAAGCAGAATTAAAATCTGTGATGAATTGTCTTATAAGTTAGTTTTTAATTACAGAAAAAGGCTATTTTTTCCGGTTTTCAACAAACGAAAAATGCTCATTATCATTGCAGTGACCTCAATGCTTTTAAATGGGAACTGATAACAGATGTTATGATTGTATTTATTTAATGATTTTAATAGGAATTAATGACGTCATCTAATATAAATAGCTGCTTATCACTTGTATAGAATGATATAAAACACTAGCTGACATAGGAAGTTGAAATTTGGTGAGCGAAGAACGAATACCAATGCATTAGTATTGCTTGCTTCCATCTACCTAACAAAGTCACCTTTTCCACTCCCTCTGCCCGAGAATCCCCTCCTAACTGGCTAGCTCACCCCTCCATCCCCTCTCCTCTCTTCCTATACCCACGCTACACTATAACTCCCCTTCCAGATACAAAGTAATAAACGCTAATAATTAATTTTAATTATCGCTGAATCATTGACAATGTATTCTGATGCTGATAGAGAAAAACAGTATTAATTAATATCAATTTATGAAGAACTGTATTTAGTTAGTGTTTGGAAATTTTTGTTTCCAAAAGTCATTAAATCCAGTAGTGTTACTTTCAAAGTAAGCAGAAATTCTTGCCGAATGAAAGCACCAACTACTATTGTCCATGCAAAAAGTCGAGATACCCGAGTTGGAGACGTTATATCTCTATGAGAAATGGATCGATTTTGATGAAATAAAAGATGAATTATAGAGAATTTATTTTTACGTTTAATGATAGGCATTTCGTATTTATAAATTTTGTTGCAGTATTTTTTATGGGGCTTCGTTTGAAAAAAAGCACGGTTTTTGCCTCTGAAAAACCGATAGCTCCACTTTGAACGCTTAATACTCGGACACTAAATCGTATCAGCATGGGCTTTTCCAGAATTTAAGTAAAACCTATTAGAAATAAGTGGCTTTAAGCATTATTTCGTAACTGCAAAATTAATATCCGATTTTGTTAAATGTTTGTAACTCTGCTATCTTCGTCATTTGTGGGTTGATTTCAAAAGTAAAGGTACCATTTTCACCAGATAGAAGCCTGTATTACAAATACGTAGAAGGGAATACACGTAAACTATTTTCCTATTTTATACCGATTTTTATTTAATCTTCGTTTCGCATCCTCGAGATATCAGACGGTAAAAATCGGACAAAAACCCAAAGTCTTTAACCCTCTTAGTGCCACGCAAATTTTGGGGGTAGGGCCAGAAGTGCCAAGGGCAATTTCTGAAGTTTGTATCACCTTAGGAAAATTATGATTGTGAAATTATTTCGTAGGATAAATTATTAATATTTTCAGTAATTGTAAAAAACACTAATCTTCAAAAAATATAACTTTTATTTCTTTTAATGATAAATTTATCAAATAAAAACTAATGTTATTGCATATCATGTTGCATCAAAAAAAGAAAAAAAAGTTTATCACCAAAAATTTCCATTTGAATTTTATTATTCAGAATTAAAACTTATATATTATGGAACCTACATTAGTAAAGAATATAATTAGCAAAAATCAGCAATGAGTACAAAAAATTATATTAAATACAGATATTTTCCTGGACGTTTGCATCTGGAGCAAATAACCGACTGGACTTAAAACGTGTTAATAAAATTATACTTAATGTAATAAGTTAATTTCTGCATGATTATTAAATAATGATACATTATTCAAAACTACATAATTTTTCAATCAATCGAATATGAAATTATTAATTAAAAACAAAAGTTATTGCACATCACGTTATAACAAAAATATCACAAAAAAATTACGTTTGAATTTCATTATACAACATAAAAACTAAAGAATATAATTAGCAAAAATCAGCAAGGAATAGAAAAAAATACTATAGAATTATTTCAGTGAACGTCTGCATACGTTAGTTAGTAACAAATAATTTCTAAAAAAGTACACTTTACGTTTGTGTCTTGTCAAACAAACACTATGCACTCCCTTTTCTCATTCTACGCACACTGTGCGATACCTCATTCTCTTCCCATCACGTATTCCGCTACATATACGCAGTTTTTTTCTTTCCTGCCTGGAAGTTTCCTTAGTCCAAATTCCGAATCTCTCTCTCTCTCTTTGAGCACCCAAACCGCTTGAAGTGGAAAGTACACTAGAGTCCTTCTTTCCTTACCACTCTATCTCAAGACCCTCAATAATGCTCGTGTTTTTCTTTTATGAGGGTTCAGGGATCATCCGTATGTGCATTTCTCGTGATCAGATGTGCGCACGTCGCGTATTCGCACGGTCAGCGCCCTTGACTTCGAAAAAGAATATTTCGTTTCTTTTACCTTACGTGAAATTTTGTTTACATTATAAATAAACGCACTATTTATTAAGTTTAAATAAGGTTATTTATACTTTGAAGAATACAAATGTATAGTTACAACTAAATAAATTGTAGCGCCAGTATTTCTTGAAAGGCCTACGCATAAAAGCATCTATTCGCTTTCTTACTTACACTATCCAGTTAAAAAATGTCATAGCAGAGGGCAGTAACATTCGGGATAGGATACAAAAGGAATCGTGGCTACAGGACCTTACCCCAATGAGAGAAAAAAAATTTTGAAGGTCGAGATCATTTGCGTTCCATACCACGCAGACGATTATACGCCACAAATATGACCTTTATAAAGCTTAAGTGATAAATTCACGATCGAAGTATAACAAAAGGAAAAAAAGTAGGAAGCATCCTCTTTCAGACGATGACATTCTCAAATGCCATCTATCGCATCTATGATGAACTATTACGAGTTTAGTTTCGGTCTACGCGCGAGCCGATATATCGGCTCGTGGCACTCTTCGCCCAAGTAGCAAAAGCCGATATATCGGCCCGTGGCACTAAGAGGGTTAAACCAAATTGTATGCAAATGGTGTGGAAGTGGAGGAAGTGGTGCACTAGGGAGAGGAAAGTTAGGTACAGTGTGGGACCCTGTATCTGGCATGCTTGGGACCTGAGGGTTGCCGGATAGGGGGTTTTTGTGGAATTCGAGTGGCCAGGCCTAAAATGTACAAACAAATGCACAACCTAGCACTGTTATCCTTTCCTTTGAGTCTTTAAACCCACTGGGTGCTGATTCCTCTGGTGCAACAACATTTTTTCTAGGAATATACCTCCAATATAAAGAAGTCTCATCAGCATTATACGCCTGCTCTGGAGTAAAAATGTGAGCAAAAATCACGAGAATAAAAGCCTTCACCATCGACTGGTTATAAAACACATCAGTGGCACCACCAACAAACACAAATTACTTGGCGTGCATTTTAAATATTATACTTTGTCGGTTTCCAGTTTTTGGAATGTTCCGGATAATGGGTAGCCGGATAGAGGGTCCCACACTGTATTTGCAAAATTCGTGGTAGAACAGTAGGGGGTGGAGTGGCACTTAAGGGTTAGAAAGGCAGGAGAAGGAGGTAATTCGTGGAAGGTCTGGTCATTAACCGTTTTGTTCTGGAGCACTTGCTGCTCACTGCTTCTTCAAAAACTTTTCCTACCAAAAAATAACAAAATCTGTTCCGACTCCTTAGAAAACTTAAAAATGTTCCTTATCTGCAACATATGTTTAGAAAATTTTTTAACTATAATTCTAAATGAAAAACTTAAACTTACGAGGTATAAATATCAAATGAAAATACTCATTTTTTGTAAGCAATTATTTTGTTATAACGTTAAACGTAACGAAAAACGAAATGTAGATTTTATCGTAATGAAAAATGAAATTGCTTTTTTGGCCGTAACGAAAAACGTAACAAATTGATTTTTTTTTCGTTTGCCAGCACTGCTTGCCACCGAATGTCTTGTCTCTACTATTGTGTACACTGTAGATGTACACATATCATTGGAACTCCATACCATTAGGAAAAGTTCCTACATATCCTAATTATTCATTCCAATCCACCTCCTGATGGATATATGCCTTTCTTGAGCAGAATTGAAGCAAACCAGCAATTACCAGGAAAGACAATTCCTTTCACCTTTTATTTTTTCAAGCCTAAAACTCACTTTTGTATATCTAGCAAACTATTAAACAGCTGACTCAGAACTTAGGATTTAACGTGGACATTGAAGTTATGTGAAGGCACAGTAGAGGCTCATGTGCTGAACAAATGAGCAGAAATGCATTACACGTCTTAAACACAGTGAAAATTATTTCTTAATACCACACAAATATTTTTATTTTATATATTTAATATATTAAGTAGATTAGTAAATGAGCAACATCAAGGGATAACAAATGAAACTGATGTTCAAATACCAAAATATAAAAGACGGAATAATTTTATTAAGTGCATATAGCAAATGTGCCATACAAAACTAGGTGGTACATCTCTAACATTTCACTTCATGTGTACAGCCTGGATTGCTTACCCTGTGATTCTCCATACTGGCAGTGCAGTATCACATTCATGCATGTCATAGTAAATACCGTAATTTGTTAATTGATGTTAGTAATAATTCATTGTTATTTTAGTGTGCTACATACTTGCTTTTGTTTCCATAATCAATGTAGATTAAACAAATGCATTGAAATTTTTTTCTGAATAACGTCCTTAAATTCTAAGTGGATTTCTTCAGCCAGAAAAGGCAGCATTTTACAAGTCTTACAAACATGGTCTATACAGCTGTGAAGCCAATCAAAACAGAAGTGTACTAAAATAATAAATAAAGTCCCTTAATTACAAAAATATCAAGAGGAACTCATTGGCTCTTTGAGCCATTATAACCAGAGAGCATTTAAATTCCTATCACTCTGTCTCATAGCCAATTTACCTGGGATATTTAAATATTATATGTTTACATTTGGATAAATTCACATATCTCAACAACTATTTACGATACATGTTCAAACAAAAAGCATTTTATAAGGAAAATATTGACAAATTATTTAGTTATGTATACTAGCTAAATAAATATGTTGAAAGGGATATTTGGATGACATAAAACCTAAGGTAAACTTTTAAAACAGACTAAAAGACATAATAAAAGCAAAAAATCTAAGAATCATGCTAATCATTAAGAACTTATAAAGTTGCACAAGAAGACGTCTAAAATTAACCTTCTAAAAGTTGTAAGGCTTAGTTAGTACCTTACAGCTTGGCTTAAGTTAGTCATTAATAAAAGACAACTTTTAGAAGATAACTTGTAGAATTTTAGAGGACTGTCTGTACAAATTTAGAAGTTATGAATAATTACCATGATACTTTGATTTCTTTATTTTTGTTTGAGTGTATTCTAAAAGTTTATTTTTAAAACATTTTATTAGTACAGTAGAACCCCCAAATTCGCAGGGGTTACGTTCCCGAAAACACCGCAAATTTGGAATCCGCAAAAATAGAAGCAAAGGCCTTATGAGAAAATGGGGTTAGGTTCGTGGCTCTCCATTATTTTGACAACAATAAATGATGAAAAGGTAGGCTAAAAGTAATTTTTAACCAATACAATGTGGCATTTAAATCTGCCATAGCCGCACAGTTTATCACATATTGCCTGCCCACTGATGCTGCACTCTGGCCACTAGCATGTTTATTTTGCAACTCAATTTTCTCACTTAAGCTTCACTTTTATCCATAACATCACTAATATCCCTCTCAATCTCCTGAGAATATTTCTTCACGTATGTTTTGCATATGAAACATTCACTGCAATGGAGAGGGGGATTTTATTGCTCCAGTTGCCTAGAAATATCCTATACAGTTAGAGGAAAGTGGTCCTACTGGTTAAAATTCACAAGGGGATGCAAAAAAGGCATTAGAGGTCATACCTCCGCTTTCACTACCACAGGGGCAGGTATAGGCATCCCCACATTACACATGCAGGGTTTTAATACGAAGCATATTTTTTCTCGGCAAAAGGAAGAAAACACCATCTATGGGCTCTAACCTGTACTAGAAGGACACAGCTAGATACCGGGGATGCTTCATGATGGACTATTTCGGCATACCCATAGCAGATTGCCTGAAAAATGGCGTGACGGATATAGACGGCATACAGATTACGACAGGCCATGACGAATATATATGGCATACCCACTCAACTGGTTAAAGTCAACGTCTTCTTTTTGCTTCTGCTTTCTGTATTATCACTTGCTTTCCTCTTGGTAGACATTTTCGGAAAATGGGGTCACAGTGTGATTAAAAAAAACCTCGTGGATGGGGAAATTCATTCATTTAGTGCTTTTTCTCTTCACTTCAAAGATGACAGCAGTAGAAAAAGCCATGCCGCATGTGACTTACGCCGAAACGTCGAATTCTATTCTAGACATCACCCGGTGTGAAACCCGAGAAAGATTCACTAATGATGGCAGTAGTCCAAAACCACGAAACTGCAAAGCACGCAAATTTGGAAGCCGCAAATTTGGGGATTTTACTGTACTTACATCTATTATTTAAAAAATTAAGGATATAGAATACACTTCTTTGTGTTTGTTGAGTGTCATAATATAAAACCATTAAAATCTAAGAAATTCCAAAATCTGGAATTGATTCAACATTAAGGGCACAATATGCACAACTGTATAATATACAGCTGGACATGAACAAGTCAGATGAAATTATACTATGAATTATTAATTAATTAATAAAATTACACTATGAATAATGTTTCAAGAGGCAGAAGAAATCATATTACTACTCTCTAAAATCTAATAGGCAAGGAACAAAAATCATTCAGCAAAGGGAATCATTTCATATATTGTGTGCCCATATTACAGTAAAACCTCTTCCTTACGAACTCCCTTAGAACAAAGAACTCTGTATAACGAAATGCAGCACCGGTCTGGACAATTTCATTAGCTTAACTATATCGAAAACATCTATATTACGAACCTCTGATAATTACGAAACCTCTCATATACGAAATATAAATTGCACCTACTCCACTAAAAATGAATCTCTATACAGCGAAATTTATAATTAAAAATAAATGTTAATGGATTTTATGCACTTCTATGAAGCAGACGCCATATATAATCAATGCCATCTATTTGAATGGTAAAGGTACTATTTCGACTACTACTAGGACTCATCAGTCTCACAGACGATCATGATACGCTGATGATACATGTGCTTGTGTTTTTGCAGATTGTAATCGTTTTCTTTTTACGTAAGTATATGTATGATTAAGTACGAAAATTACCGTATTTAATCGATTGTAAGCCGATCTTTTTTTACCTTTTTACCATCGCAGAAATCGCCACTCGGCTTAGAATCGGTGCAAAAAAGTAGTCAATGAATTTATGTCCATAGTTACATTATAACACAAGATATATGGGTACTAAAGTGGAAGTACACTATCTACTTTAAATGTATGCAAAAAACAATCAAAATGACAACACCTACGAAGAAATAAATTATGTAAATAATACGTGTCGCATCAAAGTCGTAAAAAAACACAGCAATAGCGCTCGTATGCGTAAGAAGCTACATACGTACACAATGTTTCATTTTACTCATGAATCGAAACATTTGCCTTTCCTACCCCCTCCCCTCCCTCCTCTACCTATCTTGTTTCAGTGTGTCTAGCATGCGCGTATTGGGATTTCCTGAGCGAATAGTCACTTCCTCGTGCATTGGCTGCATAGCAACCAACTTGGGAGAATAATTTAAGAATGAAAGTGACAAGGAATGCCCACGTGATACTTGTGTAGCACTAACGTATGTTATGTAATACAGTGTCCGTATTTGATTTACGAGAAACGGTTATTTTTTTTTACGAGAATAAGATCCCGGGGGATAACGAGGTCAAATTACTCTTTTAGTAGGAGTTGTTATGAATAAGTGAATAAAACGTATTTTACGTTGCCGTAATTTTAGTTAATACTCTTTATTTAATTATGAACTGAAAATCTGAGGCATTCATCCTTGTTGGTATTTTGAAATGAATGACCCCAGCTGTCTAAGCACTTTAAAATCAAAATTTTTCCTTACCAGGCCTTGTGAAAAGTGGGAGTTGGCTTACAATCGATTAAATATGGTAATTATAAATGCTAATACATACCGTATATCTTTCGAGTATTTAACCTATATCGTACGAATTTAAATCCCGTGTTGGGCACTCATGGCCAGATTTAATCAAGGCCATCGATACCTAAGGTTCTAACAATCTGTGCAGAGCCCTTTGCCGACAACCGTGACTACTGATTGGACAAGACCAATCACGTGACACTGAGCCGCCATTTTGATGCCTCAGTCTCACAGTACGCCTTGCTTGCCTTGTGCTTAGTGGTCTTGTGCCTTACAGTTTGCTGATTTACGTTTTCCATCGCATACCTCATTCAATAACCAGTTCTTTTAAGAACTTTCATCATTCTTTCATTACAGTTCTTATAAGAACTTTGAATTAAAAAAGTGAACCCCGTCAGGTAAATGATTGTGTTTGGGAAACTGAAATTCAACCCTAAAATTATATGCTCTCCTTTATTTAACTGTGCAGTAGGATTTAATTTAAAGCAGTGGCTGCGAAATCTGTATAACTGCCCTTTGGCAAGTACCAATAAATAAAACCATTCTTCATTTAAATTACATTATCCCTTTTTATGTGATTGAAATTAGGACTCAATGAATTAAATGTTGTCTGAGCACAAAGTTTGGGAAGTATTCTAGGATCTTGTAGTATGCTTTGCATGTGTCTACGTTTGATAGTAATTATTAATTAGTAATTAAACATTTTCAAATATTTTCATAGAAAGCAGTTATTTATAACAAAATTCTTGCAGAATGCAAGCACCCATTACTAGTAACATAATTATGTTACTAGTAATGGGTACTTGCATTCTGCAAGAATTTTGTTATAAATAACTGCTTTCTATGAAAATATTTGAAAATTTTTAATTGCATATCTATTCAACTATTACGAGATTTTAATTTTTCTAGTCGCCTCAGCAACAGATTCTACATAAATAAAAATTTTCGAATCCCTAAACCACGTAGTTTCCACAGGGAAACTGTATTACATGTCGTTCTTATTGGCGAAATTCTGGAATTTTTATGTCGAACCCAGGACTGCTACGTTGACGGCCGTCACGTTCTAGTCTCGTACCATGGGCTCGTACAATCCCTGAAAGTTTCGACTCGATATCTATTGTAGTTTGTTCCACAGACATTTTGAAATCGTCGCCAATGCTATTCTTCTGGGAAAAAACGGAAGTTTGGGGATTTTTAGCATCGAACTCAGGACACCTAGGAGCGGGATGGCATTTTTTATGGAGATTTCAGCGATATATCTACGAACCTCGAAAATTTTATCTCTCTAGCCACTGTAGTTTTAGCTGTACATTATTCTCCTCATTCTATACATAAAATATAACATTCCTCTGTAAGAAACGTAAGTATATAATAGATAATTGGAAATCTAACGAATGATTTATCTAAATAATAAAAGGAACTCATAAAACCTTTTTGTTAGCGTTTCCGTTGTTATATCAAGCTTTTATCCTCATTCCTAAATCAAAAACTTAAAATTTTGCATGCGATTCCTGAACTTGCTAAAGCTAAAGCTGTCTGCTTCAGGCATCAATATGGCCGCCGGCGATGGTTGTCAGAACCTTAGGTATTGATGGCCTTGGATTTAATGTATGATATTTAAATAAAAAATGTTTGATTTCAAACAAATGTTCTTAACTTATAAACTGTTGGGCATATTTCAGTCAAAAACATTTTGTAGCTTAATAAATGCATTGCAGCATACGTTTAATCTTATGCACGGCCAATGGCACCAACTTCCAGAATGGGGAATGAAGTCAAGAGCCTCAAATATCCCTATATCAGGACCGATTTCCACCCTAAAAACATCATTACAGGCAGACCTCGTCTTTCGCAGGGTTACGTTCCTGAAAACACTGCGAAAGACAAAATTGCGAAAGAGAAGTAAATAAGGCAATGGGAAATAAAAGGTTTAGTTCCCATCCCAGTAAAAACGGATCATTTGTCCTCTGTATTGGTGACCGCAGAAAAATAGAGAAAGAGATGGAAAAATTAACTTCAATGAAAGTGAGACTTAAACAAGTTAAAAGATAACGAAAAAAGTATCAGAAAATAAAGTATTATTTAAGTTCCGTAGTATAATCGAGAAAAAAATGAACGGGGGTTGTCTAACTTGCAGGGGCTAATTCCTCAACTACAGCAGACCGCGTCTTTCTTGGGGGTTACATTCCTGAAAAACTCCTCGAAACTCCACCAATAATAACTGATGCGCAAAACGCAAACCTTAAGCCTTTAGAACTATGTCGAACCTGAGCAAATAACCCAATGATCCTGAATCAGAAGAGCCAAGAGTTGAGTCTTTCCCCTCGGGACTTCCCTGTCGTACTAAAGACAGAAGGCTCCTGAATGGTGATGCCAGCTTATATTCTGCAACTTTTCACATGCGTCCTTGCCGTAAATTACGTATATTTTGAATGTTTACAGAATTCACCGCTACATGGTGTTGGCGCTGTATACTGGTATTAAGATAAAGCGAAATATATCCGAAATGGATGGTTCTAAGATAATTAGTTTCAAACAAAACTTGGAAGAAATATTATTCTCTACAAATTTGGTCCTTACGAAGATTACCAATAACGATGTTT
This sequence comes from Uropetala carovei, assembly GCA_036926305.1. Taxonomy (NCBI): domain Eukaryota; kingdom Metazoa; phylum Arthropoda; class Insecta; order Odonata; family Petaluridae; genus Uropetala; species Uropetala carovei. The sequence goes on along the minus strand of JAXCHB010000254.1, from coordinate 1,656,174 downwards.
TTAAGGAGATATTTAACGGAAACCGAAAAACCGGTTATTTATAAATAACTCCTAAACAATAACTCCTATAGAAAATTGTTTCAAATAAAAACTGTAGGAAATTACATTCTCTATAACTTTTGTATAGAATTGTATATACAATAATGATGTTCTAACGAAGAAATATCGCAAAAACCAAATAGGGTTTCGAATAAACCTCGACTTCCGGTTATCCGTTATTGTCCAAAAACTAATCAGTTCTTTATGCTAATGTTAAAGTGTTATAAATGAAGTTTGGTAACGAAATGGCCCGTACTTTTTGAGTTAGAGCGCCCACAATAACACACACACACACACACACACACACAGACATCATTCCAAAAATAGTCTAAACGTGTTCTAGGGACCTCAAAACGTGTATTTCCGTCGAAATCTTGAAGTCGATTTTTTTCGTGATCACAATACTTTCCCATTACTACGTATGGAGAAAGTAAAAAGCAAAATAACTCCGAAATGGATGGTTCTACGAAAATTTGTTTGAAATAAAACTTGGAAGAAATATTATTCTCTACAACTTTGGTCCTCAAGAAGATTACCAATAACGATTTTCTATACTATAATCAGTTCTTTATGCTAATGTTAAAGTGTTATAAATGAAGTTTGGTAACGATATGGCACGTACTTTTTGAGTTAGAGCGCCCACACTAACATACTCACACACACACACACGCACGCACACACACAGACATCATTCCAAAAATTGTCTAAACGTGTTCTAGGGACCTCAAAACATGTATTTCCGTTGAAATCTCGAAGTAGATTTTTTTCATGAATACAATACTTTCCCATTACTACGTATGGAGAAAGTAAAAATGGATGGTTTTACGAAAATTTGTTTCAAACAAAACTTGGAAGAAATATTATTCTCTACAACTTTGGTCCTCACGAAGATTACCAATAACGATGTTTTTAAGAAGAAAACCGAAAAACCAGTTATTTATAAATAACTCCTAAACAATAACTACAATAGAAAATTGTTTCAAATGAAAGTTGTAGGAAATTACATTCTCTATAACTTTTGTATAGAATTGTAAATACAATAATGATATTTTAACGAAGAAATATCGCAAAAACAGAATCGGGTTTCGAATAAACCTCGACCTACGGTTACCTGTTTTTGTCGAAAAACTAATGTTCTTTATGCTAATGTTAAAGTGTTATAAATGAAGTTTGGTAAAGAAATGGTTTGTACTTTTTGAGTTAGAGCGCCCACACTAACACACACACACTCACAGACATCATTCCGAAAATTGTCTAAACGTGTTCTAGGGACCTCAAAACATGTATTTCCGTTGAAATCTCGAAGTCGATTTTTTTCATGAATACAATACTTTTCCATTACTATGTATGGAGAAAGTAAAAATCCATGTTCTCCGGGGCACCATAACCTTTAGGTGGCCAGAAGGAAATAACTTCCCAAATAGTATTTTTGGACCCACATTCCATATAAAACATATTTCTACCGGACTTTTAGAACGTAATTTATTAAAAAAAACTATAAAATTACCTAGTAAACACTAAGACAAAAAAGCTTTTTAGTGGTAGACGTACATAATTTCAAAATATTTCTCAGAACACCTATGAAGTTTTATTTAAAAAAGAGTCCAGGGTCAACTGCTTAGCTTTTTTTGCTTATTACGTAAAACTTGTCGGTAGCGTTCAAATAGTCCATCACAGTCCCACTTCATGGCACTCGCTCGTGTGAAGTCATTGTTCTCCTCCAACACTGATCGACGATGCTCTTGCAGCTCCGTTTATAGATCAAACCCATAGTAGTGCGTGTTGGGTTTTCTGCAATTTATATATCATTATATACAGTGATGAGCTGAAGCCGGCCTCCGCTGGCTCGCTCGAGCCTGTTGTTAATTTTTCTCAGAATTTGCGAGCCGGTTATTAACTTTTTAGAAAATATGAAAATTTATTGTTTTTGTCCTTTCAAGTATATTTTGCCCTATCTGATAAGTCAATTACCGAGTGTATGAAATGGAATATATTACAAACCGAACACATGTAAGCTAGCGGAATGGTATTACTAAACTAGAGCGATATGGGGTCCCTGGCATAGAGACCTCCTGCCACCGTTATCCAAATTTCCTATATAATTTTTTTATGTATAGCGTTATTGTTTTATTATTATTTATAATGACATGTTACTACAGTAAATTAAAATTGTAATAAAGTAATTGTCGTAAATTATAGATTTTAAAAATATAAATCATCAAAAACATTTTTTACGATCCAATGATGCCAAAGAAACATGAATCATATTTCTATTTCCTCTTTTCAAATGTTTTCCGCCTTAGGAGATATGTTTTTTGTGTTAGACCCATGAAATTTACAGAGAAAAGAGTGAAATTGGCCACCAGACGATGCAATATTATGCAACACTGCTGAAATATCACAATATTTAGGATAATTTATGAAATTTGATGTGCAAAATTTAAAAAATCATACAATATTAGACTGCAGTTGCACTGTGCATAAGATATTTATATTTTTAAAAAAATTTTTAATTTGAAATAAAATCCGTTTTATAACAAATCCGCGTTGGTTGAGACCGTGTTAAGCGGGGCTCACCTGTACTAGTTTTCTAATATTTGTCTATTTGTTGATGTACTATTGTTTCTAATGCACATGCCCATTCTAATATTTTAAATATGTAAAGTCAGTAGAAAGTTATCCAAGTTTAGATCATTAATAGGGATAGCTCTGTAGCACAGACTCACAGAATGACAAAATACATATTATTTATATTGTCTTTGTCATAAAATAAACTTAGTGGAAACATCCTTTTAAAAACGTTTAGTGTTGATATAAATTACAAACAATAATAATAATAATGTGCAAATCTTGAAAAAACCTCTATACAAAGAACCTCCTTACAACAAAGTGACAAAAATTAGGTCCCTTCAATTTCGTTATAAAGAGGTTTTACTGTATTTCATTAATCATGCTCCTGTAATTTTTGTTTTCACTTAAATTCACATGTTTAATATCAAAAAAATTTAAGTAAATTTTATCACAAATAAAACAGAGACACTACTAAGTTTGATCACAGTATTGGCATAGCTTTTCTGAAAATATCTAATGGGAAATTAAATAATGTTCTCTTAGTTGTGTTTCAGCAGTCCTTTCCTAGATTTTCAGATACACTGCCCCACAATCTTACAAAAAACTTGAGATGAGAATACATTCAACACTGATAAATACTCACCCAAATTTGAGCAGAAGCGGGACATGAAGTCTCCAGTGGTGATAAGATCAACACTTGTCTCAAGTGCCTTCAAGATAAGCTTAAAGCATCGCCCAATTTCCTTTTTGCTTATCTTGCTAACAGCACAAATCTCCTGTAAGTAATAAACAAAGAAATAAAATACATTGATTCAAGAATCAATCTCTATAAAATACTATAATATATTCTAAGTATAATATATTCTAAGTAACAAAAAAAAGAAAAAAATATGACAACACAGTAACCATAAAATATCAGTAAATGCAATTTTACTCTAAAGCCATTCACACCAATGCAGAGAATAAGAGAATAATAATATATAATACTAGCAGAATAAGAAGAGTGTATTTCCTCTTCCCTAAATTATTCCAGATCTGATACAGGTTTTTCCGTCTAAATTAGAGCAACCTTCTGCTGCAGGTGAAGATGAGAGACAAAATGTACAGTGGAAACCTTTTAACATGAAATGCTAGGGACTAGCACAATCATTTCATGTTATCTGAATTTCACGTTAACCCTTTAACCCCTCAATGCCATCCGAGATATACCTGTATACGTCAAACAAAAACTCTGTATGTCACCATCTGACACACACACACATATATATAGGGCCGTGCCCAGACATTTTGCCGCCTGAGGCGAGATATAATATGGCGCCCCCTTAATTTTTTTACTAACAAGGGAAGGCACCCAAGTGTAAGTGGCGGATCACGACGAAACTTCACAGGATGAAAGAAAACGAAAAATAATTAGACACGTATTTTCGGAAAGGCATCTAACGAGCCCGTGTTTTCGAGATATTTGCAATTGAAAATTGAAAAACAAGTGGCTTGTACTCTAATACCATGACAACAGGTGGCGGTAGCCTAGTGATAAAGTGTCGGGCTGCAGAAATTGTGTCACGGGTTCGATCCTCGACATAGCCGATTTTTTTTCTTCTCCAATCAATGTTTTATTACTTTAGTTTTATGTAAGTTGTCCAAATTACATCATTAATAATTTTCTTTCTTTTTTCAGGCCAGTATTTTAATTTTAAATCAATTCCAATGCACTTTTTACGACATACTCGGATTATATAGATACTTGATAAATATATACAACATTCTCTAGGCACACCCTCCTCGATATTTCCGCTGTAGAGTTGCATAGTTTACGTGCCGAATAAGGAGCACTTTATGCCACGTTCCGACAGTTTCTTGAGTCCTTTCGGTGCGTCCTGGCGGTGGGCCCTACCGGGTGGGGTCGCTTTTCGCTCGCTGTCCTCAGCATTTCTTTGCAATTTTCCAATGGAAGGAATAAAACTATGCGCATGGCAAAAGAATATATATTCACAAAATTTTAAATCATTAGAAAAAATTAGAAATACAATAAAACTTGAATAAAATATAACTACTAAGGCCAAAACTTCCTCTTTTAAAATATATCAAGATGTTTAAGATTGAAGAAATTTCAGAGCAGCAAAAAATAAAGAAAGCTAAAGATGACGCTGGACGTGTCTGTGTGTATATGTATGTGTGTGTGTGTATGTATATATATATCCCTTCCATCTGCCTCAGTTCACTGCCTCAAAGTCGGCGGAAGGGTGTAAACGGAGGCTAAAGGGCGAAGAACAGTAGTGTCCTCGGACACCGGTAGGGTCAACCATGCTGTGAAGTCTTTCTGCAATATCTCTGGCCATAGTGAAAGAGGTACTCACCAACCCGCTCTGGGCCAGCGTGGTGTTTTAAGGCCCACAATCCCCCCATGACATGTACACCCATAAAAACGGCCCTCATTCTCCGGAGGCTGGATTGCCTCTGACCGTGGCAGTGGTCAGGAACAAGGCATGAAGGCAGAGGATGCTAAGAATCCCCGGAGATCAAACGCCCACTGCCACTCTTTCTCATCCTTACCCAATTCCTTTAACCTCAACCTAACTACCTTTAACTGCCAGACTTGGTCCAGTGAAGATAAACTTCAAGAACTCCAAGAACAACTGGAGAAGATCAAGTGGGACATTTTAGGGCTTAGTGAGGTGAGAAGCAAAGGTGAAGGCCTATTGGAGTTGAAGAGTGGACATATTTTTTATTACAGGGGAACTGACACAGGAAGAACAGGAGGAGTTGGATTCATCATCAACAAAAAATTGAAGAATAATATCGTGGAAATGGAAAGTTCATCCGAGTGGGCAGCTAGACTAGTGCTTCAAATAAATAAAAGATATCAACTTCAAATAGTCCAAGTTTATGCGCCAACGTCATCATACTCGGATGAGGAAGTGGAAGATTTCTACCAAGAAGTTGGAGAACTGCACGACAAAGTAAGCTGCCATCTAAAAGTGGTCATGGGTGATTTCAGTGCCAAGGTAGGAGAACAAAAGGAAGACGACAGCACAGTTGGAAAATGGGGCTATGGAGACAGAAATGAACGAGGAGACCGACTTGTAAACTTTGCTGAATGTACTAGTCTATATATAATGAACACTTTCTTCAAAAAGAGTCCCAGTAGAAAATGGACCTGGAAAGGACCCAATGGTACCAAAAACGAAATTGACTACATACTAGTCAATAAGAAGCAATTGGCTGAAGACTGTTCCGTCCTCAACCAGTTTAAAACTGGAAGTGACCATCGCTTGGTAAGATGCAGAATAAAATTCAACTCAAAGTTAGAAAGACAGAAGCTTATAAAGAACACGCAGGTGCTAAATGAATGAAAAGAAGGATTTAAGCTCCAACTGAAAAATCGATTCAGTGCACTGGTAGACCAAGGAGTTGAATCCCAATTTATAGAGATACTCAAGGAAACCGCTGAATAAATAGGCGGAACAGTTAAAACAAAGCCAGAGAAAAAGTTGACTGAAAAAACAAGACTGCTGATGGAAAAAAGAAGGAAAATGATAATTACTAATGATCCTAAAGAAATTATCCATTTTGCAGAAATAAACAGAACCATAAGGAAGTGCATCAAGGAAGATGTGAAAAAATATAATTATGAGCTAATTGAGAAAGCCATAGAAAACAATCGAAGTTACAAGAAAATGAAGCAACATCTCTCGATCGGAAAGAGACAGCTGGTGGCCTTGATGCTAGAAGACAGCTCCATAACCCATAGTAGGAAACTAATCCTGAAACGGGTACAAGAATTTTACACCAAGCTGTATGAGGATCCTTTAGGAAATGATGAAGTAAATGATGATGGAAACATGCCCACCGAAGAGGTCCCAGATATCCTTCCGGAAGAGGTGAGACACTCAATCAGAAGTATGAATAATGGAAAAGCATCTGGAATGGATGGTATCACAGCAGAAGTATTCAAAGCAATGGGTAATCATACGGAAACAATTCTCACTAAGATTTTTAATTCCTGTGTGAGGAAGAAAAAGATACCAGAAACATGGAACCACGCATGTATTATCCTTCTGCACAAGAAAGGCTTCAAAGAAGACTTGAATAACTACAGACCGATCAGCCTACTCCCAACAGTCTACAAAATATTCACCAAAATACTCACTATGCACCTTCAAAACCATCTTGATTCTGCCCAACCCAGAGAGCAAGCTGGATTTTGCAGTGGGTATAGCACGGTGAATCACATCCAAGTCGTGAGAGAGGTAATCAGTCGGACTAACGAGTCTGAATTACCTCTATGTATGTGCTTTATCGACTGCGAGAAAGCAATCAACTCAGTCCGAACTTCGTCGGTGTTACGTGCACTAAAGAAACAAGGAGTAGAAGAAACGTACATAACCTTGATCAAGAATATCTACGAAAATGCAACAACATCTGTCCAACTGCATGAAGAGACGAGTGCCTTTAAGGCCAAAAAGGGAGTGAGACAAGGAGATACTATGTCCCCTAAGTTATTTACAGCAGCTCTAGAGGAAGTATTCAAAACGCTAGACTGGGAGGAAAAAGGCATAAAGGTAAATGGAGAACATCTGAGTCACCTGCACTTTGCAGATGATATCATACTGTTAGCAGGGAGCCCAGAAGAGCTCATTAGAAGAACTGAAGAGCTTGAGCAAGCAAGCCGAGAAGCTGGACTTAAGATGAATCTTAATAAAATAAAGGTTATGTACAACTCCTTCACAAATTCTGAGAAGATACATATCAACAGAGCAGAACTCGGAGAAGTAACCAGCTATGTTTACTTAGGTCAACTCATCACTACTGATGGTTCGCTTCTTGGAGAATTCAACCGGAGAGTGAAGATGGCATGGAGTGCTTTTGGTAAGAATGCGAACATCTTTAAATCAAATATTCCAGTCTTCCTAAAAAGGAGACTGTATGACCAATGTGTTCTGCCTGTTCTGACATATGGTTGTGAAACATGAACCATGAATGCCAGAATGATACAGCGCCTGCAAAAAACACAGAGGGGCATGGAGAGATGCATGTTAGGGATCACCCGAAGAGACTGCAAGAGGAACGACTGGGTAAGAAAGAAGACGGGAGTCTGTGACGTGATTAGAAGAGAGAAGGTGCTAAAATGGCAGTGGGTGGGCCACATTGCTAGAAGAAATGACCAGCATTGGACGTCCAGTGTCAGCGAATGGATCCCAAGAAACATCGAGACCGAAAAGAAGACCGAAAGACAGGTGGGACAGAGAGCTTGTTAAGTTCTTGGGGCAAACTTGGAGGAGGGAGGCAGTTGACAGGGAAAACTGGAAGAGTATCAGCCAGTTTTTAGAAAATTCAATTTTTGTTAATTTTGCGTAGAATAAACTAGCCTTATATTCATTCATTGAGAAAAATGAAATATGTAGTATTATTCCAGATGTATACTCAAGTAACGGTACAAAATTTGATCAAAATCGTTAGAGCCGTTTTTGAGAAAATCAAATTGTTCTTTAAAATGCTTAGAATAAACTTCCCTTAATTACTGATCAATGTCAACCATTTCATCATAGTCTCTGCTCAACAACATAGATTTAATATATTTATAATATAAATATAAACCTAAATGAACAAAAAATGAATATGTACTCTACCTATTGTTTACTGGAAAAAAGCTGGTAATTTCAGTCTCATCTTTTTCTTAAATTCATTGGATACAAAATTTTCTATTTTATTTAGTAGCAACAGATTATCACTACTGCAATCCTTCATATTCATAAAAAATCTTTTTAGCACACTCAAAGCCTCTTGTACTTCACTCTTTTTTGAAGTTGGAATTATTTCCTCTTCATCACTTTCTTCTTCCTTCTCAGTCTCTGCAATAGTCTCCCTTTCAACTTCTATCTACACTTCTACGATTTCTCCCTCAGCACACAAGTTAATAGAGAAGTGTCTACATTAACAAAATCATTAAATGATGTTTGAAGATGAATTATTTTATTGATTTCACCCCATTCCAAAGGTTCATCATCTGATACTTCATCTTCCTCATACGTTGTCCTCATAAATCCTGCCTTTATGAAGCATTTATTATTAGAGGCGGATTGAACATAATTTCATGATAGGCAGAGCCTATGCATGGCCTGCAATATATTCCATTTACTTTTTGTAAGATCATTTGTTTCATCCACGTTTCTTAAAATATAGAGCACCAACTGCTGTTTGTAATTTCTCTTAACACTAGAAATTATGCCCTGACCTAATGGTTGCAGTCTACTTGTAGTATTTGGAGGAAAATACACTATTTTAACATTTCGCAACACAATCCCCTCAACTTTATGTGCAGTGCACTGATCCAGAAAAAGAACTATTTTTCTATTCTTTATGCCCATCTTTGAATCAAGCATGCTTAACCACTCACTAAATAAAGTTGCAGTTATCCATGACTTTTTAGAATTTCTGTATTCTTAAAACATCTGGGATTTTTATATTACCTAATCACAAGTGGCTCTAATTTCTCAGAGCCATCTGCATTGGTACAGAAAAGCACTGTAAATCTCTCCTTGCTTTTTTCCCTCCATGGCAGGGTTCTCCTTTAACTGCAATAGTTCTGTCTGGGAGTAAGTTATAAAAAAATCCAGCCTCATCTGCATTGAAAATGTCTTTAGGATCATAACTCACTAAAATTGTTTGCAAAGTCTTTTTCCACTCTTCTACCACAATTGTACTTACAGAAGCTTCTTCCCCACACATTTTTAAAGTTCTTAGGTTCCAGCGCACTTTAAACTTCTGTAGTCATCCATTTGACCCTTGAAAGTCATCAATTCCCATTTTTAATGCCATTTCCCTAGTCTTCTGTTGTAGAATAGGCCCAGATATAGGTATGCTTCTGGCTCCAGCTTCCATCAACCAATCAAACACACATTTATATAATTCTTCATTTTTCACTGCCCGAGATCTTTTATTGATGAAACCTTGATGTGCTGCTACTTCAGTTTCTTTATGTTTATTTAAATAGATGTGAGAGTCAATGGTGATATGCCAAAGGTTTCTGCTACATCTATTTTTCTTTTCCCCTCAACAATGGCTTGGAAAATTGCTAACTTCGTTTCTATTTTCAGAAGCCATCTTTTTCTATGATTTACCATGTCCATTATGAGTCTAAAATTAATTTATTCATAAACGTAATCATTAGTTTCCGAAGAGGCAGGTCATGCGAGACTCAGCTCTACTCACACAAGATATTGTGAAAGCAGCGGATAAAGGAATAGGAGTTGATGCAGTATTTTTAGACTTTAGGAAAGCCTTCGACACCGTTTCTCACATGAAAATAGTGCAAAAATTAAGGGCTTATTCAATTAACGAGAAAATTGTAAATTGGATCGCCTCGTTTCTTTCCGATAGAACCCAGAAAGTAGTCCTCGATGGAGTTGCATCAGACGTCGTCAAAGTGACTTCCGGCATGCCTCAGGGAAGTGTAATCGGACCTCTGTTATTCTTGATATATATAAATGATTTAGCGGATAACACAAAGTGTAAAGTTAGACTCTTCGCGGATGACACACTTGTGTATGGAGAAATCAACACACTACACAATCAGGAGAATTTGCAAATGGACCTTCAGGCTATTACGAAATGGTGTAAAGATTGGCAACTCGACCTGAATATAAAGAAATGCGCCGCAATGAACCTCACGCACTCCACGAATTTCAACCGTTACCCGTACCAAATATATGAACTAAAGCTAAAATACGTCAACAGCTACAAATACCTAGGAGTAATTCTCAGTAGCAATTTGTCTAGTAGAGAGCATATCAAAACCGTTATAGCATCGGCAAACAGAATTCAAGGGCTTTCCTCTAGAGTCCTGCGGGGATGCCCCTTGAACGTGAAGGAAATTGCATACTTTTCCCTAATACGACCTGTCGTGGAATACTGTTGCGCTGTCTGGGACCCTTTCGAGGAGTGCCTAAGTAGGGAGCTCGAAATGGTTCAGCGTAGAGCGGCTTGATTCGTAAAAGGAGAATATCGGTATGATGCGAGTCTATCAGAGATATTGAGGGATCTGAAATGGCAGACGTTGAAGAGTAGAAGAATTGATTACAAAAGGAAACTATTTGAAAAATTCGAAAGCTCCGAATTTGTTGAAGACATACGCGGCATAGTCGTCCCCATCGGTGTTAGTGAACGTAATGTTAGATCAGAGTACAGGAGAAAATATGTCGAAACAATCGCTAGAACATAGAAATACTACAGATCCTTTTTCCCAGATGCGATAAGACAGTCCAACAGAGGAATTAGTTAGAGTTCACTTGGTGTTGTGACACCCCCTGCCAAACACTTCTAGCGGCTTGCAGGGTATTGATGTAAATGTAAATGTAGTTACTTGTGTATTATTTGTAAATATTGTACTTAATATTATACAAGGCATAATGAAGGATATTGTTATACACCTAACAAACTTTAATTAGAATCAGAAAATTGATGCATTAATAATTAAATGAAAGTTGTGCAATAATAAATAATATACTCAGGTGATTAAGGACAAAATTAACGTTAAAAAACACGTATTTGTAATTATGTATCCACTATAGCTTAATGAAACAAATCAATGTGGTATGAACAGTAAATTTAACAAGCTCCTTGTATTAGGCAAACATAAGCACTACATGTTCATAGAAACTTGACGTATACCGGCATATACCTGGATGCCTGCATGAGGGGATAAACCGGGATGTGTGAGGGGATTCACCAGGCGAGAAATCTTCACAGCAGAAGCAGTACCTATCTTAAATATTATGTCTATGTAACATTATAGTCATGTATTCATGGTTCTTTTCAGATGCAGTAAAAAGTGATACGTACGTAGCAGTGGTGCGTTGTTAACCTCAGGACCGTGAAAGAATTGACTTAAATGTTGTCTTTTCACTGTTGCAGTTATATATTCGCAGCTTTTTCAGAATCGGTAAAAGTAACATGAGGATCAAGAAAGAATTGACAACATTGCAGTCATATTTTCAGGGTTTTCAAAGGCCGTGAAAATTAATAAGTATGTAGCAGTGGTGTGTTACCTGATGATAGAGAATTAATTTATGTTTAAATGATATATCTTTGCAGCACTGTAATAATATTCCTGTGACTCTTTTCACGGGTGATTAAAATTGATACGTACATACGTAGCAGTGATGTGTAACTTGAGAATCACGGAAGAATTAACTGTTGCTGCTTGCCGTTGTTTCCTTTTAGAAGTGGACTGTAAATCTGAGCGAGTTGAACTCGTAGGGCCTGGCATAGGTAATAAACTACGCAACCTAACTTCAACTTACATTGTGCATATTTGTTGCATTATGATCATATTGTGGCAACTTTTTCGAGAGGCCACTATGGTGGTTGCTTCAACGGGATAACCTTCTACGTATGTATGCATATGCCATCAACTGATTTCTATTGGTTATTCACATGCAAATTTTCACCGCAAACTAGCTTAATTATTTTATCCGTAAACAGGAATACATAATTTTACTATAGGGAGGTTGTTTTTTATCAGGGGTGCATTTTCCCATTACGAAATACAGAGAATTACAAAAATACGGAGGTACGATATTAAGAGGTTCGCCTACACCGTTAAGAGTTTTGGCGAGGCCCAAATGATATTAGGAAATACGGAGGTTTACGATACACGGAGGTTCACTGATAGAGGTTTCACTGTATTTCCATTAAAATACTGAGATCATATTTTTTCGTGATTACAAAACTTTCTCAATATACTTCGTATATAAGAAAGTAAAACTCATTATGGGCGATAGATTGAAGATATAACAGTTTAATTATAGTAAATTTCATGCTGAATCTGATTATGCATGTATAAACATTCTGAAAAATAGTGAAATGCCTTTAAAGTTTAAAAAATATTTTTAATCATTTTTTTACTTTCTCCATACATAGTAATGGGAAAGTATTGTGTTCACGAAAAAAATCGACTTCGAGATTTCAACGGAAATACATGTTTTGAGGTCCCTAGAACACATTTAGACTATTTGTGGAATGATGTCTGTGTGTGTGCTTGTGTGTATGTGATTGTGGGCGCTCTAACTCAAAAAGTATGTGTCATATCATTACCCAACTTCATATATAACACTTTAGCATGAGCACAAAGAACTGATTAGTTTTGGACAATAACGGTTAACCAGAAGTCGAGGTTTATTCAAAACCAGATTCGGTTTTTGCGATATTTCTTCCTTAAAACATCATTATTGTATATACAATTCTATACAAAAGTTATAAAGAATGTAAATTCCTACAACTTTCATTTGAAACAACTTTCTATAGCAGTTATTGTTTAGGAGTTATTTATAAATAACCAGTTTTTTGGTTTTCTCCTTAAAAACATCATTATTGGTAATCTTCGTGAGGACCAAAGTTGTAGAGAATAATATTTCTTCCAAGTTTTATTTCAAACAAATTTTCGTAGAACCATCCATTTCGGAGTTATTTTGCTTTTTACTTTCTCCATACGTAGTAATGGGAAAGTATTGTGATCACGAAAAAAATCGACTTCAAGATTTCAACGGAAATACACGTTTTGAGGTCCCTAGAACACGTTTAGACTATTTTCGGAATGATGTCTGTGTATGTGATTGTGGGCGCTCTAACTCAAAAAGTACGTGCCATATCCTTGCCGGCTGGGTTAGACTGGTAGGCAGAGTGCCTGCCTTCTAACCCAAAGGTCACGGGTTCAAATCCCGCTTCGGGCATGGGTGTTGTGATGTTGTTTTTCTGTATGTTTGTCTTTGTTACTGTTAAAAGCTCTTTGTAAAAAACCACATATAAATAAAATAAATAAATAAGAATTTCAAATATAACACTTTGGTATGGGCACAAAGAACTGATTAGTTTTTGGACAATAATGATTAACCGGAAGTCGAGGTTTATTCGAAACCCGATTCGGTTTTTGCGATATTTCTCCGTTAAAACATCATTATTGTATATACAATTCTATACAAAGGTTATAGAGAATGTAATTTCCTACAACTTTCATTTGAAACAATTTTCCATAGCAGTTATTGTTTAGGAATTATTTATAAAAAATCGGTTTTTTCGGTTTCCGTCAAATATCTCCTTAAAAACGTCCTTATTGGTTATCTTCGTGAGGACCAAAGTTGTAGAGAATAATATTTCTTCCAGGTTTTGTTTGAAACAAATTTTCGTTGAACCATCCATTTCAGAGGTATTCAACTTTTTCTTAATTTCGACTATACGGTGCCAACACCATGTAGTGGTGAATTCTGTAAACATATTCAAAATATACGTAATTTACGGCAATAAGGACGACTGTATTCTTCTACAATACAAAATGATAATTTTGCCTCATAATGCTATTCATAATAATTTAAATATCTATACCCCAAATATGGAGGAAGTCATGTGTTGGCCACATCAGATTTTTTTGTACTTTGCGTATATCTTCCTTCCTTATACATCCAATGTTATATTTTGGCTTTTATTGAATAAAAAGGGACAATTTTTCTATGAGACTTCTGTAATGATTCCAAACAATGACAAAATAACTTAAAAATAAATAAGAATTATGAACTGCCTTTTAAAAAAATAACAATTCAAACATTTACCTCAAATTTTCAGTCGAGATATGAAAAAGTTGACCTGCAGAAAACTTTTTACCTATTTGGTTTAGAGGGGTGCATTCAGCAAATGAAATGTTCAGAATATTTTAAATGTATCTTTGAAGAAGATACCATGTCAACAACTTCTATAGTTTTCACAATATTGTTGGATAAATGAAAGCGTGGACACAAGCTGAATAAATAAGCAATCGGTGTCTCTCATCACTTCTCTCCAACAGTTTGTACTTAATGTATGATAGTGTAAAAGTTATAGTTTTAAAATATCATGTTTTGCATAAATTCCCAAAAAATTTCGTAAAAATCCAATAAAAAAGTGAAATGCCAAAAGCTTTTATATAATTTTTGCAACTTTCGCACCTGCATCATCAGTTAACAAAAATCTCTTTCGGTCTCACAGGTGGGATTTCATTAAATGTTCTCCAGGCTTGAGGAATTAATAGTCTAGTAAATTTTTAATTTTTTACCAAAAGTTGAACTTAATTGATGTTATTCATTTAAAACAATAGCAGTTCAAATATTATGGTATTTTGAACTCAATTCAGCAAAACTCCACGAGAAAATATAATCTGAGAAAACCATTGTCATATCAAAATAGAGACAACCAGGGCATCGAACTGGAACCGAACAGAAAACCCTAAAAGGAAAAAACCGATATTTTTGGCCGGAGTGGAACCAAACCCAAATGGAAAAAATCTGATGTGGCCAACAGATGAATTTCTCCATATTTGGGAAGTAAATATTTAAATTATTATGAATAGCATTATAAGGCAAAATTCCATGGGGAAATTTATCCTTTTGAGAATTCCTTGAACCATATGAATGCCTAGGGGAAGAAGTTTTCCCCAATGTTTTGTCTGCTACATATGTCCAAAACCTTTCATTCCTTCATTTGAACTAGCATCCATCAGTCTGACCTTGCTAATTATTGAAGAAGGATCCTTCCACATGTTCCTTGTGCGTATTTCTGCATTAGTAAAATGACATGGTTTGCTTAACATAATAAGTTTAGAATACTCTATCGCAGGAAGCGTGCTTATTTATAATTCACCTTACTCTTTCCTAACCTGTTGAAATCATTTGCGATGCAAGTATGGTTTGTAGTTATTCAATTCTAAATAAATCGTAAATAAATAAAATCAGTGCTGGAAAACATTCTGTCTTTATTACGACAGGGAAGTCCCGAGATGAAAGACTCAACTCTTGACCCTTCCGATTCAGGATCATTGGGTTATTTGCTCAGGTTTCACATAGTTCAAACGCTTAAGCTTTGCGTTTTGTGCATCATTTATTACTGGTGGTTTCGCAGAGTTTTTCAGGAATGTAACCCCAAGAAAGACGCGGTCTGCTGTATTTGGGGAATTGTCCCTGCAAGTTAGGCAACCTCCGATCATTTTTTTTCTCGATTCTACTACGCAACTAAAATAAGACTATTTTCTGATACTTTTTTCGTCTTCTTTTAACTCGTTTAAGTATCTCTTTCATTGAAGTTAATTTTTCCATCTCTTTCTCTATATTTCTGCGGTCACCAATACAGAGGACAAATGATACATTTTTGCTGGGGTGGGAACCAAACCCTGTATTTCCCATTGCCTTAATTACTTCTCTTTCGCAATTTCGTCTTTCGCGGTGTTTCCAGGAACGTAACCCCCACTAAAGACGACGTCTGCCTGTATCTATTTTCATAGTGACAAAAATATTTTCATGTTAAGCTGTGATTTGTGTGAACCATTTTGCGTTAAACAAATAAATATACACTGAAAGGTATAGATGCCAGAACGGACCAAGCATGCATTTCGTGTTAACCAATATTTCATGTTAAATGGTTTCCACTGAATTTATCTCTTAAGTAGAGAAAGATAAGCATTCTTATGGGCAGGACATCTGTTTACTCTCTGCTTCAATGCTCTGTCAATACCTACGGTCACCCATCTAGAGCAATGTTCAGATGGGCTATGAATGCATATTATTCTTCTGAGTTAGACCACCTCTTAGGAAACAATTTAAAAAGTATACAGGTGACTCCCGAGATTCGACCAACTCGAAAATTATTGGACCCAGCCTATCGGTTGGTCGAATTAGGAACTGGTTTACGCGAAGTAATTTTCAGTCCACCCAACCACACGAGGTTTGAATGTGCTGATTTCACCCATTTTTTCTGTTATCTTTTATTTAAATTTATTTATTTATTCTATTTATAAAATATCACTTGACATGGCATCATCATTCCTGCTCTAATTGTTTGAGTGTGTGCTTATTTCACTCGTCTTTTCTGTAAATCTTTTATTTCAATTTATTTATTTATTTATCAATTTATCACTTGACACTGCATCTAAAAGGAAATGTTATAATGATAATGCAAGTGAATCAAATAAAAGAGAGCATAAGGCTCAGTTATCAATTAAAATTAGAAATTCTAAAGTGTGCTGAAATCGCACGATCATTGGAGGATGTCTCGTTCAACTATTAGCACTTATGTGAAACAAGGAGAAAATTCTAGAATGTGATAAATTCAGGTAATTTGATAACAACAATAAACAGTCCTAGGCGCAATGTTGTGATTCCTAAAATGGAAAAACTTTTAAAACACTGGGTAGATGATCAGTGTCAGAAAAACATTCCTATTACTGAGGCCATGATTAGAGCAAAGGCTAAGGATCTGTATGATGATATGAAGGAAAGGATAGATGAAATTTCTGTTGATGAGCCTCCATTTAGTGCAAGTCATGGCTGGTTTGACAGAAAGAAGGGCAGGTGTGCATTGCCTTAAATTAACTGGCAAGGCTGCAAGTTCAAATACTGATGCTGCCTCAAGTTATTAATTTCGTTGCGATATATAGTTGTATGTATAGATAGATGTATGCAGGGATGTGCTGCAGACGGCCCGGTCCGGCTCACACGAGTCATTTGTTAAAATCTTTGAAGCTCGAAAAGTCGAATGTTGCATGTCACTCTTCCGTTAACTTCATTGGTAAAATACTAATACTACTCATTCCTACATTTAAATAACATGCAAATGGATGAGGTGGATTAGATTTAATTTGGATTTTAACATGTTCAACGCGGAGGATGTCAATTGACGTCCTCAGCCGTTCTATTGGGTGGCGGTGGACGTCAATTGACATTCAAGGTTGCTTCCTTTTCCAAGGGATGTTTGAGACTCTACGCCATCTCCCGCTGTCATTTCTTTCAGCACAGTCATTGCTTAGCATCCTATCTTGGTACACATTTTTGCCGTTTCAAAATAGCGCTATTAAGAATTTTTCCATGATTTTTTTAATATTTCGATTTTTTTGAGGCTGTATGTTTAAATAAGAGAAGTACATACATTTTTGAGTAATCCAAGGCTTCTTTCTATAGTAGTAGGTTACATATTTATTCCAGTTAGATGAAGGTTTTGCGTGAATGTTACGACCGTACTTTTTTTAATGGGTAATTTACATTATAATCAATTGAGTGTGTACGAGTGGTTTCATTTTACGACCTGCAGAGGAACAATAGAAAGCGATTACGTAAAAGTTGAAAAGGTAAATAAGATGTCTATATGGTATAGTAACTATTATACAATACACATCTTTAGATGAAAATAAAAATTAATATGATTTTTTTGGGCTGGTAAATTGGTTGGTAAGTATATTCGTGCTGGCAACGGAAAATGCTATTATCCCAACTACCCTTATATTTGAAACTCGACAAACACTACACATGGAATGCCGATAGATCCCGTTCTCTCTCGTTTCCGAGTCCAGTCGAAGCTAGGTATCCACGGAGGGCATGGAGGGCGCCTGTTGGACTCTGCAACTCTTTTAGCAATGCGGAATTTGCCACACATTTTACTTACTGTCGTTCCGGGTGAGATCCCTCTGCCCTCTCCGACAATGAATTTGCAAACTTTTTGTCTAGTTGTAGTTTAGTTGGTGTCGATAGTGTGTTACCTCAAAGGTGTAGATAGCAAAACAAGTTTGAGGAAAGAACTCGCGAGTGAGTTGTTGTTATGGGGGTGACTGATAGAAACCAAGGAAAGCGTAAACAAAAACATAACGAGAAGGGTAAGAGGGAAGGGGAGCAGGCGACTTTGCCGAACGTATCTGCCCGCTCAGCCGGCTTCGCTCGAGCGGAAGGACGGCATCTGTTGGACTCCAACGGGTGGGGTTATAAGTGCCGATGACTGACCGTGAGGGCACGGTATTTTTACTGCAGGGGGCTAATATAAAGGGGAATAGGAGACGCCAAAGGTTTAGAGCATTCACCTCTCTCCTAAACTTTCAATCCCTTGGGATTCTCGGAAGCACACAAGCATTCAGGCCGTTTGGCCCTGTACATTGTATGTACAATAAAAATAAAGGTTGTGTGTGGGAGTGCAAAAAGAACTGAGGTGTTTCATTTCTCTCGGTCAACCCCGCGACCAACCCATGCTATATTTGTAAATGGGTAAATAAATAATTCATTCATAAATTACTTCATTCAATTCATTCAATAAATAGTATTCACTCTTACTCTATTCTGACGTTGAATGTATGGCAAACCGGGTGTAGTAAATAAATTTTTATATAGCATCTGAAATATATATAAGTACTGAATATACACCTATATATATACACGATACTGTATATATTATAGGTGAATATACAGTACTTAGTAAGCAAACAACAGTACATGAAAAGCATTTCTTTTCCTAAAAACAAGGAATTTTTTGAAAAATTTTCTATTCTATTATTATTACATGACAAATAAAAAAATAATTGAAACTTATGACTACACCTATAGAATTCATAAATATTCATAGGTAAGAAAAAGTTATGTTATGCAAAACAACTAAAAGAGTAATATATGGTGATGGCCAAGCGAGATGAGATAAGCCACTGCGTGTCTTCACGCTAACTGGATCACCGGTGGCGGCGGACGTCAATTGACGTCCAAGTTAATTATTACGTTTACGAATATTTATCTTATTATTAAATTGAAAAATAACGCAAAAGGCCATTATATAGACTGTTTCCATTATGATACAAAAAAAATTTTCAGCCACCAGTAAAAAATCTTATTTTTATTGCCGCATTGAACGTGTTAAAATTACATAAAATAATCATACAAAAAGAAATTTCTTTTTTTCTTTTTAATGCAAAAAATAAGTTATACATTTAAAATATTTTTTATTTAATTTATTCATAATTTAAAATTGTTGTATTAACACATTAGTAATGTTATTTTATCTTTATATAACGTAAGGGGAGACAATTTTTTCCCGAGAGGCACAGAACGTATCCCCTGATTATAACATGCAAGTCTATGGAAAAACGGCATTCAACATTCGACTGTTCGAGATTCAACCGCATTTTCAGGAACACATCCCGGTCGAATCTCAGGAGTCGCCTGTATATAAGGTCAAGGAAATGTATATTTTCCATATTTTTAGTTATTCATTTTTTCATGTTCTTTAAAATTGTGGCCATAATTTCAATATGTATTCATGTTTAGCAATTCAAAACCAATGATCAAAGAAAAAACTCTTATAAAAAATATTTTTATATTTGTTTTTAATATAAAAACAAAATACTTGTTTCTTTGATAACTAGTAGATAAATATAATGCTTACTTTCTCTAAAAATTGTTTCCCTATGATCCAATTTTCATTTATTTCAACTATTTTTAATACAACTTTTTCATTCAAACCACTTGGCACAATTCAGATGTATTTTTGTCATTTTTCTTGGCACTCAAAATGTTAAGATACAAAATCTATCACTTTTAAACAAGTAAAGTTTAAACCCACCTTGAAGGTTCGAGGAACTCCCTCCTGACGACACGCAATATACAGACAGGCAGAGGCTATGGCATCATTTGCACGACCTTTAAGATTTCGGCCATCATGTACTTGCTTGAATAAGTTGTTGGCTCGGTCTACAATAGTACGCGGTAAGTTGATACGGTCAGCCATGCTGTTTATTTCTCTGAATGCATTGATCAATGCACGGTCGGAACTGCTCATCTGAATCCAGTAAAAGAAACAAATACATTTTTATAAATAAGATCCCGAAAAACATATTTACATAGTTAAAATCAATTGACTGAATAGCTAATAAAATTTTAAAAAATACTGTGGCTAACACATGACTTTCTCCAAACAGAGGAATGAATATGATGGATCCGCAACAAAAGCCCCACCCGACAAAAGCCCCACCGACAAAAGCCCCACCGACAAAAGCCCCACCAACAAAAGCCCCACCGACAGAAGCCCCATCAACATAAGCCCCATTGACATAAGCCCCACCGACATAAGCCTCACCCCTAAACATGAAAAAGCGACAAAAGCCCCACCTGACATTTTTTTACCGATGTTTACCGCTATCAATTTAGTTAAACAATTAAACGGGTTACATATTTAACTAACTTACATGGAAAATATTAACACCAGAAGTATAAACAATTTAACAGGTAATGTTTAACAACAGATGTATAAGAATTTGAATGTGTTGCATTCTGACTAAAGATAGTGTAAATAGCAGGGGCGGATTCAGAAACTTCTCAAGGGGGGGGGGGGCGATCGCCCCTCCACCTATCGAATCCGCCCCTGCCAACTGCCCTATATTGTGAAAATCCCTACCCCTATCAGAATCCTTCTTTCCCTTACTATGCAGAACTAATCTGCGGCGTATAATTCAGGATTTTTATGTGGAATGAATTTAAGAAAGCGCCCAGTGAAGTGCAATGGCGTTCTCCAAGAAGGGGGCGATCGCCCCCCCCCCCCCCCCCCCTTGGATCCACCCCTGGTAATAGTCATTCATTATACAGTAAAACCTCTACCTTACGAACTCCCGGTTAACGAACACCTCCGAATAATGAACAAATGACGTTGGTCACGCCAAACCCCAATTTAAAAGCACGCGTACGACAAACTCCCGCAATACGAAAACTTCCGAATAACGAAGGGCTAAATGGTCCTTTCCACTTATATTTACCTCCTCAGAACGAAATTTCGCTCACAAAGCAGTTTTTTTTTATTTACGTGTGGAAAACGATTAAAAATACAGTGGTCCAATTAGTGCCTAGCTTTGAAAAAGCCAATCAGAGCATGTCTTATGTTGATATATCCTATTTCCGGTCTTGCTGAGTAATCAAGCATCATTGACTGGTGCGTTCTAAGTGCAAGTAGGTGTTTTTTGATTGATAATGTGTTTTTCTGTTTTCTGAGTTCCTGTACAATAGAAGCTTTAAGCATTTATTGCTCGCGTTATTTAGTGGAGGACGGTGATTCACGACGCTTATTTTCTGCACTTAATCTGCTGCTTTGCAAGGTAAGTTTGTATGTTTTCAGCCCATGCGGCCATGCTTTCACAAAACTAGATCATGTAAATATTGTCTTGAAATCGTAAATTGTTACAATACCCGGCAATCTTGTGGTATATTAAAGTTCAATAATCATTAATCTCACTGTAGGTTTATGTAGTGTGGCCAGATTCCATTTTTTTAAATCGGGACAAGGGAAGTCCACGACATTCATATCGCCGATTTTCTTCAAATTTGCACGGTTGGTAGCAGGCCATGAATAACGGAAGTATGTGAAGTAAGAAAAAACTCGTTCTCAAAAAAAACGATCTTAGTGTGTTACAAAATTCTCATGGCTTGATATTAACCGTAGGTATCAGCTTATGATAAGTATCTGCGATAAGCTAGTAGGTAGCGTGTTGGACTACGGGCGAAGACGTTTTCTATTTGCCGTTGTTCGAACCCAACTCATTCTTTTTTTTTCGAGGTATTTTTTCATT
The DNA here is from genome assembly GCA_036926305.1 of Uropetala carovei. Taxonomy (NCBI): domain Eukaryota; kingdom Metazoa; phylum Arthropoda; class Insecta; order Odonata; family Petaluridae; genus Uropetala; species Uropetala carovei. The sequence goes on along the minus strand of JAXCHB010000254.1, from coordinate 1,634,183 downwards.
AACTTCTCTCAGATTTTTCAAAATAATTAAATAAATTTTGCCTAATCATTCTTTTCTGGCTGACAATAAAAAATGATAGGGAAATGGCTGTATAGATGCCTCTCTGAAGTGAAAGAAAAATGTGTAAAATTTAATTATTATAATTAAATGCTGAAACTTACAGCAGCTGTCGATCTTTGTAAAACTTGAGACAAAGAAAAAGAGAGAAGAAAAATTTCAGAAAAAATAAAGAAGCCTGTAGGAATTAAAATCTCTCGGTAATTTTGATACAATTTGGTACTATGTTATATAATGATAAATAATTTGACATTCCGTTCCAGAGTTAAGAAAGAAAGATAATTCAGTTCGTTAAGATTCTGCCTACATTTGAATATATTCACCGGGTATCAATCTAGGGCTTCAGGCAATATTTTCGTTGATTAAGGAAAAGTTTGTGCTTTGTAATTATTTCTTTTCTTTGGAACTTAAACACTTTTATGCTGTTTTCCTAAAAGTAATGTCGATTTTTAATCTATTAAGGCCATGTCTACTGATCCTGGAACCAAACGGCGACAATTTTCCGTCGAGCAGAATATGGAGATACTAAAAGCAGTGGACCAGGGGACGAAGAAGGCGGAAGTTGCCCAGCGATTTGATATTAGACCATCAACGCTTTCAACAATTCTTGGGCAGCGTACCGACATTCTGAACGTGGCTGTGCAGGGTCCAGAGAGGAAACATGTCCGGACCTGCGTAAATGAGGACCTGGATCGGGCAGTTTTTAACTGACTTTCGCAGGCACAGGCCAGATTGATACCGGTATCGGGGCCTATCCTGCAGGAGCAGGCGAGGCTCGAGGCGCTGAAATTGGGGATGGATGAGTTCGTTGCATCCAATGGATGGCTCCACTAATTCAAGAAGAGGTGGAACCTAACAACCCTCAAGATTTCTGGAGAGGAGGCTGCGGTTAGCCTGGAAGTTGAGGCGGGTTGGAGGGAGAGGTTGCCCATCTTAATTGGCAAGGGCTACAGCCCGAATAATATATTCAACACCGATGAGGCAGGTTTTTTTTATAACCTTCTTCCTGATCATACCCTGAATGTAAAGGGAGAGGCGTGCCATGGGGGGAAAATGAGCAAAGAGCGCTTCACGGTGCTTTTTTGTGCAAACAGCGATGGGTCGGAGAAGTTGCCGCCGCTGGTCATAGGCAAATTCGCCAAACCCCGCTGTTTTAAAAATGTGAAGCGAATGCCTTGTCCGTATTCCAACAGCGTAAATGCCTGGATGACGGCCACGCTATTCCGGCAATGTCTAGCTGGTGTGGATGCGTGCATGGGAAGGCAGAATAGGAAGATAGTTCTTTTCCTCAACAGATGCCCTGCCCATAATTTGGAGGGAGTAACTTTGAGGAATATTTGAGTAATTTTCTTCCCTGCTAACTGCACCAGTAAGTTGCAGCCTCTAGGCCAAGGGGTCATTTCTTCTGTGAAGAGGCTTTACCGCAGAATGTTAGTGGAGTTTCTGCTGTGCAGGATGGTGGATTGTAGCGATTTGAAATTGCTAAGGTGGAACATATTGCAGGCAATGCAGCGACTATGTGATGCCTGGAAGAAAGTCTCACCCTCAACAATAAGAAATTGTTTTCAGAGGGCGGGATTTTCCCTCGATTGTGGAAGTGATTGTGAAGAGGTGGTGGCCAGTAAAGGTGATTTTTGGGTGGGTTTACAGGAGACCATGAATCTGGAAACATCATTTGAAGAATATGTGGAAGTCGACGAGGCTTTAATGACATGTGCGATGGACGACTCACATGTGGAGTCTGAAGGATTGGAAATGGCCTCCGCACATGTGGAGGAGGAGGAGGAAGTAGAAGTGCTGCAAAAGTCCACCGCAGTGAGTGCGGCATTGGACATGACTGAAAAATATATTTTATATTCCGAGGGATGTAGTGACTCCATGAGTTCCTTTTGGGAAGTAGAGACGGCAATTGTTCGGGAGATATGGAAAAGTTCTAAAGAGCGGAATTTGTTATCCTATTTTAAAAAATATTGATCTACATTAAAAAATAAAAATTATTTTACAAGGTATCACGTTTCCAATAATTATTTACCTGATCCGGTCAACAAGTCACTAATTTTAACTGGGTGCTTGACAGTATTTCGCAGCAATGAGGTATGTATCATGGTAAGAGGTAGTTCATGTGCATTATTTTCGTGTAAATCAGATAAATCAGAGATGGAAAAGGTTTTGCTTACAAATTTTTGTAACCTACGTAGTAGGAATTTCTCACGACTTGTTAATGCTGTGTCAGTTCCTACGTTATATATTTTTCAAGAGAAGGCATAATTAACGCATTCTGGTACAGGGTTTTGTTAGATTGTGCCATATCTGCGTAATAATTGCATTTGCCTTCATTTGGATAACCCTGTTGCTTCCATATAATCTAATATTCGGCCGGCCCCTGGAGTTATGCAATGCCCAACTCACTTCCGAACAACGAACTCCTGAATAACGAATAGGCAAAAAATTCAGTCCCTTGAAATTCGTTAATCGGAGGTTTTACTGTATGTCTATTATAGTATAGTGAAATACAATCAATTAGCAAATTTAGATTGTGGTGGGGAGGAGGGAGAGGGTGGGAGAAATCCTCATGAAGTACAGGCAATATAGGTGTCAATCGACTGGAATAACATACACCGTATACCCCAAATTCGTGGGGGTTACATTCCTGACAACACCGCGAATTTGGAATCTGCAAAAATAGAAGCAAAGGCCTTATGAGAAAATGGGGGTTAGGTTCGCGGCTCTACATTACCGTATTTACCCGAAAGGAAGACAAGGTTTTTTACAAAAAATGTCCACAAAAAAAATAGAGATCGTCTTAAAATTGAGTACGAAGTTTTAGGTGGGAAAAATGCGTGCATTTTAAACACCACACAGGACACCCGGATTTCGAGTATATGTCTATGAAAACGCATTTATAATGCATACAACAATACATTACATTTAATTAATTATTATAATACATTAAAAATTCGTATCAGAGTTCTTAAACTTGCACATAGTACGAAAGATTACCTCCGGGGTACTGATGGAAGAGATGTGTTTACGGCTGGGTAGGAAATCTGATATGTGCGACAATGTAGACGGTTAAGCAAGGATTGGCGGCCGTATTTGAGGTGTATTGTTACATTTTAAAGATGTCTATGTATTACAATTGAAAAATCTGCTACCTTTCGATTGGTACTCCAGCAGCAGACGAAAGTACACCTGAATTTTAAAGAGTATAACATTTATGAAAGCACTCCATTAGTATTCACTTCGCCAAGTTTTAATGTGAAGGGATGACTAGTCATTATTTTTAAGTTTAAAATAAGTTACCCCAAAGATATATTGTTACTACAAAAACTTCCGGGAATGAAAAATTACGTGTTATGGTAAAGCTGGCTGCATTAGCGGATGGCACGAAGTTGCCGCCATATGTTATTTTAAAACGCAAAACAATATTAGGGAACTGCTACCTAAAGGAATAATTGTTAGATGTCAAAGCCAATGCCTTTTTACTTTCTCATACAAAGAATTGAGAAAGTATTGTTATCACGAAAAAATTCGACTCCAGATTTTTACGGAAATATACGTTTTAGGTGTCACTGAATCCGAAAAAGTGGTTTTCCCAATGCCGTCTAGAGCCCAAACGGTAGAGCAAAAATGAATGAAATCTCGTACTTAGGCATTTTATCATACTGAGCAGAGTCTATGAAGAAATGGTTGACATTATTCAATAATTAAGGGAAGTTTATTCTACGCATTTTTAACTAGAATTTGATTTTCTCAAAAACGTCTCTAACGATTTTGATCAAATTTTGTTCAGTTATTTGAGTTTATGTCTTCAGTAATACTGTATAGTTCATATTTCTCAAAAAATGAATATAAGGCTAGTTTATTCTATGCAACTTTAAGAATAATTTGATTTTCTCAAAAACGGCTTGAACGATTTTGATCAAATTTTGTACAATTACTTGAGTATACTTCTGCAATAATATTACATATTTCATTTTTCTCAATGAATGAATATAAGGCTAGTTTATTCTTAGGCAACTTTAACAAAAATTCGATTTTCTAAAAACTGGCTGATACGATTTTCTATAGATAACTAAACGACTCATTATTATATGAGAAAGTTTGTACAATGTATGTTGTACCGAGTTTTTATTCATGCTTTTAGTGTGTTATTATTTAAAAGTTTTTCGTAAATAGACCTTGTTTTTTTAGGGGTCGTCTTAAATTCGAGGTCGCCTTCCTATTGGGTAAATACGGTATTTTGACAACAATAAATGCTGAAAAGGTACGCTAAAAGTGGTTTTGAACCAATAAATATCCTATATATTATGCACGTAAGTGAAGCTGCATGCGTATGAAGCCTCGCATAATTATATCGGCGTATTTCTCGAGAACCGTTCATTGTAAAGATATGCGGTAACCGGCGTTTTGTTTCTAATGGCTATGAGGTCCCTGGAAAAATATTTTCACTTGCTAAAGTGTCCCGGGTTCGAATCCTGGAGACAATTATATTTTCCCATAAGTTTACACAGGATTTTCGATTTTTCAGATTGGAAGGTTTTTTCCTTCATTCACCAAAATACGTAAATATGGACCGATTTTCTTCGTTTTGGCATTATTTGTCAGCTAAAACTCTATACTATTTTTTTCTTGCAATGTTTACATGTTATACGGTCGAAGTTTTCAGAAATACGCATTCCTTTTCGAAATTTTGCAGATTTTTCATACTCATTCCGGGTGTTGCCAAAGAGACTCTCATTGTTGCCTCCGATTCATTTAATGCCAATTAAACCTTCAAATAGACAAAAGAAAAGCGTTATTGTTATCTTCTCTTCATTGATAATCTAAATAAACGGTTGCATTGACGTCGCCTTTATAGTAGGTCCTGTAAGAAGTTAAAAGCAGTCGTTGATAGACACTTGAAGGAAAGCGACTGTTTGTGAGTTCGTCTATAAGGGTGCAACGATAATCATTGGAACTTAGGTAAGGTAGAATTAAAAATTTTTCCACTTTGAATATACTGTGATATGATCTAACGTATGGCCAAACTATTTAGATTATTTGCAAGCGTAGCTGCAGCGGGCTGCTAGTGTGGCATTTAAATCTTCCGTAGCTGTACAGTAGGTTTAAAGAGATAAGTCTGCATAAACCATGATTAGCAAAGAATATACCGAAAAAATATTTATTGAATCACGTAAATGGCAAAAAAATGCATTAAATTTGGTGAGAGCTAGAAAACGAACCCCACGCCGAGCGTACACAGCCACAGCGTGATAAAAAAACCTCACGGATGGGGAAATTCATTTGTTTAGTGTTGTTACTCATCACTTCAAAGATGGCAGCAGTAGTCGAAAAAAACCCGAGAAACTGCGAATCAAGCGAATTTGGAAGCCGCGAATTTGGCGGTTCTACTGTATATAGTTGAAGATTATGCTATACATTAGTAAAGTAACATTACGATGGAGGGGGAATGGGGAGCAAGGAGAGTGTGGGAGAAATCCTCAAGATGTACAGGCAATATAGGTGTCAATCGAATCAATTTTTAATGACAGAACTGCTTATTTTGAGTAACAATAATAAACTTAAAACTCAATTAAAAGGTACAGCTTTAATATTATAAAAATATTATGTCAACTCATTCTTGAAGATGCACCAACGGCAGTATAAACCGTGCAGATATGTGTATACTTCGTAGGATAAATGTTGATGCAAGAATGTTGCAGTAAATTTACTAAAAAAAAGCTATTAAGCTTAACTTTTGGCTAAAATCAAATTGAAAAACTGCTTATACAATAGACTTAAGAAAGGCTGGAAAAAACATGCTCATTTTGACTACAAAGTAAGCATCATCAGTAATATGTTTTCCTAACCTTTTCATGACTGTTGAAGAAACATGGTCTTAAAAGGACACAGTCAATTTAACTAAAATAAGTTTTTAACTCAAGTATGAATCAATCAGCCCACATACTGGCTAAAAGCAGATTGAATAAAAATGTTTCTTAAGTAGATGTAAATGCTGTAGATTTTAGCTCATTACATGCAATGAAGCTTTCTTTCTAAATAGCAAAAAGTGTCACTCACAGTCCTCCTATTTTGGTACTTCGATACGCCAAATGAATCAAATGAAGCATCACCTCTGCCAGGGCCAATTACTGTTGATAGATCAGAACCATTTAAGAGAGGATTTTCAGGACCACCAACACGAGAAGGATCAGCCCCAGCCTTCTCGTTGCTGAATGTTCGCCATTCTGAACCTACATCTATTACTCTACAATAGAAAACAATACATTAATACCAATACAAGCCCCTCTGAGATGTGAAATACAAATCCACACAAAAATACATTAACAGTTTTACTCACAAGCTGCATCATAGTAACGTTATTTAATAAAAATTAGAATGACACAAACATGATGGTAGGGAAAATAACAATTTAAAAATATATAAAAAACAGCAAAATCCCAAGTTTCAATTTCAACTTGTTTTATAGATGTTTATGTCTAGGCATGCCGGACTTTGCTCTCAATAAATCACTTGTACCAGGATTTTCAATTTCAATGTGAGTATAATATGGCCTCAGTAATAAGATATTTATTTGACTTACAAGGGAATTTTGGGTCAAGGAACACAAAAATCATAGTCATTCAGTGAGAAAAAGTGTGAATATTCATTTTAATATTAATATACAGCATCATCGTATAACCATTTCCATATGTTGGCAGCACTAGCAGACAAAATACCTGCTAATAATGAGATGAAATTTGGCTCCCTCTGGAAGTTGACGCACGCATTTGCGCACTGAGTGACTATTAATTTTGTGTTCCTCGACCCATAATTAGCATAGGAAAAAATTTTCAGGAAAGTCATTCAAGGGTGATTCGGGTCCTTCCCCACATGGAAGCTTCTACCATTGATTATATTATTCACTCTTATTTAAGGCTGAAAATATTACTCATTTGGAAGATAAAGAAGGTAATATATGACTACTGGCTAGTGACAATGAATCAAAGAGGTTGAAAATAAATGTAAATATATAACGAAAAGCAATTTTCCTAGTGCTCAAAATGGAAAATGTTGCGAAACGGAACGCTTGTATTGGTATTGGAACGGAAATTTTTACGAAACGGAACGCTTGTTATAATGGATGGTTTTCCTAAATGTCTGATGAAACGGAATGGTATCATCAATGTGTGTGATGAGCTGGAGTGGCATTCCAGTACGTTCCGGCTCGTTCTGAGCACTGGGTTTTCTACATTCCTGCAAGTTTTAGCAAACCCAACCCAATCTGTGTCATCCAAAGCCTTTCTCTTCAGTTCTCATACTTAATTCCTTATTTTAATGCATCTAATATACCTTTCCTCTTCCAAACTCTTACAAGGGAAGGCACCCAAGTGTAAGTGGCGGATCACGACCAAACTTCACAGGATGAAAGAAAACGAAAAATACTTAGACACGTATTTTCGGAAAGGTGTCTAACGAGCCCGCGTTTTCGAGATATTTGCAATTGAAAATTGAAAAACAAGTGACTTGTCCTCTAATATCATGACGAGCGACACCCTGACAACAGGTGCCGGTAGCCTAGTGATAAAGTGTCGGGCTGCGTATATTGTGTCGCGGGTTCGATCCTCGACATCGCCGAATTTTTTTTCTTTTCCAATCAATGTTTTATTACTTTAGTTTTATGTAAGTTGTCCAAATTACATCATTAATAATTTTCTTTCTTTTTTCAGGCCAGTATTTTAATTTTAAATCCATTCCAATGCACTTTTTACGACATACTCGGATTATATAGATAATTGATAAATATATACAACATTTTCTACGCACATTCTCCTCGATATTTCCACTGCAGAGTTGCATAGTTTACGTGCCGAATAAGGAGCACTTTATGCCACGTTCCGACGGTTTCTCGAGTCTTGCGGTGGGCCCTACCGGGTGGGGTCGCTTTTCGCTCGCTCTCCTAGGGATGGATTAGGGAACCGTAATTTATTAATATATAATGGTTATACCGCCATTGCCTCATTAGTTACAATTGGCCGGGAACGAGAACAAGAACGGGAAGGTGAACGGCAGCAAATGCTAAAGGTAACGGTAGCGACCCTATCGGTGCACAATAGAACATGACACGTTCACATTTACGCCTCAAATTGTCATTTCGCCTACAGAAACAATGTGTGAGGATTCGATCGCTACTGCGGTTGATTATCCGCAGTTAATTAATTAATTAATGAACAGCAATGATAACAGTATAACAAGATAATAAAGTAACGATAGCAAATAATACATTTTAATGAAAACAATGGCGGCGCACATGTATACGTTTAAAATTTATTTAATTTAATTTCTTTGCATTGCCGTTCTCGTTCCCAGGCAATTGTGCATCTGCCTTTAGTCACATGTGGTCGCCTGTTGTCGGCTGCACGCCGTGAAGTGTGGAACATTGGTTTTTTCGAGCGCTTTGCAGGTTCTCTGACTGACAATGCAGACGCCGTGTGAGACGGAGGCCGCTACCTAATCCATCCCTAGGAGAGCGAGCGAAAAGCGACTCCACCCGGTAGGGCCCACCGCCAGGACGCATCGAAAGGACTCGAGAAACCGTCGGAACGTGGCATAAAGGGCTCCTTATTCGGCACGTAAACTATGCAACTCTGCAGTGGAAATATCGAGGAGAATGTGCGTAGAAAATGTTGTATATATTTATCAATTATCTATATAATCTGAGTATGTCGTAAAAAGTGCATTGGAATGGATTTAAAATTAAAATACTGGCCTGAAAAAAGAAAGAAAATTATTAATGATGTAATTTGGACAACTTACATAAAACTAAAGTAATAAAACATTGATTGGAGAAGAAAAAAGATTCGGCGATGTCGAGGATCGAACCCGCGACACAATTTACGCAGCCCGACACTTTATCACTAAGCTACCGCCACCTGTTGTCAGGGTGTCGCTCGTCATGGTATTAGAGGACAAGTCACTTGTTTCTCAATTTTCAATTGCAAATATCTCGAAAACGTGTGCTCGTTAGATGCCTTTCCGAAAATACGTGTCTAATTATTTTTCGTTTTCATTCATCCTGTGAAGTTTGGTCGTGATCCGCCATTCACACTTGGGTGCCTTCCCTTGTTAGCCTATTTCCTAACATTCTTTCTTCTATGACTTTTCCTTTCAAAATGTGACCCACCCACTTCTCCTGTCTGTCCCTTGCCACTTCAATAAGGTTCTCTCCTTCCCTTACTGTTTTCAAAATGTCATTTTCCTCTCTGTCCAACTAATTTTCTCTATTACTTCCTTATGATACTGAAAAAAATCGAGCTTCATTACTTACATCTACTCATTTGCAGGGTCGGCCCAACCAAGGGTGCAGCACATACATTTACACGGGGTGGAAGTTTCTCAGGGGCAGCAAAATAAGTATAAAATATTATGTACAGAAACAAATTTAAGTTAGCCATCAAACTACGGAATTAAATATAGCAGAACTAGTATTCACAATCTTTGTCAATAATTAACAATATTTTATTAAATTAGAAGTGTCATAACTATAGGATGGCGAGAGTGCTCAAATGCTGGGGGTCCAGAAGGTCCCAGATTTGTCCTATTACTGAAAAATATAATTTTTAAGCAATTTTTCTCCTTTACCCTAATTTCTAATTGAATTCCCAAATAATCATTATTGTTTAAACAGAATAATTGATTAATAAGCGCAACTTGTTAGGTTTTACAATAGGTTTCAGTTTCAATAGAACCTACGTATTTCTTGGGTAAATGGTAGGGATAATATTTTACCGCGAGTCCTTCCGCTCCTAGTTATGCCACTGTAAATACTTAGAAAGGAGAGGGGAGGAAGGGCATAGGTAGCGCTTGCAAAGGGTGGCAAAAACTTGGCGCCGGCCCCGCTCATTTGCTGTCCGCTTTCAGCAACATCGTCGCAAAATAATGGACTTTGAGAAGACTTTTCGCAATCAAAATAATTTTTACGATATTAGCTATTTTTGACATTTCCAACATGTTATATTTAGTTAACGTTATCATTTCACGTTCAAACATCGATTCGTTTAGCAAAAAATTACGTCTTCTTAGCAGCAAAGGTGAATGTGGGAGGTAATGTAAAACAAAAGCACATTTTCGTTCTTTCGGTCTCGAGAATAAATTCTACTGGATGAACCATAGTTATCCTCGGTAACATATTTTACCGTATGCGAGGTTGGGGGAAGAGCTTGAAATTCGAATTGGCTGGTCGGCAATATTTCTTCGAGGAGTGAAATTCAACTAAAAATTAAGACACGATCGCCCACCTGCAACGAAAATTTTATCCTGTTCTTTCTCAATTAACTGCTTAACTGCAAAATTCTACGCGGTCGACCTTCAACTATCGAACGAAGTATCATACTCTATGCCCTCAAAACCTTACAGAAAGAAATTCAGTACAGCCTACTAAGGCAAAAAATATCTCATTTCGGATTTGGAGCGAGTTCTGAATTTTCGTCAATCAGAAATGATCACCAGAATAAACATTCTGAAGAAATGTCCAGATGAAATTCCTTCTAATTATGAGTACAACTTCAAAATGACTTTCTTAGTCCTTGATACGATGGTCAGTCAACTCTCAGTACAATTTGCTACAAGAAGTACTTTTACTGAAGAAAGTTTTCCATAAAAGTAACGTTGGTGAAATGAATTCTTTGTGGTTAAGAAATTTTTCTGCAAAAACATAGTAACGTTTTCCCCGCCATGATTGGTCTATTTTTAACTATTCTAGTAATAGAAAGCTCTGCTGAACGTTCTTTCAGCAAATCAAAGCTGATAATAAATTATGCGGAAAGACCCTTCTCGCTTGAAATAATGTCTGTCGAAAGTGATGAAGCCAAAAAGTATGATTTCCATGAAATCATATGGGTTTCTCTAAAACCTATAACTCAAATGAAGATAGGCTATACTGTGTAAGTAATTTTTCATTATATTTGTGTAGATTAATTTTAACAATTTTACTGTAACCAGTGCTTTTTTGATGGTACGAGCCGGTATGGCGTACCAGCACCTTTTTTTCATAGCGATGTTGACACATCTAATTTCGGTACATTTGCATTTTTTAAATTCTTTAAACCCTAAAGTAATAAACGGGTTCTATAAATGTTAAACATTTTGATTTTAATTAACAACTTTGTTATTAAAGTCATCAGAAATTCAATAGAGAAGGGGAAAGAGGGTGCAGGATGACGTGGAGGGGGTGGGAGTACCGGCACCTCTTTTTCTACAAAAACAGTACTGACTGGAACTATATTTTTTTATTTTGTGATGTCAGTAACGTATAAGCAAAATTTTACAGCACATTCAGCAACATCATATCTCATAATACCAGAAGCTCGAACACTTCCTTTGAACACAAATTCGAGGGCCTCAAAAATATATTTGCATGATAGTCCTGCTCGTAATGTTAGACTTGACTTCATTGCTTTAAGGTACTATCTCGGCAACGTGTTCTAAATGTAATCCTAAAATATTTGTTACCAATAATTTCAAATGTATTCAATTTTTAATAATACTGGGGGCGTAATGTTTCAGTTTGTACAATTACTTGCAACCTTATGACCAAACTTAAAACCAAGCTACGCAGTTTTTTATACATATAAAATAAAAACGGTTAACACTCGCGTATTTTCCCGGTTTCTCTCCTTCACAACATGTTGCTTCCACAGAATGTGGTCACCCTATCGTATTACCACTGACAGGATTTATATTAGCTGGAGTTACTATTGACAGTAAACTAGCCTGACAAATACACTAAAACGACATTTTATATTTAACTTACCGATCGCCGACAACAAGTCCGCACTCTGAGCATATCTGGTCACCAGCTCTGTAATCCTCTATTAAGGGTGCATCAGGATGTGCGTAACAGCAAACTTTGTTGGAGTCGACCCTGGTTTGTAGGGCAACCCGAATAAAATGCTTCAATTAGAATCTTAAACATTAATTTCATTCCACCAAATTGCAATTGTATAATTACATTCACCTAATGGCAAACCCAAAACGATATGACGAAAAACATAAAAGAATACACCTACTTTTTTAATGCTAGACCGAGTAAAAACTAAACTTACGATATAAACAGCGGTTAATGGTGTAAATACTACGCTTATCGCTTTAATAATGTTAATATATGCTAAAGATCCATTCAAAAGTCATAGTCTGCTACTATGCGATGCAATAACTAACTATTTCGATCATATCGTTTACCTACCTTGACGAAGATGCTGCCATGTTACTTCACTGTGACACCATTGCTTACTACAGGTTGCCAATTTTACTCGCGCCAATGAACTGCTGTGTACTGTAAATAAGCAATTTGAAATTTTTGGACACGCTAGTGTTAATGATAAAAAGGGCAATGTTGCAGCAAAAGATTCTGGATAACACCTTTAAAATGTTACAACGTCACGATACTACAAAATTTTAATGTGTCGGCACTATTTTTGGCGTCAAACGATTTATTCATATATCTCATATTTAATTTAAAATAAGAATAATTAAGAATTCTTCTTCTAATATTTCCCAAAATCGCAATTATTGTTTCTGTTGATGAGCAAATATGCTTAATTTAATAAATTGGTTACTTACTTGACTTCATCTGGCATCACGGTGTTCAACGTAGCGGTAGGTGCCTTTCTTTTGGTCTCTTAAGATGGCGAGCACCAGGTTCCTGTCGGCTCTAAGCAGAGTTTCTAACAACAATTTCATTGCGCTTAAAATTAGAGGTACGATTGAAGACTGTAATAAATGCAGCATAACTTCTGTCTGAGTCACATTTAATTCAGATTTTAGTCTGTACCTTCATTGTATTCTTATCTTTGAGATGACTCGGCCTAATCGTAATCCGATTTTTTACATGTATTTTTAATTATTATAATTATTGATAAATTGTTTTTCGTAGACCCCTATGCATTTAGATACCTATCTACAACTACAGTGATGAATCGAGTGCATACAAAATACGAAATAAAGGATGGTGTCGCGGTTATCAAACTTGATTCACCGGGCCAAAAGGTACGTTATTTATCGAGCAAGTTTTTTGTTTAAATAAAAGGCTTTGTTAATGTTACAGGAAGCAATTAAATAGAACTTTGCCGGCCATTGTCATGACGGTGATTACATAATACCATCATTATATATCAATTGTTTAAGAGCATCCTTTGTGCAGTAATGTAATATTACTTGTTTATAAACTTTTAATTGACAAATTGTTTCAGTTATGTTTCGCCACAGCAATTATACTTGTTTTACTCATAATGTGTTCAAGCGTACTCAACATTCAGAAGATATAATGGCACAGATTCAAGATCGTTTATTTTCCAAAAATAGACGGTTTCATAATTCGAATATGCATTAGTTTATAGTACAATTGACCTGAGTTAGACTTTCGTGAAAGATTGGTTTTGATGACTGTCGTCGGCATTATTGCATTTCCTGTAATCAATAAATATAACATTTCAAAAGTAATGTTATCAAATGTTCAAATATTTTACTATGTGAATTCAAAAGTTTGCATTTAAAAGATACTTGCAATTTAAAGGGTAGTCAATTGTAATTTGTTTTGGCAGCTGCTAAAGTAAAGACAAATCAATAGGATTAGTATGTGAAATGCATTTTGGCAAATTTTTATTCTCTCTCTCCAGGGACGTAACTAGGGGAGGGCCTGCCCCCTTAATAAGTCTTCAGCCCCCATTCACCCATTCCCTGCTGAATATTATTTTTTTTAAATTAAATTAATAAAATATTTTGTTTTGTGCTTAATAAAAAATTAGCTTTAATTGGTTGAAAAGTGCAGTAAAAATTAGTAAAAATATTTGTTTCCATATTATTATTTTTGTTTTTTAATTTTGGTGGCACTGGCACCCCACAGTTGGGAGGCTAGTTACACCCCTGTATCTCTCTGTTGTTAAATATACTGGATGACTTTACCATTTAGTTTTATGATGATACTTTGTTGATAAAATTTAATTTTTATAAATTAAATATCATAGAGCTATACAGTTTTTTACTTTGTGTAGTCCCATTGTTGAATGAAAACAATGTTGAGTTAATAAAGTTCTGTTAACTTATCGTGATGATGCAAGTACATAACCATACATAGCAGCATCCTGAGGTGATGCTGTTTTATTGAAATCGGTTTTGTTTGAGAATGAAGAAGTGTAACTTGGTGGTATTTTAATTCATCAGTTTTCAACTGGTGTCTTATGACACAATGGTGTGTCACAGTAGTTTTTATAGTAGTCTGTAAAGAAATAAAGTAAATTTTTTCTAGTGTTTTTGTCTTTTGCTTCATTTTTAACATCAATAAAACAATGTTAAGATTTAAACTCTTAATTATTACACAGTACTCCTAGTTTTAGTTTGGCAGATTTTATTATGCAATGTGTTATGCATGCAAGCATTGACTATCATGTGATTCACAATGGAAAGAAGATTGAGAACAGCTATTTTAATTTATTCTGGCAGCTATGGGAGTGATGAGATTTTATTTGTTCAAATTATTAGTAAATTACTAACCGTAATTTGGAAATTGTTAATTTTTTGCTTTTAAGTTGTAGGGTGCCTGTACTCCCACTCCTCATTGACTTATATTTCATATACTTTCATTTCCAGTTTTACTGTAATAGCTATCTTTTATAAAATACTAGATTTATAAACACCAGTTGATTGTTTGATTGATTTTGCTGTAGCTAAAGCACCCTCTTATGTTTATTTTATAGATGAATACGTTGAAGAAGGAAGTAATGCAGGAGATGGAGGAAATAGTGACCGAATTGGAAAATAATCCAAGTATCCAGGCTGCTGTGCTTATGTCAGGAAAACCGGGATCCTTCATTGCAGGAGCTGATATTAATATGCTTGAAGCATGTCATAGTGCAGAGGAGATAACAAAGATATCTCGCGATGGCCAAAAGATCTTAAGTAGATTGGAAAGGTTTAAAAAACCTCTTGTTGCTGCCATAATGGGTCCCTGCTTAGGGGGTGGTTTGGAGGCAAGTCAACACATTTGACCTATATTTTCATTCATGTAATTTTTCCAGATTTTTTTTAACATGTACTAAGCATTTCTTGGAGAACTTTTGTTCCCATATTTCCTATTGCATAAATTTTATTAAGTTTGTTTATGGGTAGAGTGTTTACTAATACAATGAACCCTAGTCCAATGGGAGTTTCCCAAATGCTGATTTAATCATACATAGTTATATAAACATGACACATATAACATGCATACAATTTAATTATGTACATTTTAAATTAGGCATGGGCTGAAATGCATTAATATACAGTGAATAAACATAGTACAAAGATGCTTTCTTAGAAAGTACTATGTTAAGTGTAATCTTGTTAAATGAAAATGTATTTCCCATAAGAAATAATGTAAATGTGTGTGTAAATGTAATGTGTGTGATGGAGAAAGAGAGAAGAAAAGAAGAAAAATTTTACGTTGAAATCAAGCATTAATATGGTAAATTCTTTTTATTGTGCTTTAAAATTATTAATCCAAATAGAGCAAGTTTCCCTTAAAATATTTTATACTTATAGTTATTTGATGTCACGGTCTATTTATTCAAAGGTCTGTAGTGGAAGCCATATTTGTGTGTTATTTACCTTTGCAGTTTATAGTTAAAAATCAATTGCAGATGTCTTTTTCATTTTTTTCAAGGTTCGAGCGGTAGTTGTTTCCATTATCTCATTTTTTTCCTTTAAAAAGTTGATGTAGCAACACATGACATCATTAATTGCTCTGGCTATATTAAAGCTACTTTTTACTTTCTCATACGAAGTATCGAGAAAGTATTGTTATTGCAAAAAAATTCGACGTTGAGATTTTTACGGAAATATACGTTTTAGGTGTCGCTGAATCCAAAAAAGTGGTTTTGCCATCTGTCTGTCTGTTACTGACTCTGGAGCCTAAATGGTAGAGGGAAAATGAATGAAATCTCGTACTTAAGCATTTTATCATACTGAGCAGAGTATACATAGAAATGGTTGACATTGCTGAATAATTAAGAGTAGTTTATTCTACGCATTTTTAACAATAATTCGATTTCAATTCGATTCTAGGCAACTTTAGCAATAATTCAATTTTCTCAAAAATGGCTCCTAACGATTTTGATCAAATTTCGTACAGTTACTTGAGTATACATTCACAATAATACTGTGTATTTCATTTTTCTCAATGAATGAATATAAGGCTAGTTTAGTCTTGGGCAACTTTAACAAAAATTGGATTTTCTAAAAACAGGTCATACGATTTTCATTTTCTAAAGATAACTAAACAACGCATTAGTATATGAGAAAGTTTGTACAATGTATGTTATACCAATTTTTCTATCTGCTGACAAGCAACCTGTGAGTGACGGTGGATCTACCCACATTTCTGGGACGTGTGAATTTATCATGCTACTTGAAAAAGGTTGTCGAACGCTGTCCCACAACATAGTCGCATGTTATAATGAGAAGAGACTATGTAGTGTGAAAAGTGTTCCTTAATTGATTCATTGTGTTATAGCAAAATATATTAAACTAGCACTTAGTGTGTGTGAAGTCGCAAACAAGCATGAATTTCTCCTTACTAGCGAAACCTGCATTCATGTTTTTACCATTTCTTGTGTGATCTATTGCATTTAACATAGATATTTTCTCAATGTTGTGATATGTTTATTTCTTTGATATGTTGATTATTTTGAAAATATATCGAATTATCTTTCTGTGTGTTATATTCTGAGGCCTTGCATCTCCATTTTATTTTTTTGCATAAGATAAGTTTGCACTTCTCAGTTTTCTCCAACATGGCCTTTTCCGAGAATAATGTACATTGAAATAGAGCTGGGGTCCCCAAACTGGTCTACAGGCAGTGCTGAGCTGGGGCTGGTTTGAAGGAACCCATTGTTAAGTTTTAGAACAGTTTCTTAACTGTGTTGCAAAAGCTTCTGAACTGCTGTTGAAAAATTAATTATTGTTTATTAAATAAATTAGTTACTTAATTACTTGCATGCTACCCATTATAAATAACTGATATAACTAAAATAATTTTTTGTACTGTACCAACACTAAAAAAATAATAATAAAAGGTGTCTTTTCAAAGAAAATGTTATAAGTTATGTATAAAATAAGCACAACTTGAATAGGTTTTTTTCAGTTTTTTGTTTTACAAAAAAGATGTAGAGAACTGGTTGCTAAAATTTTGGCAGCTGACCATTGCCTATGGGACATATCTGGCCAGCATAGTGATTTCACCCAGCCTGCCTTAACTAATCAGTATCTTTAAGACATGCATATTTGTATGTTTGGCAGCAGGGGTTGTCATCAGGCATTTTTAATTACAAACAATATTTCTCAAGTGTGTGTAAGCAATATATTTTATAATAGGCATTTGACACTTAACAAAACCAAAAAAATCTCAAAACTAGCTCTTTGGAATTTACACATGGTATGGTTAGTTATTTGAGAAGTCGTGTGTGCCCCACATGGTTTTATATATAGCCTCATTTAGCCCTTTGAACTGGAGTGCTGTATTCTTTGTAAGTATTTCATGTTCTTTCAACTGATTTGCTTATAAGTTATCTTGATTGTAGGATTTAACTCCAAAAGAATATGTATTTAGAAATAAAATTTATTTCGTATTTATGTACAGGCGACTCCCGAGATTCGACCAACTCGAGAATTCGACCGGTCGAAACCTGCATATTTGACCCAGCCGATCGGTCGGTCAAATTAGGAATTATTTTACGCGAAGTAATTTTCGGCCCGCCCAACCACGCGAGGTTTAGTTTCAGTCGAGACATCGTTATTTCTGTTCTAATTATTTGAATTTGTGCTGATTCGACTTCGGGATTCGACCACGTTTTCAGGAACGCATCCCGGTCGAATCTCGGGAGTCGCCTGTATATCGTAGTTACTGTTAGAATTTTAGTGACCCTTATAAATTTTCCAGTGAATTTCTTTATAGATTGCTTATTGGATAGTGAACAATGAATATGAAAGACCTTTAGGATTGGAGTGTAGGTTTATTCTGCACTATAATTTGTAGTGAAGTGTTGGTTTTTTGGGTTCACTTTAATCCTGAAGAAGCTCTAAATTAAGACAAAATTTCAAACAAAAATACTCTTCGTAGCATTGTTTGACTGTTTCTATGGTCAAATTCTAGGGAAGCACAATTGATCCCCACCATGGGTTTAGAGTGCTATTTTTATAAAGCCTTTAAGATTACATAACTGCTTTAATTGCACATTTAAGCAGCTCATGAATACTTACCACTGAATAGCTTTATACATAAGTGTATCATTTTAACAAGAACCTGCCTCTCCTGCAGGTAGCCCTTGCCTGCCACTACCGTATTGCAGTTAAGAATGCTAAAACAGGCCTTGGTTTGCCAGAAGTGATGATTGGACTTCTCCCTGGAGGTGGTGGGACACAACGTCTTCCCAAGCTTACCTCGCTTCCTAATGCACTTGATATGGCTCTTACTGGGAGAACAGTACGTGCTGATCGTGCAAAGCGAATGGGAATTGTTGACCAGCTGGTGGATCCTCTTGGACCTGGTACTGAACCTCCTGAAATCAGGTAAGAGATTAAATCTCTGAATTGTACCTTTAGCTTGGCAAATTGTAAGAAGTAATTTATAGGGATATCATGATTAGCAGTTCTTTCTAGGAATAAACTCCCTATTAAATGTTAGTTTTCTGTTTTCACAGTAATACTGACATCATCTTCTGGCAAATTAATTGTGAAAAATTTTACCGAAGTAGCCTTAACTTTGTGGAATTCCATCATTAAGGCTGGGCACACACTGCGTGCGACAAACTGTCTAAAGTAACAACATTTTTGCTTCTATCATTTTGTCGTACGACAATTCGTCTAAAGCGGTCTTTGACATATGTTGAAGACGGTCTCAGGTAGATGTCGATATCAGACTTTTTCTGCAGTTTTTACCAAGATGGCGAGCAGTTTTGACGATGAAATTTTGGTTGTCTTATTACCTTCTGTGTGCTGAGGAAGAGAGTAAAAAAAATCGTTCCTTCTGGGTTCATCCAATCAACGAAAAAAGGGACATCACTAGTTTTCTGAAGGAACTGATGCAGGATGAAAGGAAATTTCATAATTTTACTCGAATGAGTGTTGATAGTTTCCTTTACCTTCTGGAGCTTGTAGGGGTGAAGATAAAGAAGAAAAATACCAACTTCAGGAAGAGTATTTCTCCAGCAGAGAAGCTTTTAATTACATTAAGGTAAGTATAAATAAGACATTTTTTAATTTCAGAAAAACTGAAACTGTTACAGGTTGAATAAAACTATTTTGATTAAGATAATAAAAACTTCAGTATGACCTATGATGAGTTTCCTGAAAATATGGCGAGGAATTTGGTTGGGATTGAGGAGCTGTGTACCGGTGTTAGGATTAGGTGTACTTGAACAGGAAGGTCCAGGTAGTATGTCATACTGTGGCATGGGAGAATTTGCTGTCTGGTTAGCAGGTGGCGTTACTGAGGGAGGTCGTGAAGATGATCTGGAATGAAGCTGACTGAACTCATATTCCTGTTGGTCCATCACATTATATACTAATTTCACATCCTCCTCCTTGAACTTCCTTTTTCTTTGTGGTGTCAATTGCTCTACGTCCGGCAGCATCTCTTTGAAGAAATTCAGCATTGGAGATGTTTCATGTTGAGGTGGATTTTCAATTCTTGTCTTAAGAAAGGCTGCCATTGGTTCAGCAAGGATTTCAGCCGCAGAAGGTTGTATGGTCCGTTTTCTCTGATATTTGTTCAGGCGTCTGGAACTTCCTTATGCGAACATGTTTCTGATGTAGCACTGCTGTTATCTTCAAGTAATACTTCAGCATCAGGAACTCTCTCTTCATCACTTTCTTCAGTACATATGTTACTGGACGTTTTCTTATGCTGGCCAACATAATCCTTTAAAAACCCCATAGCTTCTAAGAAGTACCATTTCTTTTTCTTTGAAGCACTCGATCCGCTGGGAATACTTTTCAGAGTCCTCAAATATCTGGTGTAGGAACTACAAAGGTTATTCCATTTCATTTTGCAGGCAGCAGCTGCAAGGGAATGCATGAGCTTCAATAATACATATTACAATTAGGGTTGCCTACTTTAAGATATTTATAAACCGGAGTTAGCTTGAAATCTGGATATTTTAGAAGAAACCAAGAGGAAGTAAATGTAATGATAAATATATTCAGTATTCTTAAAGGCACTCATGATTTTAGGACATATGATTAAAAAACGTAGTTTATTTTTTTTAATATCGCTAATGAACGAAATTGTAAGAGCATCGTCAATTTGTTTTTTGTATAAAACAAAATACCATGAAAATTAAAGTGCAAACTATCTTAATTTGAATCATTTATAAAAACGCAACAAAGTCATAAAAAGGGCTTTCCGATGCAGTCTAAATTGAACCGGAGATTATGGCGATGACCCGGAGATCTCCGGCCCGAAAGCCGGAGTTTGGCAACCCTGATTACAATATAATACAATAAGATACAGGGTCTTCAAAACTGAACCGTAGTATTTCGTTATTTAACAAATTTTACACAATAGTTTAAATAATTTTTCTGTAAACAAAATCCGCTAACAAAAGTACTGTTTCTAGGTCTTGTGTGTAAAATTTGCGACATTTCATAATTATGCTTCACATACAGCCAACATCTACATGAAATAATTAAACAGTATAGAAGACATACTTAATGAATAAGTAACCTTTAAAAAAATATAAACGATACTTTCTTTTCAGATATCTGGCAACTGGTGAGCGGTTTCAGTATCTTCATTTCAACTTTCGAGCTGGTGCAACAACAATTGGAAAGTTTGTTATTGAAACATGTGAAGTGATATGGAACACTCTACAGCCACTGTCCATGAAGATGCCTACTCAGTAACAGTGGAAAGAAATAGCTGCCAGATTTGAAGAAGTGTGGAACTTCCCGAATTGTTTAGGTGCAATTGACGGCAAGCACATACGTACTGAATGTCCTGTGAATGCTGGATCATTATACCGGAACTACAAGAACTACAATTCAATTGTGTTACAAGCTGTAGCTGATGCCGATGGCAAATTCATGTCAGTTGATATTGAGGACTATGGGAAAAACAACGATTGTGAGGTTTTCAGCAATTCTGAATTTGGGAAACTGTTCTACAACAAGAAACTGGATCTTCCAACACCTCGCAAACTTTGTGCTTCAAACGAAGAGAGTTTTCCTTATGTTTTTGTGGCTGATGAGGCGTATCCCTTCATTGCAAATCTAATGAGGCCTTTTCTGAAGAAATCACTCACTAAGGAAAGAAAAATATACAATTATCGCCACTCGAGAGCCTGTAGAACTGTAGAATGTGCTTTTGGCATGCTTTCCCAAAAATTCCGCGTTTTTGAAATGGCATTGCTGGTGGATTCAAACAAAGCGACAATCATCACGCAGGCCTGTTGTATATTGCATAATATGATAAGAGAGAGAGAGAGAAGGTAACCTCGGTGAAATACATCAGCACTTGTTAAGTTTGGAAGAAGAAGAACACGATGAAGTATATGAAAATGAATATACTGATGAGGGCCAAGTAAATAAGCCAAGGGGAACAAATGCTACCTATGCAGTTCGGAATAGATTTGTAAATTTTTTCGTCTCGAATGATGGGTGTGTTTCGTGGCAAGAGAAGCTGGCCTTAGTCGCATGACCTTACGTGAAATACTTAATTTTTCCTAACTTACGTACAAACTTGCACTATCAGAAATATGAGTATCATATTCAATCATTTATCTTCATTATTACATGTATAATAAGGATAAATTTACATAACATTTATAAATACATTAGAAATTAATGTATTAATATTTTTATCTATTATCACATATATATCTATATTATATTTATATATATAATTATATTATTGTTCTTATGTATAATTAGTGCATGAGAAATAAATCATTTGAAACTTACCTGCTGCGTTCATTTCTTGAGCGATTTCCTCCTACAATTTTTCTGTAATATCCTTATTATGATACTCCTTTAAAGTTAAATTATACAGAGGTGGCCTTGCTTGAACTAACACCACTAGTTTATCTGCATCAATTTCTGCAGCCATCGTGAATCACAACCACTCTGTCTGTATCAAATTCGGCAAACATACTACAAGACAACGTTTGTTGATGGGAAAGACACTATGCATGCACGTTTTGTAGTATGGTGTTGAACCGTATGACGTCGTGGCAGAGTTCACCGTCTGACAAATGTTGGATGGTCGAAAACCATTGAAACGTGTCGAAGACCGTCTTAGATGATTGTCAGATGCAGTGTGTGGCAGTGCCATTTAAAACCCTGCAAAGACAACCATTGCGGCTGTCTCTGACAAAACTTCTGTCTTCTATGGTCTAAGACCGTTTTGTCGCACGCAGTGTGCGGCCGGCCTAATGGAACAGCAGAATAACTTCGTAAAGCTTCAACTTCTACTAGTAACTAGTCATCAGGTACAGCAGGCATGTCCAACTCAAAGAGACATCAGGGCTGTATTTTATAGCAATGGATTTTATAGAAGGGCTGCATTAGAATTGCAGTTGTTTAATCAGGGCCAGATTTGGAAAAATTGAATTTTATCTAGAAGATTAGGTGTCTTTTATTACCATTAAAAACAGCAATTTATAGTAGATTCTGTTGGACCTCAGTAACAATGACAATATTATGTCCTTTTCATAAAAATAAAACATTTATATAAAATAGAGCTGTCAAACTGGTGGCCGGTGAGCTACATCAGGCCCATGGCATGATTTTACGGGACCGAGGCAAGGGTGAGCTGAGTGGCGCCAAAGCTCTTAAGGGTGCTTACCTGTCAGTTTGCTTGTATCTATAGAATACTGGTAAGCTGCTTAAACCCTACCAGTCATAAAACATTTTTCCCTGCATGTCTCTACCCCCTTTCGAAGCTTTTACCACCATGTGCGAAAACGGATGGGGATAGCCGGGAAGACAAAAGCAGCCGAAAAATTTCCCCTGCACACCTACCATGGTTCTATGATTCTCTTGGAAATGGGCAATACAGTAATGATGCACGTTGGGAGAGCATGTTTTCCGGCCTATCTCAGATCTTCACTTTAACAAAATTTCTCCTATCCCCATCCCCAGTCAGCTCACCAGTCAGTGACTTTCAGCTTATTTGGTCTCCCACACCAAAGAAGTTGGACAGCCCTAATATATATAAAATATATATATTTCAGTATTTAAAGTTATCACAAGGATGACGTTTCAGTAGAATACACAAAAGTAAATTGTTTGAATTTTTGGTACAGGTATCATAATGTGGCCACACTATGGAGTTGTACATTTCCCTGCAAGATGACACTACTACTGCACCAGGGTCTGCCTACTTAGAACTTCCAATTTCCACCAGAACGTGGCACTGTGTACATTACTTGATGTATCGGCAATGTTTCTACATTTTCATTCCAGGCAGTATGAGAATTCCCTGAGTGCACGCAACACTGCATTTTTCGCTACTCTTTATTTATTTGTGAAGGGAAATTGGTGATGCCGTAATAATACAAAAGTACCCTAAAGCTTGCTAACCCATGACTGATCAGCCTGTCGTGATATTTACAAACCTGATCACCGGACAATGGAGAGAGTTTTGTTCCAGCAAGATGAAGGATGCAGTAGTGCCCAGAGACAACAATTAAAATTTTAAAAAAGCGAGCCGAAGGCTCACCAATATCCTTGGTTATTAGAAAATTACTACATATACCGGTATCCCAGAGGACAAGTAGGTCAGATTCAAACAGAATTCATCGAAATATATTAGAATAACAACTTTTCATGTCCTAATCGGATGGAGAATTAAAACGAATAATTAGCGAATTCTGTTCTGTGAAAATGTTATAACGATTGCCTAAAATGGAACCTATCCCTCAGTCTGTGTTTGCAAGAGAAATTGGCTCCATTTGTAGCACAACAGTCAAGCGAGATATTTTCGCACCTTAGTCACTAGTTTCCCTTCGCAAATAAGTAAAGAGTAGCAAAAAACACAGTGTCACATGCACTTGTGGAATTCTCATACCACCGGGAATGAAAACGTAGAAACATCGCTGATGCATCAAGTAATGCACACAGTGCCACGTACTTGTGGAAATTGGAAGTTCTAAGTAGGCAGACCATGGTGCAGAAGTAGTGTCATCTAGCAGGGAAACGTAGAACTCGATAGTGTGGCCACGTTAAAACACCTGTACTGAATTTTTATTTCTGTTAAATAGCCATCAGGGGAAATTTATGCAGGGAAATGAAAATTAGAAGTTAAGAGCTGTTAATAATCCTTTCTCCTAAAGCTGTACAAACCTTTAAATGCAAATCAGATGCTTTTTGTTGATATGATAACTTTGCTACATTGTGAGCATTATCCAAGTACTCAACTCATGCCATAACACAAAGCACTTTCAAGCCGTTATTCTTCACCATTATAATAACCCATAATAAAATAAAATTTTCTATAACAAAACTCCATGTCATAACATATGTGATATAAGACCATAATCATATCTGAAGTTTAAGTAATTATAATGTGTATGCTATTTTTTCTATTTTTCTAAGTGTTAAAATTTTCGTTCATCCTTCAGGACTTTGCATTACCTTGAGGAAGTGGCTGTGAAGGCAGCCAAAGGTTTAGCTAATGGAACTCTGAAGGCAGATCGTAAGAAGGGCCTTATGGATCGTGTGATGGATTTTGCTCTCAAGTATGATTTTGTCAAAGATCAGATATTCAGCAAAGCAAAAGGTCAGGTGATGAAGATGTCTGGTGGACTGTATCCTGCTCCACTTAAGGTAACTATATTTACAGAAAAAATTCAGTTTTTCATCATAGAGTTGAAACTATTTTATTTCGAACTAGCAAATTTACCCGACGTTGCCCTGGGTTATGTTTTAAATGGACATAACTGCAAATTAAGACAATTATATAAATGAAATAGTATTTTTATGTTTGAAAAGTTTTATTTGGGAAATTTTTTCATAATTTAATTTATAAAAATCTAGTGTTAGAAAATATTTTGAGGATTCTTGATTAAAATGAATATTGAAAGCAGTTGATTCATTTGACAATGCTTGATAGTAGACAATGATCTTAGTTTTTCTTTCTGATGTGAGTAGATACAGATTTAGTCCACTTCTAACTCTCGATGTTGCAACTTATAATTGTCCAATGGTATAGCATGTGAGATCAGTTCCTATTTATAAGCATTGACTTATTGCCATGGTATTTAGCATTTTCCATTGTTATAAACCTATAAAAATACCCCTTTTCGTGATTAAAAAGTAAATTTTATGCTAAATCGGCTTAGATTCAAATTCTGTCTTTTAAAAATATAAAGTTGATTCTTTTAGCTTAATACATGTTTTTGTCCTGAGTTCGTATCTTTATTTTAAGTAATTTAAATTTGCAAAATAATAAAGGCCTGTACGTCAAGCAATCGATTTTTACATGTCATCTTATAGGAAAATGTTAATCCCCTATATTGGCAGCACTGACTAATCCCGTTTGATCAAACCTTCACCATTCACCAAGTTATGATGTAAATAAGAACTGCAGCGATTTTCCCCACAACTCCGCACTTAACGAAGCACTTGACCGAAAACGCGACGAATAACGCCCGCCCATCGAATATCGCCCCCTTTCGTTATCGCCGAAGAGAATCACCACGACTCGGTCCCATAGCTACTCGCCTTATATAGCGCAAATATCACCCCTATTTCCCATTCCTCCCTCTTCCTATGATTATATAATCTACTCAAGCAATTAACCAACACCAAATCGAGGAGTTGCCCATTCAAACTACCGCCGAACCTCCACTCATCTGCTAAAGTGACGTGTTTGCTGCCTTCGCCGGAGTGACACGGTGTTCACATGACGATACTCTGTGAGAGAGAGCTGAACGAGCGACGGTCTACGCGGTCACTG
This sequence comes from Uropetala carovei, assembly GCA_036926305.1. Classification (NCBI taxonomy): domain Eukaryota; kingdom Metazoa; phylum Arthropoda; class Insecta; order Odonata; family Petaluridae; genus Uropetala; species Uropetala carovei. The sequence goes on along the minus strand of JAXCHB010000254.1, from coordinate 1,608,157 downwards.
TTTGATGTAGAGAGAAGAGAGTTTTCCTCGTAAACCGTGTGTGCTGAACTATTCCTGTGGACACTTGTAACTATAAACAATGCCCATGAAGTGATTTACATTGCAAGACAAGTTTTACGTCTCAAGTCTGCTTGCCTTTCATTCTGTCATGTATACTTAATTATTATATATACTATGTTATTCATGTAATTCAAACTACGAGACAAGTGTGCGTCTCAAGTCTGTTTGTTATAATTTGTGCTAAATATAGCATTTAGTTAGAGATTGATGTGGCATTATAATTGGTCGCCACAGAACTGTAGCAAATTTGGTTGTTCTAGGTCTTATAGTTTGGGCATACATAATGAGACACACACAAACCATGATCTGACTGTTTTGTTGTCTTTTTCGTCAGTTATCTGGTAGTATCTACTATAATATATTTCGAAGGATGTGTTTGTTCATTGAACTCCTCCTAAACGATAAAAGCTAGAATAACCAAATTTGGTACGATTCTTCCTTACATCCTAACTTAGTGAATGGTCAAGGTTTGATCAATCGGGATTAATCAGTGCTGCCTATATAGGGGATTAACATTTTTCCATAAGATAACATGTATGAATCCATTTCTTGACTTGCAGGGTATTCTTCCTTCAAGCATCAAAATATGTAAATATGGACCGATTTTTTTCATTTTTGCTTTAATCGATGAAGAAAACTATACTATCTTATTCCTGCTAAGTTTTCATGTTACACGGTCGAAGTTTTCAGAAATGCGCAATTTGTTTCTAAATTTTGTGGATTTTTCGTACTCTTTCCGGGTGTTGCCAAGGCGGCCATCATTGTTATCTCCGATTCAGTTAGCTTCAATGAAGCTTACAAATAGACGAAAGTTTAGCGTTATTTAATTCGCACTTTGTTTAAGCAATGAAATGATCGATGTGTATGGATAGCAACATAAATAGATATTGATTATTATTCAGGAAGCGTTTATTGATGAAAGTAATTAAACCTTCTTTCATCTATTGAATACTGGAATCTTAGATTTTTTGTAAGTAAAATCATTATATTTTGCATTATAATGTTTATTAACGTAAATAAACTCACGTATCTGGTGTACATTTACCAGAGTCAGTGTTCAATCATGGACAACTGTGCGTTGCTTTTTCATGGGTTTCTTGCTCATAAGACATAAAAGTAAATATTTCAGCAAGGCATAATTACACAAGAAATGAAGCTGGATTTGGCAAAAGTAATATGATAGGAAATAAAATTATCGTTACATTTGAACGCAATAGGCTCAGAAACGGATTGTTGCAAGCAAATATGATTAATTGTTAAGAAAAGCTAATTGTAATTTAAAAAGTATCTACTATATATTTTAAAGAGTTTGTATGTTGTGCTGTAGTAGCTTCACTAAATCCTTTGAAATTCAATGGGAAATTCTGCTAGTTTATCTATAAATAAAAGTTATGGCCAGATGTGTGGTTTCATTTTTTCATAATGCCTTGGTTATTTTAAAATGAATCGCTTGTTATTCCATATTTTCCAATTTATAAGATATACCCCTATAATTAAGGCCATTTTCCGGTTTTAAAAAAATTTTACTTATAAAAACAAATGTATGGATAAGGACATAAGATTCACCATTGGTTAAAAAACAATATAAAATAAATTTATTCTTTATTGAAAATCATCTATTAGTTTAATAATTTTGTGAAAATGCCATATTTCCTCAAATGCCTGTCATACTTTTTTTTGTCACCAGAATGATAATATAGCTTATGTGCAAGGAAGTCCAAAAATGTGGGATAATCATTAAAATTCACAACGAATTATCTAATACAGGGATGGAAAATACATGACATGCATGCCAGAAATGGTACGCAAGCAATTTTACTTGGCACGCGTAAGCTTGTGTTTTCTTTATAAAATATAGAGTTTATTAGAGAAGGAGTAAGTTAGTGGCATGGGAAAAAACTTCTGATGATTCATATTACTTAACTTGGCATGCGACTCAAAAATCATTTGCCATCCCTGACCTAATGGATCCCCTCTTAATCATTGCTGAATATTTGTCGCTAAATCGATTATTGAGCTTAACAGAATAAGCATATTTCCAGTGAATGATTAAAAATGTTTAAATAAATATTGAAAGAAGGACATCAATTTGTGTTAAAATGCAACTTAAATATTATTTTACAGATCCTGGATGTTATTCGAATAGGGGTCGATAAGGGCGAAGGGGCTGGATATGAAGCAGAAAGTAAAGGTTTTGGTGAGTTAGGTATGACACCCCAATGTCGTGGACTTATTGGCTTATTCCATGGACAGACAGAGTGTAAGAAGAATAGATTTGGAGCACCTCAAACTGAAGTAAAGTAAGTGAAAAAAGTTGCGTATTAACTGAAATATGTTCAAATCTGGTTATTGCACCAGATTATGGATGAAGTCAAGATTATGTAGTTGAATCAAATGTTTAATGAAAGAACGAATAAGAGAATTTTGCTATTGCCACCAATTTCTTTTCTAAATCCTATTACTGACACAAAAATATCCTGTAATATCTTGGTTTTTTGATGCAAAATGTATAAATTTTTGCTTTCAATATTTTCAACATCTGCATAGCATATATTAAGTAAAATTATTTACAACTGTTTATGTATAGCCCTGTAACTTTAACTTAATCATGCTTTTTTTGAATTTTAAATTTATCCAGCATTACAAATCAACTGTATTGGCATAGAAAATTTTTAAAAATGTATTCAAGTTTTATATATACAGTAAAAAGATAGCACAAATGCATTGAAAACAATAAGTAACCATAGGCGTAGTTTATGGGATAGACCTTAGATTAGGAATAGGGATTGCAATCCCGGGATCCCACTAAATATCCTAGTCCCGAAATCCCTGGATTTTTATTAAGGAACTCCTGGGATTTAGGGATTTACAAATCTCTTATAATATATTTTGAAGGATATGTTTGTTGGATTGTTCATGGAACTCCTCCTAAACGATAAAAGCTAGAATAACCAAATTCTGTACGATTCTTCCTTACATCCTAACTTAGTGAATGGTCAAGGTTTTGTTTATGTCCGTCATTTTGATTCGAAATGGCAAACGATTTAATTATTGAACGTCATGTATTTTGCCGTGTCCTGGAACTGAAATACAGGGATGAGTGTAGACTACTTTAAATTAGCACTTTAAAATTACTTAAAATCACAGTATGAACTTGAGACTTGGATACTTCTTTGCGGGAACGAACAAAATTTCTTTTTATTGAAGACAGATTCCGAATTCTGGTCGAATTCGCGTAGAAATGCGGTTAGAATCAATAAAATACGTGATTTTATCATTTTTATTACAATACCAATTATAAGCTACCATGACAATTCCCATTGTTGCAGAAATTGAGAGTTCAATGCAATTATATTGAGACTATATAGTCCCTTCTTACATTTGAGAGGGAAAGGGAGTGAGAGCAAGGGGGAGGGAGTTTATACGTTATTTTCGATTTTTCACAGTACAAGATTTTCTTCCTTCATTCAACTAAATAGGAAAATGCGGATCAGTTTTCTTCATTTTTCCTTTATTCGACTGTTATAACTGAGTACTATATTATTCTTGCGATGCTTACATGTTACACGGTCGAAGTTTTAGATTTACTAAATCCGTTGAAATTCGATGGGCTCTCCAGCTAGTATTTAATATTAGTCATTTTTGCGCTGAGATTCGCTGTTTTAACATATCAATCACGAAAACACTCCGATGCACAAACACACACCGCATTCTCTACACCATGTGTTTATCAGATTCCTCTTTCTCTCCCCGGTCATTGTGTGCATACAAACGTGACACTGCCTTTGTGGCTTTCCCTCTTCTCAGTTGGTGGGAGAAATTCTAGGTAATGTCGTAAAATAGCCTCTCTCCCTACGAGTCGGTCTGGAATGTTGGTTGGGATTGTATGGCTGGGATGGGGTTGGGTCAGTGAACCATATTTTTCGAGTATTTGGCGAATAACAGAGCGACAAAATATTTTCAGTGACAATCTGTTGCCAATTTTGACTCGGTAAAGATAGAACATATTCATCGTAGTTATGTCAACCAAATGAAAAAACATTTTTTGTACCATTTTACAGATTTCCTTACACATTCCACCGACCCTATCTGCATATCCGACTTATCTACAAGTCTTATATTCAGTGCCCGCCCGCCTGCCAACAATGCATTCGAGAAAACAGTGAAAGCGGCCTTCAGTCAATGCGCTGCCCTGCATAGCGATTTGTTTCACACACAATATGTTCAGTTAAATCATTATCAAAAACTGCTTCAAAATAGTCAGTCACACTGTTATCGTCCAATAAAATGAAATTTTCCGTGACTCCCAGCATTAGAATCGTCAAACACAAACTCAGTCGGAACAAAATTGCAGCCATCAGTACACACAAGGTCTGGATCCGAATCTCGAGCTTCCTCTTCGTCACCACTAAACGTATCAACGCAGTCTTCCCATTCATCTTCTGCATCATCATCCTCTTCAAAATCCAAGTCCAAAATATGCTCTTCCTCGTCGCTATGCTCATCAAGAATGCACTCGATTTCACGTGGTGAAAGAGAACGCTTAACGGAATGGCTCGCTCGAGACGTAGTTGCACGACTTTCCTCAGACACTACATCAGAGCATTCAGTGCTGACCTGTGTGCACTTTTATAAAATCTTTTATATGCGTTCGTCCTATATTTATTTTTATATACAGTGTTCCTCCAAATATACGTTACCGCAATATGTTTTCCCGTGATTTACACTTTTTTTTTAAAGGTTCCGTTTTTGTCCCATTCATTTTAGTACTACAGGTTCCTGCAATACATGCATCGTACAAATAACCGTTCCCGCATGTTACGCACATTTCACTAAACCTTATTTTTGTTTTATTGGCATTTCGCTGCAAACAACCTATAGTTTATGTTAACTGCATTGACGATAGTGAACACGTTGGTCGAAAGTGTCAATGTGATAAAATAACGCTATTTACGTTTTGCCTTGATGTGCTGCCATTTTCCGACTTCTTGATGAAACTACGTGACAGTCGCTGTCACACTGTTTACATGATGACAGTTTCCTGCAGAGCTGCAAACCAAACCGAACCACAGTCATTTTGCTGAACCGTGAACCGAACCAAAACCACTGATTAATTTTTCAATGAACCGAAAACCGAACCGTAATTTTTTGCAAAAGTAGTTTGGTTTCGGTTCGATCTCAATCCACAAAGTACGAACCAACGAAAAGACCAGGAATTTCCATTGGAAAAACTAGCGGGTTGCTTCAAAGGAGAGTGCCTAGAAAAGACCAGGAATTTCCATTGGAAAAACCAGCGGGTTTGCTTCAAAGGAGAGTGCCTAGAAAAGACCAGGAATTTTCATTGGAAAAACCAGCAGGTTTGCTTCAAAGGAGAGTGCCTAACTCTTTCCTCTCTGATACTATTGTTATCCACATAAAAATCATGTTAGGATCAAAAATACCATTTTAAAAATAAATAAATGAAGATGATGATGGGATTGTAATATATTTAAAATATAAATTTTTCCTTTCTTTAAATACCGTATTTCCCGGCCCATAAGACGCACCGTGATTTTTTCGTTAGAAATTTTAGAAAAAATAATAATGAATGTATTTTAATTTTAGTAATTTATAGGAAGAAAACAGGATTGTTACATACCAAAATCAGCAACCATAATATAGTTTATTCATCGTAGAAGCCCAGAAAATCGTCATCACTCCCACTAAAATCATCCTCACGGTTGTGTTCACTCGAAGCGTCACTTTCTTCTTACAAAATGTCATCTTCACTTCCATCTAGTGCATTGCTAATGCCACATTTTTTGAAAGACTTTACAATAGTCTCAGTTTTAACTCGCTGCCAGGACTTTTTCACCCACTCGCAAACACTAGAAATCGAAGGCCGTTTCATTCTTCCTGTCGGTGTAACGAGATGAGTTGGTGCCTCAATATACTTTATCCACTCCTCATGCATAAATCCCTTGAACAGTTTATTAACTGAAACGTCCAGAGGTTGTAATTGACTAGTTAATCCACCAGGAATCACTGCAAGATGCGTCTTCAGTTCAGTGGCAAGCCTTTTCGTTGACTCTGTTACATGTGCCTTGAACTGATCGCACACTAATAAAGACGGTTTTTTAAGAAGACCACCTGGATGTTTGGACCACACCTTTTCTAACCACAACTTCATTCCTTCTCCATCCATCCATCCTTTAGGTTGAACATGAACATAAATCCCACGTGGAATTACATCTTTAGGCAGCGTTTTTCTTTTAAAGATTAATAAAGGTGGAAGCTTTGTGCTATCAGCACAACACACAAGAACAACAGTGTAACGCGTCTTCTCATTACCAGAAGTCTTTATCATAATTGTCTTAGCACCTTTAAGGTCCACTGCTTTGTTCGATGGAACATCAAACGTCAAAGGTACCTCATCCATGTTCCCTATTTGTCCTATCTCAAAACACAGCTTCTTTCTCATATTTATGGAATTCTATAATCTTTCTTTCATACTCAACTGGCAGTTTTTGCGCTATTGTAGTTTTAGTATGCATACACAGGCCATTTCTTCTCATAAATCTTTCGCACCACGACGTTGCCCCAGCAAAATCAGTAGTAGACATTTCAATGGCTAGTCTTCTCGCTTCAATTACCGTATATGACCGAATATAGCCCCCCTGTTTTTGGCCAAAAGCGAAGTGCAAAAGTTGGGGGGGGGCTATTTTCGGGCACTAAAAATTAGGTGGGTACAAACAAGTGTGCAAAGCTTCAATAATGATGAATTTCATTCGAGTCAGTAAGTGTTTCTATCCATTGTAAGACTAAACTACTCGGGTTGCGAATATTTATTTGCAAGGCTGATTGACGTCACCATATAGGAAGGATTTTTCTATTACCTGATCGCTCTCATTATTGTCAAATTGCAAGTTTTACCGTATTTGCTCGTGTAAGCCGAGACCCCGTGTATTCCGCGCACCCCGGTTTTTGGGCCAGCTCTAGGGAAAAGAATTTATTTGAGCCGAAAAGGGGTTTTTTAAATCACCAATTCCTATTTCTAAAAAATGCTACGCTCAAGTTAAGCATCTTCACATTCCTACGTGACGAATTTATTGGGTGATCTCTTTATATCGGTACTAGCAGAAATCTCGGTAGTCCTCTTTTGTTAAACACGTAACTGTTTTTGTGGTCACATTGGTCATGTTCGGCAGAAATCACTCCGGTGGCGATCATTCTGCTGTACGTAATTTTCCAGCCATATGGTCACTGATCCCTACCGTAGCGGTCGTCATTTTTTTGGCGAACTAAAATTATGATCAGCGATCATTCAATGATCACCACGGTGGCTATGACTTTCATAGACGTATCATAGAATAAAGGAAGCACGCCGTATCTGAACATGGTAGGCGTCGTCTGCCGTGAGAACAAAACCTCCACCAACCCAAACTGGTCGCGCATGCGCCGTGGCCTCCGTGACGATTGCAGCAGAAGACTTCGTCGAGTTTGGGGAGCTCCCGTTAATAAACTTAAAACTCATTAAAAATTTTTATACAATGAATGAAAATGACTAAATACACCTAAATTCAGAAATAGAATAATAGATGCGGCATGGGTGCTAGCTTAACGTATATTTGTTTACCGACACGACATTTTGGGAAAAAAGGTGAGCGGCAAATAAAAGAATTCGTGTAAGACACGCACCCCCTCTTTTCCACCAGCGTTTTGGGAAAAAAGGTGCGCAGCTTACACGAGCAAATACGGTAATACCAACAAAATTAACCTTACCCGAGAATGGACTAATTGCCTGGCTAAGCTCGAATTGTTAATTACACAAACGAAAGATAGATCGAAATATGAGCAAAGTGCGAATTTATATTGCTGCATAAATTGGTATGTTATTTCGACTTGCTAATATTGCTGCATTAATTAGTATGTTATTTCGACTTTTTAGTTTATTTTTACTCCCTAAAAATGTAATTTTTACACAAAACAGATATACTTTAAGGAACGTGTGACGCAGTTGAACTACACTCTGCTACTTCAGCAGGTTATTTAGGTACCCGGGTACGCAAATCAGTAGGGCTATTATGTAACCCGTACCGCCTGGCGACAGTAATACAACGTATACGTTAGGGTAAATCCCAGGATAGGAAAGTAGGCTATTCACAAGTGATACAATGATTCGAGAATCGTGAAAGAGCATCTACAGATGGAAGCATGAAATTGAAAAGGCTACATTGTTTGCGTTTGAGATTTACATATGAAAATATTTACTAAGTATTGTAACTGTCGGGGAAATACCAAAACTATTCCACTATTACTGATTAGTAGTTCAAAAACAGTGTCACTATTATTATTTCTTACATTTAAATGGTTTTAATACGTGTATGGGTATTCCTAAGGTTGGAAATAATACTTACCCACGGCCCATAAGATGCAGGTCGAATTTAGGTCACATTTTTCGAGAAAAAAAGTGTCTCTTATGGGCCGGGAAATACGGTAAATACTTCTTTCATTTAAAATAATAATGATGCTGTTTGATTTACTTACAGATTGATACTGAATGTGTAATGCTTATATTGGATAAATTATTTCTGAATAGTACTTCAAATGATTAATTTAGTTGAACCGAACCACTTGTCAAAATTCCCATCTGAACCGAACCATGAACCAAACCACTTCCAAAAATTTAGAACCGAACCACTTCCAAATTTTGAAGTGGTTTGCAGCTCTGGTTTCCTGATAGTAGCTACCGCGATAACGGCTGTCGTTTTTATAGTCACCGTGTAAACGAGACAAATGCATTAAAAAATTTTTATTATTCTCTTCAATAAATTACCATGTCAACTCTTAAAATTTATTTTCTTCCTGATTTCGTAGAAACAATCGTAAATCAATGTTGCCGATATTCAACTGTTATAAGAAAAATGGAAAGAATGAACTTTATTATTTATCAGAGGCATATATTTTAATGCCATTAATGTTAAACTGTGCCTAATGAAGGAAATCCGATATTTATATAATTCCCATTTCTGGAGCTTTTTTTCCCCAATATTGCTCCATACCAGAAAAAAAATGATGAGGCAGCTCCATATAAGTTAGAGACTTGAAATTTTGCCCAAATGTGTAAATTTCATTGTAACCGACGATAAAATAAAAAATTGCAAAAATTCCAATTTTTAGGGGCGAACATTTTGCGGTTTAGGTACTTCTATATGGGCTACAATGATGAAATTTTTTTTAACGGTAGAATTTACCAAATAACAAAAACAGGAATATAGAAATTTGAAAATTTTTATTCGTTCGACCGTAAAAAATTCCTAAATGTTAAACAATTTGACTAATGTTTATGTACTTTCTGAAGGTTCAGGAAGCTGAAAATTTTAACCTAGGGAGGGAATGATGCTCCGGTGGTAACTAAAATTAAAATTTTTAGAAAGGTTTATTATTGTGGCTGTTAAAAATTCATAAAATTTAAACAATTAAATTTATATATGCATTTCTAGAGGTGCTACATCGATGATATTTTGCACAAATATGAGGTATTCAAAATGGATGATGAGAACCTATAAAATGTTTATAATTATATATTAAGGGGGTTGTTTTTACTCCAATATTATCCAAAAAATACACGTAATTAGGTGCAAAATTATGCGTTTGAAAATTAATTGTCAGCTTTTATTCTTTCCCTTAAGGTGAGAGAAAATTCTTCTAAATGAGCTACAAATTTGAAATTGTAAAAATGCTAAAAATTTAAAAATGCTTGCAGAATGCAAGCACCCATTAACTAGTATATATATATATATCTATATAGGAGGATACAAAATTATGAGGCACTCCCAGATGTGCTAGAAACTTGAAATTTGGAATGATTATAGGTTTTTAGTGACAACCAAAGCAAAAAATCCGAAACTGGCAAAATTGGTGTAGAGGTTTTTATATTTGCATTGTAAAATTACTTCCTGTCAAGGTACGAACTCAAACTTTCTACTTTCTCTTAGGATATAAATTGTAGTTTCTTATTTTTGAAGGCAGAATTCAAATCCGAGTAGAATTAGAGTAAGTTTATAGTTTTTATCGGAAAAAAGTGGTAATTTTTCTGGGTGGCAACAATAAGCTTCCTAGGCAACCAGCTTAATGCTTTCATGTGAGTAAGCTTTTAATGGGAATCAGAGGCTTATATTTTAATGCCATTAATGTTACCAAAGACTAATGAAGGAAATCCGATACTGATATAATCCCCATTTTTGGGGCTGTTTTGCACCATTATTGCTCTATATGAGAACAAAAAAGGCGAGGCAGCTCTATATATGACCTAGAGACTTTGGCACGATTATAGAAATTTTACTGAACCTAAGTTAACATTTATAAAATGGCAATAATTCCAATTTTTAAGGGGCGGTTTTGCCCCTTTTCGGCCCCATAGGAGTGTGAAAATTATAAGGGACTTCTTAATGAGCTACATAGGTGAAATTTGGCAGAATTATTATTTTTTAGTAATTACAGAATTAAGAAATCCAATTTTGTAAATATTGAAAATATCAGTTCCTGTTTTGCTCCATTATTGCCCCATATGATGATTAAAATTATAAGGCCCTACTAAATGAGCTACAAACTTGAAATTTGGCACGGTTACATGGTTTTATACATAATCAATTAGGAATAATTCGAAATTGTAAAAATGCTAATATTTAAAAATGCTTGCGTAATGCATTCACATATTATAATCATATAAACAAACGTATCATGGTTTAGGTACTTATAAATGTCCTACAATGCTGAAATTTTTTCTAACAGAAGAACATACCATAACGAAAACAGGATTATAGAAATTTGAAATTGTTTATTTAATCGTCCGTAAAAAATTCATAAATGTTAAAAAAATTTACTGATGTTTATGCAATTTCATTATAGCTACGGATCTGAACATTTTGAAAAAATTAGGAAATGGTGTTCCAGCAGTAAATAATATTGAAAAATATAATAAAGTTTATTATTGTGGGTGTTAAAAATTCATCATTTTAAACAATTAACTTTATATAAATACACATCTAGAGGTGCTACATCGATGAAATTTTGCAGAAACGTGAGTTATTCGTATCAAATGATGAAAAACAATAGAAGTTTTACAATTATAAATTTTAGGGGTTGTTTTTATTTCTATACTGTCCATAATGTAAAACATAAACCGGCACAGTGATGCAAAATTTTGCGTTTAAAAATTATCTGTCTGCTCTACTCTTTATATTAAGATGAGAGAAAATACTTGCAGAATGCAAGCACACATTAACTAGTATGTATGTATGTGTGTATATATACCGTATTCACCCGAATCCAAGACGACCCTGAATCTAACACGACCCCCCCATTTTGATGATTCCAAAACAGAAAAAAGCTCAAATTGACCTTCATTACTACAAAAATTATAAATCTTGTGAAATATTTATTTTCTCTTATACTTTTCTTGAATGTCATTGTCTTTTAACATTTTAAAATCATAAGATCACATCACAAATAGAACCATTCAGGTTTTCAAACAAATTAAATGGTAGCATTCATTTTAAGATAACATTAAAAATAAAGTAAATACATTGAAAGAATATACTCATTTCAGGACAACAAAAAAACATTTCAATCCAAGTGCTGCAAAAAATCATTTTATTATGTTAGTCATCATCACTGTCTATGCAACCTTCACTATTTTCCTCATGCTCACTATCTTTATCACTCTCAACTTCATCATCAGTCTCCCACAAAACATCATCCTCACTCCCATCCATGGCATTAGATAAGCAGCATTTCTTAAATCCATTTATTTGTTGCCACGATGCCTTGATCCATTGGCAGAGCATTGCAACTTCAGGTTTCTTAAGATTTCCTTTTGGTGTTAAAGTGTGAGTTCCACTCTGTAACCACTCAGAATACAAAACCTTTAAATTATTTTTAAAACACTTATTGACAGCAACATCTAAAACTTGAAGTTGCGATGTCATTCCTCCAGGTATTACAATAAGATCAATATTCATCGCACTCATTATGTTTTTAATTTCAGGAGATAAGTGTCCTTGAATGCATCCAGTGAAAGCATTGCTCTTTGTTTGAGTAAAGCTCCTGGCCGTCTATTCCACACCACATGTAACCAATCTCTCATTAGTTCTTTAGTCATCCACCCCTTTTCTTGACACCTATTATTCCACTTGGCAAATGTTTCTTAGGCATTGTTTTCCGCTTTAGAATCACATATGGTGGTAATTTAGTCCCATCTGCTAAAACCGCCAACATTACCGTGACTCGCATTTTTTCGTTGCCTGTAGTTTTAATTAGGACGGACTTCGCACCTTTTTCGTTCACAGTATAATTCGATGGCATGTAGAAGAAAACCGGAGTTTCATCGGCATTTCCTATTTGGCTCAAAAGGTAATTATTAGTTTTTCTAAGTCCAATTATGTATTTCTGGTAAGCGAGAAGTTTTTCAACGTAGTCTTCTGGCAATTTCTGACACTGAAGTTCGTCGCCGTAAAGAAAAATTATTTCGTCGTATCATTTTCACGCACCAACTTCTGCTGGCCTTGAATTCTTGCAATGATATATTAAGTCCTCTAGTAATTTCATTAGCTTTAAGTATAATACTTTCAGTCAAAACAGGCATACCGTTCTTCCTCATGGTGCGCACAAACTTGACTACTTCTTCTTCAATGCCATGAAATCGGCCTAATTTTGGACCACTGAGCGACTTCCTTGTGACTTTGGCTTTTTCAGTTCAGTTTATTGTTGATATGTATGCAAAGATTGAAAGCAAACGCCTATTGTTCCTTCGACTCAATCAAAAACAACTGAGAGCTGAATCTTATGCTCACTTGCGTGATGCAATTAACAATGATGCTGACGTATCAAACTTGGGCCAGTTGGTCATTTTGCCCTCAACTTTTACTGGAGGCCCTAGATATATGCAAGAGAGAACACAAGATGCTATGACTTATGTAAGAAATTATGGAAGACCGGATCTCTTTATCACATTCACATGTAATCCGTCATGGAATGAAATTCACAAAGAACTTTTTCAAGGACAGAAAGCACATAACCGTCATGATTTAATTGCAAGAGTTTTCCATCAGAAGCTCATCAAAATGATGAATTTGATTGTTAAAGGTGAAATTTTTGGTTGTACAAGATGTTATATGTACACAATTGAGTGGCAAAAATGTGGTTTACCTCATTTGCATATTTTGATTTGGCTTTCGCAAAAAATTCATGCTAATGAGATTGATTCATTCATAAGTGCTGAACTCCCTGATCCAAATGCTGGTCCAATATTGTTTAAGGTGATCAAAACACAAATGGTCCATGGTCCATGTGGTGTATTGAATCCTAATTCTCCATGCATGAAAGATGGCAAATGTTCAAAAAAGTATCCAAGGAAATTTCTTTTGGAAACACAAACAGGCCATGATGGATAACCACTCTACCGACGAAGGAGACTTGAAGATGGAGGATTCAAAATGATGATTCAGTCACAAAATGCAGAGTTTGAAATTGATAACAGATGGATTGTGCCCTATTGTCTCATTCTTTCGCGCATTTTCGAGGCTCATATAGGTAAATGTTGAATTTTGCAACTCAATTAAATCTATAAAATACATTTGCAAATATGTGAACAAAGGGTCTGATATGGCTGTTTTGGGCTTGCTGCAAAAGAAAATGATGAAATTACACGCTATCAACTTGCAAGATACATTAGCAGCAATGAAGCAATTTGGATAATTCTAAACGTCCCCATTCATGAAAGGTATCCATCAGTGATTCATCTAGCAGTTCACTTAGAAAATGGCGAGAGAATTTATTTTACTCCCCAAAATGCACATCTACAAGTTCAAACTCCCAAATTAACAACTCTAACAGGATTTTTTAAACTCTGCCAAGTTGATGAGTTTGCCAGGGGACTGTTTTACAACCAGGTACCTAAATATTACACATGGGACATGAGTAAAAAGGAATAGAAAAGACAAACCCAAGGGAAATATGTTCCTGGTCAACCTGGAATCAAGTCCACAGATGCCCTCGGAAGAGTATATACTGTACACCCTAACAATTTTGAGTGCTATTTCTTAAGGATGCTGCTACATGAAGTTAAAGGCCCAACTTCATTTAATGACATAAAAACAGTAGATGGGAAAGTCTGTGAAACATTCAGACAAGCATGCAATTTGCGAGGTCTTCTTGAAAACGACGAGCATTGGAATGCTACTTTGTCTGAAGCAGCTGTGACACGATCACCATACCAGCTAAGAAATCTCTTTGCTGTTATGTTACAAACATGTGGACTTTCAAATCCTTTGAAACTGTGGGACAGCCATAAAGAGAATCTTAGTGAGGATATCCTGTATCAAGCCCAAATGATAAATCCGAACGTCACTTTCAACGATGCCATCTTCAACGAGTCTTTGGTTCTGTTAGAGGACAAATTACATTCCCTTGGAGGCAGAGATCTGAAATCCATTGGACTACCATCTCCTGTTAGAAACTACCGACATAACCTTGCTTCAGAAGTACTGCGAGAAACATCATATAACACTGAGGAACTGCAAAAACATATAACTGAAAAGGAGCCGAAATTGATGTCCTGCCAAAGAAGTGCATATAATAAAATACTAAATTCAATCACAAAAGAGAATGGTGACATATTCGTTATTGATGCTCCTGGTGGTACTGTAAAGACTTTTTTAATTAATTTACTCCTTGCTAAGATCCGTCTGAATGGGAAAATAGCACCTGCTGTGGCTTCTTTTAATATTTCCTTTGTGAATGCATTAAATTTCACTTGCGGCTCTAAAATTTCTTTCTGTGTTCCATTGATAATTTGTTATTGAAAATTAATGTATTCCTACTGCTTTTTGATAGTGTTCATTTTTGTTACCTTTTTTAATTTGTATGTTGGTTTGTTTGAAGAGATCCAGATCTTTGTTGATTCAAGAGTTTATTCAGAGTGATTTATTCGAGGAAAGTGATGTTCTTATTCATTTTTGCCGCATTTGTCCTTCCTATTGCTTTATAATTAGATTCTTACTTTATTAATTGAATTGTCCAATCGTTTCCTGTTCATTGTTTCCTTACGTGTGACTTTTCCTAAAAAAATTATGTTTGTAATAAGATTTTATACATAACTTCTGCATGCTTCTCAAAATTGACTACATAAGCTATTTATTAACAAAAAAGATTATATAATATCTAACATCAAAGAGGAAGATGAATAA
This sequence comes from Uropetala carovei, assembly GCA_036926305.1. NCBI lineage: Eukaryota > Metazoa > Arthropoda > Insecta > Odonata > Petaluridae > Uropetala > Uropetala carovei. The sequence continues at coordinate 1,592,870 of JAXCHB010000254.1, read as the reverse complement.
AGGACAAAGGGCTATCAATCCCGTGCCCATTCATGTCTTAATAGGTCTTAATTTAAAATTGATTTTATTAATTTTATATTACATAAAAAACCCGATCAACGCCGGGTACTTCTGCTAGTGTGTGTGTGTGTATATGTATATATATATGTGTGTGTGTGTGTGTGTGTGTGTATATATATATATATATATATATATATATATATATATATATATATATATATATATATATATATATATATATATATATATATATATATATATATATATATATATATATATATATATATATATATATATATATATATATATATATATATATATATATATATATATATATATATACACATACATATATACTAGTTAACCTTTAAATGCCGAAAGGGACACCGGTGTCCCGCTTAGCTCCGAGGCCGCTCACAGATGTCGTTTTTGTCATAGAATCAACATTTTTGGAGGAGAAGAAAGATGAGGCATCCTTCTTTTCCATCTGCTCTCCCAAGGATGAAGGTCTTGCGTATTGTGGAAGGGGAGAGTAAACAAACAATCAAGAGTGCCTCACTCAAAGTGTACGTCTCCGCTGAGGTGAGACTCTCTCGCAACACAAAGAGATGCAATTAGCTGAACCCCAAACGTCCCTTCCCTTTGTTAGTCTTCCTTTTCCGCATTTCTGTTTTACTACCTTGCAACCCAAAGAGATGCAATAAACTGAACCCCAGGACTAAGCCCTACCCCAAAGCTTCCTTCCCTTTCTTATTTTCTTCTTCCTTTTCCACATATATGCATATACCTATGTTTTACTATGTTTACGTTCATTCATTTGCAGACTACGAAGTAGAGCGGATGTAGACTTGTGCGTTCAAAATATCTGTAGCTGTTCGTCTGTTTATTTTTTAGTGATTCCTTTATTTTTATATAACTAGTTGAGATAGGATGGCTAACAGCTACACCATCGGTCGCCGCACTTGGAAATGGACAAAGAAATTATTTTTTCATTTAGTCGATCTAACTATCCTAAATAGTTGGATTCTCCTTCCCTCGTGCGGTGGCGCATTTTCACATCGGCAATTCCGACTTTCCCTTGTGCGGCAAATGGTTGAAGAGGGCGCTAGAGCTCTTCCTTCCCAGACTCTCTCAAGGGGGCGACCTAGTGCTAGTGGAATGAAAATAAAGTGCTTAGAGGCCAAGGACAATAAGCATTGGCCCATTTCGGGGACCCTTATCTGTTGCCATGTGTGTTCCTCAAAGAGCAAAAACTCAAGGACGAAATATAGGTGCAAGGCATGTGACGTGGGACTATGTGTTGAGCCCTGCTTCGAGGAATACCACACTAGCTCGACTCTATAGGGAAGTGTAAATACTGGGGTTGTGTCAGCTGCAGACTGAGCAGGAACCACATTGCCAAAAAGTGACTAAATGCAGTATTTTTGCACTTTATTTTGATTTATATCAACAATAAGTTATTTCGGCATCGTAATTTAGTCTATTAGGGTTATATAACCCTTTTTATTTCTATAAATAGGCAGAACGATGTAATTCTCTGATAGTTTGACCACAAAATGCTTTTTATTTGAACATTTTATCACCAATACTTCACGAGATATGCGATTTCTGCAAAAGACGTACACAAAATATTTAAATGTCCAAAATTAAATCCGGCAGCGGGACCCCGCCAGAGGGTATTTAAATCCGGCGGATAAAGGTTAATGTGTGCTTGCATTCTGCAAGTATTTTCTCTCATCTTAATATAAAGGGTAGAGCAGACAGATAATTTTTAAACGCAAAATTTTGCACCACTGTGCCGGTTTATGTTTTACATTATGGACAGTATAGGAATAAAAACAACCCCTAAAATTTATAATTGTAAAACTTCTATTGTTTTCCATCATTTGATACGAATACCTCACGTTTTTGCAAAATTTCATCGATGTAGCACCTCTAGATGTGTATTTATATAAAGTTAATTGTTTAAAATGATGAATTTTTAACAGCCACAATAATAAACTTTATTATATTTTTCAATATTATTTACCGCTGGAACACCATTCTCTAATTTTTTCAAAATGTTCAGATCCGTAGCTATAATGAAATTGCATAAACATCAGATCTTATTCTTAAGTTCGATAAGGGCCTGGTTCGAAACGCCCTTTCTTTCAGGTATCCCCAGAGAAAAAAATCGGGAGCTGAAAGATCCGGGGACCGAGGAGGCCACTGAATATCGCCAAAGTGAGAAATTAAGCATCCGGGAAAAACATTTCTCAAAATGTTCATTGTCTCTCTAGCAGTATGGGCCGTAGCACTATCTTGCTGAAACCAAGTTTCATTGATGTTTGTTTACATTGAACCTACTCAGTTCCTCAATAAAAAATGTTCTTAACATTTCCCGATAGCGTTCACCACTCACCGTCACAGCTCTTCCATTTTCATTTTCCAAAAAATAGGGACCAATAATCATTCTTGCCGACACTGCACACCAACCAGTCACTTTATCGCTATGCGATGGTCGTTCGTGTATTGCCATAGGGTTTACGTCAGACCAGTAGCGGAAGTTCTGTTTGTTGATGAAGTCACTTAAATGAAAATGGGCTTCGTCTGACATAAACAAATTATTCAAGACATTCACATTTTCCTGAATTATGGCATTAAATTCATTTGCAAAATGTAGCCGACTGGCCCGATCTTGCGGTTTCAATTCTTGAGTCAATTGAATCTTGTAGGGATGAAATCTTAAATCTTCGTGCAAAATGCGACAAAGGTTCTGTCTGAAATGTTCAAGGCTGTTGCATGTCGTAACGAAGAGCGTCTCTGACTTTGCTGAACTGCTAATCTCACCTTTTCCAAGTTTTCTGGGTTGCGAACAGAATGTCCACGACCAGAAAATGAAGGCCTCACATTACCTGAAGTGTTAAACTTGTTGAACCAACTCAACATTGTGTTTCGCGAAGGAACACGACCGTGCCTATCAATATTAAAACTCACGGCGAAAGTGACTCTGTTTAGCGATTACTGATTTGGTTTCAATATATGCAGTTAGCATACCCACTCGCATGTTAACAGGCCAGTTGTCCATGGCTGACCAAACTGCGCGTGTTCAAGTTCTACAGAGATGAGTCATAGCGCCCCCTCCACTATTCTTTCCTCGCCTTACAGCATTGCAAAACTGTCAGATCCAAGTGCTGGACCCTGTTGTATATATATATGTGTGTGTGTGTGCGCATGCGTGCGGGTGCGTGCGTGCGCGCATGTGTGTGTACACAAACACACAGGCGACTCCCGAGATTCGACAGGGATGCGTTCCTGAATACATGGTTGAATCTCAAATTGTCAAATATCGAACGCCGTTTTTCCGTATACTTGCATGTTATAATCAGGGGATATGTTCCAGCATCTCAGGAAATAGTCTCCCCTCACATTCTATAAAGATAACATAACATTACTAATATGTTAATACAACAATATTAAATTATGAATAAATTAAATAATAAATATTTTAAATGTATAACTTATTTTTTGCACTAAAAATGAAACATAAATTTTTGTTTGTATGATTATTTTACGTAATTTAAAAATCTAAATTAAATCAAATCTGCCTCATCCATTCTCATGTTATTTAAATGGAGGAATGAGTAGTATTAGTATTTTACCAGCAAAGTTAATGGAAGAGTGATGTGCAACATTTGACTCATTGTACTTCAAAGGTAGATGTATGCAATATGTTCTGCAGCCTGGTCCGGCTCGCATGAGTTGTTTGTTACAAACAACTTGTGCGAGCTGGACAACATACTTGCATACATCTATCTATACATACAACTATTTATCGCAGCAAAATTAATATGAAAGTTATTAAAAAGCACAAAATAACTTAAGCCGTCCTCTTCAATCAATGCACACAATTCATCAGCAGCATCAGTATTTGCACTTGCAGCCTCGCCAATTTAAGGTTATGCAAACCTGCCCTTCTCTTAAATCTGTTACACCAGCCATGAATTGCACTAAATGGTGGCTCATCAACAGAAATTTCATCCATCCTTTCCTTCAAATCATAGAGATCCTTGGCCTTCGTTTTCCACTTTGTACCAAGGTGGTACCTCAGGCTAGCTAGAGAGCGAATGCTGGCTGGGTTGTCGAAGAGAGACCCGTGGTCGACACTAACCCGTAAGGGATGGCTTCATGTCCAAAACCCGACGGTTGGAAGGTGGCTACCCAAGGTCGCGGGGGAGTGGGGTGGCCATGGCAGGGAGATGGGAAAGTGGAAGGTGACCCTATCCCCGTCGAAAACAGATTCGAAGTGCTCTCGGAGGAAAGCACAACGAATTCTGTGGCCACATCTGCTCCATCCACCCCGAGGGATGCTGCACCTAGGGCAAGTCGGGCTGGGAGGGGGGAATATTGTTAAGGCCGGCCGCACACTGCATGCGACAAAACGGTCTTAGACCATCGAAGACAAAGAAATTTTGTCAGAGACAGCCGGAATGGTTGTCTTTGCAGGGTTTTACATGGCAATGCTGCACACTGCATCTGACAGTCGTCTAAGATGGTCTTCGACACGTTTCAACGGTTTTCGACCATCCGACATTTGTCAGACGGTGAACCCTGCCACGACGTCGTACGGTTCGACATCGTATGACAAAACGCTGTGTGCATGCGCAATCTCTTTCCCTCCTCACACTCTCCCATCAACAAACGTTGTCTTGTAGTATGTTTGCCGAATTTGATGCAGACAGTGTGGTTGTGATTCACGATGGCTGCAGAAATTGACGCAGATAAACTAGTGGTGTTAGTTCAAGCAAGGCCACCTGGAGAAATAATCTTCCTGAAATTGGTATTTTTCTTCTTTACCTTCTCTCCTACAAGCTCCAGAAGGTAAAGGAAACTATCAACACTCATTCGGGTAAAATTGTGAAATTTCCTTTCATCCTGCATCAGTTCCTTCAGAAAACTAGTGATGTCCCTCTTTTCGTTGATTGGATGAACCCAGAAAGAACGAGTTTTTTTACTCTCTTCCTCAGCACACAGAAGGTAATAAGACACAACCAAAATTTCATCGTCAAAACTGCTCGCCATCTTGGTAAAAACTGCAGAAAAAGTCCGATATCGACATATACCTGAGACCATCGTTGACATATGTCAAAGACCATCTAAGACCGCTTTAGACGAATTGTCGTACGACAAAATGACAGAAGCAAAGATGTCGTTGCTTTAGACAGTTTGTCACACGCAGTGTGTGGCCAGCCTAATAGGTAGCTCAAACGTCCGGCATTTGGTGGCATCCGTGAGGGAAAGGGCTTGCCGGGAGGGTGATGAGTGGGTGTTCTCCTGGTATATTCCAGGCGGAGCAGTACCTCAGGTGACGAAGGTGGTTTGGGTGGCGGCAAGTGGCACGGGATGCTCCAAACTGCGGATAGTGACGCATGTGGGCACCAATGACGCGCAGGATCAGGGTTCTGAGGAGATATTCAGGGATCTATGCTCCAAAGTACACCTTCTCCTGCACGTCATGAGGATCGACATGTGCCTGACCGTATGCAGCATGGTCCCGCGAACCAACTGGGGTTCGACAGTTTGGAGTTGAGTGATTGGCTTGAACCGGAGACTCTGGAAGTTCTGTGGGGGCATGGGAGTAGATTTCGTGGACCTCGGGCCGGTTCTCGAATCGTGCAAGGTACCCCTTAACCCCTCCTGAGTTCACTATACCGCCGAGGCAGCACAGAGGGTAGGTGGTAGGATATACGAGCATAGTAGAGTTTTTTTAGATTGGAGAGTAGGTTAGTGAGCAGGTCATATACGGGGAAATTAAAGACTTGCGCTAATTATCATAATAAATTTATTAACTCTGACCTTAGATCAATATGTAGGTCTGCTTTAAGGCACAATAAACCATGCGATAATACTATCAGTAATAAAGCCGCTATTAGAAATGAGGGATGCACCTTCCAAATCACTGAAAAAATTCCGAATCAGCACATCAGTGGCTTCCTAAAATTTTTAACTGTAAATTGCCGGAGTATCAGGAATAAGGCAACAGAACTTCAGAATTTAGTAGAACAAACATAGGCGGATATAGTAATAGGCACAGAGAGTTGGCTAACCTCGGATATTCACGACCGTGAAATTTTCCCCTTACGATATATTATTCATAGACGAGATAGGACAAATAGGAGCAGTGGAGGGGTGCTTATAGCAGTGAATAATACACTAATAAGTTCTCCGGTCAAGTTTGCTGAAAACAATACTGAAAGCACTTGGTGTACTATAAACAGTGAAGGTTTGGGAAACATTCATGTATGTGCATATTATAGGCTGCCAGCTTCAGACGCAGAAGAAATATACGATCTAGAGGCTCAAATAAACTCACTAAAGAAGAAGAATAGTAAAAGCATTATCATAGTAGGAGGAGACTTCAATCTATCCTCGATAAATTGGCAGAGTTGTAGCTTCATACCATCCGGTAGGAATCGCGAGTCATGCAAAGCGCTAATAGACATCTTCAATAAACATTCCCTTATCCAGGTAGTTAAAAAACCTATAAGAGCGAACAATATATTAGATTTACTAGCAGTTAACATCCCCGAGCGTGTTTCCGAAGTAACGGTTGAAGAAGGAATCAGTGATCACCAAGCAGTTCGAGTACTTTTGGATATAGCTGTCGCAAAATATCGCAAGCCTAAGCGAAAAGTGTACACGTATGAAAATGCTAACTTTGAGGATTTCAAAGAGAAACTCGTCAAGGATTACAGCGATTTCAGCAAATCGAGAAGCACAAAAAACGTTGAGGAAACTTGGAAAGCATTTCTATCAGAAATTAGAATGGGTATTAATATGTATATACCAAGTAAATTTATTAGCGATAATGGAGAACCAAGGTGGTATAATCGGCAGGTTAGGTGTGGCCTCAGACACCAGAGAAAGCTTCACCCCAAATTTAAATGCATCAATAACTGTAAGTCACAGGAGGAAGTAATTTCAGTTTCACATAAGTACAGAGATTGTCGGACTAACAAGGGAAGGCACCCAAGTGTAAGTGGCGGATCACTACCAAATTTCACAGGATGAAAGAAAACGAAAAATAATTAGACACGTTTTCGGAAAGGCGTCTAACGAGCCCGCGTTTTCGAGATATTTGCAATTGAAAATTGAAAAACAAGTGACTTGTCCTCTAATACCATGGCGAGTGACACCCTGACAACAGGTGGCGGTAGCCTAGTGATAAAGTGTCGGGCTGCTGAAATTGTCGCGGGTTCGATCCTTGACATCGCCGAATTTTTTTTCTTCTCCAATCAATGTTTTATGACTTTAGTTTTATGTAAGTTGTCCAAATTACATCATTAATAATTTTCTTTCCTTTTTCAGGTCAGTATTTTAATTTTAAATCCATTCCAATGCACTTTTTACGACATACTCGGATTATATAGATAATTGATAAATATATACAACATTTTCTACGCACATTCTCCTCGATATTTCCACTGCAGAGTTGCATAGTTTACGTGCCGAATAAGGAGCCCTTTATGCCACGTTCCGACGGTTTCTCGAGTCCTTTTGGTGGTCCTTGCGGTGGGCCCTACCGGGTGGGGTCGCTTTTCGCTCGCTCTCCTAGGGATGGATTAGGGAACCGTAATTTATTCATATGTAATGGTTATACCGCCATTAGTCGGTCGCCATTGCCCCATTAGTTACAATTGGCCGGGAACGAGAACAAGAACGGGAAGGTGAATGGCAGCAAACAGTAACGGTAGCGACCCTATCGGTGCACAATAGAACGCGACGTGTTCACGTTTACGCCTCAAATTGTCAGTTCGCCTACAGAAACAATGTGTGGGGATTCGATCGCTACTGCGGTTAATTATCCACAGTTAATTAATTAATTAATGAACAGCAACGATAACAGTATAACAAGATAATAAAGTAACGATAGCAAATAATACATTTTAACGAAAACAATGGCGGCGCACATGTATACGTTTAAAATTTATTTAATTTAATTTCTTCGCATTGCCGTTCTCGTTCCCAGGCAATTGTGCATCTGCCTTTAGTCACATGTGGTCGCCTGTTGTCGGCTGCACGCCATGAAGTGGGGAACATTGGTTTTTTCGAGCGCTTTGCAGGTTCTCTGACTGACAATGCAGACGCCGTGTGAGACGGAGGCCGCTACCTAATCCATCCCTAGGAGAGCGAGCGAAAAGCGACCCCACCCGGTAGGGCCCACCGCCAGGACGCATCGAAAGGACTCGAGAAACCGTCGGAACGTGGCATAAAGGGCTCCTTATTCGGCACGTAAACTATGCAACTCTGCAGTGGAAATATCGAGGAGAATGTGCGTAGAAAATGTTGTATATATTTATCAATTATCTATATAATCCGAGTATGTCGTAAAAAGTGCATTGGAATGGATTTAAAATTAAAATACTGGCCTGAAAAAAGAAAGAAAATTATTAATGATGTAATTTGAACAACTTACATAAAACTAAAGTAATAAAACATTGATTGGAGAAGAAAAAAGATTCGGCGATGTCGAGGATCGAACCCGCGACACAATTTCTGCAGCCCGACACTTTATCACTAAGCTACCGCCACCTGTTGTCAGGGTGTCACTTGCCATGGTATTAGAGGACAAGTCACTTGTTTTTCAATTTTCAATTGCAAATATCTCGAAAACGCAGGCTCGTTAGACGCCTTTCCAAAAATACGTGTCTAATTATTTTTCGTTTTCTTTCATCCTGTGAAGTTTGGTCGTGATCCGCCACTTACCCTTGGGTGCCTTCCCTTGTAAGACCAAAAAGGTTATGCACAAAGCACTAACGGACTTCAAGAAAAAGACCCTTAGTGAACATCTAAGTGAAAATCCCAAATGCTTTTGGTCGTATGTTAGAGAAGTTCAAGTCGACGCCCAACCGTAGCCTCGTTAATAAACAACAAAGGAGAGATAGTTAGCGATAGCACAGATAAAGGAAATTTGTTAAACTTATTTTTTCAGAGCGTATTTACTACCAAAGGTGGTGGCGCCTGAGCCAGGCAAGGAAAAAATGAACGATATAGTCATATCAGCGAAAGGGATAGCTCAACAGCTTAAAAATATCAAGTCAAATAAATCTCCATGTCCAGAAGAGATATCAGCTAGAGTATTCAAAGAGTTAGCACTGGAAATAGCACCTTATCTCGAAATAGTTTTCAGTAAGTCACTTAGTCATGGCGTTGTACCTAAGGAATGGAAATTAGCCTTTATAACGCCGTTACACAAAGGTGGGAAAAAAGATGACAGAGAAAACTACAGGCCAATTTCGCTTACCTCCCTATCTTGCAAGGTTCTCAAGCACATTATCGTTAGCTCCGTGATGGACTTCTTAGATAGCCAGAACTTGCTAAGTAAATATCAGCATGGCTTCAGGAAGATGAGATCTTGTGAAACACAGCTCGCTCTGTTTGTTCATGATATACTAAGATCAGGAGACCGTAAGACTCAGTTAGATGCGGTTTTCCTTGACTTCAAGAAGGCTTTCGATAAAGCTCTGCACAGTAAGTTAGTGAAGAAATTAAATGACTGTGCAATTAATCGAAAGATAATCAAGTGGATCAAGGACTTTCTTAATGAGCGTGAACAAATAATTGTTATAGATGGATTCAAATCAGATTCAGTCAGCGTAGCCTCAGGCATTCCACAGGGAAGTGTAATCAGCCCCCTACTATTCCTTTTATATATAAACAACTTAGACAAGGTTATTAAAAGTAAAATCAAGTTATTCGTGGATGATACAGTACTTTACAGAGAGATTAACAGTCCTAATGATCAATTATTACTTTCTAACGACTTAAATGCAATTATCGTGTGGTGTAAAGAGTGGCAGTTAGAATTGAATTTAGCAAAGTGTTCCTATATGAGATTCTGGGGGAACAAAAACATCGACACGACGAATTATATTGTTGAAGGCGTCCAACTAAAACTAGCAGATTCCATCAAATATTTAGTCGTTTCCTTAACAAGCAACCTCTCATGGGACATACACATACAAAATATATGCGGGAAGGCTAAACAGAAACTAGGATTCATCAAACGCATAGTAGGTAAAAGTGGGGAAAAAGTCAAAGAGACATGTTACTTCTCGTTAGTAAGACCGCTATTAGAGTATGCATCGAGCATATGGGATACATACGAGAAAGGATCAATCTCAGAGTTAGAAAGAGTGCAGCGAAAAGCCGCTAGATTCGTCAAAAACTGTTACAATAGAAACAAAAGTGTTACAGCCTTGATACAGGACTTAGGATGGGAATCACTAACTGAGCGCCGGTCACGCTCTAGGTTAAAACTTCTTGAAAGATTTAGAACGCATATATTCTCCAGCGATGTCGAAGAAATAATATGAGCGCCAACTTATATTGGTAGAATGGACCATCCTCGTAAAATAAGAGAGAGAGCCTGTAGGACTGAGAGGTACAAAGGCTCGTTTTTTCATAGAACGATAGCTAATCAGAACAGAAGGTACGATAAGAAATCAGCCGACGTTGAGTGATACTATTCATTATTATGCGGTGGCTTGCAGGGTGAACTGTAGATATAGATAATAAAGGGCAAAAGTTTCACAAAAACAAAACGCCATGCAGAAAATCGCAAGAGAAAATAATCACTCTCAACTGGCAACTGACTGTTGGCGAGTGGCGCGAGAACTGATAAGATAAGATCCCTGATAAGCTGATAAGATTCTTTTGCATGCTCATCCTGCCTCTCGCGGTGGCTGTTGGAAACACTTGCTCAGTGCTTACTGACAGCTGGCTCGCTATTCAAACCACGTTATTCCAAAAAACTCCACGTAAATTTAAAAAATGGTATAAATTCAGTGCCTGCGTTATTCCAGAAATGCGTAAATTCAAACCACTTAAATCGAGAGTTAGGTGTAAAGTGAAAGCCATGCTAACCCCTCAAGTCGGTAATTAAATGCCCACTAACTTCCGTAGGGTGGTATTTAAATTTCACTATTGTATTAAGTATGCATGGATATCGGAAAGTATTTTTTCTTTAAGACTATTGAAAAGAAAATCATAAAAATTTATGAAAAAATACTTAACATCCTAGTGAAAAATATACATATCTTTATGTACAACCACCTCAGCGTTGGACATATATGGGCATGTCGAACCACCCTGAGGGGTTAATACTTGGAAGAGGGAAAGAGAAAGTAAGAGGATGGAAGAAAGGAAAATTTGCTATTTTGACTTCTGACATCCTTTGTATTTTGTAACTCCAGATTTGACATGTACCAGTTCCATTTCTGCACAAACCAACATTTCATAATGAAAAGAGACTTTCTCAATAATCTCTTTTATAAGTCTTGTTCCAGACATTGGAGCAGAATGGTTTCGTTCAAGTCATTTGAAGATGTAGCTCATAGAGATAACTCTCAGATGTTGGCGTTCTCACAATTTTGCAACTGATTGCACACGTTGGACATTGAATAGGCTTCCTGGAACCGTGTTTTCTGAAAAAAGGACAGCATTTTTATTCTTAGTTTGGTATTTACAGTAAAACTCGTTTATAATGATCATGCCTAAAATGAAATCTTGGTTATAACAAAGAAATGTCTGGGTCCCTTGGACTTTTCCATAAGGGCATTGGTTAAATTTCTCGGATGTAATGAACACATTTTACGAATTCTCGGCTGTAACGAACAAATGTTTGGCCCATGGCAAAAAATGCCTCATATATAACGAATTTTGGCGAGCGGAGCGATAAGCAATGAATAGTTTCCGCCTGTTTACCGTGCACTTGTAGATGTCCCCTTCCTCCCTCTACTCCTTCCATACGAATTTCCATGCTCCCTTTGTTTTGAAATAGAAATTAAAAATGTGAAATTTTTATGTAAATTAATGACCATAATAATAATATTAATTGGTCATTTAAAAATTGTACGTAATAGCAATTGAACATATTACATTCCGCGAAGTTGATAAGCTTCTCTTTGCATATGTAAGTACGGCATTGAAGTCTACTTACTGTAAATACAGTAAAATCTGTGCTATCCAGCTATCTTGGGGGTTGTGGATAGCTGATTAGAAGAAATAGCCGGTTAGGGGAGCATTTTTCGATTTTGACATCGCAAATTTAGCAATAACCAAACAAAATGGGCTTAGGTTCACTATCGTAGTCCCCAAACATAACTATGCATGTGGTTTGCATTTTACATTTTAATTCTTCCGTACCTAGTTAGATCTAGATACTATTTACCCATTCTTATTTCATATGTTGCTATGCTTACATGCAAAACAAAAGTCTATTGAAAAGTTTAGGGCGTCCGGGAAGTTTGGGGAGTACGACAGTGAACCTGTTCCCAAAATTGAATTTATTGGATTATATCTTTCTTATTTATCTTTCTTTACTCTAACAGAAAAGGACGACATTATTTAATTCTTCTGAACATTTCTGTGAAAACCAGTCATAATATTTTATCCAGTTCCTCCATTTTTGGCTCATGAAGCGTGTGATGTTTATTAATTGATTTACTCGTCTCAGAAGATGGCACAAATTACATTAATTTAGCCTTATGAGCCTTGATATCGTAGAGCGTGGAAGATCTGATGTTGAATTCTTTTGCTCTGGCTGCTCTACTTTCTCCTTTTTCCATTCGTTTGAGCCGGCCGGGTTAGACTGGTAGGCAGTGCATCTGCCTTCTAACCCAAAGGTCGCGGGTTCGAATCCCACTTCGGGCATGGATGTTGTGATGTATGTTGATTTTCTCTAAGAGAATTTGACGGTGCAAAATAACCTTCGCTGTTGACGCACCTAAAAACCTAATTATTACTATTATTATCCATTCGTTTGATCATCTCCAGCTTTTATGTTAGCGTTAAAACAACTTTTTCTCTCCTGTCCCTTGCTTTTAGGTATTTATTTTGATGCCATATTCAGTGGATGGGTAATTTTTTAAATAATAAAAAGCGATAAAACTGGAAATTGTAGAAGTACACCAAAACATCTAGACAATGCAAATTGCTTACGTAAACAAAAACGCCATGCTTTCTCAGGGTCCCAGAAGTATACGGAGTAAATACGTAATATATACATCTTATAGCTTAAGAAATTTTAAAGTGGAAGTTGTGGTATTACACATATACTATTCACATAAAAATTCATAAAAAAAGAAAAATAAATACAAAATGAATTGTATTTGTGTAATTGCTGGTATCTAAGGGTGGCCAGTTCTAAATAGCTGGATAGCACAGCTTTTACTGTGTCTAACAATAAGCGTTATGGGATATATAGGCCAAAAACCATGTTTCTCTTATATAATGAAATCACGCTTATATCGAAGTAATGAGTCAATCCCCTCAAATACGTAATAAACGAGTTTTACTGTACATCTTGTGATTTTTTAACAGCTCAGGCACAGCAGATTACATTCATTATTGGCAGAATCACTAAAAACTTTTGAATCCCTGGTTGGTGATGGTCAGGAGAAGGAAGTGAATGGAGGGATGACAACTGCGTCAGTAAGGAGGGGTGATGAAAGTGCAGGTATACAATTAAGGGGTTCACTATGAGAGGTAAAGTTGAGATTTTGTCAACTACTATTGAGTAGCGATGTAATACAAATACCGTATCTTCCAGATTAGGAGTCGACCCCGGATTTAAGCCGACCTCCCAAAAATTTCTACAATTTTTTGGCAAAAACGTAAATTTCGTAGATTTTATGCTGAAGTGTGCCGGGCATTCATGCACGTCTTAGAATACATTATTCGAGATTGAAGAAATGTGTGGGAAATGGTTTAGTTGTTGACATTTTGAAATATTACTCCAATTAATAATTTTGCGTTGCTGAATAATGTTCCACATTCAGTGACAATAATTTCATTCATCTTCATTTTCACAAAGATATTTTTTATCCGTCTATTTCCAATGAAATTAGCATTTACATTGCCTTAAGAAATTGCATTTTTATAATTATACATGTTCCATGTAAAGTTTTACCGAAATTCAAACAGTTGAGCATTCAAAGCCATCAACACATTTTGCATAATAGTCTGCAGCAATTTACGCAAATAATGTGAAAAGCCCAGCCTTAAATGGTAACAAAGCACAGATAGTGCTAAATTCAATATTCTAGCCTTTATTATTTATTCATTAATATTTATCATAGGTCAAATGTATACTTTATGAAAAATATAGTACTATCATTTGAACGCGAAGGCAGTGAGAGACTTCGAGATTTAACCATAACCCAAAATTTTCCTCGGACTCGCATTTAAACCGAGGGGTGATTTTTTCATGATAGATTTTGACAAAAAACATCGGCTTGTATTTGGGCAGATACGGTAAGTTTTGTTTCTACCATTAGTTTTCAGAGTAAAATGAACCTAGAGGCACAGCAGAGAAATTTAACCACATATAGAAAGAAGTCAGGGCAGGAAAATATAAATAGTATATCAAAATGGTAAAAACACTTCAACTTTGATCAGAGCTGCATATTTGTTATGGCTAAAACATCTGAGTCACATGAGCCCATGAACAGGGTCTGTCAAGAAGGGAGGTATGTAAATACATGTACATCCTGGAGTGAAGGGGAGCATAACATATAGCAAACTATCATACAAACAGCCTCCCGCGTTAGCACTTTTATTTTTAGTTAGAGGAATTGATGTATTTAATCTTAATGTCTTATTTATTCCAAAACTTCTACACAAATGTGTTGGTTCTACAGATTATGTAAAAATGTATAGCTACTTTTGCTAAAAACAAATGCTACTAAAATATTTGTTTGTTTCAGTCAGTTCTAAAATATTAGTATTTTCTTGGGCATTTGTAAAACTAATTAATTTACAAAACAATTTTGAACTTTTTAGGACAATAGCAGTGCTTGGTGCTGGTTTGATGGGGGCAGGGATAGTGCAAGTATCAATTGACAAAGGTTACAATGTCATTATGAAGGATACTAGCATGGCTGGATTAGCTCGGGGTCAGAACCAGATACAAACTGGGCTTGACAAGGCAGTGAAGCGAAAAAGAATTTCCAGGTTGGTATTTTGTTAGTTTATATTTTTAAATTATGGTTTAACTTTTAATCATAGTAAAACTATGTTAATATGTTCATAACTGTCAGATAGTTAGCGACATGCAATTATTTGTACAAACTGATGTTTGGTGACTATGTTTCTGACACAGTTGACCTTATATTGTTTAATCTTTGAAGAGGTAATGCCAAATTGGAAAACTCTAATTACTGAATTTTGAATGATTTTTAAATTCCTTATGTAATTACCGTTAATGTCTTATGTAATCTATAATATATTTTGAAGCTTATGTTTGTGTGTTTGTTCATGGAACTCCTCCTAAACGATAAAAGCTAGAATAACCAAATTTGATACGATTCTTCCTTACATCCTAACTTAGTGAATGGTCAAGCTTTGGTCAATCAGGATTAATCAGTGCTGCCAATATAAGGGATTAACATTTTTCCATAAGATAACACGTATGAATCCATTTCTTGACTTGCAAGGTATTCTTCCTTCAAGCATTAAAATACGTAATTATGGACCAATTTTTTTTTCGTTTTTGCTTTATTTGACGAATAAAACTCTGTACTATCTTATTCCTGCGAAGTTTACATGTTACTCGGTCGAAGTTTTCAGAAATACGCAATTTGTTTCTAAATTTTGTGGATTTGTCGTACTCTTTCCAGGCTTTGCCAAGGCGGCCGTCATTGTTACCTCTGATTCAATTAGCTTCAATGAAGCTTACAAATAGACGAAAGTTTAGCGTTATTCGCTTCACACTTTTGTTTAAGTAACGAAACGATCGATGTTTATGGATAGCAACGTAAATAGATACTGATTATTATTCAGGAAGCGTTTATTGATTAAAGTAATTGAACCTTCTTTCATCTATTGAATACTGGAATCTTACATTTTTTGTAAGTAAAATCATTATATTTTGCATTATAATGTTTATTAACGTAAATAAGCTCACGTATCTGGTGTACATTTACCAGAGTCAGTGTTCAATCATGGACAATTGTGCGTTGCTTTTTCACAGGTTTCTTGCTCACAAGACATAAAAGTAAATATTTCAGCGAGGCATAATTACACAAGAAATGAAGCTGGATTTGGCAAAAGTAATATGATAGGAAATAAATTATCGTTACATTTGAACGCAATAGGCTCAGAAACGGATTGTTACAAGCAAATATGATTAATTGTTAAGAAAAGCTAATTGTAATTTAAAAAGTATCTATTATATACCGTATTCACCCGAATCCAAGACGACCCTGAATCTAAGACGACCCCCCATTTTGATGATTCCAAAACAGAAAAAAGCTCAAATTGACCTTCATTACTACAAAAATTATAAATCTTGTGAAATATTTATTTTCTCTTATACTTTTCTTGAATGTCATTGTCTTTTAACATTTTAAAATCATAAGATCACATCACAAATAGAACCATTCAGGTTTTCAAACAAATTAAATGGTAGCATTCATTTTAAGATAACATTAAAAATAAAGTAAATACATTGAAAGAATATACTCATTTCAGGACAACAAAAAAACATTTCAATCCAAGTGCTGCAAAAAATCATTTTATTATGTTAGTCATCATCACTGTCTATGCAACCTTCACTATTTTCCTCATGCTCACTATCTTTATCACTCTCAACTTCATCATCAGTCTCCCACAAAACATCATCCTCACTCCCATCCATGGCATTAGATAAGCAGCATTTCTTAAATCCATTTATTTGTTGCCACGATGCCTTGATCCATTGGCAGAGCATTGCAACTTCAGGTTTCTTAAGATTTCCTTTTGGTGTTAAAGTGTGAGTTCCACTCTGTAACCACTCAGAATACAAAACCTTTAAATTATTTTTAAAACACTTATTGACAGCAACATCTAAAACTTGAAGTTGCGATGTCATTCCTCCAGGTATTACAATAAGATCAATATTCATCGCACTCATTATGTTTTTAATTTCAGGAGATAAGTGTCCTTGAATGCATCCAGTGAAAGCATTGCTCTTTGTTTGAGTAAAGCTCCTGGCCGTCTATTCCACACCACATGTAACCAATCTCTCATTAGTTCTTTAGTCATCCACCCCTTTTCTTGACACCTATTATTCCACTTGGCAAATGTTTCTTAGGCATTGTTTTCCGCTTTAGAATCACATATGGTGGTAATTTAGTCCCATCTGCTAAAACCGTCAACATTACCGTGACTCGCATTTTTTCGTTGCCTGTAGTTTTAATTAGGACGGACTTCGCACCTTTTTCGTTCACAGTATAATTAGATGGCATGTAGGAGAAAACCGGAGTTTCATCGGCATTTCCTATTTGGCTCAAAAGGTAATTATTAGTTTTTCTAAGTCCAATTACGTATTTCTGGTAAGCGAGAAGTTTTTCAACATAGTCTTCTGACACAGCGAAGTTCGTCGCCGTAAAGAAAAATTATTTCGTCGCCGTAAAGAAAAATTATTTCGTCGCATCATTCTCATGCACCAACTTCTTCTGGCCTTGAATTCTTGCAATGATATATTAAGTCCTCTAGTAATTTCATTAGCTTTAAGTATAATACTTTCAGTCGAAACAGGCATACCGTTCTTCCTCATGGTGCGCACAAACTTGACTACTTCTTCTTCAATGCCATGAAATCGGCCTTATTTTGGACCACTGAGCGACTTCCTTGTGGCTTTTTCTAGTTCCTGTTTTGAGAGTTTCCATCGACGCACATTTGCCTCAGATACACCGAACTTTCTACTCGCATCACAGTTATTAGTTTTTTCGGCGTAATTTATCACGATCAGCTTAAAATTTGTATCTTAGCTCCATCTAATTCCTTTGTTAACTTTCCCTTTGCACTCGTGCCACGTACTTCAACATGATCTGTCATTTTAACTTAAGGGTTGTGCATTTAAATCAAGAATGCACAACTCAAAATTACTGTCACACTTAGCGAATCGCGGTGCGTCGTTTGAAAGGGGAATCCCAATGATTTCCGCTATCATTTGTTTTGACATTGCGCTGGCCATTACGGGCAAGATGAAAGTACGTCGTCTGTGTTATAGTCGTCGACGATGATTATTAGTCTAAATAATTATTATTCCCGTCATGTTTTTCTTATTGTTATTACTATTTGTTTATTTCACTTCTTTATGTACGTACTTGAATTTGCTGTTGTGAATTGTTTACTCTAATATACCATTTGTTGTAAAAACCATTGATTAAATGCTTAAATATACTTCGTATTCGAATGTAAGACGACTCTTGATATTTACAGCTGAAAATTTGGAAGAAAAGGTCGTCTTAGATTCAGGTGAATACGGTATTTTAAAGTTGTATGTTGTGCTGTAGTAGCTTCACTAAATCTGTTGAAATTCAACGGGAAAATCTGCTAGTTTTAAATATTTGAGTCCATGTTTATGTAGTTACTAACATAAGTGCCCATTGAATTTCAACGGGTTTAATGTATCTAAATTTTCGTCAATGCAACGTAAAAATCGCAAGAATAAAATTGTGCACTGTTTTAACCATCGAATATTTCTATATTATAAGTCTGTTTTAATTAATTAACTAAAATCTCACAAATTCTTGTGAATAAAATAGTACCTTTCTTTCTACGAAAATAGCCATTGTTATTAGTTATAAATTGATTATCGCATTAGGATTTCAATTTCATTAAATAATCAGAATTCCGGTTCCAAAAAATTGGTTCAACTTCAATTGCCTCTGATAATACTTTAAATAGATTTTGGAATATAATGTACCTCAATATCGTTTATCATCTGCTCAGCACTCTTGCCTTCTCATTTTCCGAAACAACTACTTTCACCAGTTTTAAATGGATTTCAAACTTAGAAGAGAACTTGATTCAATTCAATTAAAATAATCACATAACAAACTTCTTATTCCAAAGAAAATCCTTTTATAATATGCAATGTTAACCTAGAATTCATTCATTCTGAAAAGTGAATAAAAGTACCATGTAGGTACATATATTTCTTTCAACTAAAATAGCCACTCTTAACAGATTTTAATGGATTAATGCATTAACATTTCAGTTTCATGAAATAAGCAGAATTCTGGTAACAAAAAAATTTGTTCAATGTCAGTTGCCTCTGATAATACTTTAAATAGATTTTGGAATAAAATGTACCTTAATATCGTTTAGCGTCCGCTCACCACTCTGGACTTCTCAGTTTCCAAAACAACAACTTTCAATAGTTTTAAATTGATTTTTGCTTTGAAATATATGTACTTGAGTCAATTCAGTACAACTTCCACTTTACATACTGTAAATTCCAAAGTAACTCCTTTTATAATAGGCAATGCTAGCCTAAAATTAATTCATTCTGTAAAGTGAATAAATAAAGTTCTTTCTTTAAACTATAATAGCCACTGTTATTAGATTTAAATGGATTATAAGCCTTAGAACTTACCCTGTATTAAATAAGCACCGAAATTCCTTTTATAAAAACAAATCAATTCATTAAAAGATCCACTGTTGTTTCTTCGAAAATTGCCTGTTAACAGTTTTAAATGTCCTTTTAATTTTAATTGAATTTTAATTTATATTCATTTACAAACTTCGGCCATTGTTACGAAATTAATTCGAGGAATAACAATATAAATTCGTAAGCACGTATGGTTTACAAAGAATTTAATTTAAGAATGCTTTTTATTTCCAATTTTTCTAAAATGGCACTGTTCATACTTAAAATTTTTTATATTTACGTTAATATACTTATTTTCCACAAAACACGCCAATCTCTCCCCTTCCTTCCTCTCTATCTCTCGTATTGAAGCACTCAAGGCATGCTTATTCGCAGAAGGATGTATACAGTAACAATGATAATGGTCGACATAGCAACATCACGTTAAAATGGCGAGATTTCCACAAAATATGCAAATTAAACATTTAACATGGAATATTTCGAACAGTGGGCAAAAAAAGACGAACGGAATAAGAAACTTTATAAATTTTTCTTCAAAATGGTTCAAATCCGATGGTCGTCTGTTAATTTCTTCTAATTTTAATTTCCAAATGAATAAAAGCCTGCACATCGAAAAATCGCATTTTACATGTTAAGTAATGGGAAATGGAAATGCCTCTCTTGGAGGCGAACCAATGAATTTTTTCGCGATTTAAATTTGTCATTCTCTGAATAAGTGTTAATCAAGCATCCCTACCAAATTTTGAGTTTCTATCATTATTATTTCTCGAGTTATTAGCGTTTGCATAGCGTGACCAACCATCCAACCAACGGACGACGGCTGTTATTATATAAAATATTTAAAATGTGTAATATTGGATTTAATTATATTTATTGATTTAATCTCTTTGCAGATTATTAATTGGCTGTAATTTAAAAGCAATTATCACAAAAAATATTTAGTTTTTTCAACCTAAGTGCTCAGGCTGTGGTGTTCGGGTGCTGACCCCATGGTATTAGTCTGAGTGCATACATAGCTTTTAAGACATGTTTGAGTATGAAATTGAAAGGGTTAATGTTTTAGCTTTCATTCAGTAATCTTCGCATATAGGAACCTTTACTTCCTAAAAATTACTCTGTATTGTATTGCCGCTCATGTGTATAAATATTTATTGAAAACTTTTTAGCCATTACCAATGAAGATGGCAAAACTTTTTCTGGCGACAATTGTTCCAAACGAAACCTTTTCAACCATTTGTCCATGCAACACATGAGCAACAATACAATACATAGTAATTTTTAGGAAGTGAAGGCGAAGCTGGTGGTAATCGGAATAAATTCACAGATTTGTTCAAACACAAAATATTGAGAGATAAGGAGTCAGTGTGAAGTTTTCGTAAAGTTATAGACAAGAAAAATAAAATCAGGTAGGTGAAAAGAAAATGTTGAGCTCAGGATTCAAACCCTATCCATAGCGCTTCACAAGCAGGGACGATAACCACTATGCTACATCTACTGTGAGATATGGGTTGTTCATAATAGGCTTTAAAGGAACCCTAAAGTAAAAAGTTCATTTTCTGGCTAAACTATTAACCGTCTATACCCAAAAGGGGGGTGATTTGTAAATCTCGTCTAAACTACTATCCATTTACCAACCAAGTTTCATCAACATCTGAGATTCCAGTAAGTGGCCCTCCCTTTGTTAGAGTAGGAAGGCAAAAACTTAAACCTATTCACTAAAATATAATATCACCAAAAGTTTAATATTTTCCCTTTTTCTCTCTATTTTAACTATTTCCCATCCAAATGATTACCATAAGCAAACAAAATGTAAACAATGTGATGTGAAAAAAATTAAACTGGAAACATTATTATATTACAGGCAGAGGCGTAGCGAGGGGTGGGCAGAGGGGGGCAGTTGCCCCCGGGCGCAGGGCTTAAGGGGTGCAAACTCACAGACTGAATTTTATCGGTGTAAGCAGATTCGTTAGGAGGTCGAGGAGTAACGTAATATCCTATCGGATTAAAACAAAGAGGTGCGAGTCATCAAAAATGTTTCTGGGAACTGGCCTGAGATGCAATGAATCACCCTTTCATTTATCTTTAGGATATAGTGGTACCGTAGCTTATTTACATTTAGATGGTCCCTGAGACTTAAGAAGTGGCAATCGTAAGCGGGTCAGAGAAAAATATTTACAAAATATATGTGAAATCCCGCTTTGGGTTGCCACCTCTCCAGATTTGACCAGGAGTCTCTAGGTTTTGGGACTAGTCTCCGGGTGAAGGGTAAAATTCTCTGGGTTAACAGCATACATGGACCAGAGTGACCACATGTCCCATATTTTACGGGATGCCCCATTTTTTGGCCAATTTTTCTTCAAATGTCCCGCATCCTGTGACAAATCAATACAGAATGCACTTAGTCCCATATTTTGTTATGAAAATAGATATATTGATTTCAGATACACTTAGGGTAATCACATGTCCCGTATTTTAATGTAATTATTGTAATGCTCGGAATGAGCCGGAACGAACCCAGACCACACGTATCGAAAATATCAGCGATTAGTTCCGAATTGTAATATTTTCCTCCCGAGCGTCCCATTTCATAATATTTTCCATTTCGCATACTTAATTAATCTGATGTAATGTATGAAGAGTTTACAGAAATGAACCCACTTTTACGAAAAGTTACAAACGAGATTTCATCTGTCCTAGATAAATGGAATGTTATATTAAAATCTTGCGAAAAAATAATTTTGTAAGCTGATGCAAATTATTAAGTCAGTACCAGGTTCTAAAGCTCTTGCGGAAAGAATATTTTCTTTATGTTGTAATAAATGGAATGACAATAGGAACAGATTTTACATAATTGCAGCAAAAGCAGAGCTGCAGGTGAAAAGCAACTGTCTTTCTTGTAAAGACTTTTGTAATTATGTTCTTACTAATGAAGATCTTCTGAAGTGCAAAAAATCGTACGAGAAATATTGTTTATTTCTTACTGTGACAAAAATTATTCTTTGTGAATATGTTCTTGGTATTGTGTGCAATTTAGTTTTATTATTCAAGAATAAATGTTTTGTTCTATTTATTTGCTAGGCATTTATATTGTGTAGGTTTGTTTGTAAAAAATAATTTTTTCTTATATACTTTCAAAGAATATTTTTTGTCTTAATTTCAAAGTTAAAAAAGTCCCATAAAATTTTTAATAGTCTGGTTTTTTTAAGGATCTGTCTCTTAAAATAGTCAACCATATATGGTCACCATAGACACTCCACAATTCAAGTCAGCAAGATTAGCTACAATGTTTTGAAAATACACTTCAGAAGGCCTTAAAATTGATGGTGCTTACTACAGACCATATCTATTGCTTGGGTTTTGTCCAAAGTCTAATCCCAAACCCATTCTATATCGTCACGTATGAATAAATAAGTCAGAATGCTCTCTATGAAGCAAACAGTCTCGAGGGCCTCGATATTACATTTTCTCTTCGGTCAGCACATTTAGTTTTAGTTTACAAACACAGGAGCCTTTAGAATCTTACAATTAGAAGAAACACATCTAATTTGTGAAGCACGCACGGAAAACAGTCTTATCTCATCAGCAGCTATAACTTTGTTGGTGACTCGCATTTAGGTGTATTTGCTATCACCATAACTACGGCAACGACAAATTCTGAATCCCAGCGAATGGCTCATAGGTCTGATTACTACATTTATTCTGTGTTATTGGATTGGTGGCGCTGTTATAAAGTAGGTACCACTGCAGTCTTTTGCAGTCTCTTGTTTGCCTATAGATTTCCTAGACTGGATCTCACTTGTAAACAATGTTGTGACGACGGGCCAGGGAATTTGCAATTGAGTTGAGGTATCTTCTGCCATCTAGCCTTACTCGTACCAATTTCCCATTCAAATATGTTGTTTCATGCTTGAGTTTCCCAGAGCCACCCTAATGGGTGAGCAAAACAGGGAATTGCCTAAAGACACCAACACGCTAAATTGAGTACAGAAGACCCCGTAAACCCCTCCCCCTGGAACTAGGCAGCAAGAGAAAAGGTCATATGGGCCAGACTGGGAATATAACCCCCCTTAGGGGTACAAAAAAGATGCCTTGCCCCCGGGTGTCGAAGACCCTAGCTACTGATTACAGGTGAAAATTATGTAAAATAAAAGTGTAAAACCAAAAATGATTCATAATGGCCAATTCCCATAGTCCATCATAGCCTATTTCCCAAGGGTGCTGGACTAAAGAGGTTATACTGTATAAATGTTATATGTTAATTTATAATGAGTCCTTGGTGTTATCTTATAAAGTACTTAAGTTACTGTACTTATTTTTTCAAAGCTTTGAACGTGACCGCCATCTGTCAAAGTTAGACTCTACATTACAGTATGCCAACTTTGAAAAGTGTGACATGGTTATCGAAGCAGTATTTGAGGACTTGGCTGTGAAGCACAAAGTGATACAAGAGGTTGAGAAGTACATTCCACCACATTGTATCTTTGCTTCCAATACCAGTGCTCTGCCCATCACTAAAATTGCTGCAGGAAGTCAAAGACCTGATAAGGTAAATGTTAGGATTATTTTCACACACAAAGTATATCAATTATCAGTTGGCTACAAGAAACTTGGGCTTAGATTTGATATAAGTCAACATCAACCTCAGCGCCCCTATCGTAGAACTACGTAATGAGGATCTCTTCTCACCAAATGTTTTGCAGTGATGCTGACAGGAAGTTTTACAACTTTTATGCAGACGTAATTGACATGATTAGCTTGCTAGTCTATTTAGCTTGCAGGCCTATTTAGCTTGGAAATCGAGCTTCAGGGTTAGGTTCCATTTCAAGCACCTGTAATAACTTTCACACAAAATGTAATTGTTCTAACAAAGATATATATACATCAACAACTAAAAGTTTGAAATATCAACAATTACATACCAGCAAAGCAACAGTATGGTACGTCAGTTATCTGAAAACTGTTATTCATAAAAAGCATCTATATTTCATGTACATTTTCTGGACAGTTACAGCACTACTGTCACACATTAGCTATTCTAAACCAGCTCCATTCATTTCCTGTCACAAATTGGTGCTGCGATCAATGTTGACTTATAGCATATCTGTTCCAAAATTTGAATGGTTTTCAATAGCCGTTTTTGATAATATATTTTAATATGGCTAAATTTTATTTGAAAAAATTCTAATGTTCATTTGTTACAAGAATTATTATTGAAAATTCTCTGAAAGTTGTTTATAAAATTTAAGTTGGAAAAGATGTAATCATTATTGCCCAATAACTATGCAAGCTTTTAAAAAAATTCTTTTAAATATACTGTTACTGATTTTAGGTCATTGGAATGCATTACTTTTCACCAGTGGACCGAATGCAACTCTTAGAGATAATAACCCACGACAAAACATCAAATGATACAGCAGCTTCTGCAGTTGCTGTAGGCCTGAAACAGGGAAAAGTTGTGATCACAGTAAAGGATGGTCCTGGATTTTACACCACCCGAATCTTGGCTGCTATGATGGCTGAAGTAATCAGGCTACTTCAGGTATGTTTTTTCTTTGAGATTCTGAAGTTTATTATTACTTGGTATTATGGTGAACTATTGCATTTCATTTAACATTGTATGCATGTAATAATGATTTTGAATAGCATTTCTTCTATTGTTTTCAAATTAATCATGATTGAACTTTGTAAATTAGCGTTAATGTTGGAACAATTAAACTATAAAAAAGATGATTACCTAGAGTTGGTATTCTCCTTACTGTCACTGTTGATCCAACATGTATAATAATAGGATGCTTTTTAGGATTGATTTTTTTTCATCCCTACTATAGTTTTAAGTGATTTACTTATCTCTTAGCTGAGGGCATTGTTGGGTTTATAATTTATGCATTTAACTAATTTTTGTGCAATCAAGCAAAGTAAGCTGTCCAAAATGGTTAAATGTTTTAAGTACATATGATATATGATTTTATATCATGGGTTAAAACAGTGGGATAGCTAGGCATGCACTGGCCTCTGGGCTAAATTTTCCAGGCCCCAGTATAAGTGAAGATATTCCGTAGTTTCAGGAGAAAAATTCGCCCAGATTTAAAATGGGTTCAGAAAAATTGAAATATACCATGCCGACGCACTTAAGAAAAGTATCCGCTATTTACTCAACCTATTATTAAAGTACTAGCAGTTTTCCCATTGAATTTCAACAGATTTAGTGAAGCTACTACAGCACAACATACAAACTCTTTAAAATATATATAGTAGATACTTTTTAACTTACAATTAGCTTTTCTTAACAATCTTATAAATATTTTAATGTGTATGTGTGTATGTGGGTATGTTCTTTATACGTTTTTACACCGTTGAAGCTATCGAATTCAAAAGTTTCATGGGCCATCCTATGGACCAAAGGAAGAACTTCGTCTAGGTTTGCAGACCGTGGGGTCTCTTATACCCCATGGGGTCAACAAAATACTATTTCCATAAGAATGCACGGGAAATAATATGGAGAAACCCCAAAATGCCATGCAGCCCTTCACTGATGTGGATATAAATATACCTAAATATTAACTTACGGTCACGGGAAATGGATTATTTTATGCACGAAAGGCTGAGTATTTTAATTCTGTTCATGTTTTGTCGTTTTACATGCTAAATTGCTCGGAATTTTCCTTTAAGCGCAAAATTTATCGGTTTAGATGTCCATTTTCCAGGCAGCAACAAAGCTAAATTTCT
Organism: Uropetala carovei; assembly: GCA_036926305.1. NCBI lineage: Eukaryota > Metazoa > Arthropoda > Insecta > Odonata > Petaluridae > Uropetala > Uropetala carovei. The sequence continues at coordinate 1,566,724 of JAXCHB010000254.1, read as the reverse complement.
TAATTGTTACCTCTTCAAAGGGAGATGTACATGTAAAGATTAATGCAAGGAAAATCCACGATGAGGCACGCCGAAGAGAAAGAATAGATAATGCCAAGATAAAGGGTACAATGGATTCATGCCTAAATATAGTCTATGAATACTTTTAAAGTGAGTCAAATGATTTTTAAGGAATATTTGAACATTGTTATCTTTTACCATTCACACTGAAAGATTTATCGCAACATAAATTGATACATTTGTTCAGTAACCAAGTTGTTGTTTATTGTTTATGTTATGGCTAATAGTATTGACATAATCCACATAATTTTATTGCTGCCTTAAAGTCTTCGGTGCATCTATCCATGTGAATATTAAGTAAGATGTTAATGCGTAATTATATTAATGGTAAAACTTTACATTACAATACATAAAATAGTAAATTTTAATGACAGCCTCACTTGTGTAATTAAGGAATGGGGAACGTTTGCCCCGAGCAATAAAAATCGCTTCCCACTTAAAAGAAAACTTTCGCGGGCGAAGCCAGGCGTTTCAGCTAGTTAATCATATTTGTTTGTAACAATCCGTTTCCGAACGTATTGCATTCAAATATAACGATAATTTTATTTCCTATCATATTACTTTTGCCAAATCCAGCTTCATTTCTTGTGTAATTATGCCTCGCTGAAATATTTACTTTTATGTCTTGTAAGCAAGAAACCCGTGAAAAAGCAACGTACAGTTGTCCATGATTGAACACTGACTCCGGTAAATGTACACCAGATATGTGAGCTTATTTACGTTAGTAAACATTATAGTGTAGAATATAATGATTTTACTTATAAAAAATGTGAGATTCCAGTATTCAATAGATGAAAGAAGGTTCAATTCCTTTCATCAATCGTTATAAACGCTTATCTATAGTTCACCCTGCAAGCCACCGCAATGGTGTATGGCAGGGGGTGCAATAGCACCAAGGGAAAGTGCATAATAATGAATAGTGTCACTCTACGTCGGCTGATTTCTTTTCGTAACTTCTGTTCTGATCTGCTATCGTTCTAGGGAACGAGCCTTTATACCTCTCAGTCCTACAGGCCATCTCTCCTATTTTACGAGGATGGTCCATTCTACCAATATAAGTTGGCGCTCATATTATTTCTTTGACATCGCTGGAGAATATATGCATTCTAAATCTTTCAAGAAGTTTTAACCTAGAGCGTGACCGGCGCGCAGTTAGTGATTCCCATCCTAAGTCCTGTAACAAGCCCGTAACACTTTTGTTTCTATCGTAACAGTTTTTGACGAATCTAGCGGCTTTTCGCTGCACTCTTTCTAACTCTGAGATTGATCCTTTCTCGTACGGATCCCATATGCTCGATGCGTACTCTAATAGCGGTCTTACTAACGAGAAGTAACATGTCTCTTTGACTTTTTCCTCACTTTTACCTACTATGCGTTTGATGAATCCTAGTTTCTGTTTAGCCTTCCCGCATATATTTTGTATGTGCATATCCCATGATAGGTTGCTTGTTAAAGTAACGCCTAAGTATTTGACGGAATTGGCTAGTGTTAGCTGGATGCCTTCAACAGTGTAATTCATTGTGTCGATGTTTTTGTTTCCCCAGAATCTCATAAAGGAACACTTTCCTAAGTTCAATTCTAACTGCCTCTCTTTACACCACTCGAGAATTGCATTTAAGTCGTCAGAAAGTAATAATTGATCATTAGGACTGTTAATCTCTCTGTAAAGTACTGTATCATCCGCGAATAACTTGATTTTACTTTTAATAACCTTGTCTAAGTTGTTTATATATAGTATAGGAATAGTAGGGGGCCAATTACACTTCCCTGTGGAATGCCTGAGGCTACGCTGACTGAATCTGATTTAAATCCATCTATAACAACTATTTGTTCACGCTCATTAACACTAGAGGTACCGGGGTCAACCGCCTGCCTGCAAGTACCGGGTACCGTCAATGGACAGGTGGAGGAATTTCTCGCTTTTGACGCCTATTTTTAATATAAATGTGTTGGTTTTCAATAAATAAGATGTATTTTTATGAGTTTCATCCATTTGAGTTGTCTTACTGCATTAGAGCCTGTTTTTTGGGCAGAGAAGGAACAATGCAAGAAAAACAGAGAGTTAACAGTAAAAGAAACAAATTTATTTTTCTCGTGGCAAAGAGCACATGAGACCCATTCAGAATGATAAAATTACAATGTTCTTGCTTTCATCATATGTTTTGAGATATTATTTGCTTAGATAACATCCAAATACGCAAATGAAACAAAAAGAATTTTGTTTTTTTGAATTTGTGGTTAAACGTAAAGTTTAGCTTGCATAAAAAAACCGAATTACGCACTACCCGTTCATATGAGCACTTTTCCAACTGGAGTTGCCAGATTTTTAAAATCACAGGTCGGGTCATTTGCATGAAATCAAACATTTTTGAAATTATAAGTCGGGACAATTAAATGATAATAATTCAAGACATAATTATATCAAAAACTTTATGTTTAATGTATATTATTAAATATTTTACAAACATAAACGTTCAAACAAACATTACATATTAAAAAAATAATTTTGAAATTCAATTTACTAGTCATATTTTATGCTTGATTTTGCCTCTTCTAGAATTTTCTTATCAGCTTCAGTATCTAGATACGTGCGAAATTAAAATTAAATTCAAATTTATAAGAAAAGCGCAATTTTGCAATCTAAAGGACGACACAACAGAAACAAAAATAATGTATAAAAATTTTGAATAATGTCACTCACCAAAGGTTATGCACTAGAATATTTTTCTTGTATAGACTAACTGTTGCCAGTAGCACTATGCACTTATATACTGCAGTGTTCCAAGGTCGTTCTTAATTGTCCTCATCTCGTGCAGGCCAAACGTAGATTCGTGTACTTCTTTTCGAAATCACTGTATAAATTGGCGTAGAAGCTGTTGGTAACATCCATGTTTTTTTGAACAAATACATTGACAAATTGGACTACGTGAGCGAAAGCGACTGTGCAGTATGGGTTTCACTAACTGGAAAATGCAGATACTACACATTCAGGATCCCGCAAGACTTTCCAAGTACGCACCACAGGTTCCTCTCCGGCAATTTCTTACTCATCTATGCGGCGCAAAACGTCTCCCGTGCAACATATAGTAGATACAAGCAACAGTATGAACACAAGCTATAATATAAATACCATCCTTACACTCGACGGCCGCGACATGTCCCGACCCTTTAACCTTTATTGTAAGGTGGTCGTTCATGGCCAAACGAATTTTCAAGGTATTAAAGTTACATTTTCACCATTATGTGAAAATAATGTGAGAGACATTTCATTACTAAATAACCAAAAGGTAACTCTAATGTGAATCATCCACTAATAAGAAAAATTAAAAAGATCACTCTGAAGGTAGAAAATGTACACTTGAAGCATGGGAGACTCTGTGTTGCCATATGGCGATGGTCGGCCCTTTAAGGTTTAAAAAGCGGGACATTCGAAGGATAAGTCGGGATGCGGGAAACACGTCAAGTTGGGACAGTCCTGCCAAAGTCGGGACATCTGGCAACCCTAATTCCAACTGAGGTTTTGTATCGCATATATGAAATAAAACCATTTGAAAAGACACCTTTATTACTCATAATAACGCGAGATGTCATTTTTAGAGTCAAATACAATTTTTTTGCATACCAAAATACGTTATGGAACATTGTCAGACTGTGAACAATGTTCAAGCATCCAAATTCCTCCATAAAAAGGCAAAAAGGGTAGGTCCCCGCATCTTCACTCTCCTTCCAAGCAGCATCCAAATCCGCAACCTTAGAGAGGAGCTTCGCCACCATCCTCTCAAGTTCTGTGATGCGAGCTTGGAGCAGCTCACATTCAACAGAGCTTTTGAAAAGAGCAACAGAAGAGCTATGGGAAGCCATACCTAACTAAGATTGATAAATTTAATTTATATGTGTACTTGAGAGCTAGATAAGAAATAGGAGTGCGAGGATTGGAAAAGGATTACTTTTTGTTGTAAGAAAGCGACTTGGGACTGTCTACAGAGAAAACAGTGTCTTTGCCTGACAATGAGACGAGTTAAACATCAACTCCAATAGAAAAGGGGGATGAGTTTGGCGATAAGAGGACTGAGCTCAGTGAACTGCATGGTAAGGGTCTTACTTGGTGAAAAACAAACAACCAATGGGTCTTGAACTGCAAGTCTTGAGTCACGGTCAGCTACAAGAATAGGAAGTGAAAGGAGGGTGCTGAACTACACAAATAAAGGAAGGAATTGGAAATGTGGTTGAATTTCCTGAGATTGTTGATAAAATGAATACAGGAATTATGTGTGCATTGGAGTTTGGTTTTTAGTTCATTCGAAAGATCTTAGAATACGACGTCACAATAATCAAAGTGGAGAATGAGTAGAGAGGTGACAAGTAGTTTTTTGAGAGAATGAGGAGCAGTGTATTTTATTCTTTTGAGTGAATGAAGAGCCGAGTTAACTTTTTTGCAGATATTAGAAACATGTTCAGTCCAGGAGAGTGTGTCATTTATAATCAGGCCAAGATTTTTTACAGACTTAAGAAAAGGTATAAAGGATTCAAGGTAGGTCAAGGATGGAAGTGTTTCAAGCGAAATTTTTGCACTGAGTTTGTGATATCCAATAATAATTGTTTGACTTTCGGAGGGGTTAATCTTAAGTAAGTTATTAGCACTCCATTCAGAGAGAGAGAGTAGATCAGTGTTATCATGTTTATGTTTTCAGCTAGATCTGACAAACGGGAGCGGAGTAGATTTGTAGATCATCGGCATAGAGGTGATAGTTTCAGAAGGAAATATTTTTACTAGCATCATTAATATACAGGGTGTCCCAGAATTCGCGCCCACGAATCTCAGTACGTGATTCCTAGCCAAATTCTAAGACCAAAACATTCTTTGTAAAAATTTTGAAAACCTCATTATTACCGAGAAAAATGTAATTAAAGTTTATGCGATTTGTCAACGCTGTGCTGTGATGAGTCGGCTGAACGATGGTAGTCAACTGCTACCGCTTGAAACCTCTCGCGCAGTCTTGGCTAAGTGCTGAAGAAATCGGTGTTGACGGTTCATATCAAAAACATCCTCTGGCTGGCCTCCATCGTAAACTGCTGATTTCAAATAACCCCACAAAAAGAAATCTATGGGCGCCAGGTCGGCACGGCACGTCTCCGTGCCATGCCTGTGAATATTCATAGGCACGGCACGAAGACCATGAAGTAACAAGATGAAAAAGATAAATAGGTTAAACGGAAGAAACATAATGAATTAAAATCCATTCTAAAGTCACATTAAAAAAAAGAATAAAGAGGAGAATCTAACACTGCGTGTGATGACTCGCGCGGTAGCAGTTGTTTTCAATCATACAGCGTTGACAAATCGCGTAAATTTTAATTACATTTTTCTCAGTAATAATGAGGCTTTCGAAATTTATACAAAGAATACTTTGGTCTTCGAATTTGGCAAGGAATCGCATACTGAGATTCGTGGGTGTGAATTCTGGGACACCCTGTATAGAAAGAACAGCAGAGGGCCAAGAATAGAACGTTGAGGGACACCTCTACTAACATTAAGCCATTTAGAGGATGAGTCATGAGACATGACCTTTTGAGAGTGGTTATTAAGGTAGGAGTGGATCCATTCCAGGGAGGAAGAAGTGAAGTTGAAGAGTCGAAGTTTGGCAAGAAGAACGTCTTTGTCAATGGAGTCAAATGCTTTACTAAATTTGAGAAGTGTCATAATGGTAACTTCTCCGCGATCCATTGAGAGGCGAATGTCATCGGTGATCTTAAGGAGGGTGGTGGAGGTACTATGAGAAGGACGGAAACCTGATTGAAAGGAATCAAATACGTTATTGTCATTGAGGAACTTAGTGATTTGCTCGTGTACAAACCTTTCAAGGACCTTTGAGATTGACGGAAGGATGCTAATGGGTCTGAAGTCGACAATTTCTGGAGATTCAGATTTCTTGGGGATGGGACGAACTAAAGCGCGCTTCCAAACGTTGGGAAATTTGCCGGAGGAGATAGACCTATTAAAGATGTGGGTGATAGAAGAATGTGAGGAAGTATCTTTCTTAAAATTGATATTGGAATGTCATCAGCTCCAACAGCAGGGGACGTGACCATCTGAAGAGAGCGCATCACATCAAATTGACTGAAAGGAGAAAATTTAAACCTTCAAGTGGAAGGAGGAGCAGATTCAGCAGAATGGGATAATTCGAGTAAGATTTTATTTTTTAAGTCAACATCATTGGAGGTAGGTGACGTGGTGAAATTAGTGTTGAGAAGATGTAACGATGCGTGAGGCGGCAAACTGTGAGAGTCATTGACTTTTCCGATTCCAAAATGCTTTAGATTTTTCCAAATTTTCGTCTAAGGTTCATTGGAAAGTTTGAAAGCATATTTGATTTTAGCATTTCTGATTACTCGTTTGGTTTTATTTCGAAGTTTTTTATAGTGTGTGAAAGAGGCGGTGTCTTTTAATGATTTAAAGTGGCGAAAGGCAGCATCACGTCGCCGCATGAGGAGCTTAATATCATTAGTGATCCAAGGTGAAGACGGTTTCGAAATGCAAACAGTTTTGAGAGGGGCATGTTTGTCAGTTAATGTGTAATTAAATGAATTAAATAGATCGATTTTACTGTCAGTGTTCTCAAGGTGTTCAACAGTCTCCCAAGGCATTTGGGCAGCATTGGACCTCATAGCCAGTAGAAACAAAATGCCATTTACTGCATAACTTTACGACGAACAGTTCTCGAGAAATACGTCTATATAATTACGCGAGGCTTCATACGCACGGACGCAGCTTCACTATATGCATAATATATAAGACTAGCAGAAATTCCCGGCGTTGCCCAGGGAAATTTGTTTCAAATCCAATAGGAATTCTAGATGATACATGGTATTTAAGAATTCACTCGGCCGCCGTGTTGAATACAACGGGCAGAGAGAAACAAAAACCGCGTATGAATTATTTCCGGGAGCCCTCCACAATCGTACCAAATTTGCTTCAAATCTACTTGGGAAAATACACGTAGTTTAATCAGTACCCGTCGTCCAATTATGGATAAGGAAGTAGTCCTTCCCACATTTCCCACTGTGTATAAGATGTAGAAAATAAGGAAAATCAGAAAATTCAGGAAAATCATGAAATTCAGGAAAATCAGGTAAATCAGGAAATTCAGGTAAATCAGGAAAATCAGCAAATTCAGGAAAATCAGGAAACCAGGAAAAGCAGGAAATTCAGAAAAATCAGGAAATTCAGAAGAATCAGCATTTCCATGAATTTCATGATTTTTCTGATTTTCCTCATTTACCTGATTTTCCTGAATTTGACAGACAACAATTATGCAAACCGGTTCAAACGCCTTCTTGTGATGCAAAACACAAAAAAAGTAAAACCCAGACAAAAAAACAAATGTACAGACAGAGGTTACAATTTTATTTATATAGATGTATGCGCTACTTCAGCTCAGCATTTTTAAATCACGCTACAGCTCTGAATTTGTTGGAAGCATTCTTAAAGCAGCTTTCCTGCCTTAACCCGAAATGCCTACTTCAGATCTCCATGGATGGACCCAATATAAATTTTAAATTCATCAACGAGCTGGAGGCTCATCTCCCCCTGAAACACGAAGATGATGATACTACCCTGCTGTCAATGGGTTCTTGCGGTCTTCATGTAATGAACAATGCATTTAAAAGGGGAGCAAATGCTACTGGATGGAATGTTGTTACATTTTAAAGATCCATTTACAATGTATTCAGAGATGTGCCGGCACGCAGAGGTGATTGTAAGCTCTATTCAAGCTCTTCTCAGTTGCCCCAAAAGTTCTGTGCTGTGAGGTGGCTAAATAATGCTCATGTTGCTGAACGAGCTGTTAAAATTTTGCCAAATTTGAAGCAATTTGTGGAAGGCTGCAGAAAAGATGGCAAATCAATAAAGTCACACAGTTATAAAATCCTTACTGAAGGTATGAATGATAGGTTCATGGGACCTAAGCTGGCATTTTTTGCTCATGTTGTGGAGCCTTTCCTCACTGAATTCCAAAGCAATGCTCCCCTCGCAACATTTTTGTACACAGATCTCACAACGGTTATGACAAAAATAATGAGTGTTTGTGAAAAAGGAGGTATTGGAATCAGCCCAAAGTGTTGACAAAATTGATCTAGAAAAAACTGAGAACTTTGTATTGCCAAAGCATGTCAAATTGGAATATTCGGTGAGGTCTGAGTTAAGGAAACTCTCTCACAGATCTTGAAGTAGCAAAGTTTAAAAATGACTGCAGGTTGATGCTCCAAACACTGTGCCTGAAACTCCTTGAGAAATTCCCACTCAAGTACAAGCTCTGCAAGGCCATTACATTTTGTGATCCTTCTCTCCTTGTGAAATTTCAAGCTGCATGTATCAAGTACTTTGGAATGACACAATATTTTCCAGGACAAAAAGTGGCTCACAGGGAATGAGTGTGATAAAATTGAAAGAGAATTCAAGCTTATAGTTACCAAGCCAGTTGTTCAGGAGATAATGAAGGAATACAAGAGGAACAATCAACGACTTGATCATTTTTGAAGGTCACTTCTGAGCAACAGTGAAGCCTTGGTATTGCTGGTCAGTTTTATGAAGAAAGTGCTCATCATCACCCAGGTAATGCATTTGTTATCGTCGAAAATCAGTTGCCAAGGTCGCTCGTTGCCCAGCGACAAATCTACGATGGTGTTCAGGCAGCAGGAGGCCTGAACAACGTAATAGTTACAAAGAAAATGATTTCAAGAGCTAGAATTGCCAGAGCACTATACTCAAATGCTCTTGAGGAACAGAAGAAGAATTATGAGGAGAAGTAACAGAAAGGCTTGGCGAAGAAGAGACTATGTGAACACATAAAAGATCTTAAACCAAGAAAATGAAAATTCTGCTTGAAAAGCAAAAGGAAACTGCTGCTATTGATGAAGAGATATGTCGACTTACTGATGACCCATCAGTCTGAATTGATGAACAATTTTTTATATATTGTGCTAGTCAGCAAACTGTGTTTGGTTCGTGAATTTATTTTACCTTTTTAGTTATTGTTGTTATTACAGACAGCAATAATTACATTATAAATAAGACTTGTTCCAATGTGAATTACATATCACATAACATTATGCTTGCTAGTCAGCAAACAGTATTTATTTTGTTTGTTTTTAAGAGTTCTTATAATATATTTTCTTTTACCTTTTAATTATTGCTGTAAAGGCAGGCAAAAGTTGTGCAATGTAAGTGAAGTAACAAATAATTATAAGACATTCCTATGTGAATAACATTTACTTGCTATTCAGCAAACAGTATTTAATTCATTTTTGTTTTTAAGTGTCCTTATAACCATATTTTTTTGCCTAATTAATTATTGCTATTTTTACAGGCAGAAAAAAGTTATGCAATATAAGTGACAGTAACAAATAATCATATGACTTGTTCCTTTATGAAAAATATAACATTATGCTTGCTTGTTAGCTTAGTCTATACTCGTATTCATGTAATTTAGATCCCAAATTTGGTGACGTTTGGTGAATTTTTTATGTAAAATGGCAACCATGTAGAGCACACAAATGTAATATGTACCTAATACTTTATTAAACACAAAATACAAGTGTTATAGCACATTACAATTTTGCTCTAGTTGGTTGCCTTTTTGCGACATTAAGAAACTTGTCAAAAATCATCTGAATCTGTACTCTCATAAACATGAATGTAAAAGTGTGCAATACCTCAAGCATTGATTTTGTTGTGATTATTTATGTGATCTCAATACTTTATCCATCATGTGCAATCAATAAATGTTTTTTATGCACATAACAGCCTTTTAATTTACCCTACATTACTCATAAATTCTTCTGGCCATCTGAATTTTTCGGAGGTAAATAATTGGGGACATCCTTGAAAAAGTCAGGGAAAATCAAGTAAATGAGACTGGAAAACAGGGAATTTTCAAATTCTATGTTTGTAGCAACCCTGAAATAGCACTAACACTACGAAGGGCTGGAAAACTGGTGGATAGCGCAGCATTTTCAGTGAGTAGCAGATTAGCTACTTCCTTCACAGTTGAGAGTTTAGCAATGTCACTTTTTAAACAAGACCAAAATGAAATCAGCTGTGCTGGCAATTGGTCGGTTACATCTCTGCTGTACTTTTTCACTAGCTTTTCTGCTCCTTTCTCTAACTGTTCATCTGATTCACTTTCAGTTGTTCGTGGCTGTAGAACGCAAAACTTGGTCTACCACTTCATTTAAACCCTTGAACCTTTTATTTGTTTTCCATATTTGACTTTGCTTTTGAAATGACTTTGTAAAAACATTGAGTGTGACTTAAGTATTTGTTATTTAAATGAGATATATTTTTCTGTACTGTAGGAAGGTCAAGGTCCTAAAGAACTGGACAAGCTAAGCAAAACATTCGGCTTCCCAGTTGGTGCTGCTACATTAGCTGATGAGGTGGGCATAGATGTTGCTGCACATATCGCAGATCATCTTGGTGCCAGCTTTGGGGAGCGCTTTGGTGGAGGTGATCCTGCTGTACTGAAGGACATGGTAGCTAATGGCTTCCTGGGTATGTAAATGACCATGGACACATTCAGAATCAACTTTTGTTTGATATTTACATTCAAAATACTAGATATTTCAATGCAGATAATTTGAAATCCATCTAATATATAAAATTGACTTCATCGTCGTCATCATTGGTAGGAAATCGGAACTATGTAATGCCATTTTTAACAAACTTTCTGAGTAGCTAGAAGATTGACATTTGGTAGGAATGTTCGGTTCTTAAAGTGGAAGCCATTTACGAAAAAAATTCCAAAATCGAGCCGGGTTCAATTCCCGAGAATGATTTCCATTCCTCATAAGATAACATGGAAAAATCGATATTTCGACCTGCAACCTTATTTTATTTTGCTTATTAAAATTCACATATTTGACCTACAATTTTCGGATTTGGACTGTATTAAAGATAAATAAATGCAGTTTCTTATTCTTATCGTCTTTTATCGCTTTCGAATCTAAATCTTTTGAATTTAATGTTTTAATATCAAATTTTGTCAAAATTTAGCATTTTTAACGTGAAGTTGCCTTGCCAACCGGTTATATTGTTAAACTCGAAATCCTATTACTCTCACATATGCTCACATTCTCTCTGGACCTCCATGGACCCTCCCGGCCCAATTCATAGGTTTCAGAGATATCTCAGAATTAGTTTTTACTTTCTCCAATATACATAGTATAGAGAAAATATTGTTTTCATGAAAAAATTCGAAATCGAGATTTCAACGGAAATATACACGATTTTATGTCACCTTGCCATGGTAAATGACACGTTTGTTTCTTTCATATGTTTATCAATAAGCTACTGTAAGGAATGTATTTTAATGAAACCCAGTACCTGTCAGATAAATCGGAATACATAAGTTGAATCAAGTTTATTGGTGTCAGTTCACATTAAAATATGTGTCTGGCATAACCCGGGCATCACTGGGTACTTTCAGCTAGTCTAGTATAAAATTCAAAATCTAGTGACTCATATGTTGAAAGGATTGTTATAATAAAATACAATTGTCTGTCTGTCGGAACGCTTCGCTGGATTGTGGCACCTCTCTTAAAGAACCGTTATAAAAGAGCGGGAGATTCAAGAATTATTTACGATTATAAAAGATGAAAACGAATATGTGTATGAATTGCTAATTGTTTTCAATCACATCTAGCTCTTTCATAAGATATGTAGAATACAGTTTTAATGAGCAAATTTTAAGTGTTTCGCTATCAAGACATTCTTATAAATCTAACTACCGTATTCACCTGAATCTAAGATGACCATTTTTTCCAAATTGTCAGCTGTAAATATCAATAGTCGTCTTACATTTGAATATGAAGTATACTTATGCATTTAATCAATGGTTTTTATAACAAATGGTATGTTAGAGTAAACAATTCACAACAGCAAATTCAAGTACGTACATAAGTGAAATAAACAAATAGTAATAACAATAAGTAAAACATAATGGGAATAATAATTATTTAGACTAATAATCATCGTCAACGATCATAACACAGACGATGTACTTTTATCTTGCACGTAATGGCAACCGCAAGGTAAAAACAAATTAGAGCGGAAATCATTGGGATTCCCCTTTCTTAAGTTAAAATGACAGATCATGTTGAAGTACGTGGCACGAGTGCAAAGGGAAAGTTAACAAAAGGAATTAGATGGAGCTATGGTTCAAATTTTAAGCTGATCGTGATAAATTACGCCGAAAAAACTAATAACTGTGATGCGAGTAGAATGTATGGTGTATCTGAGGCAAATGTGCGTCGATGGAAACTCTCAAAACAGGAACTAGAAAAAGCCAAAGTCACAAGGAAGTCGTTCAGTGGTCCAAAATTAGGCCAATTTCATGGAATAGAAGAAGAAGTAGTAAAGTTTGTGTGGACCATGAGGCAGAACGGTATGCCTGTTTTGACTGAAAGTATTATACTTAAAGCTCATGAAATTACTAGAGGACTTAATATATCATTGCAAGAATTCAAGGCCAGCAGAAGTTGGTGAGTGAAAATGATACGACGAAATAATTTTTCTTTACGGCGACGAACTTCAGTGTCAGAAATTGCCAGAAGACTACGTTGAAAAACTTCTCGCTTACCAGAAATACATAATTGGACTTAGAAAAACCAATAATTACCTTTTGAGTCAAATAGGAAATGCCGATGAAACTCCGGTTTTCTTTGACATGCCATCTAATTATACTGTGAACAAAAAAGGTGCGAAGTCCATCCTAATTAAAACTACAGGCAACAAAAAAATGCGAGACAGGGTAATGTTGGCGGTTTTAGCAGATGGGACTAAATTACCACCACATGTTATTCTAAAGCGGAAAACAATGCCTAAGGAACATTTGCCAAGTGGAATAATACTTAGGTGTCAAGAAAAGGGATGGATTCTGAGTGGTTACAAAGTGGAACTCACACTTTAACACCAAAAGGAAATCTTAAGAAACCTGAAGTTGCAATGCTCTGCCAATGGATCAAGGCATCGTGGCAACAAATAAATGCAAAAGTAATAGTGAAAGGATTTAAGAAATGCTGCTTATCTAATGCCATAGATTGGAGTGAGGATGATGTTTTGTGGGAGACTGATGATGAAGTTGAGAGTGATAAAGATAGTGAGCGTGAGGAAAATAGTGAAGGTTGCATAGACAGTGATGATGACTAATACAATAAAATGATTTTATGCAGCACTTGGATTGAAATGTTTTTTTGTTGTCCTGAAATGAGTATATCTGTCAATGTATTTACTTTATTTTTAATGTTATCTTAAAATGAATGCTACCATTTAATTTGTTTGAAAACCTGAATGGTTCTATTTGTGATGTGATCTTATGATTTTAAAATGTTAAAAGACAATGACATTCAAGAAAAGTATAGGAGAAAATAAATATTTGACAAGATTTATAATTTTTGTAGTAATGAAGGTCAATTGGAGCTTTTTTCAGTTTTGGAATCATCCAAATGGGAGGGTCGTCTTAGATTCAGCATCGTCTTGGATTCGGGTGAATACGGTATATATTAATTTTACGTTGATGTCTATAGACATTTGTGTACAATTTATGTCGGCGTATTTCTCAATAACTGTTCGTCGTAAAGATATGCAGTAAATGGCGTTTTGTTTCTACTGGCTGTGAAGTCCCTGAAAAAATATTTCTGCTTTCTAAAGTGTCCCGGGTTCGAATCCAGGAGACAATTATATTTTCCCATAAGTTTACACGGGATTTTCAATTTTTCAGAGTGCAAGGTTTTTTTCCTTCATTCATTAAAATACGTCAGTACAGACTGATTTTATTCTTTTTTTGCTTTATTCGACGGCTCTATACTATCTTATTCTTGCGATGTTTACACGTTACATGGTCGATTTTTTCAGAAATACGCATTCTTTTTTGAAATTTTTAGGATTTTTCGTACTCATTCCGGGCTTTGCCAAGGAGACTCTCATTGTTGCTTCCGATTCATTTAATGCCAATTAAACCTTCAAATAGACGAAAGAAAAGTGTTATTCGCATTGACCTGTTGTTTGAGCATCGAAATTAATGAAGCATAGCAACGTAAATATTTAAGGACAATTATTCTGTTGACTGCATATTGCTGTGTATGGGAAGCGTTTCTAACGATTTAGTTGAAGCAAAAAATCCGAAACTGGCGAAATTCCTATTTGAGGGGCTATTTTGGCCCCTTTTTCCCCATTTTTTGCCCATAAGAAAACGTAAATTGGTGTAGAGGTTTTTATATTTGCATTTTAAAATTACTTCCCGTCAAGATACAAACACGAGACTTAAACTGTCGGATAGGATATAAATTGTAGTTTCTTATTTTTGAAGACATAATTCAAATCTGAGTAGAATTAGCGTAAATTTTTAGTTTTTATCGCAGAAGAGTGGTAATTTTTCTGGGTCTAACATTAGGCTTCCTAGGCAACAGGCTTAATGCTTTCATATGGGTAAGCTTTTTATGGGAATCAGAGGCATACATTTTAATGCCTTTAATGTTAAACTATGACTAATGGATGAAGCCTGTTACTGATATAATTCCCAATTTGGGGCTCTTTTGCCCCAGTATTGCTCCATACGAGAACAAAAAAGGTGAGGTAGCTGCATGTGACCTAAAGACTTGAAATTTGGCATGATTATAGAAATTTCTTTGCAACCAAAGATAAAATAAAATAATGCAAAAATCTTATTTTTAGGGACGGTTTTGTTCCATTTCTGCCCCATACGATTGTGAAAATTATAAGGAACCCCTAAATGAGATGCAAACATGAAATTTGCCATGGTTATATGATTTTGTACAAAATCGATTCGGAATAGTTCAAAATTGTAAAAATGCTAAAATTTAAAAATGCTTGCAGAATGCAAGCACATCATTATATATGCTCAGTTACTACAGTGGAGGATATACATAGGATATAAGAGGATACTAATGTCTGGCCCAAACTACAATAGATGGAATTTTCAGAAAATGTAGGTGGCTTGGAGAAATCGACAGGAAAAATCGAAATTGACAATAATTTACAATATATATATATACACACACACACACACACTTGGGAGAATGGGAGTCCCAGCTCCCCCAATCCTCCTCCCAAAAACCTTTCATCCGGCTCCGCTTCATCGATGACATCTTCTTACTGTGGACCGATGGGGCAGAATCACTTGATTGCTTCATAAATACAATCTCCACCCACCCCACACTCTCCTTCACCCACCACTCCTCCACGATGGAATCCACGTTCCTTGGCGTTAATCTATCTTTTAGAAATGGACGCATCAGCACCTCGGTGCATATCAAAGACACCAACCACCAACAATACCTCCATTACACCAGCTGCCACCCACACCACACCATAACATCCCTTCCTTATTCCCTCGCCCGCCGAGGATATAGGATATGTTTGGATAGCACTTCGCTATCCGAATATTGCACAAAAATTCAGGAGGCATTCCTCAACCGAGGCTATCCTCCAGAATTAATCCGCCACCAAATACACCATGCCATTTCTCCTTCCCCCGCCTCCAGAAAAACACCGAACCCAAACTCACATACTCTAAGCGACACCTCCCTGACTCTCACAACAACCTTCCACCCAGGGCTACACGAAGCCCTGAAAAACATCCTTGCTGCCGCCCACCCCCTTCTCACATCCTCACCCATCACCCTTACACTCTTCCCCAAGCCACCCATCATATCATTCCGTTGACCCAGGAATCTAAGCGACTTGTTGTGGCGCAAAGAACTCCCTACAGGTCCAACACCACTCCTTGCAGGGTCTTTCCCATGCGAAAGACCACGGTTCTTCACTTGCCCCATCATAGAGACCTCCTCCACGTTCACCAGCTCGAAAACAGACATCACCTACCCAATTACGTCCCACGGAACCTGCACCTCCAGAAATATAATATATTTATTAAACTGCACACAATGCCCGGCGTTTTACGTAGGCCTTACCACCACACCCCTCAACATCCGCATGAATGGTCATCGGGACAGTGTCGCTCATAAGCACCCCCTTCCAGTGGCCAATCATGCGGTAAGCCATTCCTTACCCTTCAATAGATGTTTTACTGTCAAAACAATCCAGGCTCTCCCAAAAGACTCTCCCGCCCCACAACTCCGCCAATGGGAGCTCACTCATATAGAAATCCTCCGCTCTCTTTCCTTTCGCGGTCTAAACCTTCGCTGACACCCCCACGTCAAATACCCTAGCCTCCTTCGCACGAACCCCATCCTCTTCCCATCCCCTCTACCCCCAGTGAGACACTTAGGTTTAGTTTTAGTAAGACTCTTGTGCCGAAGAAGGGCAGATGCCCAAAAACTCCAAGCAAAAGCCTTCCTCTATCGCCATGGATGTCCACAACATATATATATATATATTTATATATATATACACTAAGGAAGAGGAAAGGTAAGTAAGGATATTTTGGGCAACTAGGTGTTGAAGGAAACCCAGTGAACACTTACCGGAAGTAGAGCCGCTGGGGTGTTGGAGAGACACATTTGTAGAGGTTAGAGCTTTCGGGATGATCCCTTCGTCAGCACAAGAGAGACACAACTCAAAATATATATATATATATTTTTTTTTTGCGTGAGATTAATATAAAAGTTATTTTAAAAAATTTTCATTATTCATCAAGTTGAGGCCCATCCAAACGTGACAAGACTAGAGATGGCAAACCTTCTTAGACTAGCTCCATCTTCTTTGAGCAACGTTATCTATCTGTACTCTTACGGCCGAATTCAGAGATTTTCTGTTTTACGCATGACTAAGGGCTACTTCCTAGTCACCTACTAAGAGAGTAACAAAGAGCTACTAAAAGGTTGTATTCAGAGTCCCAATCGAGCGATTAACGAGAGTTGACTAAGGTCCACTAACGCAGAGCTACACCTAGCATCACTAAGCTGGACAAGAGGAAATGGAACGCTTGGCAACATTGTGAAGCACCTACTACGCATGCGCAGTAATCGATACCTCGAGGTCGACAAGCCGCGGCCATCTTCACTCCTCCTGTGGTTGGGCTTTTGTGCGGTTGAGTGGTGTAAATTCTTGAATCTTATTTCCTTTAGTGCATTTAAATTAGTGTTAGCGTAGTTCTGTAGGTTAATTGGTTAGGTGTGGTGATATTATTTCTTCTATTACATAAGTTACATTTCAATTAGGTTAGTTTTCGTCATTATTATTTACTTTAGCTAGTTTTGTAGGTAATTGGTTAGGTGTAGTGAAATTATTTGTTCTATTACGTAAGTTACATTTCAGTTAGGTTAGTTTTCATCATTAATATTTACTTTAGCTAGTTTTATAGGTAATTGGTTAGGTGTAGTGATATTATTTGTTCTATTACGTAAGTTACTTTTCAGTTAGGTTTGTTTTCATCATTAATATTTACTTTAGCTAGTTTTGTAGGTAATTGGTTAGGTGTAGTGATATTATTTGTTCTATTACGTAAGTTACTTTTCAGTTAGGTTTGTTTTCATCATTAATATTTACTTTAGCTAGTTTTGTAGGTAATTGGTTAGGTGTAGTGATGTTAGTGTTACGTCATTTCGATTTGTTGGGTTAGTTGTAGACAGGGATATGGAAGCAAAACGGGTAAGGGCGGTGAACTGGTCGCAGGAGGAGAAGGAGACGTTACTATCGTTGATACAGGAACGTATTGACGTGATAGAGTGCAAAAGTTGCGATGGACGGAAGATACGCGAAAAGCAGAAACAGTGGTTGGAGGTGATGAAGTCGTCTAATTCCATAACCTCCAGCGCTTCTTCATAGTACTCAAAATCTGACCCGGCCATCTACAATATTATTAAATGCAATACTATAATACGCCTATCAATATAGCAAGAACTAGAAATATACTAACAACTACTGTTTCGTGACAAATCGTAATAATAAAAAAAAACACATTAGTATGTAAAAAGTGGACTGTATTAACACCAAAGAAATAAATAACTATTAACTGGTCGCTGGAAACTAATCGCTGGATCTCTAATGGTCTATGGCAGCACAACCCAATACACAATTAACCAATTGAGGGAATAGAAGCCCCAAACACTCGGAGCCGCACAACACAACACATAATTAACCAATTGAGGGAATAGAAGCCCCAAACACTCGGAGCCGCACAACACAACACATAACCAATTGAGGGAATAGAAGCCCCAAACACTCGGAGCCGCACAACACAACACATAATTAACCAATTGAGGGAATAGAAGCCCCAAACACAAGGAGTAGCACAACACAATACATAATTAACCAATTGATGGAATAGAAGCCCCAAACACTCGGAGTAGCACAACACACCACCATCTCACATGTCCCCTGACCAGCTATTCCCGCGTCGGTATCCTCCGATCTCACGCTACACTTGGGAGATGCGCAAACTACAAAAGGGGAAGAAGCACTTTCCTTACTTTGTAGCACAAAGTAACACAAAGTCTGAACAACTACTGAAGTAATATGCACTACGTGATTATAACAAAAAACGACTACGCATAAACTCTAAGCAATACGTAAAAATTTCGTTGGCTATTACAATGAAAACAAAGTAGAAAAGTGAATAATGTATACAACTGAATAACTAAATTGATAAACCTCGAAATAAATAAACTATGAATACAATAACTAACCTTTACAAGAAGGAATGAAACAATAAAAATTACGTACCCTACTCCACTATCAAACGAAATTAAACTATTTTGACGAAATAATGAACTACACATAAATATAAAACACTCCTATAGAAACATACTAACAACTATTGAAGCACCATGATCTACGTGATTATACCAAATAACGACTACACAAAAACTCTACGCAATACGTACAAACTTCGTTGGCCATTAAATGAAAACAAAGTAGAAACGTAAATAATGAAAATAGCTAAAATGATAAAACGCGGAATAATTAAAATAAGAATACAATAACTGACGTTTAAAAGAAAGAATGTAACAATAAATTACGTACCCTACTCTACTATAAAACGAAATTAAACTAATTTGACGAAATAATGAACTACAGAGAAATATAAAACTCTCATATAGAAATTACTTAATAACAAACTAAATAAAGTAACAATATTATATCTAAAAAAGACTCATTTTCAACTACCGCTTTCACTACACTTCGCAAGCTGGAGCGGAAGACACTAGTCACGCCCTTAAACACCGCGGGAGCTTGTTTAGCGTGGCGTGTGACTAAGGCTGACTACCATACTCAATGACTAAGCAAATCACCCCTAGTAGGACGCTCTGAATAGGGCGTATGTAGTGGTGCGCTACTAAGGGGACTTAGTGGGTCTTAGTATCTGACTAAGAAAACTCTGAATTCGGCCGTTAATATTTGTGTTTCAGTTAATAAAAATGTGATATTAATAAACTGCTGTTTAGTCTTTAAATTTTAGACTATCCCATTTAAGGTATTACTCGATTTAAGGGACAAAAAACTTTGTCTTCCAGGCAAACGTTAAATGGGGATTCCACTGTATTTAGCTCTAAAAATAGGTTTGCGTGCATTACATGTGTGGGGGTATTATTTGAGTAAATACATTATTTATTGTACAATTGTATTTGATTGCTTATATTTTAGGTCGTAAATCTGGAAAGGGCTGTTATGTGTATGAAAAAGGTTCCAAGGACCGTCCTGTCAATGAGGAAGCTGTTGACTTGATAAAGAAACACCACCTCGAACCCAAGGGCTCCACAGAACCAGCTGATCTCCAAATGCGAATGGTGTCACGCTTTGTAAATGAAGCAGTACTCTGCCTTCAGGAAGGCATATTGGCCAACCCAGTGAGTAAAATGCATCTCATTTAAGAAGTTGATTAGCAGTAGAGAAGAATACTCTTCTGATTTATTATTCATTTCACTTTCAGCTGGAAGGTGATATTGGTGCCGTTTTTGGACTTGGCTTTCCTCCATTTACCGGAGGGCCTTTCCGTTATCTTGATCACTTTGGGGCAGATAAGTTTGTGTCCAAAATGAAAGAATTTGAAACACACTATGGATCCCCATTTTCACCATGCCAGTTACTTCTTGATCATGCCAAGGACTCATCCCGAAAATTCCATAAGTAAACTGAAGAATTTCCGTGTCAGAGGGGTCTTGTTGGAAGTATTTCCCATGACCCATATAACCATGAATTGAACTATTAGAAGAATAGGTGGTTGGGAAAGTTGGGTCTGTGAAGCATTGTATGTAGTGGATATTTTTGTTCCTATTCCACTGGAAGCTATTTTCACCAAATGAATAATTCTGCAACCAGTGCAATGTGTACACAGATTTCTGTACTGGTAAAATTGAAGTGAAATTCTTGTCTATTAATTTTACACTCCATTGTAAATATTTAGTTTTTTTGTGATTTTGGGGGCCTGTTGATGGAATCATTTGCATTGATTTGAGGCCTTTGTTTTCTTATCATTAATGTGATTCTGTTATGAGTTTACTTTTGATAGTAAGAAAAAATCCTGTGTGGTAAATCAGACTTTAATAAAGAATACAATTTTGTATTGATTTTTTGGTGCATTTTGGAATGAAGTTCAGAAAACAATGAGAGGTTTGATGCAGATTTTTTGAGATGGTATAATGCTGCCATTTGATATTACTGTCATTAATTGTTTTGTGCCTTTACAATCTTGTTTCTTGTATGTGTTCATTGAGCAATATACTGTATCTACCATTTCATGTAAATGACTGAACATTTCCTTGGAGACTGTAATGGAGTTTCTTTAACATCAAATAGAGTCATTTGCAAATGCTTTTAATGGTTTGTCTTTTATGTAACTATGAACTGTTAATAGAAAAACAATTGGAGGGACCCATAGTCATAAGTCAAGAACTGTCAATGAAATTCTACTTCATTTAATTACTTGGATTTACAAGTGCCTGCAGAATGATATTTTTCTTACTCTGTATGCCCTATCTATAGGATTTGTTCATGAAGATGTATTGAGTTCATTTTTGAACTCCTATCAGAAGTTGAGCTACTTTGGCCTGAATGCCGAGTCTCTTCATCATTGTATAAATGAGAAACTCATGCATAAATGGAAATTTTGACCAATCATCAATGCAATATTACTGTCATTGTTACTGTACAATGCTTGTGATATACCATGACTGATTCAAATTACAAGTTGTGTATAGTAAATATATTTTATATAGTGATTGAATACATGCTGTGCTGGTAACTTTTTTAGCCTTAAAAATATCATTTTCCCTTATCTGATTTGTTTTCCTGTAAAATCCATGCATTCGACAATTTTGTTATGTCATACGAACTATTTTAATAACTTACAGTCCAGCCTCCAGACATCTCTGCATGTTATTCAATGGATAACATTACTAACAGCAGTACTTGAAAGTAGCAATCCTAATATTTTGGGGAATAATAAATTACCATTCATGTCCTTTTCCTACTCTATAATTTTTGCATACTGTAACCTTACAAGTATTTAAATCGGAAAAAGTGGATACAGTGAACCCTCAGTATAACGGACCTCAATGGAATGGACTTCAGATATAACATACAGATTTTCCAACTGTTACTTTATCCCAAAAATCTGAAATCTCAAAAAAGTAATTAAAATTTCAATCCTAAGAATAATTCTGTTTCAAATAACAATACATGGAAAAATTAATTTTCATTTTGCAAGCCATTTTTCTTATGGCCACTAATTTATTTCATTTTTAATTATCTTTTGATATAAATATGTTCCTGCTTCCAAACTGCAAGCACCTTTTACTAGTAAAATATAAAAATGAATATGTAATTCATACGATTCATATTTTTTGTAAATTAATTATAAAAAACCAATTATTACAGGTGCTCTAACAATTTGTATAAATATATAGCAAGAGTAAAATATCTTTCATAACATGCAAATTTAAGCCAACGTATACATTTCCTTCAGATATAACGGAAACTTGGCAATAACAGACAGGCCTTCCCCCCTTTAGTCCAATATGTCAAGGGTCCACTACTTTAAATATGTTAGACATAATCTTAATTGAATTGTAATTGTCCATAAAAGTATATGCATGGTTGATCATGTTTAAGCTAGTTTGCCTCAAAAAATTGACTCTTTCTAAGTGCATTTTCTTTCCTTGACCTTTCATCTATAAATCCTTTTTTGGCATGTTTCACTTCCAGCGTGAGCAGCTATTATTGTCAGTCTGTCCGTCCGCGTGCTCGTTCTGGGCTTCTACCGAATGGATGTTCATGAAATTTGATATTAAGGACTTACCGTAATTTTCCGATTATAATACGCATTTTTTTCACGAAAAATTGACAAGTTAGGGTGCGTATTATATATGGCAACAAGAGCGTACAACTTTTTTTAGTAAGGAAATAATTATATTTTTGAAGATATTTTTACCAATAAATCGTACATTTCAATGCATTTCGATAACATTTCTTTAAATATTGTTTTTCAAATCAAAAATAAGAATAATTATTTACTTTTAGCTGTCTGAATCTTAGCTTCTGAATTCATTATTGCCGTCCTCAAATAGGTTGTTGGTGATTTTGTTCTCTCTCTCATCGTCTACGTAAATGGCGTTGCTGAGAACGTCATCTTCATCCTCTCTATCCGGTGAAATCATCATCCCATCTTCAGAACCATCCATGGCGTTTGTGAGGCAACACTTCTTATAGCCACGTTTTTTAAGAAAAAATCAATGCAAGTTGCGAGCAACAAATATTATTTTACATACTTTGACCAACTTATATGAAGACAAGTGTCAGAACTAGACGTGATATTCACATAAACTATCTCGTTCGGTGGCAAGGCGAGAACTGCTATTCTAACTGACCAGATTATTCCACAATGCGACATGGAGACATTTTTATACATAGTATCGATCTTTAAAGTGAGTCAAAACTATATAGATGTTAAGTTTTTGTAAACTCCCGCACATTTGACAGCAAGGCGAGAATTGTTATTCCAACATCAGATTATTACACAATGCGACATTTGAGACGTTTTTATACATTGTATCGATCTTTAAAGTGAGAACCCTAACTATATATTTGTAAAGTTTTTGTAAACACACACAAATCTCACTTGGCAGCAAGGCGAGAACTGTCTCAATACTGCTAATAACCAAGTGAAAAATTATAATCTTTTTACAAAAAATTAGTTGCATATTATACATGGTGATAAGACGATTTTCACTCATAAAAACATGGTGCGTATTATAATTGGAAAATTACAGTACAATCAAAGTTAATAAAATCACAAAAATGGATCCCGTGCGCCACTCTACTGGTGACAAAAAATGAACTTTCCGTCATATCTCTTAAAGTATTAGTCATATCAAAATATTTTTCAAATAAAAGTTGTAGAACTAGTAGAGTATATCTTTTCCTATACATTTTTACTGTCGGAGTAGCCGTTATCAAGAAAATCAAACAAGAATGTCTTAATCCCAGTTGAACAGAAATTTTCTTGCATGGTTACTTCTTCAGTGTTGCTAACATAAACAATCTCACAAATATCCTTACATGTGCATACAATATTTTTAAATAGGAAGAAAATGGATTATTTATGATGAGGAAAAGAACTTTAAAATGCTATTTCCCTTACGTACACGTGTATCATTTCTTTCTAATACTCCATTGCACAAAACGCACCCATTTGTGATACGTTGTACACTTTTCTAACTTGTTTAAATAGAGCGTGAGTGCCAATTGAATTCATTAATGTTTTTGATGACCCATTCTTTCACAAAACTATAATGCTAGAAAAAGGAACAAACTAAATGCAATAAAGAAGCGAGCCTATGTATTATTGAAATGAATAAATATTTTTTCTATAACTTACACTTTCTATTAAAATCTGACAACTTTGGGTAAATCAGCAGTAAAACTATAAAGTAATTTATGGTGCTTCTGCCATATTTGGAATTCGAGGCTTTTTTCCCCTGACTTTAAATGGAGTGCAAACATGTCAGATAGTAATAGGTTACCCACTATGTAATGACTCGTGCATAGCCCATCAAAAATGACAGGAGTAAAGATTCAATCGTTCAAACTATTTATGGAGATCAAATTGACAGAAACATAAATTGTCTTGAAAATCATTTCCCTCTTCTTCCATCTCTCGCTTGCATTCAACGAAATAATATGACATCAAGGTCTAACAAAGGAATTGGTAGGCAAGGCACCATCCTGTTTAAATGACAAGATTTCCTCAAACTGTGAATTAAACATTTAACGTGTGATTTCGAACTGTAGGCAGAAAAATATGAACAGAAGAAGATATTGGGGGTTTATGGAACCCCACTATATTCGATTGCCCGTTAGACCACAAATAATTTCGTTTAATGTTTTGTTCAATAATATGAATTTTTTGCTCTCTTACATAATTTTAGTATATTTACCATCAATATAATTCATTAAATAAGTAGGATAAACAGCATCATCATGATCGAGAGAAAAATAAAGCTGGGTCATATAGACCCCATGTGCCTTGTGTTTATGCACCTAAGGGTTAATATTATAATTGTTCCTGAAAAACAAGTTAACCGAAATGAAATTTTCCAATACACACTTATAAATTGAGATTGCATTTTTAACCAATTGCAAACATTCCATGGACAAACAATATATAAAGTCGTGTGTAATATGACTTAGTTGATCTTTTACTTGCACATTTAAATGATGGTTGTCTTATTGTTAGTAAGATGAGGATACTAAAGTTACTTCATCTGAAGATGAAACTGGAGGGTTATTTTCAGAAATTTGAGAGCTCTTTCCTGGAGTTTTTCTGTAATGTGAATAACTTATCCAGGGATATTTCGACTGAAACTTTCTTATTTTCATCATAAATTTCCTTGTAGCAGCTGATACCATTCCCTTTATTATCAATATTACAGTTGTTCAGAGTCAAGGAAAAGCCCTCCTGCAAACATCTTTGAAAAATTCAATTAAAACCCACTGAGTATATATGTTTTCTATCGACCGTTGGTGAATTACCAGTGAGACTAGATACGGTGCAGCTGAAATGCCAATTCTGTTTCCTCGACCAATCTGTGGTGAAAGAAGTTAGTTTGAACATTATTTCCATTGGATTCGGGCAATACGTTACGCTCCACATGTAGCTTACTCGGCAAGTATTGTCATTAATATCTAAAACCAAACCTCAAAAGATTTCATAAATCAACATCCCGTAATGTATACATGTAAATCGCGTTAAAAAGGCTAAATAGAACCTGGTAAGTAGTATTAATCGAACTAGCATTATAATCTAGATATTAGTACAATTTTAAGTGTAGTACCGAGCGTTCGGATCATGCCTCTGAAACTCCCTTAGAAACGGCTGTTCCGAAGTTTAGCGGAAGGGGATAACCAGATGGCAATAGCGTCGCTCTTAGCGTGACGTCATACAGCGGCTTTCTCAAATCTGTTTAAGCGTCAGATTTGAACATCGAAGGTTCATTTTGTATCAAAATCACTATTACAGGAATTTCATGAATTTAAACTTATACGATATATGGGGTGAATCATTGAAACAGAATCTATATATATATATATAACGCTTAGGTATGTATGCTTTGTTGATTACCGTTACCAAGTAACCATTTATTACCCCATAAGCATTGGAATCGGTGCAAGGCATTTTTAATTTCTTTTTAAAATTACTTAAAATTATTATACGAAGTCCGGACTTGAAGTATTAAACGGAAAAATGAGTGAAAATAATTATTTTATAAAACAATACGAATTCATGCTGAATTTGCTTAAATATTTTAACTGCATAAGAACGAGAAGTTTTGAAATTTATAATGGGAAATTTTATTTTTTAGTTTTGTAATAATTCTCCAGACACGATCATTAGAGTCAATGAAATATACACAAAAATAAATCCGAGGGAATTCATTATAAACAATGAGTATAATACAATGGAAATATGAATAAATTTATTTATTTAAAAATTTGGTGAAATCACGTATACAAATATCTTGCACACGCTTTTAGGTTCACAGGAGGTAAAAATCATAACATTCACATTCAATACCAAGCAAAAATTTTATAACTTTTAATATACAATGCATTCAATGGAAATATGAATATATTTATTTAAACGTTCGATCAAATCACATACACAAATATCTTGCACACGCTTTTAGGTTCACAGAAGGTAAAACTCATAACATTTACATAATCTAGAATTTTTATTAATACCAAGCAAAAATTTTATAACTTTTAATATACAACGCATTATTAGATTACATTCATTAGTTTTCAGAAACTTTAATAAAAATTTACTTTGCGAGCTTGAACACTTTCCAGTTTAAATTATAGAAACTTAGAATTTTTTTAATAAAGTGGTGATTTTTGTCTGTAACACTGACGAAGGAAGGGATATTTACATCAAAAATATTTTTTATTTGCCTAACTTAAAAGAAAAATATGCAGGAACTATATATCCCAATAAACACACACATGCCTTTTTACAAAAGATATATAGTTGAAAAAACTTATTTCATCTAAATTTTCCCTAAACTTGGAAACACACCTTATTTACATAGCTAAATATGGGTACAAACATGGTACCAGGAAGAGTTCCTCTTATTTTTTCACACAATGATACTAAAACTCTATCCCGCACATATTTTACAAAAGTAATGAAATTGAAAAAGTAATTATTTTACCTAAAAGTTACCTAAACTTGGAACACACATCTAAATTACACATTTACATAGCAAAATATTTTAACAAACATGGTACCAGGAAGAGTCCTCTTAATTTATGCACGAAGATACAGCAGCACATTTTGTGCATGCAGTGCACAATACAAAACATACAAAAACAAACAAAATTTTACATTTACAAAATGCAGTTTACTTTCCATGAAATTTAAGAAATCATGGGTAGGGACAAAGTGGTACTACACTTGAAGAACAAGTATATTTTGTTCTTTTTTCTGCTTTCCTGGAGCAGCATAGGCGACATCTTCTCCAACTGCCACCTTGATAGGAAGATGCTTGACAACTACTTCACTGTATTCCGATCATAACACATTAGAAATGTAAAGTTACACAAGAAAAATATAAATTTTGCTTACCTTACTCATCAAATAAAGCATCGTAACTTTCTGGCAAGGTAAATCTTGATGTTTTAATTGCTTCAATCTTGCTTTCTCATCTAGTGTCAGACAGAGGTTTTAATGTCAAGTCTACATGATTTTTCACAACTTGCCAGAAAAGAAAAAGTTATACACATCTTGAATTGTGCCAAAGAAATTGATTGCTTCATTTGTGACCTTAGCAGCATCCTTAACAATGAGGTTTAGAGTATGAGCAGAACATGGAACAAAAATATAGAAATAGAAATAATTGCAGGTAAGACATACATAAGTCTATGCATTGGAGTATGTCTAGGCTGGTTAAAGCATTTCAGACCATTTTCTGACCCCTTGAAAAATTTTAATGCAACAATTTTTTCGTAGATGAGCCAAATTTGTTAGAATCTTCTATGACGATGGATTCTAAATCACATACATAACGTGTAATTACTACCTATCTTCATAAAAATAGCAAATTGAAATATTTTAGATACCAAAGAAGGGAGTTTGACTGCGAGATTTATCGTAATCGTCGAAATCGAAAAATAGAAATTACTTACAACTTCCTGTCAATCGGGAAAGTAAAAAACTTGATGCCAGGACTTCCCCGTGTATTCCCGCAACCAACGACTGAACACCTTATAATAATCGGCATTTTTCCGTAAAAATTTAAACCACAGCTAAAACAGAACCAGACCACAAATTCTCACAAGATGTCCGCTTTAAAAGGTGAAAAAGATGACACGGAGTATACAGAGTTCCGTTTCTTTCCTTTCACCTTTTTATTCGACACTAGCGCCAGTAGGCTTAGGATTACCTTTACCATTATTACTATTTATAATATCTTGCAATACATCGTAAAAGTAAATAAGATCTTACATATATTAAATTATATACATGTATTTGTTGTAAAATAGATTTAAAAAAGGTTTTTCCGGACTTTTCTATTGTAAAATTTCAAATCAGATAACAAACAATGATATTTTTTGTTATAAGCGAAAGGATGAAAACTTTTATACAGGTAATGTGTGTTACATATTCCAGTGTTTATTTAATTTATAACATATTATTAATAAAAGGGCCGATTAAATATTAATTAAAACATTTCAATATTACTTATTAAAGATACCATGTTTATTTCGCAGTATTTAATAAAAAATGTAAAGAGAACGGAACAGCCATGAACAAAAGAAGTCCGAACATGCGCATCTCTTAACACACTGACGGGCGTGTAGAAGATGGGTTTTGGTCATTTTAAATTTACGTTGAGGAAGATCACATCGTCGACGAGTGAGGAACTTTCTCTTCATACTTGCCAAGAGATTTACATCGACCTCGTGTTACTGTGATCCATTGTCAGGTTTGAATTCTTTAGTTAGAAATAAGCGAAAATTTAATTTAATTGTCGCCAACGGCATGCTTCAGCGGGTTAGCATTACCGCATTAATATTGACGTACAATTTTGTCTCAAGGTCATTATTTCTTCCGATCCGTAGTTCACAGATTTTTTGAAATTATTTCTTAATTAAACGAAGTGGTTGATCTCTTCACTTTAAGTTAATGGCGGCATAATCTTTGCATTAATTAGGGGAAAGCTTTATATAGGATCAATGCAATTGTTTTTCCTTGTTGAAAGTTTTAACCACGTGTATTTTGGGTGGACTGAGTCAAGTTTAGACATGAATATGGTTTTTAACTTGTCGAGTGGTTGTGTAAGCGTCAAGTTACAAGGTAAAGGTTGGTTTTTTATCACATAGGACAGGTAGTGAAATTTCTATCGTTGTTTCGGAAATTTTTCTCACACCATTTTATAAATGATTTTATATACGGTGGTAGCCGATGATGAGGGGTGCCAATTTGACGAGAGTACGGGGCAGTGCGTATAACTTTTCGTATATTTTAACCTCGATAAAGCGTACGCTTAGCTGAATAAATAATATTATAATGAATAACTGAAAAAATATTAAGGTTCTTTCCCAAATAGTCAGTTTTCTGACAAAATTCTCCGTGTCCTGCGATGTTTAATGTTGGCAACCCTATCGTAAAATTCATTCTTTGATATATTTCGTTTATTGAGTTGATATTAATGTACGTAATCAGTACATACTAGTCTTATGGTTTTACAAATCTTGGAATTTGAGTTAAATATAATATTTTCGAATATTATCGGAGTGATATAGCACGAGAGACATTACATGATGTTAACAGAAATAATATTCAGCATGAAATTACAGTACAAACTTTAAGGTTTCATTCTCTTGTTTCAGAAGAATGTTTCCAGAAGACGTGAGAAGACTTCACAGAACAGCTGTCGTGTTCCCTTTTGAGATATCAAGAAATATTAACGGTGAGTACAATCTCAACTTTAAGTAATTTGCCTATTGCATTTAACGTATTGGCTGTTACCTCAGGAGGTTTCCAGTGAGAATTATGCTGGTTTTTCCATCTATTAATGGTGAAAGTGTAACTTGAGTTTAAATTGGAAAGTGATAAATCTCAACTTCTTTTGTTAACATAAGTGTTATCAATGCTTCAATTTTTGGCATATTTTATGAAATACTTTGTACCTGGGAAATTTTATTTTTCAGTCTACTGACTTTCAATTCAGCATAAATCAATTAAATATGCTGTATAAATAGGAGATAATTTCATAGAAACAAAAATATTAGTTTTGCAGTGACAGTGTAACGTGAAATGTTCATTGAATTTACTCTTTGGTGACGTGTAAAGTATTTAATGTTGAAATTATGGAGACAATTTGAGTCAATGCAAAATTATTAAAATACTTTGCTTGGAAAATGCTTTCTATATGGAAATGGCTGAAGCAGTCGAGGAAATATTTTTGGGAAAAAGATTTATTAGTCAAAAGTCAGTCGAATTATTGGAATACATGCAAACTTTTGGAAAGTTGCTATGCTAATAAAAGTTTGCTGTGACAATTGGTGTTTATTGTTTTTTTTCACTGGTGGTTGGCTAATTATCAGTTGAGCATGCAAAGAATTGTACATGACTTATTCAAATATCATTTTAGAGCATTTTATTTTATAAATGTTCAGTGAATCAAATCAAAATAGCAATTAAACTGTAACAGATAGAAGGCTGAAATTTGTGGGTTGTATGTGATGTATTATGCCAGTTATTACTATGATAAAGGATTTTATTTTAATGAATAAATGAAAATATATGGATAAGGTTTCCTCCCAAGTATTTATGTATTCATTTATCAGACAAACTTCACGTATTAAATGTTGGCAACCCTTTATCACAAAATTCATTCAAAGCAATGATTTATTTAGTTGATATTAATTTCCATAATCAATATATACTAGTCCAATGGTTTGGAAATAAGCTTAACTAAGTAACTTAAGGGATAAAAGTTTTAGATTTCTTTACAAATCTTTGAGGTTGTGTTACAATAGAATAAATTCCAATATTATCGGAGTGATTTAGCACGAGAGACATTGCATAATGTAACCGGGAATATTATTCAGCATGAATTTACAGTACAGATTTCATTCTTTTGTTTCAGAGGAATGTTTGCAGAAGATGTCACAGGACTCAGCTGTCATGTTCTCATATATGTGATAACAAGAAATAATAACAGTGAGTATAATCAGTGTGTTTCTTTTAAGTAGTTTGCCTATTGCATTTAACATATTGGCTGTTTTGTGATACTTTTGTTGGCTGTTACCTGAAGAAGTTTCCAGTGAGAATTATCGACGTATTTAAATGAATAGCTAGGAGGAATTTAGTCGTGTAACCATGCATTTGTTTTTTACTATATCTTCAATACTTACTGTGCTAGTTATTCATCTATTAACGGTGAAAATGTAGTAACTTCAGCGTATATCGGAAAGTGATAAATCTCAACATCTTTTAAGTGGATATTTCGTTGATAGAATAAAATTGATTTTATAATTTAGACCTTCAAAGATTTGCCAATTATCGTTAACATAAGTGTTATCAACGCTTCAATTTTTGGCATAATTTATGAAATACTTTGAGCCGGAGAACTTTTACTTTTCAGTCTACTGACTTTCAATTCAGCATAAATCAATTAAATATGCTGTATAAATAGGAGACAATTTCATAGAAACAAAAATATTAGTTTTGCAGTGACAGTGTAACGTGAAATGTTCATTGAATTTACTCTTTGGTGATGTGTAAAGGATTGAATGTTGAAATTATGGAGACATTTTGAGGAAAGTGATTAAAATATTTTGTTTGGAAAAGGCTATCTATATGAGAATTACTGAAGCAATCGCGGAAATATTTTGAGGAAAGCAATTTCTGAGATTCTTAATAGTGAAAGTTAGTCGAATTATTGGATTACATGCAAATTTTTTTAAAGTTCCTATGCTAATGAAAGTTTGCTGTGACAATTCGTTTTTATTGTTTAATTTCGCTGGTGGTTGGCTAATCATCAGTTGAGCATGCCAAAATTGTAAAATATTTATTCAAATACCATTTTAGAGCATTTTGTTTTATGTTCAATCAATCAAATCAAAATAGATATTAAACTAAGAATTAGAAGGCTAATATTTGCAGGTTGTACATGATGCATTATGCTAGTTATTACTAGGACAAAGGATTTTATTTTTGGTGAAATTGGTGTGTCAGCAGGTCCAATGCTTTTTAAAATGTGAAACATATTTCATGGCATTATTATGACGATTTTTATCTTATTAGCCTGTTATTTATGAAGTATTAAAGACAGTGAATAAAGAAGTGACATGAAATCAGAAGCGATAACGTCAGTTTTTACCTTGTTAAGTGCAGCATATTGGTCTTGTTACGATGAAAGCTTTCGGAAGATTAAAAATATTTCCTTACTATTATTTGGCTTAAAGTTCTAATCAGAATTCATATTCTTTGACCGTTTTTCAATGTAAAAACAAACCATAGTCTTATCCAATGTGAAATTGGTTTTAGATTATATATTATAGATATAGACATTATAACCAATGCCGTGATACGTCGATAATTTCCAATTAAGAATACAGGGAATAATTTTTATAAAGTTAATTCATTAATTTAGTTGATTTGATAGCATAAATTGAAATGAATATTGCTGTTACACTTGAAATTATTAACAGATAATATTTAATACTTATCTGTAGTTAACGATGTTTATTTGTCACAGGAAGACTATAATCTATTAAAATGCCATCTCATCTAAAAATATAAAAAAAATTTTAATAACTTGGTGGTCAGCAGGAGGTGCCTTCTAAAATATCAACTTAAGATTGAGTTAACAAATATAACGTTGATATCCCTTCATTGACTATTGAGTATATTTACTTTGCCATGCAATCTATTGTTAAACCTTAAAAGAGTTTAAGGTTCGAATTATAAATAAAATACTTTTATTGCACCGGCAAATGACGGTACAATTTTTAATTTCAATTCTTATCTAATGCGATTGCTTTATTTCCTCTGATAATTTACGCTTTATTTTCTATAAAACAATTCTTTATTTGGTTGATTAGTCAACAATCATCATCATCATAGGTAGTCTGTCCATAGACAGGTCCGTGATTATTTATGGTTAAACTTGGTTCTCCATATACTCTTATTTTCTGCAGTTTTCTTCATGACTTGATAGGTCTCTTTCTCTTTCAAGTCGTCTACTAGCTGAAACCTTTTCTTACCTCTTTCTCTTTTTCCATCCAGTTTTCCTTCTAGCACTTCTTTAATCATGCACTCTTTCCTCAGGTAATGCCCAATCCTTTTTTGATATTCTGTATAATCGTTCGCTTCTCTCATATTCTTCGTAGTACTTCCTCATTTTCTACCCTATCTGTCCATTTTTATCGTCAGCATTCTTCTCCATGTTCACATTTCGAAGCTTTCCAAGTATTTAATATCATTTTTCCTTAGTGTCCATGTTTCTGCAGCATACGCTTCATTTTCTATAAAAAATCGTTTACTTGGTTTATTAGTTGAGGCAATATGGAAGGTTAAAATTTAAAAACTAATTGTCAAATAAATCTTCGCATAATAATATGAATAAACTCTTAGAGAATTTAAAATTTTACAATTCTAAAATAGGGCTCTATCAATAAGATGTTCTCTTTCATATTGTTTAAGCAAATTAATCTTTTATATTTATAATTTTAGATTATATTTCTTTATTGAGTTCACCACAACCATTTTTTCCTCTTCATTGTAGGTAGTAGCAGTTGATGCTGAGCTGTAGAGGAACCATGAATCGAAGAGTACTGCTTTGCTGAAACGAGAATTGATTCATCTGGGTGCAAGAGTAAAGAGGAATCAGCTGGAGGCTATGCATACGGTATGAGAGTTTTTATACCTATATGTTGTTATATTCTTGTTTGTTCAGTATATCAGGCGATAAATATCTTGTATAATATATAGCTGCATCTTACGGAGGATTTAGGAGGAGAGATTGTAAATTATAAGGCACTTTTTGATGAGCTAGAGACTTCAAATTTGGCATTATTATAGATTTCTGCTCACAACCAATTGAAATGAATACAATACAATAAGAATTCCAATTTTTAGGAGCTGTTTTTCTCCTATCATTCAGAATAAGCCGAAATTTGTGGTCGGATTAAACTACACACAAACAATTTGATTTCTTTTAAAAATATTTATTAATCAATTTACACGTAAAGTAAATAAATTAAAAATATATCGCCACCCCTGAAAAAGAATGTTTTGTCTGGTATTGTCCGTAAGAATATTTTATTTCTGAGAATATAAGGCATCAATTTTCTGTTTGAACTTGAAAACTTATTAAATGCCAAGTTTTTGTGTTGACTTCTGAAACAGCACTGTATTAGCTCATGTTTGCAGACATCATACGTTTCTATGGTGAATATCGTTCAGCAAATTGGATATTGGAAAGTAATTAATTAAATTTAATCTTAAAATAGGAGCAGCCCTTTAAAAAGATTATTTGGATCAGGATGTTTTGTGTTCTACATATAAAATTTTACCAAGAGGTTTTGTCGTGGTTAAATAATTCCAGATTTAATTTAATAATTTAAAGAAATTTGGAGATAAATGTACGATATGCTTGAATTAATTCAGAAAATATTCTTTGGGTTTTTTTGTGGTTTATTCAAGGCAGAAAAATTTCTGAGGCAATACAAATTCTATTCATTATTCAAGTTATCAAAATGAGATAAAGAGTTTAAAATGCAAATGAAATTTCGGTTAGTTTTTAGAGCTTTGATTGAAAATCCGAACTGAATGCCTATATGTAAAGGAAAATATTTTCGTTGTGAAAAATAGAGGAGTGGTTAGTGTGTCTAGCTCCCAATGCCGAGGGCATGGTCGTTTGTGCTTGTTAAAAATATATTACAACACATGTAATTGGAGGAAACTGTTTGTGTTAAATAAATTATTATTATTATTAACATTGATATCTCGTAATTGGCTATTGAGTATATTTACTTTGCCATGCAATTTATTATTAAACTTATAAAGAGTTTGTTTGAATTATAAATATTTGATTCGGTTCATTTTAACTTTCAATTGTTATATAACGCGATTGCTTTATTTCCCCTGATAATTTACGCTTTATTTTCTATTAAAAAAATCAATTCTTTATTTGGTTTATCAGTTGAGGCCATCATCATCATAGGTAGTCTGTCCGTAGACAGGTTCGTGATTATTCATGGTTAAACTTGGTTCTCCATATACTCCTATTTTCTGCAGTTTTCTTTACAACTTGATTCACATATAGATTCCTGATCAGTCTCCTGTCTTTCCAGTGTACACCTATATCCTTTAATATCCTCATCAGCAGTACCCAGTTTACTCTATCGAAGGCCTTCTGCCAGTCGACGAAACATAGGCTGTACTCTGTTGCCCTTTCTGATATGATTCTCACTACACCGATAGCATCTCTGGTTCCTCGTCCTATTCTGAAGCGGAATTGATCTTCCCCTAGCATTTCTTCGGCCTTTTTCTCTAGTCTTTTATTAAGAATACTCGTGGTGATCTTCAAAGTGTGTGACAGTAGGGATATCGTTCTGTAGTCCTTAGACTGCATTGCCGTTGGCTTCTTCTTTAGAGGGATCATTGTTACATCTAGGAAATCCTGAGGCCTCTCTCCCGAGTTGTAAATCTTGTTAATTAGTTTCGTAATCACTTTGTCCTTCCAATCCCATGACTTTTAAGTACCTCTGCCGGTATTCCATCGCTGCCTGTAGCTTTTCCTTTCTTTAATTCCAGTATTGCCTTTTATGCTTCGCTTTTCATAATACTTAGTCCCAATCTTCTTCAATGCAATTCTCTTCTTCCAGTTCCATTTGTGCCAATCCTGCCTGCTTGTTGTATAGTTCCCTAATGTATTCTTCCGAGTCGAACTGTCCTTCTTCCCATCTAGCTTCGCTCAGCCCTATGATGTCAATCCTATTTCTTTTCATTTCTTCTTTCAGGTTCTTTATCTTTTCTGCCATCCTCATGGTTTTTACATTCCAAGTACCTATGCATAAGTTATCTTCGACACATGCTTTCCTCAAGGCAGTCCCTGCCCGGAGATCCTATTGGGGGATTATTTTACCTCGAAAGAACTCGTTTTGTCCAACCATATAATCGTTACTAAGGAATTGTAATGTGGCAGTTTCCCTGTTGCTTTCCACATCGCAGATCGCAGTACTGTAGCCATTCAAATCGTCCCGATCACTCCTACAGCTCTATTGGATATAAACCCAGCCAACATAATTTGTTTTTAGCTCGATACCAAACTGACAGTACTGCTGCCTACTGCCAGGCACCGATGATAGTTTTTGTTATTAATTAATTAATTTTTTGTGAAAAACCTCCATTCGTGGATATCGAACCCAGGAACTTTGTAACGGGAAGCCGACACGCTAAGCGACACCATATGGAAGGTTAAAATTTTAAAACTAATTGCCAAATAAATCTTTCACATAATAATTTGAATAAACTCGTCAGGAATTTAAAATTTTAAGATTCTAAATAGACCTTGGTAAATGAGATGAGCTTTTTCGTGTTGTTTGGGAAAATTAATCTTTAATATTTAGATTTTTTAGTTTATATTTCTTAATTGAATTCACCACAACCATTTTTCTTCTTTATTTTAGGCATTCACAGTTGATGCTGAGTGAAAATGCGATGGTGTGAGGCATCAAGGAACCATGAATCGAAGAGTATTACTTTGCTGAAACAAGAACTGATGCATCTGGGTGCGAGAGTAAAGCGGATTATGTGCTGGAGGCTACACACATGGGATGAGAGAAGGTTTTTATACCTATATGTTGCTATATTCTGGTTTGTTCAATATATCAGGCGATAAATATCTTGTATAATAATATGGCTGCATATTACGGAAGATTTAGGAGAAGAGATTGTAAATTATAAGGCACTTTTAGATGGGCTAAATGCTTCAAATTTGGCATTATTATAGATTTCTGCTCAGCCAATTGAAATAAATACGATACAATAAGAATTCCAATGTTTAGGAGCTGTTTTTTTCCCGTAATTCAGAATAAGCCAAAATTTACGATCGGATTATACGATACCCCAAGAATTCAATTTCTCTTTAAAATATTTTAAAATCAATTTACACTTAAAAGTAAATAAATGAAAAATATAGCGCTACCTCTGAAAAAAAAGTTTTAACTGGTACCTTCTGTAAGAATATTTTATTTCTGCGAATATAAGGCATTAATTTTCTCTTTGAACTTGAAAAGCTTTGTGATAACTCAACTTTTATAAAATGCATTTAATATTGATTATAAATTTATGAGAATATAAGGTGTTGGTTTTCAGTTTCAACTCTAAAAACTTTCTCTAATTTGATTTTATAAGGCATATTCCATTTTGTTTGTAAAGTTTATTAGCGTACTTCTATAAATTTTAACTTTTCATCAAATTCCACTTCTGTTAATAAGAATCTAATATTGTAAATATTTATTTATGAATTACAGAAGATATTTAAAAACCTTAGAAAACTTATTAAATGCGAAGGTTTCATATTGACTTCTGAGGCAGCACTGTATTAGCTCATGTTTGCAGACTTGTCATGCATTTCTATGGTGAATATCGTTCAGCAAATTGGATGTTGGAAAGTAATTAATTAAATTTAATCTTAAAATAGAAGCAGCCCTTAAAAAAGATTATTTGGATCAGGATGTTTTGTGTTCTACATATAAAATTTTACCAAGAGTGTTTGGCGTGGTTAAATAATTCCAGATTTAATTTAATAATTTAAAGAAATTTGGAGATAAATGTACAATGTGCTTGAATTAATTCAGAAAATATTCTTTGGGTTTTTTGTGGTTTATTCGAGGCAGAAAAATTTCTGAGGCAATACAAATTCTATTCATTATTCAAGTTTCAAAATCAGATAAAGAGTTTAAAATGTAAATGAAATTTCGGTTAGTTTTGATTGAAAATCTGACTGAATGCCTTTGTAAGGGAAAATATTTTCATTGTGAAAAATTTATAATCTCCAATTATTAAGCCATTCATTGGAAATGGTAATTTAATTGTTCTTAATTCTAGGCAATATTTAGAAAAAGATTTAACTTTGTGGAGAGTTACATTTCTTAATTAAGAAAAATTGTGAAGGTTTTTTTATTCTTAATTAAAGTCAATATCCAGAAAAAAGAATTCCAAGTCTGTATACTAAAGTTCTTTTAATAATTCCATCAATATCCAATTTGCTAGACATTATTTACTTGTAAATAGGTTTCCAAAGTGTTGTGTTATTTATATTATTCAGAAAAATTGTAAATTCTTTTAAGTCTAAATGTATATAAGCTATTGCTTTTTCATTCTGTATAATTACTGCCATTTTTTTAAATCTGAACAAACCAGAATTAGCATTTTTGGGTATATATATATATATATATTTTGTCTCATATTTTTTTCTAAGCTGCTGTGCTATTTTTCCTCTTTGTCACCAATAGAAATTGTTAAAATGATATTATCCTTGCCAAAGTGCTTTGTAAAAATGTCCAACTTTTATTGTAGTGTTTGCTAAATTGTAAATTTTTTTCTGCACTTCATGAAAATTTTTAAATGGCAATTTTGATATGTGCTAATATTCAGAGCATTTTAAGTCCAGAAATTTTTTAAAGTCAAGAGTCAGAAATTATTCTGTCCAAAATGTAAACAAATTAATTTTTTTGTCCTAATTTCAGAAAGCTTTAAAGTCGAAGAGTTAAAAATTATTCTAAGTCCAAATTGTAAACAAGTTTAAAAAATTAATGTTTACAATTGGACGGAATAATTTTTAACTCCAAGGCTTTAAAGATTTCTGAAATTAGGACTTGTCCAAAATGTAAAACAAACATTTCTTTTGTCTAGAGTCAGTTTTCTTTTCAGTCCAGGTTTTCATTTTGAAGTGAATGATAAAAAATAAGTAGAGAAAATGTATTATTTCAGATTGTAAAATTTTTATTGAACTTGTATGTATACATTGTACATTATTTTCATTGCGATAAAGACATTTTATTATGATCAAAACCTGTTGACTCCTTTTAGATAGAAATAATTTCTTTTTCTCGGAGCCTCTTTTAGGTATCGTTGGACTTAAGGGGTTTTTTTAGGTATATTTTTGCTAGAAATAGCACACTTTTAGCCTAAAAATGACATTTTTGACCACAAATTCAGCCAAATTTTGATGATTATTGAACAAATTATTCAACATTATGACAATTTATCTACATTTCAACTATTGAACAACTGACAAATTACATATAACACAATATTTTCAACTGTTATTCAACAGTTGACATAACTACATATATCACATGAAAGAATAAACCATCAAACACATTTTACAGCTGAATTAAATTATTGAACAAGAAGAAATTACTTGCCTCAGATAAAAATAACTGTGACTGAGCTGTGGAAAAATTAATACAAGCATTTAGACTACAGAACAGCCGTCATCAGTGGCGAAATGCCACTGACAACAACTCCTCTGAAGTCGAAATGCATGTATTAATTTTCTCACAGCCCAGTCGCAGCTATTTTTATCAGAGGCAAGCGATTTTTCCAAGTGCTTGTTCTGGAAACACTTAAACATATCACATTATCAATGACCTTAATTACAATTAACAATGTCTCTTATTGGTCAAAATTGAATACATGCAACTGATTCCAAATGGCAGCAATGTTTGCATAAATGACGAAAAAATAATGAATCTCGCAAAGCAATGCTTAATTGGAATTACTTAAATGTCAGAATAACATTTTTATAAACCATTCCAAGTCAGAAATAAACTCCAAAAAATGCAGTTAAAATTTTATGGCATACCTATTTCAAATGTTTATAAAATTAAACCTCTTTATATTTGCCAAATTAATTTGCTTAAAATGCATTGAAATTACACCATGTACCTCAATTAGACGCTTGACTGTTTTTTAAAAACGTTAATTGCATAATAGAAACTCAAAGACTAAACATTTACTTCTGATAATTTAATTTTTATAGCAACAAAGATTGAACTAAATACATTTTGTCTTTAAGAATTATCTTGCTTGGATTTAAAAATATAACATTAATGGAGGTAAGTTTATATTTACAACATCAAAAACATATTTGCTCATTTAAAGTTCAGATTCAAAGCTATTATGCAAAATATAATATTTAATCAAAGCAAACACTCTATTTATGAATAAATATAGCATATTCTCAAAGTTTGTCTTATATTTCCAGGTAATGTACAGTAAATGCATAAAATTAAATGATCTGAGGTTAATTTACATAAAATTTAAGTAGTAATTGCATTGCGTGACTCAACTCACTATCGTTAACAAATCACATTGCTCCTTATCAATAGCTTAATACTTTCATGGCCAATTTGTCAAATTTAAAAGAAAAATCAGCAAATCAAATCATTAAAAATTTATCAATAATTATATTTTTTAACATTATAAATGTGCAAAATGTAAGTAGCAATACATTATCGTTACAAAATATTTATTTAAAGACTTATATTTGAAGAATTTTCAATTGTAATTTATGAAAGTATTGAGTGCACGAAAAACTAAAGTATTTCATTAAATATTTGTATACAATTGAGTTATTTATGTTAATAAATTTAAAGAATTCCTTTTCAGTAACGCTTGTGTTAGAATAAGTCAAAATCTCATATGGAGTTTACCAAAATTATCGTTACGATAATTTAA
Source organism: Uropetala carovei (assembly GCA_036926305.1). NCBI lineage: Eukaryota > Metazoa > Arthropoda > Insecta > Odonata > Petaluridae > Uropetala > Uropetala carovei. The sequence continues at coordinate 1,526,426 of JAXCHB010000254.1, read as the reverse complement.
TGAAGATATTTTAAACAGCCATGAAATTGTTAAGTAATCTAAAACATAACTCATCCAACAAGAGACAACGTTAATATTTACATAGAGACCAACCTGAGAATCAAAACAATAACTACAAAATTGAGAAACAAAATAAATATCCTATAATTATTATACCAAATAGAATTGAATGAGCTTCCCACAATCTATATATATTTGCAAAAGTTTGTTTGCATGTCTCATTATGCATGCCATAAACTATAAGACATGAATAACTAAAATTTGGTACGATTATTATTAACATCTTAACTTGATGAATGTATAAAAGGTTTGGTCAATTGGTTAATTATAGTCAGTGCTATAATAACAATAATATAGGAGAATATAACATTTTATAATTCCACTAGAGATGTCGGAATTTTTTATAAAAAACAAAGAAGCTTCAAAGTTTATTGTATATAAGGATTAGCTATGATGCTGGTCAACGCAGACATCCATGACATTTGACGGTGCAATGAGACACTATTACGTATGTTAACCTTCATAACAGCCTACTTAGACAACAAACCAATTCAGCGGCCGGGTTATGCAATCTTACTTTCGATACTACACAATTTATACAAGTGAAAACATTTACCACTTACTTTATTTGCTCACATTACACTGTGTTGGATGTGGTTTGGTTAATACAAAACGACAAACAACACATGAACAAACAAAAAGAATTAATGCAACGAAAAACAAAAACAGTACAAAAGAGAATTAAAATCACACAGAAATTCAATGCTCCGACTCTTAGAATGATTCTCTAAGCAAAGAGTTTTGTTAAAATAAATTTATGTCAAGTGAATAATACTTTGTTACAATAAGTGGACAATACTTTTGTTAAAACGTTACAAATTGCACTTGACAATGCCTTATCCCCCTCCCTCCCTCTGCTGTTCCCCCCCTTATCTCTCGCGAGGCAATAATATGAATCTCGAGCCTCAAAAATGACATTCGTTGTCCAGGAAACTTATCGATAAAAGTCAAAATCTGTCACATATTCGTTAAATATGCGTAATTTCAAAACATGTGGTGCATTACTTTCTGGGAAACCCTCGTACAATGTTGTGTGAGACAGACGCTCCTTTCTAGGAACCTGGTATTATCTGAATTTTTAAAGAATGTTTATTTTGAACTCTTGAACATCCTGCATATAACTGTCCATGCGTAAAGCAAAGCTACCGTATGGTAACTGACTTAAGAAGTCACCTCTCTACTCTGCGTGCACGGGTATTTCCCTTCTAGGAAGCGCGCTCACCTTCAATGCCCCTCTATTCTAATGGAATTCGTTCCCCTCCACTTTACATATTACCTCCGATCACTGAGGCGTAAGGTAACTTCTAGTAATTTTCAATTGCTACATTGGGCGGAACTACCTGTACTCTACATGCACGTTCTCTACCGGAAGCTTAGAGAACGAACTCCACCTGGCAAAAAGCGTCACCTCACAAAATGAATCGACTGCATTGATTGCCAATTTTAATTACGAATACTCGAAATATTTTCCAACACTTTCATTTATATCAATTAAAATATGAAAAAATTTCCCAAATAAAACTTAATTCAAGCATAGATATAATTTTTTGTTCATAATTATTGCCATAATTTGAAGTCACGATGATTTAAAACATAACCTGAGCAACGCTGGGTAAATTTGCTAGTTATTTATAAGCAAAGAACTTTGCAATACCATTTTAATTTAATTTATTCACCAGAGAACTATATAAAGACGTCTGTGTTGCATTGTAAAATAAATTCCAATAATTACTCCAAGATTTGATGCACAAAAACGATTACAGTGTAATTTTCCTAATAAATGTTTAATGTGACTAAATCTTAAAAGGATATTTTGTAGTTTAATTTACATTCTTCGTTAGAAATAATTTTATGAACTCTGTATTTATCTCAGATTCACTACAAATATGTTGTCAACAATTTGTTGCTAACATACATTAAAGTTATGGTAATTTAATGTTGTGCTTATGCAAACTGTATAATTATAAAATATCAGTTGATTACTTCGTTTAAAAATTAGTACAAGAGTTTAAAATAACACTAATATTTATAATGAGATTTTAAGATATAAACAAGTTAGGAAAGTGTACACCGTAACACAAATGGGTGCATTTTGTGCACTGGAGTATTTGAAAGAAATTATTTAGGTGTTTGGAAGGGAAATAGCATTATAAATTCTTTTCTTCGTCATAAATAATCCATTTTCTTCCCATTTAAAAATATTAAATGCATATGTAAGGAAATTAAACATATTTCCGTGAGATTGTTTACGTTAGCAACAATGAAGAAGTAACCATGCTAGAAAATTTCAAAGTTCAACTCAAATTAAGACTCTTGTTCGATTTTCTCGGAAACGGCGACTCCTACGATGAAAATGTAAAGGAAAAGAAATACCCTACTTTACTAGTTCTACAAGTTTTACTTGATAAATATTTTGATATGACCGATACTTTACGAGATATGAGGGAAAGTTCATATTTTATCACCAGTAAAGTGGTACCCCTGATTGGCTTACGTGACTCATTTATGTGATTTTCTTATTATCTTTGACTGTAAGTCCTTAATATCAAATTTCATGAAAATCTGCTTGGTAGAAGCAGATAACGAACATGCGGACAGACCAGATGGAGACTAATACTAATAGGCGCTTAAGCTGGAAGCGAAACGCACCTGACTAATAACCTTGCATGTAATTACATTTACAGATACACATACATTATTAAAAATTTTCTTTAATGACAAGAATGAAATGTTACTTATTTGTTCGATATACAAATAGAAGGTGCTTGCATTCTGTAAGCCTTTCAAGTCATTATTTATGGCTTTTGCAAAGTAAAAATTCAAAACTAGTTAAATAAATAAAACAACTTCAAGTACACATTAGAATAAACTTCATTAGCCCACTGATTCCCAATGAAAAGACAAAACTGATAACGTTTTGATTCCGATGCAAATGAATTGGAATATTTCGAGGCGGTGCTTACTGTAAAAGAGAGACTGACTGATATTATTCACTTCTTTCGGTAAATTGTGATGAGATTAGCCATGAGGAAGTGTACCATCTGAAACAAAAGTACCACGAAGCCAATGAAAAGGAAGAAATCCACAGTACATTGAAACCTCTGCATACTGGACCTTGATGGAACGTACTTAGGATGTAACGGACAGAATGTCCGGCGATGCAAAACAGTTAAATGACGCCACTAATACATTGTGTCTCATGCGGACCTATCACATGTGCGTTATTTGGAAGGCCTAATGAATACATCGCAACATTATAACTAACGTATATCACAGCGTATAAGTCGACCTTAGAAGCTTAAAAAATTTTCCTAAAACTTAAAGTCGACTTATACGACGAATACAAAATTGTAAACTTTAAATTACAGATAAATAACATCGATATTTACTAACAAGGGGAGGCCATAACATTAATATTGAAATTCATAAAACCCTTTTAGGAGGTGAAACTAGAACTAAAACATCACCTATATCTCTCTGCGTTTTTGCCAATGGGCCCTTGTTTAAAAGATATTAACAATTTAAATTCAGGTGTAAGCATGGATGCAACATATATCATTAACCTTACGGTTACAAAACAGAAGCAGCAATACCTTAATTGGTAGAATGAATATCTAGTAGTCGGATGGGCTGGGGTTCGATCCCAGCAGCCAGCATTTTTTTTCAGAAATGGTCTGTATATATATTTTAACTAGTAAAATTGTATTATTATTATGTCTTCATTACATTTTTGTTTTTTTTCGCAATTTTTTGATCATTTTTTTTGTCTTTTTCACATACGTACTTGATTTATTTGCACTTTCCACATGTAATTATAACATTATAATTATAAATAAATAATACAACTTAGAATGTTATAATCATTACTTGATTGTTTATTAAAATATCAATTCCTTAATATGACATTTATGAAATGTTTATTATGGAAAATTACCTTGTTTTTTTAAATGTATCATCCAAAGTATTGTAATGCTGTAGAAGTAAGTGAGATAGAAGAGGTACACTTCGATAGGAATTAACCATACTAATTGCAAGTTATGATTATATGTGGAATATGCAAATAAATCAAGTACAAAAAAGTACGTGAAAAAAGACAAAAAAATAATCAAAAAATATGTGAAAAAAACATTTCCTTTTTTGAAAAGGGGAATAATGTAATCATCAAAACCATCCTTATGCCTGCCAACGTGATATTATATTGAATTCCACCACCGTAGATATTGATTGCGATAACTAGGTGCAGTTAAATTTGATAGCATCATTAACAGCCGACATCAATCAAATCACAGGAACCATTATTTAGTTGGTCAAGCTCTCTGAGAATAGCAGTTTCTTATTGGTTGAAATGAAAACACCTGTCAAATGGAAGGCTCAAGAAGAATAGCACGGACTCAAAACTATATTCATATATTTTTTTATTACTATGTTTATTTCTGTATCTTGTTAAAACTTGGATCGTACAGGACCTTGATTTTGCCTGGCGATGATTTCATGAGAAGTATTTTTAAGTGAAACAACTTATACTGCGAACATATACTTAATCTAGTATTTTCAAGTTGAAAATTCAAGGTCGACTTATACGTCGCAATATATGGATATATATACATATTATAATGTATATAATTACTGTATATACTCGTGTATGATGCGTCCCAGTGTATAACTGCCGTGTATAATGCGCACTCGTACTTTATTCCAAAAAATCCCAACTTTTTCTTATACCACGTGTATGACACACATCCTTCATTTTTGGGAGGTATGTAAATATTAAAACGTTTGGACTTGTCCATAAGTGTATTACGTTCAATAAGCTCCATATTATGTCTAAGAGAGACATCGTCAATAATTAAAGCGACTGAGTTGAGATGGGAGCAACTTCATACAGTAAGTTGGGCAAAGTGATGCCGTGTAGAAAACCGCAGCGCCACTGTTGCCAATGCTTTTACATCAGACAAAAAGGGATCTATAAAATAGTTTTGATTTAAAGTGGATGTTGGTTCTCTCTTTCCTATCTCATTCTAAAACTGTTTAAGAGAAGGAACAACATAAAAATTTAACAAACAAATCTGGAAACAGGAAATGCGACAGGTAGGATTAAGTTCATACACGAGATTCTATGGGTTTTAAATTACTTACATTGTCAATCGTACATACTAGAATCATTAACTAAATAAAATTATTTCAATTTGCTTATTCTATGTTTTTTTTGTTTTTGATATGTGTTTTGCAGGAAGACTTATCTTGTGATTTTGCAAAAATTACAGCAATCAGCTGATGAGCTAGTGAAAAGCGGAATAATTGGAGAGGATGGGATTATAAATGTATAGAAGTAATTAGGTGTTCTATACATATAATTATGTATGTATAACCTGGAGTATCAATAATTATTGTGCTTTTCTCATTAATTAACCCAAAAAGCGTGAATCTGGTGCGAGGTAGGTTCCTATTTTAAGTGCAGAGAAGTGTTACCTGCGTATAACGCGCACCCCTACATTATGACCTGAAAATGTGGTCTTCAAACAGCGCGTTATACACGAGTATATATGGTAGATACAATGTATAATTTATTGGTGCAGCAAATCCGCAAAAATTAATTGTTCCTGCGTTTGATCATTGTGACTGGTTGAAATTGACTGACTTGCGTTACTCATGGGGTTTCTTTGTCTTAAAACATTCTTTGTATTCATTCTTACTTTCTGCCCCATTTCCACCAGGGTCCGGAAAAATCTAAAATCTCGAAAAAGTATCCCAAGTTCCATTCCTAAGAATAATTCCTTTCAAATAAGAACGCAAGGGAAAATCAATTTTTCTTACGGTCGCTATAATTTATTTCATTCTTAATTATGTTCTTATAACAATATGCTCCTGCTAGCACACTGCAAGCACCTTTTACTAGTAAAATATAAAAATTAATACGATTCCTATTTTCCTAAATTAATTAGAAAACTCTGTGCTATTACTTCATGCGCTCTAACAATTTGTATGAATATATAGCGGAGTAAAACACTGTCCTTCATAACATGTGCACTTTAACAATTTAAGGCAACACATACGTTTCCTTCGGATGTTTCGGATATAACAGACAGGCCTTCCCCTCCTTTTAGTCCAATATATCGAGGCTTCACTGTATGTATGTAAAGAATGTGATGTCGGACTGTGTACAATACCACGTTTTGCAATATACCATACACGAAAACGTATCAAGTATATAATCGCAAGCTCTGGAATAATATAAATTAAAATAGTTATAACAAATCCAACGTATATTTTCAATCCTTTCAAACTTTTACAAACCTATGCCAACAGGTGCTTCTGATGGAATCTTAACTTAGTACTTAAAAAGAGTTAAAAATGAAACAATCTTTTGTTATTCTAAAAGCTCCCAATTGCAAGCGCGATCTGAGTTTATATAAACATTTGAAATACAGTTGGACCTCTATAACCGTCACCATTGATAATTGTTGTTTCGATCAACCCTCATTTGTCGCCAAATGGTACAAAAAAATTAACAAGTTCCGATGCCAGATTGCACTGTGACAGAGAGAGGAAGATTCCTGGCATTGCCTCCGATTCAATTAGTGCCAATTAAACCTTCAAATAAGTGAAAGAATAGCATTATTCGCTTCACGCTTTAATTTAAGCATCGAAATTAATGCTGTAGCAATGTCAAACTTTATAGATAGCAACAAAAATATTTACGGATAATTATCCAGTTAATAACAATTTAATCAAAGCAATTGATCTTATTTTAAATCATTCGAATGCTGGAATCTTACTTTTTCAGTAAGTAAAACTATTAAACATCTATAATGCTTATTAAGGCAAATTGTCTCATGCATAAATTTAAAATTAGATGAGAATAAGGACGTACATTATTTTTTAACAAATTATAAGTTATATGGTTATGTCACCTTCGTAGATAATCTAAATGACAAAGAATGTTAGGTGACGGGCTACGTTTATTCAGGAGCAGCATGAAAACATTTGTTTTAGATTGATAACCTAGAACTCGCCGAAACTTATCTTCTCTTCTTTGTTAATCTAAATAAACGGTTGCGTTGATTGATATATGAAAAAAAGGACATATACTTCAATTAAAAGAAACAAAGAAAATTAAAAACATAAAAGTTTGCAATCAATTACCGTGTAGCATTAATTTCCTCTCTAATTTGACTTTTAAAATACAGATTTCTTACTGACTTTGCACAATTAATTGTCAATATGCACACACAGCCTCGCCCTCAGCGAGATTTGTACCCGCTAACCTTACCTATACTGGGGAAATGCATTATCAGAGTTAAATACGAATTATTGAGTTATATGTGAAATATTGAGACCAACTTATTCTACACAATTCTTAATTTTTTATAAATTAATTGAAAAAACAGTGAAAACACTGTGCGGGTACAGCTAGTACTCCGTTAATTCATCAAATAGAACTTATAATTTTGTTTGTTTAGTTTACATAACAACGCTTTTACTCATTATTACCTCTGACGGTAAAGCACTATCAATTGCAATTTCCCAGGTTGTTGTTACTATCAGCATTTTAATTACTACAAATATAACTTTTAATTAAAGATTAAGGCAATAATAGCCCATTAATTCATCAAATGGAAGAAAGAAGAATATAACGAGGTCTTTGAAACTGTGTAATTTTTACTTATGTACCAATGACGTGAATCTAAATTGATTCTTTTGAAAATTTTAATGTCAATCTGATTCAAACGTACTTCATTGCGTCATTTTATGTTACTTGTCGCCACCTGGCAGATCCAGCCACCTTGTGACTAAATGAATAAATAAATAAATATTATAGAGACAGAAGAAGATAAAGAAGAATGACGTAGAAGAGAAAGAGTGAGAAGATCAATATGGACAGATGAGCAAAGACAAACAGCGAGAGAGACCATAAACGAAATCAGGTAACAAAGAAGAAATGAACAAACTGAAGAAGGGAGTAATATAAGAAGAAGCCAAAACAGAATCGATGCAGCCAACGGCGGAAGGCGAAGAAACGACACAAATTTAAACTCAGCAATAGGAAACGGATTAGCTACTCGACGAGATGATTCACATTTAGGAAAAATGGATAAAGAATGTCAATATCGTAGAGCTTTGTTTTTTAATAACCGAGAAAAGCATAACAGATGCTGGTACGAGAAGAGCACTTCCGCAGCTTCCAGATATATTAAAACTGCCGTAGAGAGAAAATACCCCTATGTGTAAAAATACGTAAGACTAATGTAGTTTCTGCACATGCCAGGACATGAAATATATATATTTAAAGCGGGAAGCTCATTAGTTCTAATTTGAAATGCAAAATCAATCACACTCACCCATCTTCTTTCTTGATATCGCAAAGCAGAGCTGGCCTGAGGAAGACGTACGATGCTGGCTGCGTTTTCAGACTTCATTCTTCGGAGGCACGCATCTGAAACAACGACAGAAGCAACTCAGAAATCTCGCACGCAAAGGATAAAAATTCTACAAAACCTTCACAATAACTTTTGATTTGAAGTTTATAAAGTAATGGAAACTGGCTAAAAATGTATTATTCATACGTTTTTAAAAACACAGATTCTCATTTTATGAGGTAAACTATAATTTTTACGTTAAAAACACAATATATATTGATAACAAACCCTTAATTAATCCTACGTTAAGAATGTAACGCCATATCTTGGCTATATTTGCCCATAAACAAATCCGTCCTTGCAAAAAACTTTACCAACTCTTCACAGAAAATGATACTTTACAACGATAAAATCACTCATTAAACATGTTATGCGGTAACAAAATGTTATACATAAGGACTAATTTATAAGAATAATTACTCCATTATACATAAATATGATAAATATAACATTTACTATATACATATATATACGGTAAAGATATTTCAACTATAAATCAAAGATGAATAGAGAAGTTATTTAAGATTTCCTTACCTTTGAAGATATAAATCCTCGAGGAGATTGACCAGGACAGCTGGATCACACAATAATAACAGTACATTTATTTTCCAGAAGATCATAGTTACATGGCAAATCAATAAGACAAACTCAATCACAAAAGAAAATACAAAGTAAAACAATATAACAGCACGAGTGGACTAAAGAAAAACAATAATACATCAAAACATCACCATAAATTACAATTAAGTGGCAAAACAGGGCATACTGAATAATTACATATACAAATTCACATATCATTGATTTACAAAATAAGAAACAGTACTATTAAGAGACGTTAACTAACGTCCAGTAAGCAATGTGAAGATTACACACATTGAAACTATAAAAAACTTTAGATAAAACTTCACTTCACTTAAAGTGTCTTAAAACGTACACAAATCAAACTAAAAGTACATATTTAAAAACTGCTGTCAAAATGCGTCACATGGACCACTGTTTTCGAAGAATAAACGGCCAAACTTTTGTCAAGATCAAAACTATCAACATTAAATTTCGAATACAATAAAAAGGTCTAGTTTTTTCCTTCTAAAATAAATAAAATAAAATAACCAAAAGTATTAAAACACTGCTGTGAAAATGATTATCACGTGGACCAGTTTTCGAAGAACACAAGGCCAAACTTATATCACGATCATAACTATCAACATTAAATTTCGAATACAATAAAAAGGTCTAGTTTTTTCCTTCTAAAAAGGTCTGATGGAAACATAAAATAAATTTCGAACGGTATTACGCACATAACAGATAATCTCGTCAGCCATTTTAAGATTTCTATGAAATAACAAGAAGTAACGCGCAGGCGCGCAGGCTAACCAACATTTCGTCTTATAAAGCAGGATATTTACAATTTCGACAAAAAAACCACAAAAAATAAGCAATTCCTTTTTATATCTTGATTTCACATTTTAGTAGGAACACAATTATAACTTATTATAGGATCGATAAAATTTGCTTAAATGTTATAAATTACTTGCAGTAAATCAAATTTATTGGCATTAAACTTTTGCTTTGCAAACCTAAATTTGGATTCGTCATGGAGAGGGGTAAAAATAAGGCATTAAAATATATTTTCACATTGCTTAAAAACCGACAATGTAATTAATTAAGTAATAACGAATTTTTGGTCCAAATACGATTGCGTTTTTTGGTAACATTTATTTTTCTGTAGGACATGTCTTCATAAACAATTACATGGGTAGTTTCTGCGACATTTACAAATTATGCGGAAACAATTATTAGTTATTAAAAACTATTCACGAGTGTAATTATAAGAATAGCAATTATACTCCGGAAAATACTTTCAGGTTTTTATCTTATCCATGTACTTTGGAAACCTGTGGTATATTCAATTGATACCGATAAAATATTCGTATAAATTTGAAATGTAGGTACCTACCGTAGGAACCTACTGATTTACAAACACAGATGTCCGGAACAGGTAGAAAAATACACTTGTAATTGTCCTAACTAAGATACTCTATTTAGTAAGTGAATTAGCCTTCATAATGCACTTAAGAACCATAAAAAACTAGGGTGAGTCCTTCTTCACGGTAACCTTCCACCTCATTTCCTATTTGAAATCCAAAAACTCACGTAATATATTTTCAAAAAAAACATTCGTGCGTCAATTTCCAACAAATCCTTTATCTAATTTTACAATTGTCCGTCCGTCTTTCTCCATTTGTATCTCCCATTATTACAGCTAATGCCTGTCGCATAAGTATATACGGATCATCCTTTGCATCAATTTATAGAAATTTATAAAATTTTATTATTGTAATATTATCGTATATTTCATAAAGGTAAGCTCCTCTCCATTATGAATTTTACACTAATAATAATAATACTTTATTTACGGGACAAGCCCTTTTCCTAAAAATACAATCAGAAATGTATTAACATTAACATCAACATTAGCGAGCAAGAAGAAACCGCGCAAGAAAATGACGGCTTCACGCTTGTAAACCATAGAAAAAGAAGACGTAGAGTTAGCACGGTGTTTGGTTCAAACCAAGAAAAAACTGAGAACTCGAAGTTCATTGGTGTACCCCGGCGGGCTTGGATTTACGTTGGCCGGGTTCGGAAAGAGGCTACGGCGAGTGATATTGAACTATACTTGAAAGGAAAATTCCAAGGTTTTGAGTTCGAGTGTGAGCAGCTTGGGAAAGGTACATACAGCTCATTTAAAATTAGTGCCGATTTTAGCCTCGTGGACGACCTCTTCAAGTGCGAAACATGGCCTAGTGGAGTGTCAGTGAGGCGTTTCAATATTAAAAGACCTCGTAGGATCGCTGAGAATAGCCCTAGCCAGCGAGTGAATGTGGACGCAAGAGAGGAAAAAAATAGAGAAAACAAGGTAGAAACAAAGGTAGAAGAGCCGGCGAAAATGCTTACCCGACTTCAGGCGGGAGTCGTAAAACCGAAGAAAATGTGACTCGACCAAGGTGATGGTACTCTCTCTAATTTTATTTCCCTTAAATGCTTTTACATAAATATTCAGTGTTTGAGGAATAAGGGCCTTAATCTTGAACTCCTACTTCAGGAACTAAAGGCTGATGTGTTAATACTTTCAGAACATTGGCTAAGAGCAAATGAAATATCAGTCTTCCATATTAATGGTTTTAATCTAATAACATCCTTTTGTCGCCAGCAATTTAAGTGTGGAGGTGTAGCCATCTATAGCAGACCCTCAGTAAGTATGAAGTGCCTGAATTTTAACAAGAGCATTGATAAAACTTTTGAATGTTCTATTGCATTAATTGACATTGATGCCTCTTGCTATGCTCTGTTATCTATATATCGTTCTCCCAGCAGTAATATAAATGATTTCTTCATGAGCCTACATGATGCCATTACATTTGCATCAATGAAAACTACCAATGGTATGATATTGATTGGTGACATAAATGTTAACTTACTGAATGAATCCCCTGAAAAGGTTGACCTCATAAATATGCTATCTACTTTTGGTTTGAAGGTAGTGAATGGCGAGCCCACCCGAATATCACCCAACAGTCAATCACTTATTGACTATGTAATTACAGATTTACCTCCTAATAACTTTACCTGTGAAACCATCTTCACAGGCCTTTCTGACCATTTAGGCATAAAAACAACCATTAAGTTACATAGAACTATCTCTCAACCCAACCCTATGTATATCTCTAAACGCATCTTTAACGATTACTCGACTAAAATATTTCTTCACCATATTTCACAGGAATCTTGGGATGATGTTCACTATGCAAGTGGTGTTGATTCTAAATGGAATTCTTTCATGAACACTTTCACCCTTTGCTTTAACGCAGCCTTTCCTGTCAGAAATATTAAACATAATGTAAACGTGCATAAAAGAAAATTATACTCTTCTCATCTTATTACCAGGTCTCAGTATGTTCGGGACTTATACTTTCGATATAAATTTGTTGACTCTAACCTTCGTGGGGCATACTTATGTGCTCTAAAGGACTTCAGAATGCACTTATCAGCTGAGAGAAAAGCTGCAAATGTTAACTATATAAATAATTCCAATAATATGATTAAAGCGTCATGGAACATTATCAAACTAAATTCCAATGCTGCATCCAGCAACTTAAGTCCTTCTTTCATAGACTTCAATGGCATAGTAGTTTCTAATCCAGCTGATATAGCTATGAACTTTAACAATCAATTTTGCAATACTAATGATAAAGCAGCATCTTCCCCTGAATACCCCTCCAGGAATACCAGCTCTGTTTTCCCAAATTCTGTTTTTCTTCACCACACTGATACTTCGGAAATAATAGATATCATCAAATCTTTTAAAAGCTCCTTTTCTAGCGGTATAGATGATATTCCCATGACAGTTATTAAGACAAGCTCCCACATCACTGCACCTATTCTATCTACTATAATCAACCTATCTTTCAGCACTGGACAGTTCCCTACTAACCTAAAGTTTTCTCGTGTATCTCCAATACCTAAAAAAGGTTCACCCTCAGAATCAGAAAACTATAGACCAATCTCTATTCTATCTGCCTTTTCTAAAATATTTGAAAAATTATTTTTTAATCGCATACTGCTTTTTCTTGACTCCTTCAATTTGTTAACTCCTAATCAACATGGCTTTAGGAAAGAGAAGTCAACATCTACTGCTGCTTTCAACCTCATCAACAGATTACACCAAGCTTTCAATAACAAACAGCATACCTTAGGTATATTTTATGACCTCAGTAAAGCTTTTGACAGCATTGACCATAAAATACTTTCTGGGAAGCTCTGTAATTTGGGAATCAGGGGCAACTCCCTGAACTGGGTTATTTCCTTTCTAAGTAACCGCTATCAAATTGTGAGGTATTCTCAAAGAGCTAGAAATGGCTCTACCACAGCTAATTCTACACCTCTAAAAATTAATACTGGTGTTCCTCAGGGATCAATTCTTGGACCACTTCTCTTCATAATTTTCATGAATGACCTTCCCAAAGAATTCTCTGATTGTTTTCCGACCCTATATGCCGATGACACATCCTGCCTGGTAACTGCTGATAGTCTCCCACTTCTGGTTGAGGTTGCTAACAGATCAGCTAACCAAATGATGGAATGGTGCAATCTAAACAATCTTGTTATAAATATCAACAAAACCTCCTACTTACTATTTCACAATAAAAAAGCTATCCCATATAGTAGCCCACTTCTTAAAATGAACAATAAAAGCATTGCTAGATCTTCATCCACCAATTTCCTTGGGCTACATATTAAAGAGAATTTGGACTGGCTAGATCACATCAATGGAGTTGCTAAAAAAGTAGCTACTGGAGTCTTTATGCTAAGAAAATTGGCTCCAATACTTCCTATTGAAAGCCTATTATCTCTGTACTATGCTAAAGTGCATTCATTATTAAACTATGGAATATTATTTTGGGGTAATTGTAGACTGGCTATTAAAGTCTTTTCCTTACAGAAACAAGCTGTCAAAGCTTTATGTAGAGTACCTTACCGTACACAGGGTAAACCCTTGTTTTCATCTCTCCATATCTTAACCCTACCATCTCTTTACATTTTTAGTTGTGCAACTTTTGTTAGATCAAACCATGACATTTTTCCTACAAATGCAGAATACCATAGCCATTTCACCCGCTCGCTATCTCACATTCACATCAATGACTACAACAATGCTCTTTCTCAAAAAGGTCCTCATCACTCAGCCTCTGTAATATATAATAATCTGCCTGCGGATATTAAATCAGTTCAGTCCTACAAAGTGTACAAAAGAAAAATTAAAAAGTTCCTCTTGAAGAAAACTTACTACAGTGTCTGTGAATACCTCAATGATAGAGTATGATTTTGCTTTTCTTTGTGTTATTGATCATTGTATTTTCTTTGCTAGCATATCTATATTTTCTCTCCTCTTGTCTTGTTTTGTAAATATTTAATATTGTGACGAAACCATGCAAATGTATTTGCCAACGGTGAAATAAATTGTATTATTATTATTATTATTATTAAAAATAAGCTAAAATATTTAAACGTGCGTTGAAATACAATATAAACCATTAAAGCACAGTAATAAGAAAAACTATCTCACATAAAAATCACATCCTATAAAAATTATACTCAAAATCCATCTGACAATATAACAGTATCGTACAATGCAGGTAGAAACTTTTGTATGAACTCAACATTAACGAGGATATGTGCTAGTTATAATAAGTACTTCTCTAATCTAGACATTTTTATCAGAAAGTCTGAGTATATAACATAATTATCGACTTTATTGGGGTAGTCAATAAAAGATATGTATGAATTTATAATTTCACTATTGTTTGAAATTATGTACATATCTTGAAAATGAAGGAATATATTATTGTTATCTGCCTCTCTTCTTTTATAAATATATTTCATTCGTTGTTATTGGTAATACATAACTACAATTGTATAACTACCATTGTTACTTGCCTTATTTATAAATAGTTCATAGGTTGTGTTTGATAATATATATATATATATACACACACATGTATATATATACCATTTTCAATCCAATAACAACACTTTTCAAGTCAATAACAACACTTTCCAAGTCAATAACAACACTTTTCAAATCAATAGCAACACTTTTCAAATCAATAACAACACTTTTCAAATCAATAACAACACTAATTAAAATAACCTTCAAGGCTCTTCAAACCATAACGGCATTTCTTACTTGCAATTGCGATTCTTATTTATATTATAAAATTAAAGTTGAAGGTAATAATGCTTTAATAAAAGTCATTGTATTGTTTTAAAGGTTCTAACTTTAAATTATGGTTACAATTAAGATAAATGTCATCTCATGACTTTTTAAGACCTAATCTGCATTTATTGTTATTTTATATAATATAATATATTTATCTTTAGCGTTTTCAACATGTATGTTTTTCTATTTTTATTTTAGAAGTGCAATACCGGCTCACAATGAAAACACTGTTTTAGTCTAATGTTTAGTGGACAGATGGCAAATCGTTTGGCAGTTCAATCTATTAAAGGACTCCTAATCACAAAATATAATTTTAAAATTTTGTCATGTATGTAGTTTTAGGACCATATACTAATTAATGATGTAGAATTTAAAAATGTGGGCAGCTTAGAAAAAATATTAGATAATTTTATAAAACTTTTCATTTACTTTTAATGTTGCATTATTTGTGTATTACTGAGCCATTGTTAATTTATATATTATTATTATTATTTAATTTCCTTGTATGAGTACATAGTTATTTAAAAAGTTAGTATCATTATTTTAAAGAGGTATTACTGAATTCACCAATGGCCTAGAAGAATATTAGCTATCCACACAGGGTAGAACAAATAATATTTTAAATTAATATCCTTTTACACATAATAATCACAATTTGTAGCTCATTTTCTTAAAAGCCAAAACATGTTATTATGAAAACTTTGTGTCCATCTGTCAGTGGACAATCAACGTTTTTTTAAAGAGGTATTTAGAAAACTCTTTTTGAATTAGATAGCTCTTATCCATCCTTGAAGTTCACTGCAATTGTACTTCTCATGTAATTCATCGTTTTTCCTCTAGGTGACTTTTGAAATGGTATTTAACCAAACTACTGAAGCTACAGGAGCGAAGTTTTCATGAATGGGAAGGTCTACGTTCCAACATTGCAGGTTTCCCCCTCTGCAACTAGGGAGGCAAAACAGAATTCTGAAAATTTTTAATAAAATGTGCTTCCACCTGTTGCTTTAGTAAGTGTATCTTACTTGTTTCAATTTAAAAATTTGTGAATTGCTTTGGAGAAGACAGCATCTAAACTCAGGACACAGAACTTGTCATGGTTTGTGGCAATGTAATATACTGTTCGACAAAAATAAGGAAAATAAATATTATTATATCATGATGGCTGGTAAAGTTTACTAATAAGTTTTAATTCTTTGTTTATGTTAGCCATATAACCAGGATTAGTTAATGTATTATAGTATGAAGGTAGAGGATGGCTAGACAATTTGCCTCAACCAAGGCAAACTTAAGGAAATTTCAAAATTGTAAAAGATTTTATGTTGCCATCAGCATTCACAGAAACATATTGTGGGATCAAGGGGAACGAAAACCAGGGTCAGCTTGAAACTATTCCAGTGATAAGACTGCATTCAGCCCTCTTCGAGTTCCTATGTAAACTGTTCAACTTCAATAATATTTATTTTATTTTATCTGTCTGACACTAGATGAGAAAGCAAGATTGAAGCAATTAAAACATCAAGATTTACCTTGCCAGAAAGTTACGATGCTTTATTTGATGAGTAAGGTAAGCAAAATTTATATTTTTCTTGTGTAACTTTACATTTCTAATGTGTTATGATCGGAATACAGTGAAGTAGTTGTCAAGCATCTTCCTATCAAGGTGGCAGTTGGAGAAGATGTCGCCTATGCTGCTCCAGGAAAGCAGAAAAAAGAACAAAATATACTTGTTCTTCAAGTGTAGTACCACTTTGTCCCTACCCATGATTTCTTAAATTTCATGGAAAGTAAACTGCATTTTGTAAATGTAAAATTTTGTTTGTTTTTGTATGTTTTGTATTGTGCACTGCATGCACAAAATGTGCTGCTGTATCTTCGTGCATAAATTAAGAGGACTCTTCCTGGTACCATGTTTGTTAAAATATTTTGCTATGTAAATGTGTAATTTAGATGTGTGTTCCAAGTTTAGGTAACTTTTAGGTAAAATAATTACTTTTTCAATTTCATTACTTTCGTAAAATATGTGCGGGATAGAGTTTTAGTATCATTGTGTGAAAAAATAAGAGGAACTCTTCCTGGTACCATGTTTGTACCCATATTTAGCTATGTAAATAAGGTGTGTTTCCAAGTTTAGGGAAACTTTAGATGAAATAAGTTTTTTCAATTATATTACTTTTGTAAAAAGGCGTGTGTGTGTTTATTGGGATATATAGTTCCTGCATATTTTTCTTTTAAGTTAGGCAAATAAAAAATATTTTTGATGTAAATATCCCTTCCTTCGTCAGTGTTACAGACAAAAATCACCACTTTATTAAAAAAATTCTAAGTTTCTATAATTTAAACTGGAAAGTGTTCAAGCTCGCAAAGTAAATTTTTATTAAAGTTTCTGAAAACTAATGAATGTAATCTAATAATGCGTTGTATATTAAAAGTTATAAAATTTTTGCTTGGTATTAATAAAAATTCTAGATTATGTAAATGTTATGAGTTTTACCTTCTGTGAACCTAAAAGCGTGTGCAAGATATTTGTGTATGTGATTTGATCGAACGTTTAAATAAATATATTCATATTTCCATTGAATGCATTGTATATTAAAAGTTATAAAATTTTTGCTTGGTATTGAATGTGAATGTTATGATTTTTACCTCCTGTGAACCTAAAAGCGTGTGCAAGATATTTGTATACGTGATTTCACCAAATTTTTAAATAAATAAATTTATTCATATTTCCATTGTATTATACTCATTGTTTATAATGAATTCCCTCGGATTTATTTTTGTGTATATTTCATTGACTCTAATGATCGTGTCTGGAGAATTATTACAAAACTAAAAAATAAAATTTCCCATTATAAATTACGTTGCAGCCGAAGTTATACGAGATCTTCTTCAATTCCAGGTGAGTATTATTTGTTGTTTTACTGTAATTCATTCTTTTGTATAGTTTATATTATTTACATTTCGTTCACCGAAGTTTTGGCAGTATGAGAACGTTCGAAGTTCATTGTACAAAACATTCTAATATTTATATTTACATCCATTTCCAACCTTGAGTGATTTCTATATCAAGATTTCTCTACATCGGGTTAATATTTGTTGGTTGCCGGGACAATGAAGCGCAACAAATATAGGAATAGCGCTGTTATTGTCTATAATATATTTTGAAGCGTGTGTTTGTTATTGGAAATCCTCCTAAACGATAAAAGCTAGAATAACCAAATTTGGTAAGATTCTTCCTAACATCCTAACTTAGTGAATGGTCAAGGTTTCTGTCCGTCACTTTGATTCGAAATGGCGAACGATGTAATTATCGAATGTCACGTATTTTGTCGCGTCCTGCAATGGAAATACAGGCATGAGTGTAGACTACTTATAATTTGCACTTTAAAATTACTTAAAATCACGGTACGATCTTGAGACTTGGATACTTCTTTGCGGGAAAGAACAAAGTTTATTTTTATTGGAGACAGATTCCGAATTCTGGTCGAATTCGCGTGGAAATGCGGTTAGAATCAATAAAATACGTGATTTTATCAGTTTTATTACAATACCCATTATAAGTTACCATGACAACTCCCATTGTCGCCGAAATTGAGAGTTCAATGCATTTATATGGGAGAGAGGTGGGTAGTACCTAATTCTATTTACGTTTTCATTGTTATTAATTAAATAAACAAAATTTGAACAGCAATAGCAGCACATAACAACGTATTATTTATAGTTCTGGAATACTGATTATTACAAGTGGCGAAGGTATGTAAACTCTTCTTACTTATGTGTGTGTACTTGTCACAGTCTGCAAAGCACCTGCAAAGTTTGATAGCTTTCTGAAGTCGTCATCACAAGTTTCGAAAAGTAAGAGAAGTAATTGGAAAATTGAATTAATTTATGTTATTGTTAATTACGTGATTTATTCCAATTTCATTTTGTATTTGTTAGTTTTTAGAAAAATAACATCAAACACACCGCGAAGAGGGTATGACTTTAGAGAATTAGTATATGATTATTTTTAAAAAATGGATTTTATTGTCTTCGTCAAAATTGTCTTAATAAATCAATATTGATGTATTATCAATATGTTTTTATTTTGTTAAAAATACGGATTCAAAAATACGTATTGTATTTTGTATGTTTTTTAAATTTTGTACAGCATTGAGCTTTTGGAAATCTTGTCACAATATTAGTATGTCTATATGTATGTACTAGTTAATGTGTGCTTGCATTCTGCAAGCATTTTGTCTCATCTTAATATAAAGAGTAGAGTAGACAGATAATTTTAAAATGCAAAAGTTTGCACCTTTGCGCCGATTAATGTTTTACATTATGGACAATATTGGAATAAAAACGACCCCTGAAATTTATAATTGTAAAACTTTCCATAGTTTTTCATCATTTGATACGAATACCTCACATTTCTGCAAAATTTCATCGATGTAGCACCTCTAAATGTGTAGTTATATAAAATTAATCGTTTAAAAATATGAATATTTAACAGCCACAATAATAAACTTTATTATATTCTTCAATATTATTTACCGCTGTAATAACATTCCCTAATTTCTCAAACTATTCAGCTCCCTAGCTATAATAAAAGTGCATAAACATTAGTCAATTTTTTTAACATTTATGTATTTTTTACGGCCCAATAAATAAACTTCTTCAAATTCCTATAATCCCGTTTTTGTTACTTGGTAAGATCTACCATTAGAAAAAATTTCGGCATTGTAGCACATTTATGTGTAACTAAACCATGAAACGTTTGTTTATATGTTTATAATATGTGAATGCATTATGCAAGCATTTTTAATTATTAGCATTTTTACGATTTTGAATTATTCCTAATCGATTATGTCCAAAACCATATAACCGTGTCAAATTTCAAGTTTGTATCTCATTAAGAAGTGCCTTATAATGTTCACACTCGTATTGGGTAGAAATGGGGCAAAACCGCAAATAGAATTTTGAATTTTTCCTTTTTTTTATTTTATCTTCGGTTGCAACAACATTCCTATAATCGTGCTAAATTTCAAGTCTCTAGGTCATATGGAGCTGCCTCACCGTTTTTTTTCTCGTGTTGAGCAATACTGGGGCAAAACAGCCCCAAAAATGGGGATTATATCAGTGTCGGATTTCCTTCATTAGTCGTAGTTTAACATTAATGGCATTAAAATATAAGCCTCTGATTCCCATTAAAACCTTACCCATATTATTAAGCCAGTTGCCTAGGAAGCCTATTGTTAGACCCAGAAAAATTACCACTTTTTTGCGATAAAAACTACAAATTTACGCTAATTCTAATCGGATTTGAATTCTGTCTTCAAGAATAAGAAACTACAATTTATATCCTATCAGATAGTTGAAGTCTCGACTTCACATCTTGGCGGGAAGTAATTTTAAAATGCAAATATAGAAACCTCTACATCATTTTACATGTTTTCTTATGGGCAAAAAATGGGACAAAAAAGGGCCAAAATAGCCCCTCAGAAAGGAATTTCGCCAGTTTCGGATTTTTTCCTTTGGTTGTGACTAAAAACCTATAATCCAACCAAATTTCAAGTTTCCAGCACATCTGGAAGTGCCTCATAATTTTGTATCCTCCTATATATATATATATATCATGTGTAAGAAGCATCTATATATTATAGATATGATCACTTGTTTTCTCTCTAGGTTTCCGAGATGGATGGTTTTCCTCGCGTGGTGTGTTCCATTTGTTTGGGAAAGCTGACAGACTTCAAACAATTTAAGGAGAAGTGTCAGGTTTCTAGGGACACCTACAGTAATGTGTTTGCGCCCGATGAAAGTCATGCCGAACATCCAATAGATATTGTAAGCACTTTATAATTTGTTTTCATTATTTTCTTGATGTATGTGGGTGTGTGTGTGTTTGTACGAGATGAAACATTTTGTGTGCTCTAACTATAAAACTAATATGCCTGTCTTATAAAGATCTTCGGATTATTCATCCCATCAATTTATAAAAGTGATAGATAAAAAAACTAGTAAATAACTATACATAGGGTAAGCGAAAATGTATTCTGAGCCATGCGTAGATTATAACAATGGTAATTTGCAGCAATTTTGATTCTACTGAAATTCTTTGTTCAATCTTAATCTAGGAGGAACCTTTGAAATTGGAGCCTAAAGATCCTTTGGACACTCAGGAAGGACAGGAAGAGGTAATTTATATTTACTCCCTCTGTTCTTAGTGTGGGAGAAAGTATTGTGTCCGTGAATACAAATCCAATTGACTCTTTGATCAGAGGTCTGATTTTATATGAAATGGCCAATATGCATGTCAGGAAATGTGAGTTATTAGTGCAGTATTAATCAGTGTGGGTTTGCATGAAAGGTGGTATTGGAAGAATTATTATTTTATCTTCTTATGATCAAGTGAAAACTTGCAAGATACCACCGAGTTGGGGTTGCAATATGTGCGCATGCTGGAGTTAAATTAATATCACCATGAGTGATGGGATAAGGTTATCTAGATTGAAAGCGCACATTATGCTTGGGAAATATTGGAAGCAGTGGTAACAGCAGTGTAAGGAAAGTACATTCTGGATTAGAGAAGTTAAAGGGAGTCAATATGTAAATGTATAGAGGTAGTTTTTGTTGGGATACTATTTGGCTTTATTCTATGCCTACCACAAAAGAAACCATGTGATGGGTCTGCATGTATGTATGTATGTATGATATTTAAGGACGGTTTAATTTGTTCACGTTTGCCTAACTGAAGCTATTTTGTTTTGGGCTTCCTGTGCATTATGATTGCAAATTCATAATATTTTAATTCACAATCCATTTCAGTTCCATTATTCGCCTCCACAATTCATTAAATAGCTTTGAATTTGTGAGGACAAATTATTTGTCAAGAATATGCTATGTTAAAGGAAGAAATCGGGTACCATCATATATTCCCGTATGAAATTGTTATAGTTAGGCACAAGTTTTGTATGACTTCTTTTTATTGTGCATTGCTTTCGTTAATTTAAACAAGTTTGTGGGCATGGCATAGGAATTCCACAGTGAATGTTTTTCAAGTTATACAATTTAAATATGATGATATTTTGAGTTTCTGTATGACTAAATAATATTTGTCATGGGCATTGAAATAGATGCTGGGAAAAGCTGAAGACAAATCTGAAGAAGCAGAAGACAGAGGAGATGCGTTACCGGATGGGAGGACTACCCCGGATGTTTGCAAAGGACCGAATCAAATGGTTGCAAATGATTTTCTTCTAAGCCTCCACTCCTTTGTAAATATTAAATCTGTGAATATTATCCTACATTTATTTATTTGTATAAACAATATATATTTTACATTGTAAATACAGTAATGTAAATATACTAATAAGTTAATAAAATGAATGAAATTACTCTGTTTCTAATTAATTAATTCCATCAACCAAAAGTTTTACATTGACAAATGAGAAAGTGGTTAAAGCAACTGTTTCTTCTTTCCGAAGGAGGCTTTTGCTTTCGTTATTCCACTAAGGATTTCATCTGTGCATTTGGCATCTCTAGTTATTAAGCTACCAAGATATCTGTATTCTCTAACTTGCACCAACAGATTTCCATCAATCCTTATGTAGAGTAATGCTATTTTTAACAAACTTTCCGAGTAGCTAGAAGATTGACATTTGGTAGGAATGTTCGGTTCTTAAAGTAGAAGCCATTTACGAAAAAAAAATTCCAAATTCCCGAGAATGATTTCCATTCCTCATAAGACAACATGGAATAATCGATATTTCCACCGGCAACCTTATTTTATGTTGCTTATTAAAATTCGCGTATTTTTTTAGTATTGTATTAGTTTATACTTCCTCCAATATACATAGTATAGAGAAAGTACTGTTTTCATGAAAAAATTCGAAATCGAGATTTCAACGGAAATACACGTTTACAAGCAAGCTTTGAAATAAATATAAAAACATATTTTCCTAATTTATAATGCCTTCATCCTTTGGTAAAAAAATGCGCACAAGGTGAAATGATTGTATTACCATATAAAACAATTTATTCGCCAAAGACGTCTGGCATAACCCGTGCATCGCCGGATACTTTCAGCTAGTTTATTTATAAAATATAATCCAGTGTAAATTTCATAAAATGTGATATGATTCAGTTTTTAAAGAAAATTAAGTATTAAAATGGAGATATTATTGAAAAATGTTGTGAAAAGATGAAGGTAACTTTTAGGTAAAATAATTACTTTTTCAATTTCATTACTTTTGTAAAATATGTGCGAGATAGAGTTTTAGTATCATTGTGTGAAAAAATAAGAGGAACTCTTCCTGGTACCATGTTTGTACCCATATTTAGCTATGTAAATAAGGTGTGTTTCCAAGTTTAGGGAAACTTTAGATGAAATAAGTTTTTTCAATTATATTACTTTTGTAAAAAGGCGTGTGTGTGTTTATTGGGATATATAGTTCCTGCATATTTTTCTTTTAAGTTAGGCAAATAAAAAATATTTTTGATGTAAATATCCCTTCCTTCGTCAGTGTTACAGCCAAAATCACCACTTTATTAAAAAAATTCTAAGTTTCTATAATTTAAACTGGAAAGTGTTCAAGCTCGCAAAGTAAATTTTTATTAAAGTTTCTGAAAACTAATGAATGTAATCTAATAATGCGTTGTATATTAAAAGTTATAAAATTTTTGCTTGGTATTAATAAAAATTCTAGATTATGTAAATGTTATGAGTTTTACCTTCTGTGAACCTAAAAGCATGTGCAAGATATTTGTATATGTGATTTGATCGAACGTTTAAATAAATATATTCATATTTCCATTGAATGCATTGTATATTAAAAGTTATAAAATTTTTGCTTGGTATTGATAAAATTTCTACATTATGTGAATGTTATGATTTTTACCTCCTGTGAACCTAAAAGCGTGTGCAAGATATTTGTATGTGATTTCACCAAAATTTTAAATAAATAAATTTATTCATATTTCCATTGTATTATATTCATTGTTTATAATGAATTCCCTCGGATTTATTTTTGTGTCTATTTCATAGACTCTAATGATCGTCTCTGGAGAATTATTACAAAACTAAAAAATAAAATTTCCCATTATAAATTTCAAAACTTCTCGTTCTTATGCAGTTAAAATATTTAAGCAAATTCAGCATGAATTCGTATTGTTTTATAAAATAATTATTTTCACTCATTTTTCCGTTTAATACTTCAAGTTCGGACTTCGTATAATAATTTTAAGTAATTTTAAAAAGAAATTAAAAATGCCTTGCACCGATTCCAATGCTTATGGGGTAATAAATGGTTACTTGGTAACGGTAATCAACAAAGCATACATACCTAAGCGTTATATATATATATAGATTCTGTTTCAATGATTCACCCCATATATCGTATAAGTTTAAATTCATGAAATTCCTGTAATAGTGATTTTGATACAAAATGAACCTTCGATGTTCAAATCTGATGCTTAAACAGATTTGAGAAAGCCGCTGTATGACGTCACGCTAAGAGCGACGCTATTGCCATCTGGTTATCCCCTTCCGCTAAACTTCGGAACAGCCGTTTCTAAGGGAGTTTCAGAGGCCTGGTTCGGATGATAACTTTATAGAGCACGCACAGAGTTGAAAACGTTACCTGACTTCTCATACCACTTTGCCGTGGTTGTGACGCATGTCCTAAAGTTAGCAAAAGTTTACTCTTATTATAAAAATTCATTTTTAAAAAGGCTCGTATTCCTTTTTAAAATTTAAAATGTAAAATTAAACCACAGAATAGAGAAGTCTAATATTTTCATACCGTTTTGCCGTCGTAGTGACGTATGCTCTAATCTAAAGTAGGCAAAAGTTGACTATTATTAAAAAAATAAATTTTAAAAAAGACTCATTCTCAAAGAATTTTGTAAATATAAAAATAAGATTCAAGTAGAACTTTGCTACATCATCTTTGGTGAAGATAAAATGTTGTTATAATGCAATGATAACTAAGGGATCGGAGCGGCCAAGTGGGCCAGATGTTGGTTCAAGATCCAGAATTTCTGAGAAACCGAATCAACCGCGTAGCTTCCTGCAAAATGTTTGCTGGTTAGTAACGCCCGGGTAAGATGGTTAGTCCTGAATACCCAGGAAAATAGCAGTGCATGCCCCCTGGAGAAAGATAAATGCACTTTCGGGTGTAAACATCTTCTCCCAAAGACATTTGTCTCGTGTGCATCGCATATCGCATAGAAACAGAATCTGTAGTTATGTGATAAAAATGCTCCGATTCCATTTTTGTTTTTCTCACAGCTGCTTCTCATTTTTACAATTTTTATTTTGATAGGTTAATGAAGAGGTTCAAAGTATATTTTTTGTTAATTTTTTTATTTATGCACGAAGTTGGAAATCCATCCACACATTTTACTATAAAATGTATTTATTGACATTTTTATTCTTTGTACCATAACATTTTTAAAAAAGCATGTAGCATTTCCAAAAATAAATAATGCAGAAATCGTGTTGCTTTTAACATATTCACCAATAAATTTACTATTCAAATTTATCTTTTATATTATTAATCAGTATAAGACGATTAGAATTAGGAAGAAATGGAACCCTTCCCTTATTAGATCTATTAGTAAGGAAAAACTTCCTGCAATACATACTTTGAATAATTATAGCTAAGTAATTTGTACCAATTTATACTCAGCTAATTAAAATTAAATAATGAAGTAGTTCCCAAATTATGTTACTATGGGGATTGTGGGGGTTGAAATCCCCTCCATGAGCCAAAGTTTTTTTCTTTTATCCTGATTGTTTGCTTTATGATTAAATTTCATTTATTTAAAACAGAGATAAAGAATTAGTTGATTTTAATGTGCGATTATCTTTTTATGACCTCAATCATTTTTGCATCAATGCTTTCTGAACAGACTAAAGTACCTGTTTGTAGTGCAAACAGACATAAACCTTTGGCATTTCCATGAAATCAGCAAAAGAAGAGCCAACTATTAATGGACACCTCATGGCTTTCACATTTAATTTTTTCAGTCTCTATGGGCATCTTTTATGATTAACTTTTTTGAAATTGAGCTGAACTTTAAAACCTCTCCCTTTACTAATTTCTAAATACACCACTGTGAATAATTACACTTGGTTCAAATATAGAAAACACCTTTATACTCCAACTGTTAGGCTTACTTGTGATGTTCTGTTTGAAGGGAACAAGAAATTCATATACACTAACATTCTTAAGTTCAATGTGTTTTAGTCTCTTCATCAACTTGTTCCTATAAGTTAATGGAACCCAATCTCTTAAACCCAAAGCCCACTTTTGCCAAAAAATATTTGCACTGCTCCCTTTATAAATGCTAATCCTCAAAGCTAAAGGAAACAAAACAAAAACATAGTTTAGTTGTACTCAACCTATAGATCCAATAAATTTCTATTCTGTTCTTTATTCAATTTCAAAAAGTTATAAGCAGTGCTCAAAATGGAAAATGTTACGAAACAGAACAGTTGCATTGGTAGTGGAATGGAAATTTTTATGAAATGGAACGCTTGTTATAAGGAACAGTATTTCTAAATGTCTGATGAAATGGAATGGTATCATCGGCATGTGTGACAAGCCAGAGTGGCATTCCGGTAGGTTCCAGCTCATTTCAATCACTGGTTATAAGTAACTATACCTCATATCGAATAATTCTTTATTCGTTAGCTTATATTTTTTTCCTGTCACCTGATCCCCTCTTCCCTGGGAGGGGGCCATATGCTAACCTTTCCCCAGGGCTTGTCAGCTCTTGGGGGCCATGCAATTCGACTTTATTTTCAAGGGTAGACTATATAGTCCACTCTTACATACAACCCATTACGACGAAAACAAACATCCATGCCCTCGGCGGGATTTGAACCCGTGACCTTAGTATTCTTCGGCAGATACTCTAACCACCCTTCTATCAAGGCTGGTTGATAAGTAGGAAAAGGTATTCTTTGCAAAAACTGAATTAGTGGTTCTTCGAACGTCAGCTACACCCTCAAATTTTGAGGATGGACTTTGATGATGATGCTTTTTTGACTTGATGCTCCATTGCATTGGTGGTCTTCCTCGTCCTTTATCTGTAGGGCTGGCTTACTGAGCTGCGTATTGCCAAAGTGTTTTTTTTTTGTTTTCTGGTTATCTGGACCATTTTGGCCAAAGAATTGAAGATATATGGAATATAATATTTGAAAAAAAAGAGGGTATTCCTGAAAGAGTAGAAAAAAATATCCTGGCGTTTTTTTACAGAGGAAGCTACATTTTTCATTATTAAATTTAGCTGGTGAGCATAACAATGAATATAGTGTGCATTTTCATAATGTTGTTTTATTTTAATTTGAATGCCACCTTTTTCACCTCGCATGACATTAGCACCATGAATGTTTGTGCAATCAATTTTGAAGGATTTTTTTTAAATATCACACTCAGTTGATCAATGATACATTTAGATAAGCCATCTGCAGTTTGATTTACTGGCGTAAAAAATCCCCAAAACCGTTCAAAAACTTCACCATTCAGTTCATATCTAATTAAAATAACCATCTGAGTGTGCTCTGAAACATCATTCATATCATCAGCCATGACTGCAACCCACCTGGCACGGAGGCACTGCGGTTAGTGCAGTGCCGATGTAGTACAGAAGCATGATCCCCTCCCAAGTGTGCTCGCAACAACAGCGCCACTATGCCATGGTGAGATGCTAAAGCGGGCACTGTCGAAACTACAGCCCGTGTCTAGTACCGTACGCACACAGACACAGCAAAACCGTACACACACAGACACCAAAACCATACACATACAGACACAGCAAAACCGTACACACACAGACACCAAAACCGTACACACAGACACAGCGAGATGCTATGCATGAGCATTGACAGAATCGCAATTCCATTAGATGCGTGCATTATCACAAGTCAAAGAAGGTTGCTTTAGAAAATTGTAAATATTTTTAAAGAATTTTTTTGTTTCTTATTTTATCTGGGGGTGCTGCAGTTCCGCAGTGCCTATGAACGAGCCACGCCTGATATGCACAGAATGTGATTTTATCTAAAAAAAATATATATTTTCTTTATTGATACAGAAATTTGCTGCCTCAAAAGTTCGGAAGGTGAAGTTATGAGGCTTGTTTTCATATTTTTTGAAAAAGAAAAAAAAGAACATTATTTTGTCAATAAATGTTTTCAGTATATCATAGCTTTCTTAATCCACCACTGATTAGCACAATAACTTTCTAACTCACTATTCAGTTGCTTCAATGATGGAAATTCTAGCGATCTTTCCTTCTTCCTTTAACATAGGAAAGCAAACTACAGAAACAGAGCAATGTTGCATTGATGATCAACCAAAATAAAGTGATTGAAAGACAGATCTGTACTATGAAAGGTAATATAGGAAGAGTGGGATAAGTAGAAGCAGTAAGAGATAGGTTCTCTGAATTATCTTATATGGATATTTATTCAGAAATTAGTTTTTAAAGAATGATATTTTTGAAAATACATTCTTAATTATCAAAAGAAAAGTATTAGATAGGAGGATGATGGTGTGTAAAACAAAACCAGCAACAAGACCCTTACCTGCGATATCAATAATCAGAGTGGGAAAAGAAATCATGGGTAGGATATGTAAGATAACAAGCATAAAAATACGGTACCTGTCAGTTATCCTGGACCATGCAACACTGCATTTTTTGCTACTCTTTATTGATTTGTGAAGGGAAATTAGTGACCAAGGTGCGAAAATATCTCGCTTGACTTTTGCGCCGTAATAATACAAAAGTACCCTAAAGCTTGTCGCGACATTTACAAACCTCATCACCGGACAACAAGGAGGGATAGTTTGGTTCCAGCGATGCAAAGGGCGTGGTAGCGCCTGGAGACAACTAAAATAAAAACAAAGTGAGCCGAAGGCTCACCAATACCCTCTCCAATATTATTATTATTTATTAATAACAATACTCCATAACAACATCAACAAAAACATTTTTCCTAAATTATAGAAATATTTGAAAAGTGATCTGGGATAACCCACAAGTACCAAAAATAGTGCATTGTTGCTCCCTGCTAAGTAAGACTTCTGCAGGTTCTGGTTTCTGAGAAAGACATATAAAAATGACAATGGGTGTAACAGTGAGAGTCAAAGCAACTATGGCCGATTTGCCTCACTGGGCATTCATCCAGTATGTAAAACAGTATTGTATTCTCAATTTTGAGCTTCCAAATTCTTTCTGTACCCTATTAACATATGCAACACAATTTTTTCAATTCTCATCTGCTATCCCCTTAATGTCCTGCTTTTAGAATCCCCTCAAATATAACACTGTAGTACAGTCATTCAAATGAAAGAATATTCTTGGATAGAAATGTTATATCAGTCTGGTAGTTCTTGAATTACAGTGCACACACACTATTGCTGTCATTAAATTAAACCTAAGGAATTGTTCCACTAAATGAAGATTTATTTCAATTGGTTAACCACTTATCTGGTGAGAATAGATGTTTTCTCAATAAAAATTTTTATATTGACTCACAGCAGAACTCTCAATTATTGCTATGTAAAATCTTCTTGACTTATTAGGAAAATGAGAATATGCAGGTCCACCTTTATAAATTGCATGGCCCTGGGAAAATAGACCTTTGAGGCTCCCTTAAGACTAACCATCAAATTAAACTGAGACCTTCCTTAGTGATATTAAAGAATGGGGCCCTAACCTAGAGAAGGCCCTGCTTGTATGTTAAATTGATGCCTTCTATACCTGGAAGTCTGCAGTGTGCCATTGATGCCTTTTGCTTTAGCTATTTTACTATGATTTCTTCTTCATCATTCTTCTACAATCTCTTGCCTTTAATGAGCTTGTCTGTATTGGATGACACATATAACTTGATGTTAATGGTTGGTTCTCTTTCTTGTGCTTGCTGAATAATTATTTCTCCATCTGAAGTACCATCCTCAGATAATGATCTGATGCTTATTTAACTTTTATGTATTTGGAGAGCATCTGCAGAAATTACTAATATACATTAAGAGTCATCCAAATGTTAAAGTTATGTTTCACCATACACAAATTTATTTTCATGACCATGAGCTGAAGGAGGCGGTGCATACGTGGCTTGCCGCTCAGCTGAAAACTTTTTTCTGAAGGCATACAAAACCTTGTGCAATGGTGGACCAAGTGTGTTGAAAAGTAAGGTGACTATGTTGAAAAATGATTCACTTGTGAGTTCTGTATTGTTGTGTTAATTTAAATAAATACATTGTGGATACATACTTGACTCATCCTCGTACTACAGAAATTACTATTATACATTAAGAGTCATCCAAATGTTAAAGTTATGTTTCACCATACACAAATTCATTTTTACAGCCTATGGGCCAAGAGTGCATTGAAACATTTAAATAAGTAATACTATCTAGGTCATTGGTTCCCAATCTTTTTGACATGATGACCCCCTTTTGGTTTTCACTAAACCCTCATGCCCCCCAATTATTTTAATTGTATAAATTCAATGTGGTACATGCGTTCTTAATATTATTGTTCATTTGCATTTTGTTGGATATTTTGTAATAAAACTTTCTCATATATTTTATTATACAAATATTTTAACAAATTTGTATTACCTATTGTTCTTGATCAACCAACGTGTAATTATTTTACAGCATGTATCTGTGCATATGTGTCATTATAATGAAAAATACACATAAAAACATGAGATTAAATTGAAAATTTCCAAATGAAGAAAACATTATTCAGTATATGTACTTTAATTAACAATTATAATATGCATGGTTGTGGTAATGTAAATTGTTTTTCAGCAAAAAATGACAAAATTCAACTTTCCCTCATGGTCTGATGCCCCCCTGGAAGTTACGCCTCCCAGTTTAGGATCCACTGATCTAGGTGGATGTTCTTGTCCCCTTAATTTTTGTTTTTATAGTTTTACTTTTATATTGATCCTAGTTAATAATTTGAATTCCCACATTTTTATTTAAGCCGGTTTTCTTTCGTTGTTTGTTTCTTAATACGATGACGTCAAATTTGACATGTTATAGGTCTAGGGCAGAGGTTGGCAACATTTTTCCTAAGAGCCACCTTTTCAAATTACAGTAGAACTCTGTTATAATGGCATTCAAGGGACTGGAAATTTATTGTTGTTATCACCAAGATGCATGGAAACATTAGTTTCCAAATTTTATATTATTATATAAGAAGAAGGTACATGAAATATTATACTATATTATGACATAACACATACATTATATCCAAACTATATAAAAGGCAGTGTCACTTCGTCAGTAATGCTTTTTGAAGCTTAATATCTCACAAACGACTGAACCATTTTTGATGAAATTTTCAGGATATCATCATGATATAATAAAAAACGTTTTGATATATCGAACTCGAGATCAAAGACCTGGGTTCGACTCCAGGGGATAATTTCCATTTCCAATAAGATAACACGTAATTTCACGTAAAAATGAACTTTTCGACGTGCAGACTTTAATTCTTTTTTTAGATTAAAATTAGAAAGAATTGACCTACGAACTTTGGATGTGAACCATTTTGAAGAAAACATTATAAAGATTCTTATTCTGTCTTTTTCCGCCTACAGTTTGAAAAATCTCAATTTAAATGTTTAATTCACACAGTTTGGGGAAATCTAGCCATTTTAAGGGGATGTTGCCTTGCCTACCATTCCATTGTTAGACCTCGATATCATATTGTTATTTCAATCCTTATGGGTGTAAACTTTCTTTGATTGCTTTTAATACGAGGGGGAGGGAGGGGACAAAGAGAGGGAGATAGAGGGAGGGGGAAAGGAGAGAGGGGAAGAGTGAGAGAGGGGAAATAACTTTCAATACAATTTATGTTTCTGATGCCAGTTTGATCTCCATAAACAGCTTGAACGATCGAATCTTTACTCCCGTCATTTTTGACGGGCTATACACTAGTTATGATATAATAAATACAATCAACATAATAAAAATATTTTTAATGATTAGTAAAAATAATCTTATTTTCTGTCACATGCCAACATGAAATGTTTTTCAAGGTCCTCAATGCAGTGAATAATACTGTCTTTTTATTAGTCTCCTTCGATTAATACAATAGTGATATCACTTTTATTGCTTGCATAGCTTCATTAACTGTGGGAATTAGTTCATCTTGATCCTCTACCTTTTCTTCACAGAGATTCAAAAATATAACGGCTCCTGCGAACCACACTGAATCAAGTTTCTGCTGTTGGATCCCACCCCACCTGGGCAGTCAAGAGGCTGCCTTTGGTCCTTCAATGTATTGGTGATCAGCAAAAATTAATAATAAAACCTGAATCATGTAATGACATATTATTATATTAGTTCTCTTCTTCTCACCCACACATACGAAAATGTGTTGTGCAGACCCTGTGCTTACGCATACAAATATTTGTTACTTACTAACTTCCATTGTCGCTATAACCGAGTGAGTTAATATATTATAACCGACGTGAATATATTGCAATATTGTAGAAACGGGATGGGACCTGAAGAATAAGTCGTTATATCTAAGTTGTCATATTAACCGAAGTTGTTATAACTGCATTCTACTGTATGTATAACACGCAGCATAAGAAGAGCCGCAGTCATTGACGGATCTACGGGAGGCCGTCTCCCCTTAACCTTGCCGTTTTACTGTTTCCTATTCTCTCTGTAAAACAAAAGTTTATTCCACGTAATGTGTCCATACCTTTTAAGTTTTCTGCAATATCTATTAAACAATTAAATAAGCCATTTCTTTTTTGGAGGTTTTGTAAGGGAGAGTTGCTTTCAGGAGCTGCATGCAAGTCCTTAAAGAGCCACTTGCGGCTCAGGAGCCGCAGGTTGCCGAATCCTGGTCTAGGGTTATTATTTATAAATTTTTGGATATACATCTAAGGTCCTATAATTCAACCCATTTTTATCATGACATTAATACCCTACAACAGCATTTCTCAACTGGTGCTCCGTAACCATTAGGTAGATGTTCCGCAAGCTTTTCATCCTTCATAATTCTGTATGGATTTATTTTTTTAATTAAATAACCAATATATATTATATGTGAGATTGTCTTTAATTTCATTTCAATTTTTTGAGTCCATTCACTATTTTTTTTCTAGATCATTTTTGTACTGACAAATGTACTATGACTGACATTCCAGCTGGTAAGTAACAAATGTTCTCCTGAAAAGTTTGTTCTAGTGCTCCTCCTAAGTTAATGAATACCTCTACATGCTCCCCGGTCTACTAAAGGTTGAGAAACACTGCTCTATAGAGTATGGAATCACCATGCATGTCCTTGTGCTAGAACTAACCCCCACATCACACAGGGATCACTTAGATTTCACACAAAAATTAATGCAATAGCAGTATCCAAAAATATATAAGAATAACATTTAATGAGAAATTAATACTACGAATATAATTACTACTACAAAATTCTCTTGAATAAATAAACATTTTACAAATATCTTGTTCAGCACAATTTGATTTGTAGAAAATTAGAGGATTCTGGGAAAAATAACTACACCAAAAGTATAAAAGATATGAACCACATGCAGAAAGATGTGATTCATTATATTCCCTTTTATTATTTCCAATGAGACGCATACGCTTACAAAACTTCTTTAACATTATTTTCAGGATATAATAAGGTTCCAATAAGCACCCTGATAAAAAATTTTTCTGCACTTTGACTATAATGTCATACTAGTTCAACTCAACTACAACACATCAACAAATTTGGCAGAGTTAAAGCACCACTACTGTAGCGTATATTTACTAAGTGAAAGCGCCCCAGGAAGCCTAATGGACTGTTCTCTGAGAATATTTTTCCCAAGAACATTTCTGAAAAATAATCTAAATCATATTGAGTGATGAAATACCACAGTAACCTTTTTCATTCTTGGATAACCAAAAATACTTGATTAAATTATGCCAACATTTGTGCACAGGTATAGCAGAAAATGTATCTTAATTACACCATTTTGTATAGCTTTACTCCTTCAGGCAAATAGATGAAAATTATTCATAAAAATATTTATGGTTAATGTTCCCTTGAATAAAAAAATCAAACCGCAATTTCATATAAAACAAATCAAGTTAAACAATTATTACAGATGAATCCAATAACTGGGTGTCAAGGAGCCAACAATGTCAAACACAGGACCAACAATGAAGGTCTGAGTGGCTAATATGGCCAATGAATTACCCTTGCCTTTTAATAAAAGTCCAACTCACCAGCATCTCTAACTCAGCCTACCAACATAACCCAAATTTTATGGTGAGGAAGAATGGAAATAGCTGAAGAAGAGAGCTTTCTTCATATTTATTTCATTGAAACATATTATTGCATCAGCCCTCCATGTGGGTCACCCATTTATTACTCGCTTGAAATTATAATTTTCCCTCATCTAGCATCTATTCTAATTTGAAAATCGATTAGCAAGCTCACCTTATGGCTTGAATCCAGTTGATAATATAGATAAACTCCTGTAGACATAAGTGGTTGAACAAGCCATTTGTGCACACCAGCTACAAAGATGCCATCAAGGCGATAATTTTTGTATCACTAGTCAGTGAATTATCAACAAGAATGGAGACTTGCAGCTGAAACAAGCATCTTGCATATTCTTCCATTTTACAGCTAGAGGAGTTAACCTATACCATCTACTCCAATGTTGACAGCATTCCAAGTAAAAACTATTGGTTTAATATTTGTAAGACGCTATTTTTGTGTAACTAAAATTATCTGATTTCAGCCATTTTACCTTCAGTTTCATTTTTTAATATTATATTTTGTACAATAATTACCAGTTGCTAATATTGATAATTATTAGTGTGAACATAACTGGAGCAAATCCAGTTATATTGTCCAAATATATAGACCCGTTATTTGGAAATAAAAATGAATACTATGTAATATCCTTGGAATGATAAAATTTATAAAAATCCCAAAACAATAGCATTAAGTTACCTAATACTGTGTGATGATAACCATTAAACATGCTCATACTTTTGAAAGAGCATTACATAAATATATAGAGTAACATTCCACATTTCTTTATTACCCAAATTAATAATACAATTTATTCAAACAGTTTAAATTTTAATCTAGGAGCCAAAAGGGTTTAAAATACCAATTAAATATCCCCCAAATAAAAATAAGTACATTTTACAATTGTCAATGGATTAAGAACACTCTTGGTTAAAAATTTAATATTATTACTTCCAAGTTAGAAATATGTGCTCAGTGCAGCTAGATCATTCAATTAAATCATTCTGTAACAATAAAGTGATACCATGCGATTTATATCAAGCATGAATAGTGATCCATTTGCTACACATTCAAAAGGGTTTTATCGTGATTGAAAAATACAGTAAATTTAGTTTAATGTAGCTTAGTACGAATAATTTTTAAATTATAAATAAAATTTACCCATTCCATAAATCAGGGTATATAATAACTGGATTTACATGCACTTGATGCGATAAAATTAGAAATATGTTAGGTCAACTGACCTTGCAAGCTCAACTAACTTAGAGTTCTAGTTATTTAACTGACTTTCAAAGATTCTATGATACTTTTTGTAGCTGATCAAGGAGTGAATGTTTCCAATACTTTCTTTCTCCATAGCTACTATAACTTTTTAGTCCAGTATTTGATGCCTATAATACACTAGAAATGGTTACAATAATTCTGAATTAATTTCAAATTTCACTACTATTGAGGTAAGGGACCCCCCCAGAGCTTAGTATTTAGTACTAGACTATTTATGGTTATAGAAAGCACATACATATAATAAAAAATGATCCCAAAATTGAGAAATAGTGTTGCCATTTTGAGTTGAAGTGCTCTAGATAAGGAAAAATTTTTAATGACCCATATTTCTTATAAAGCCCATTTTTAACCAGCAAGTAATAAAAACAGCCTCAGATAAGACCTTATAATGGTAATGAAAGCATTTCTCATGACCTTATTCCCTTAACTCCATATCATATTTGTATATTATATGCCTTATTATGGCTTATGGACCATGCATTTGAAAATTAATTTGTACACTGAGACACTTTCATCAAGCATTCCTCACAGAAAGATTATTTTGTAAGCAAGCTTCTGAAAAACATACTACAAAGTACATGTCAATCGACTAGCACCAACTGTGATTTTAAATGTAACTTCAGACCACACAGCAGACGATATTCTGCTAAGTTTAACATTAAAATTTAAATTTATACAAAGTACACTTTCATAAAAAGTAAGTTAGAAATTCATCAGCTGATGTTTAGTGCTTTAAGTACCTAAAGGGCTTATTGTTGCATTAACTATACACAACAAAAAAATAATTTTAATACCAGCCATCAGTGTATTTTCCTGAAAATGACTGGAATCTTTAACTTCATTCATTGATAACAATATTTTCTATACATTATGAATAACTAAGAGGTGAATCATAATTTACAACCTGGTATCTCATTCCACACTGGCAAAAAAAAGACACTTCAGACAAGTTGTCTCACTTGCAGCATTCACCTAAATTTTGAGAAATTCATGAAAACGATTTTTAAACAAGTTCTTTTAAACCTCACACGCTAATGATTTCATATGATTCATACATTATTGAAAAGTTTTAACAAGGATATAAACAGGATTGTGAAAGTGCAATCTTCTGGAATCTATATACACAACACTCCAAGCAACGTCCATCACGTCACAGGACAACTCCATGCACTTTGATATCAAACCAGCACTCTTTAAAATGCAATGCACCTAGGAGACCAGACACAATAGTTTCCTTCACCACCATTTTATTATTCACATTTCTGGCTTTCCAAGAGGCATGTTGACTTTCAAACAACTTTCACTCTATGTGATCTTTAAAAAGGTAACAAAACAAAATGGTCAACAAAATTTTTGTTAACTTATGAATCATCTTTACTTTCTCTGTCTCACATCAGAGTCTTTTCCATGGTCTGGGGTATTTTTCCTTGAAGAAGAATAAAGCAGAAAAAGCATTAATTATTAGCTCACTGCAAAATTCAACAAAACTTAAGTAAATATTCTGTACTTACTGCTCAGGGCTCTGATCTGTATCACTCTCTTCCAGTTCAGCTTTATTGCGCTTCTTTTCGTATATTAAAATAATGGCACAAAGAACAAAAACTTCAGCACAGATTCCCAGGAAAGGCCAAAGAGCTGCCAACTTATCTATAGAATATAATAATCAATCATAAGATAATAGGAAATACATAAGATTCATATCTTTAAGAATAAAAAGCACCAAGGATGAAACTTGTATAAAAACACTGCCAATATTTACCAGAGAATAATACAATATAAAACAAATAGGACAAACAAAAAAGTAAATGTGCTACGTTTCAAAGTTGTTGACTATGAATTATTCTTGCAAAGCAGCAGGTCAGCAAAAGTAAAATATAAACCATTAAAAGAATACTTTCAAATGCGATATATACCTTTAATAGATATCATGGCAATGTAAGCTTGTTAGCTGATTGTGTTTGTTGCACAGTGCTGAAAATTTATAACATTTTATATACATAATATCCTTATTCTGTTGGTCTGTCAGTCGGAATCCTATATGGAGTTAGATGGGTGAATAAGGAAAACTGCCCATAACTAAAAAGCTTTTCAATCTTTTGCGATCAAATTTTCAGGAATCCCTCAGCTTTTCAATTTGAAACTGCTCACAGTGTACATAGTAGTCACGGGTTTGACTCCAACAGCATATGTTTTTAACAACTTTTATATGAACTTATATGCAGGTAGGTAAGTTTTAAGACACCACAAATGCCTAATAACTCTAGAACGGCTGCATGTATTTCAGCCATTCTTACAATTTTAAAGAGTGCCACACAAAGACTTGATGTGTAATCATTGTGCAAAATAACGACCTGAGTTCGATTCCATGGGCATTTAATTCCCCCAGCTGGATAACATGGGCGGGACCTTCTTGAATTTTTATTTCCTAATCTATAAGTCATAATTATATGCTCTCGTGGACTTTTTGGTACTTTTGTATTTATACGGCCACACTACTGAGTTCTATGTTTCTCCACTAGATGGCACTACTTATGTTCGCCGGTCTGCCTACTTAGAACTTCCAATTTTGACCAGTACATGGCACTGTGTGCATTACTCGATGTATCTGCGATTTTTCTATGTTCTCATTCCTGGCAGTATGGGATTTCCCTGAGTGCACGTGACACTGCATTTTTTGCTACTCTTTCTTTTATTTGAGAAGGAAAATTGGTGACTAAGGTGTGAATTATCTCACCTGACTGTTGCCCCGCAAATGGAGCCAATTTCTCTTGCAAATCGAGACTGAGGGATAGGTTCCATTTTAGTCACCCATTAGAACTTCTTCGCTAAACGTAATTGTTTTAAAAAAGCTTGCAAAGCATGACTGAGGGATAGGTACCATTTAAGGCACTGGATATAACTTTTTTGCTAAACGTAATTGTTATAAAAAAGCCTGAAAGCCAATTTAGTTTGCAAACCAGGACTGAGGGATAGGTTCAAAGGCACCCATAATAACTTTTACGCCTGACGTTATTGTGACAGCGCTATTGTTGCACCTAAGGGTTTCAAAGTAATGGATGGATTATGGCAACCCTGGACTCAGGGAAATCCCATACCACTGGGAATGAGAACGTAGAAACATCACAGATACATCGATGCACACAGTGCCATGTACTGGTCAAAATTGGAAATTCTAAGTTGGCAGACCGGCGTGCATAAGTACTACCATCTAGCGGGGAAATACAGAACTCGGTAGTGTGGCCGTATAATTACAATACCAACTTTTTTGTTGAATATGTTGCCCTCTATCTGAATAAATTTATTAATCGATACCTTACAGATCATATAAGGAAAAGTGAGAGTAAAATATGGATTTCTTATTGTTGGATTGATGGAAATGGTGTCTGTTGACTGGTGCACTGCAAATGGCAAAGGCCACATACTGAACTACGTCCTACTATCAACCCTTAACAAGTTACGAAAGTGTACAGCATACCACAAATGGGCGTGTTTCGTGCAATGGAGTATTTGAAAGAAATTATATACATGTACTTAAGGAAAATAGTGTTTTAAAAAGTTCTTTTCTTCGTCATAAATAATCCATTTTCTTCCTATTTACAAATATTGCATGCACATGAAAGGAAATTAAACGATTGTTTGTGAGACTGTTTATGTTAGCAACAATGAAGAAATAACCATACAAAACATTTTCCAAGTTCAACTCGAATTAAAACATTATTGTATGATTTTCTTGATAACAGTTACTCTGATGATAAAAATGTATAGGAAAAGAAATACTCTATGAGTTCAACAACTTTTATTTGAAAAATATTTTGACATGAGCAATACTTCACGAGATATGACGGAAAGTTCATTTTTTATAACCAGTAAAGTGGTACCCCTAATTGGCTTAGGTGATTCATTTATATGACTTTCTTATTGTCTTTGACTGTCCTTAATATCAAATTTCATGAAAATCCATTTCGTAGGAGCTGAGAGTGAACATGTGGACAGACGAACAGACAGACCGACGATAACAGGGACTCATGCTCAGGAACATAACTAAGGGGGAGAGGGGGGTGGGGGGGGCTGGCCCCCTCTTAACCACTCATCTGGTTATGCCGTATATATGGCATGGGCAGACGCTCCGTTGGTGGGTATGCCGTATATACACGGCAGGCCGAATTTGTCTGTTTGCTATGGGTATGCCGTTATAATCCGTCGCGCAGCTGTTATAACTCCTAGAGGCATCCTTTTAGTTTACTGTCTCGCTAGTAGATGGCACTTCCTTCCTTATTTTGAGAAGCTATATGCCTCGTAGCGAAACCCCGTCTTTGTCCTGTGGGTTGCATTTCCAATGCCCCTATTGTACAACAAATATTCATTTGTTGTTTTTAACATGTTGCCTGATTTTTAGCATTCTGAAATTGTTTATTTCATCAACTTCATCATTATTTACAGAAATTAAACAATTTAATGTATATAATAATTCATTCTGAAAATTTCGTAATTTATAAAAAAAAATATTTTTTCATAAATATTATGATTTTGACATACAATTCTTAGTTAATTATTATTTATTTCAATTAAATAATAAATATCTATTAAAATCCTTAATAACTGTCATGATTTTAAAAACCTTATTCGAAGAAAAAGTACCCACCAGCTGTGCATCAGGGCAAAATTAAATACCAAGATGACTGGTTAATAGTCTTCGGCCCCCCTTACCATTCACTGAATGCCATCAACCGATTATGCGGCATGTGTAAATAGCAAAAATAAAGCAAATACTTCAACAATGACTGACAATTGTTTGGTCAATCATTATAAATGCTTCCCACATGCAGTTTCCTGAATAACTATCAGTATACTAGTGTAATGCCCGCTGAAATATCAATGGAAGAATTATAGATAGATAGACATTATTATTATTTTCATTTAAAATAATTAATATCCCACTTTCACATATGAAATATTTTGTCATATACAACATTATCTAGTGAATATTCTGTTGTTGACGGGCTATTTTTAGTTAAACTTAAAATAGTTGCCTCTCTTTCCCTCCCTCTCTCCCTCTCCTACCCTCTATCCCCCTCCCCCTCTCTTCTTCCCCTCCCCCCTCTACTTCCCTCTCTCCCCCTCCCTCTCGTTCCCCCTCTACCTCTCTCTCTCTCGTATTAAAAGCATACAAAGCACGCTTACACCCATAAGGATTGAACAACAGTAGGATTTTGAGGTCTAACAATATAATTGGTAGCCAAGGCAACATTCCCTTAAAATGGCAATATTTCCACAAAATATGTGAATTAAACGTATAACATGAGTGATTTCGAATTGTATGCAGAAAAAGAAGAACAGAATAAGAAACTTTGTAATTTTTCTTCACAATGGTTCAGATCCGAAGATCGTACGTTAATTCCTTCTAATTTTTATTTCCAAAACAATAAAAGTCTGCACATCAAAAAATTGATTTTTACATGTTACCTTACAGAAAATGGAAATGTCTTCCTTGGAGTTGAACCCAGGACTTTTTTGGAGATTTATTTTCGTCATTACCTTAAAATATGTTAATCAAGCATCCTTCCCAAATTTCAATCTTCCACCTATTCGGGAAGTTTGTTAAAACGCTCTATATCAGCCATCATAAAAGCGTGACCAACCAACCAACAGACCTGGGCTATTATAGTATAAAATATTTACGTTGCTGTGTATAAAGATTGATAATTTCATTGCTTAAACAAAAGTTCGAAGCAAATAACACTATCCTTTGGTCTATTAAAGGCTTAATTGGTGCTAATTGAGTGTTGGCCCAAAAATACTGATGTACTAATTTATATGTATTAACTTTCAAATTTTGGTGTGCACCCCCCAAATATTTTTAGCTTTGGGCTGGCCTCCCCAGAGTTGGGAGGCTAGTTACATTGCTGCTCATCAGCAACACATCGCATTAAAACACTTTTTTGGAGATTTTCGGATGATATTTGAATTTCTATGATATGCAAATTAATCATTATAATTCTCCCTGCATGACTGTGTGTTTCGCGTCAAAATTATATTTTTGAGATATTTGAAAATGTTAACGAAATAATGTTTGCACGTAAAAAAAACTGAATTACACTAGTTATGACAGGAAAATTTTTGAACTTCTACTGGCTATAATTAATGTAGAAAAAACGGGCAAAAGCTCCGGAGCCAGTAAGTGTATACAGTCATGCCTCGTTTAGCGCAAAGGATACATTCCAAACAGTCTTTGCACTAACCAAATTTGCGCTAAACAAACCGATTATAACATGTACTTAGTGATCAGTTCGCAAAATTGCAAGGTTCGATAATGTTACTTTTTTATTAATTTAATATTAATTATCATTAAAAAATCAATATTAATACAATTTTAAATCTTTCGCAGCAGTGCTCGCATTTATGCATAGATCGCTAGGTTCTGCGAGTTATTTTTGTCACTGCAGCGCTCAAATCTACGCGTAAATTACTTATTGTATGTGTGGGGTATTCACCATTTTCAATAATTGCTTGAAATTCCTCAGGTAACTTTTTAGCTGCATCTTTATCAGCGCTTGCTAATTCACCTGTAAAATGAATGCTATGTATATTTGCACGGCGTTTAAAATTTTGTAGAGGTATTCACAATTTTCAATAATTGCTTGAAATTCCTCAGGAAACTTTATAGCTGCATCTTTATCAGCGCTTGCTGATCCACCTGTAAAACGAACACTATGTATATTTGTGTGGCGTTTAAAATTTTGAAACCTTCCGGAACTGGCATGAAATGTTTCTGAAGAATCTCCACCCTCTTCTTGCCTTACACATTCAAACAGGGAAAGTACTTTACTGCAAATGATTGCTTGACTACGGGGCATGTGTTCATTAGAACGCTTAGAATCAATCCACAACACTAGCAGTTTCTCCATTTTTTCAAGCATATTACTAACAATAAGTGATCATGTGAGTTTCTTTGAAGTTACTGCACTGGCTGCTTCAATGGAACTTTTTATCTTGTCTTTATTTAACAAAATTGTATGAATTGTAGAAGCTGTGAAGTTAAACTTGAGGTGCTACCCAAAAGTTCCCGAAACTTGAACGTCACGTGGGAACCGGTTGTAGTACGGACTAGTGGCGCTCGGTGCTGCATGTATCCTTTGTGAACCAGTGTGCGATGTGGCTTCACACTGAGTGCACACATTCTTTTGTTCTACGTGTTTTTATAACATCGTGTTTGTGTCGTTTTGTGATTTTTTTTCATTGAAATGGTGTACGTGAAGAAGCAGCGTGTGCGCATCAAGTTTTGCTTCAAACTTGGCAAGAGTGCGACAGAAACTCACAAAATGCTTAAACAAGCATTTGGTGATGACGCTTTGGGTCAGACACAAAACTACGACTGGTTTAACCAGTTTAAAAATGGCCGAACGTCAGTTGATGATGACACACGTTCTGGACGACCTTCAACCGGCATAATCCCGGAAAATGTTGAAAAAGTGCGTGAGGCTATCCTCGAGGACCGTAGGCGAACAATCCATGACATTTGCAACATCGTGGGACAGTCATACGGGACAAGCCAGCACATTTTGTCGGACGAACGCAACGAGGCAGATTACTGCAAAATTCGTGCCAAGCCTGCTGTCTGACGACCAGAAGCAACATCGGCTGCAAGTCTGTGTGGAACTTCAGGAGCAGATCAGAAATGACCCAGACTTCCTTTCTAAGATCGTAACTGGTGACGAAAGTTGGGTTTATGGGTATGACCCTGAAACAAAACAGCAATCGTCCCAGTGGAAGAGTCCATCGTCACCCCGACCGAAGAAATTGCAGCAAGTCAAAAGCAATGTTAAGTCAATGCTGATCTGCTTTTTTGACATTGATGCGATTATCCACAAGGAATTCGTCCCTCCAGGTCAGACCATCAATGTGAAGTTCTACTGTGACGTCCTGAGGCGGCTTAGGGATGACATGAGGCGAAAGCAGCCAGAGAAATGGTGCAGGAACAACTGGGTGCTTCATCATGACAATGCGCCCGTGCACAACGCTCTGGCTGTGCAACAATTTTTGGCCTCCAAAAACATGGCGGCCGTCCCCCACCCCCCTTACTCGCCTGATTTAGCCCCCCTGTGACTTCTTCCTCTTCCCCAAGGTGAAAATCAAGTTGAAGGTGCGAAGATTTGACACCATAGAGGAGATCCAGGCCGAATCGCAGGAGGTGCTGAAGACGCTGACACAAAAGGACTTCCAGGACAGCTTCCGATCGTGGCAGAAATGTTGGAATCGTTGTGTACGCTCCCAAGGGGACTACTTTGAAGGGGACGGTGGCGATTAGGACTTTGGACAAGTCTACTTTTTTTTAGATACATTTCGGGAACTTTTGGGTAGCACCTCGTACGTGCAATATTGCTCTGACACTCACCTTGTTCAAAACACTGAATCACTTTTCCTCAAGATTTATGTTTTCCTTGATAATTTAGGATTATTTTCTACACTTTGATTGCCTTTACTCAATTTTCTCCTTTCTGCCATGATCACCATGATTTACTGAAATTATTTCCCCGTATTTACTGTTAAAATGTTATTTTGCCATAGATACCGTATTTACTCGTGTACCGCGTGCACGTTTTTTCTCGAAACGCCGGGGAAAAAAGGGGGTGCGGGTCTTATACGAGGATATCTGAACAGGTTATATAAATTGTGAGTATCGATAGTAAATTCTCTTCAATATGCTTGCGTCTACGTTTATATTTGTAAAAGACGTCGAATTCTACGAAGTATATGTGTATTTATGCGACCAAGCAAAGGTGTAAGTTACGCCCGTGCTGCAGGCAAAAACCCCCACAAGTAGGCAGAAAGAATACGCCGACTAACTGATAACTATAGTTCAATGACTACTGAGAGTTTGCTGGCTTGAAAATAGGTAGGTTCAAGTTTGGTCCTTTTCCCTCATCCACTTCAAGGAATTTGAAGTGGTGAAATTATCTTGCGAATGAAAGATTTCATCGTTCGAAAGGAAGATGGAAACCTTCCAATATTTACTCACAAGATGATATGTGAAGAAACTCCCCATCCACCTAAGGAAATTCCTGTTCATAGATGAACAAATAGTTCGCGAAGCTCAACATCTGTTCGTAATATTAA
Organism: Uropetala carovei; assembly: GCA_036926305.1. Classification (NCBI taxonomy): domain Eukaryota; kingdom Metazoa; phylum Arthropoda; class Insecta; order Odonata; family Petaluridae; genus Uropetala; species Uropetala carovei. The sequence goes on along the minus strand of JAXCHB010000254.1, from coordinate 1,481,486 downwards.
GTATGTCAAAAACAGAAGCGGGGGCAAAGTTGCATAATAATACAAGAAAAACAGTTAAGGGATTAACAAAAGAGGACTATCGGTGAGATTTCTGCTAGTATCATCATAAAGAGAACACCCAATATATTGCATCATGTAGAAGGGAGAAGATGCTTACCTTGAGCGGAACTTGTTTCAGGTAGTGGGAATCGGTGACTTAAAAAAAAAACTTATTCTGGCTCAAATTAATTTTTTCCCTCTGGACCGGCCCAAAAATAGGAGTTTGTGGGTTACATGAGTAAATACAGTATTAAACAAAACACCACAAATATGTCATTGGAACTGATTACCTGAAAACAGCTTTCCTTTATTTTTTAAGCAAACAAAAGCCAGCCATACATAACAGTATTTATTTTATTAAAAAATAAATAAAAATGTATACCATGGGTTTCCAATTGTGCTATATCGAAATTGCACTAAACAAACATGCGCTAAACGAGGAATGACTGTATAGAGAATTTTGGGACAATATGTATTTTGGCTACAATGCAGTCATCTTCAGGGCCGGGACTTGCGGGCAAACGAACTGGAGGAAACAAGACTCCAGTCGCACAATCTCAAGTGAATAGAGGAAGGTAAATACAGAATACCCAGATGCAGTGCTTTATTTACGCACAGGCAACATAGGCAACAGGCTACGGTGCCAAATTATGAAAGGCACCAAATTATGAAAGATGCAAAATATTGAAATTTTCTTTAAATAATAAACAAATTTTGAATTATATTACCTTATTTAAGAATACACAAGCACAATGTCGATCAATAATTATGGGATTCTTCGAAAAAATACACAAATTTTAAATTTCATATTTTACATTATAGTACTAAGGAAAAAATCCAACGGATAGACACAGAATGGGCCTTTCATATAAGTAATTTTCTTATTCGATGGTGGTTCAATCGATCATTGTTTTCTGTGTGTAATTAACAGGATTGTGCTGACCACCTCAGACACCTATCGAAAAAGGCGCCAGAATTAGACTAAAATGAAATTCTATCCAAAAATAGTCATAATTGTTTTTGATTTCGTTTATTCCTTTTTAAACAATGTTGCAACAACCCGTATTTTACATATATGGTTATGCTGAGTTGACCTTGTGCTGCATGGGAGCATGTTTATAACTTACGCAATGTATGTGACTTTGTTACAAAATTTAATTTAATGAGAAAAGGTGCATTGAAAAATAGTGCCTAGGGCACCAAAACCTTAAATCTGGCCATGCACAGACGTATTTATCACTAGCAGAATTTCCCGTTGAATTTCAACGGATTTAGTGAAGCTACTGCAGCACAACATACAAACTCTTTAAAATATATAGTAGATACTTTTTAAATTACAATTAGCTTTTCTTAACAATTAATCATATTTGCTTGTAACAATCCGTTTCCGAACGTATTGCAATCAAATGTAACAATAATTGTTTTTCCTATCATATCATTTTCGCCAAATCCAGCTTAATTTCTTGTGTAATTATGCCTCTGAAATGTTTACATTTATGTCTTGTAAGCAACAAACCCGTGAAAAAACAACGTACAGTTGTCCATGATTGAACACTGACTGGTAAATGTACACAAGATACGTGAGCCTATTTACGTTAATAAACATTATAATGTAGAATATAATTATTTTACTTACAAAAAATGTAAGATTCCAGTATTCAATAGACGAAAGAAGGTTCAATTACTTTCATCAATAAATGCTTCCTGAATAATAATCAGTATCTATTTACGTTGCTATCCATAAATATCGATCGTTTCGTTGCTTAAACAAAGGTGCGAAGCAGATACCGCTAAACTTTTGTCTATTTTTAAGCTTCATTGAAGCTAACTGAATCGGAGGTAACAATGATGGCCACCTTGGCAACGCCCGGAAAGAGTACAAAAAATCCACAAAATTTTGAAACAAATAGCATATTTCTGAAAACTTCGACCATGTAACATGTAAACTTTGCAGGAATAAGATAGTATAGAGTTTTATTCGTTGAATAAAAGAAAAACGAAAAAAAATCGGTCCATATTTACGTATTTTATGTTTGCAGGAAGAATACCTTGCAAGTCAAGAAATGGATTCACACGTTATCTTATGGAAAAATGTTAATCCCCTATATTGGCAGCACTGATTGATCCCGGTTGACCAAACATTGACAATTCACTAAGTTAGGATGTAAGGAAGAATCGTACCAAATTTGGTTATTCTAGCTTTTATCGTTTAGGAGGAGTTCCATGAACAAACATATGCTTCAAAATATATTATAGTAGATAATGAACAATAACAAATTTGAAATTACAAATTAAAACAAACATACAGTACTGTATACCTTGAGGAACCTCATTATCTTTTGATTCTTAGACAGCCTACCACAGGGATTCAGGATATTAACAATTGGCAGGGCTTGCAACATACGTACAGCTTGGCATATTTTTGTTGCAGTGAAAATTTATTGTGTATACCAAAAAAGGGATATTACTTTTTCAAACGCGTTAACGTAAAAATTTGTTAAATCAGCGCCCGTAAAATGAAGAGTTAGTGAGTATACTGATCTGAAAAAATGCATGTTTTTCGAATTCTAAATTTTGCAAATGTAATAACATTTTCTATAAATTATAAATATTGTTACTTTGCACTCAATGGTTACACATCCAATGTCAAAAACAAATGAAGCCAATCTAGAAATCTCTCCTAATTTTGTAATGCTCAACTTTTGACAATTTATCCAGTTTGTGAAGAACTCAGAACAACTCCAGGAGTATCAATAAAAATACTCATTTTAAATACATCTAGAGCGCCAGATAATCCTTTAACATTTAACCAATGTTATCCATCTCAGAATTTCCCCTTCCCATGCCCTTTACGTGAACTTTTTATCACCAGATTTCCCAAGAGCAGCAGCTATCATTTATCAGTAATAATAACTTCCTTGAGTGGTATCTTTCTTTTTTTTATTTTATCACTTGATGGGCTCTAAAAATCTATGATTCATGGATACTAAAGAAGAACTTATAAAGGATTGCAATTTGACCTCAAGTTTTATTTCTGAATCGGAACATTCCAAAAATGAAAATTAAACCCTGAAAGAATGTAGCATTACCAAAAATCCAAATTATGGCAAAAGTTATGTAATATTACAGTAAAACCTCTACCTACCGAACTCCTTGTTAACAAAGAACTCCGTATAACGAAAAGGCAACGTTGGTTCCAACAATCTCCATAAGAAATATTAACCTCCATCCTTATGAACCTCCAGTAAATACGAAACTCCTCTATTATGAAGATGTAAGTAGTCCCTTTCCTCTAAATTTAATCCCCTTCTAGCAAACTTACAAGGTTATCTTCCATTTTAGCAATAAATATCAAATTAGTTTGATATTCCGGCACGTAACGTGATAATCGCATCATCCTCTTTTGTCGTGCGAGTATTTGTGGCCATAACATTGTAGACACATTGTAATGTTTTTAATTGCGTTTACCGTTGAAATCATCTTTAATGCTTTCTGTATGGACGTAGTCTAATTTGTTTCTATTGTATTGGTGAATAGTTTGATGACAGCGAGACCATAAGTTTGCTGACGTCTTGAACAACCCATTACATTCTTTACGAACTATATTTGAAAGTGCTGTCCTGCTCAAGTTTAAATAGTGAATGAGAGAAGAATATACAGGTAAGATTGTACGTACAAGAGATGGCATTTTCGATGTTAAGAGTATATATTCATGAGTATACATGTATTTTGTAGGACAAGAACTCGGAATGAGTTGCCCCAGCAATAAAAAATATATGTTGTTAAATATCTTGTTTATTTAAACTTGAGTCATTGCACTTTTATAAATAGTATTTACTCGTGTAATACCTGCGTTTTTTCACAAAAAATCCCATCAAAACAAGGGACGTCGGTATAACGCGAGATTTGCGCTTTCATCATATGGGGATAGGCTACCCACGCAACACTGACTTCGATTACTGAGTAAATACGGTCTTTAATAGTTACAATTAACAGAAATAGTAGCTGTTTTTTGGATTTGAAAGAATACTTGATATTACCGGCAACTGCAGCCTAACCTAAAAATCGGAGTGGTGGCAATACTGAGGATCAATTATCACATAACGCAATAAACAGCAGTTTAAGATTATTTTTCAAAACATCTTTTAAGAACACGACAATTCTTCAATCATCAGTAATTAGTGGTAGTGACTTTAAGCATGTGAAAGTTAAAAATACATACCTGCCTGTAATGCGTATTTGTGCCCAAAATTTAGAAGTTTGGCAAAAATGTTATTTTGGACTTTCTTAGCTAGATATTAGGTTAGATGTAAAAATGTTAAATCATTATTTCCCTAGTTTGCTGAATGTAAATATAGTCCATTTTCTACCAAATTGTACAAGTAAATTACAACCCATGGATCTAGGTATCATATCTCTCATTAAAAGAGCGTACAGGCAACAACTTGTGCAGTATTTGCTCAGACAGGTGGAGAGGTACATTGAAAAGTCACATTTAAAATGGAACATGTTGCAGGCAATGCAGCGACTGTGCATAGCTTGGGACAATCTTAAACCAAACACAATAGCGAAATGTTTCAGAAAGGCAGGATTTTCAATGGAGTGTGAGGACCAGCAAGATGAAGAGAACTCGAAGGATGATGGAAAATGGAATGAAGTTACAGGAAGACTCCATGTTGAGGATATCTTATTTGAATATTTCATAGATGTGGACAGTCAACTGGTGACAAATAAATTAGGCATAGAAGATTCAGATGATGAGCCAGAAATTGAGCTGGAAGGTGAACCAGGTATATAACTTGTGAAGATGTGTATCATAGCAGGGTTGTTTGCATATACATATGTATATAATACTTATATAACTGTTTTGGTAATGGTGAAGATAGCTAATATGAAAATATATACTATGATGAATGGATGGATAGATTTAGACTATTTTGGCCGTACCTCTATACAAAGAACTCCCCTATAACAAACATCATAAATTCGGTCCCTTCAATTTTGTTAAAGAGAGATTTACTGTAACAGTATTTTTCTTTAAACAAGAAGTGTTCATGGAAAGCATGGGAAAAATTCTGCCTTGATGGGATTTTTATATTTGGTTTAAAGAAAATATGTTATACCTCTATCTCTTTCATACAATGCCAAAATTGTTAGAAAGTGATGATATGGTTGAAATGTTTTCAGCAACAGTGGCAATCTCTATAGTGTGCAGCCATAGGAAAATATTCTTGATAAACTTACTTACCCTTCACTCTAACAAATGTGCTAGTTTCTGTAGAGTTGGCAACATTTTTAGCAAAACATGTATAAGTTCCCCGGTCATCCATTATCACTTCATCTATGCTAAGAACAGCATTTGGAACACCATTACCCTCCATAAGCTGAAACCGACCCATTGACTTGGTTAATGTAAGGTTACCTGAAATAAATAATTCCTTTTAATATTCATTGCCTACATTTCATGCTGTTCTTGGAACAAGATTTTATCACCTTATTTAAATATAAAAGTAACCATAATAATTTCAGGAGAAATTATTAATTTTGTAACTAATATTTTTATCCAGCTAGCAGAATTTCCCGTTGAATTTCAACGGATTTAGTGAAGCTACTGCAGCACAACATACAAACTCTTTAAAATATATAGTAGATACTTTTTAAATTACAATTAGCTTTTCTTAACAATTAATCATATTTGCTTGTAACAATCCGTTTCCGAACGTATTGCAATCAAATGTAACAATAATTGTTTTTCCTATCATATCATTTTTGCCAAATCCAGCTTAATTTCTTGTGTAATTATGCCTCTGAAATGTTTACATTTATGTCTTGTAAGCAACAAACCCGTGAAAAAACAACGTACAGTTGTCCATGATTGAACACTGACTGGTAAATGTACACAAGATACGTGAGCCTATTTACGTTAATAAACATTATAATGTAGAATATAATGATTTTACTTACAAAAAATGTAAGATTCCAGTATTCAATAGACGAAAGAAGGTTCAATTACTTTCATCAATAAACGCTTCCTGAATAATAATCAGTATCTATTTACGTTGCTATCCATAAACATCGATCGTTTCGTTGCTTAAACAAAGGTGCGAAGCAAATATCGCTAAACTTTTGTCTATTTTTAAGCTTCATTGAAGCTAATTGAATCGGAGGTAACAATGATGGCCACCTTGGCAACAAGACCCTAAATAATGCTCGAGTTTTTCTTTTATGAGGGTTCAGGGATCATCCATATGTGCATTTCTCATGACCAAATGTGCGCACGTCTGATTGCTTATTCGCACGGTCAGCGCCCTTGACTTCGAAAGAGAATATTTCGTTTCTTTTACCTTACGTGAAATTTTGTTTACATTATAAATAAACGCACTATTTATTAAGTTTAAATAAGTTTATTTATACTTTGAAGAATACAAATGTATAGTTACAACTAATTCTATTGTAGTGCCAGCATTTCTTGAACGGCCTATGCATGAAAGCATCTATTCGCTTTCTTACTTATACTATCCTGTTAAAAAATGTCACAGCAGAGGGCAGTAACATTCGGGATCGGATACAAAAGGAATCGTGGCTACAGGACCTTACCCCAATGAGAGAAAAAAAATTTTGAATGTCGAGATACCATACCACGCAGACGACTATATGCCATAAATATGACCATTTATAAAGCTTAAGTAATAAATTCACGATCGAAGTATAACAAAAGGAAAAAAAGATTTATAAAGTAGGAAGCATCCTCTTTCAGATGATGACATTCTTAAATGCCATCTATAGCATCTATGATGAACTATTACGAGTTGAGTTTCGGTCTACGCGAGGGCCGATATATCGGCCCGTGGCACTCTTCGCCCAAGTAGCAAAAGCCGATATATCGGCTCGCGGCACTAAGAGGGTTAATAACTTTTATGCATTAAACAAACATTTTTATCAAAACTTTTGATGAATATAAACTTGCTATTAACCATTTAATGATGAAAGACTAGAGAGCTGAGATCAGGTCTACTCATACTGCTGAGTGGATGTGGAAAGGGGCTGGTAGTAGTAGACTGGCAATAATAACCGATGATAGGTTGTTTTGTTGACATCACAATGCAAATCTATGTATACTTCCCTGTATGAAGTCAACACATCCTCAATCTCTCTCTTGAGCTTCAAACTCTGCTCCTTGAGTTTATCTCCAGCAATAGACAGGTCTCTGAGTTCCTTGGCCAAATGAAAACCATTACTCGGTTTCTAGTCAACAGTGGTTTTAGAGCCAACAACACCTCATCTTCACTTTCATCACTGGTGTTTGCCCAGCTCCTCCAATTTTTTCTCATTCGCATTGTTGTTATGAGATACTAGAAGCTCCTCTATGTCACCTGAATATCACTGAATCCATTCCCTCCAACATAATGATCCATCTCTGCTATCTTCTCCACCTCATCTTACATCACCAGAAAACAACGGCCAAATTCTTTCAGCATACAATGATGGTGGATGACTTTATTTCACCAATCAACTCTTTAAAATTATTAATATACACTGCTTTAGTGTACTTCTTCAAGCATTGTCTCACTGCTAAGTTAGGGCCATTTTTCACAGCATTAGAATGTGATGAAAGGTATGAAAAATGTAGTATAGCTTTGAGGTTGTTATGACACATTGGTCAAGTGGCTGGAAGATTGACGTGGCATTTGGAGGGAGGAAGATCACATCCACCTTCAGATGTGCAATTTGAATGCATGAGTTATAAGTACCTTATTCTTTGACATCAGGTAGCACTCAACTTGCACAAATCAATTACAAAACCAATCCATTAAAACCTATGCAGTGATCCATGCATGTTGATTAGTCCTCCAAAACACTGGGAGCTGACATTTGTCAACTCCATAGGAAACTTCTTTGCTGCCTTCAGGTCTGCAGATGCCACTTCAACATACAACTTAACATTATGAGACTACTAGTGTATAGCCCATCAAAAATGACAGGAGTAAAGATTCAATCGTTCAAGCTATTTATGGAGATCAAATTGATATGAGAAACATCAATTGTCTTGAAAAACATTTCCCTCCCCTTCCTTCTCTATCTCATGTTAAAAGCATTCAAAGCACACTTACACCAAAAAGGATTGAAATATCAATAGGATTTCGAGGTCTAACAATGTAACCGGCATGCAAGGCAACATCCCATTAAAATGACAAGATTTCCACAAAATATGTGAATTAAACATTTAACATGAGCGATTTCGAACTGTAGGCAGAAAAAGATGAACAGAATAAGAAACTATAATTTTTTCTTAAAAATGTTTCAGATCTGAAGTTCATAGGTTAATTCTGTATAATTTTTATCTAAAAATGAATGAAAGCTTGCACGTCAAAATGTCGATTTTTAAGTGACATTTTATGGAAAATGAAAATGTCTGCCTTGGAGTCGAAACGACTTTTTTCGAGATTTTTTTTCATCATCACCTTAAAATATGTGAATCGAGTATTCCTGCCAAATTTAGAGTTTCTATCTCGATTCTTTATCGAGTTATTTGCATTTGTAAATGATCACCGACCAACACTTCTCTATTATTATAAGAGATATCATATCTTGAATTTTTCATACTAGTCCTAACTAGTGAGAAAAAGTTTCTTTGGGTGCACCATGTAGATGCATGTTCCAGTTTCCCATGATTGTAAAACCTTTTGGTTTTATCTATTGTCAATACCCTGTCCACTGGAACCCTTTTCTGTTTTTGACCCTCAATATCAGCCCCTTCTTTGTCTTTTGTATGGTAGTATTATAACTATGAAATGACAGTATAGCATAATTGTTCACTTGCACCAACACTTGATTTATGATTAACAGTTAAAATTCATAACTTATGATTGTTTCTTTAAGTATAAATGCACCATGTTTATTCACTCTTATTATTATTATTCTAAATTAATAAGTTAAAAAATATTGCATAAACAATGACATCTTATTATTTTTCATTGAAATTTGAGTGAAATGCCACGAACAGACAGTCCAAGTATAACCATTAAAATTAAATGATTCTTATTCCAACAGATTTATGATAACAGCTCAACATCAATAATAAAAAAGTGCTTTAAATTAAAAAGAAACAACTCACCAATTTTCCAATATACTTCTGGAGTTGGCTTTCCACTTACAGTGCAATCAAGAATTAGCTTTTCACCCTCAACAAGACTCATTGTAGGAGGCATGCGAACACCAGGACGACCTAGAGTAGAGTTCATGTGAAGCTTGCCAAATATAAACTTTGATAAGAAAATGCAAAGATATATATGAATCAATCAATTACCAACAACTATTATATCTGCTTTCAACTCCATACCACTGGCATTTAAATTTGTATGATTCACCCGACAAGTATAATTGGCTATATCTTCATCTGTAGGCTTTTGTATGATCAATTTATTTTCTTCATCAATAATTTGAATTCTTTTTTCTGTATCTTCCACAATAGGATTATCTTCTTTGAACCTAATGAATTCAACCGGTGATAAATAAAACAAGATGATATCAAAGAAAGATGGTATCATAATAACCATAAAACTTACCATTTTAATGTATACTTTGCGCCGGTCCCTGTGACATTACACTGCAAAATAAGGGGATGTTTTAGTTCCATCACCTTATAATTATCAAAATCATAATTAGGAGAAATTTCACCTGAAAATTAAAAGAAATACTGATAAAAATCTTTTGAACAGCACAAAATTTGTTAATATGCTTTAAAACATTAAAACCAGCAGGGGGAATGATAAGGGAGCACACAATGCCATAGGTGCACAACTCAATTTTCAACTAAATCATATCAAGTTCAATTACAAAACTATTCATTTATTTTAAACCAACTGTCAAAAATACTATAAAAGACTGAACAAATGCAGAGGTTAATTCAATATTTAATGGTAAAGAAAGGGAAGGAAAATTACTACTAGCATTTAAGTTGATGAGAGTAATTCTCCATATAGCAAGGTTGAAAGCCTAGCATTTTACTTTAACTCAAATTTTCCAAGACAACTATCTTCCAGAGAACTACCGTTGAACTAACACAGTAAAGAGGGAAACTGGCCATCAGGACAATTCATGGTTCTTGTCTCAACTTAAATAGTATAAAATATTTAAGGAGAACATATCACTATAAATAATTTCCTACTATAGTGCAACCTGCAATAAATTTTATGCATTATAAAAGGAATTCATTTATTGAGAGCATGATAACTTACCGACTTGCCCCAACCTATATATTAGTGAGAACGTTTTCACAGATGATTACTTTAACTTGGGGAACTATAAACTGAGTAAACAATCCATACAATCCCGAAATGCATAAGTCATTTAAATACGGTGGTAGTTCGTTTTATACTAGATGTCTATAAAATAACAACTACATCTCACCATTTTAGGTTTTTCCTTCTCGAAAGGAGAATAATTACGCGCTATTTATTCACGTTTTAACATGCAAAACTTTGGCAGATAACGTGAAACGAGTAAACCCAATTAGTATAGGTATCCAAGCTCACCAATAGTAAAATCACACCTTAAAACAGAACTAGGATAATAACAATTTAGTTTTAATGGATCAATTGAAAACATTAACATTCTCACAAAGGAAGTCTAGTATAACAAAAAATACAACCGTTAATAAGCTGAAAATCAAGCCATTTGTTACACTGAATGTTACGGTTAAGCAAATTAACTCGGGCGAGAAATGCTAATATGGGAGCATGACTTCACTCAATCAAGCATCTCTACATAATGACTAAGAGTGCAGTGGCCTTACCACTCAGCACAAATAATTGATGGTTTTCTCTGTGGAACGAATTGCATTTGTAAGCTCCCGAGTGAAACGCTTGTGCACTTGGCACACGAAGTGTTGCAATTACTGCACCATCCACAACACTTTGAGTTAAGTTGTATTTGTTGTGGTTATCTGGGACAATAGCTCGACCATTCAATTGCCATTTTAAAGTGTCAAATACAGTGACTTTGCAACTAATTTCGAAAGGATCTCCTTCCATCACCACATTTTTACCATTATATACAACTTCATCCCTTCCTGGGGAAAACAGAAAGCAGGGAGACATCGAGATTAACTTGCCTTAATATACGGTTTTAATACATGAATCATGATTAAACACAAAAAATAAAACATCAAATATATAACGCCGATGGCAAGATACGAAAACCAAATAAGACTAGTTAACACAACTACACGACATCTGAATGATAATTGCGGTATTTTATTTTATTAAAATGAGAAATGTTTAATAATCTTATCCTATTAAAGCTCAAATTTCTTCACCAATGAGACGCATTGGCAAATATTGGCGATTTCCTAAAACCGAGTCGTAGGAACATTTTTCTTTTTCGCAAAGTTTAACTTGATCTATTAAACTAGCTTGTTAAATGAACTCGCACATTTTCATAAAATGCAAATAGATCCGTAATTGACCATCACTTTCTGAAATATCAACTGTAAGTAGTCGTGCCCTACATATCAATATGACTCAATTGTTCTTCTAATGCCATTACTATTTTGTACCAAAAATGGAGTAAAAATCCTACCTTGTGTTTTAACAATACTTCCGAGGCCTATGAATAATAAACTAACGATTACACAACTTAAATTTTCCATTTTATCAAATGGTTACAGTTCGGAATGAGTGTAAAAATATGTAGTTCACAAACAACAACTGAACTGAGGACTGAGTGGATTCACCACCCAATCCAGACTAAGCAAGATGGCGATCACTATTAAAGTTACGTAAGAACCTGCGCGTGAAGGACTTGGAATTTCGTTTCTTCGCTTTTAATTCTTGATCAAATCGGATGACCTCGTAAAGTTTCAGCGGTAATCACTTAGTCTTTGTTATCGAGTAAATGATATGTGTTCTACTTAAGAGATTTTTTTCAAGTCTATCGAGTAATTGCTCAATACAGCTCCAGAAAATCAGATAAGAGTTAGATTGCAGAAATGAGTGCGTTTAACAAATCTTAATCTTATCAAACATTTCTTTTATCGAATTGTTGTTGATTAGACTGCGAGGATTTTTACTGATGTGAGAGACATTGTTTGAAATAGCGTATTTTTAGTATTGTTATATTAGTTATATTTAAATAAAGACTTTTAAGGGCAAATATGTGTCATGAATCATTTTTACTACGAAAATCTTTTTGAGTCGGTTATCCTTCCTGCTGAGCATTAATAACTTAACCACTAAATGCTATTATAATTTGTAGGGGTTACATTAAATTCTTCATAATAATGAGGTGTATCTTTTTAAAAACCATTATTTATCAGAATATAAAAATAATCTATAAAATACTTTGAAATCTACCGCCATGTGACACAGTTGTTTGGGATGTAAGAGTATGCTCTCGGAGTTTGCGCACATTAAACTCTTAACAAAATTATTGAATTGACTATTCGGTGTCAGAGATTGTGTATGTCACGTAAAGTATAGATTTTTCGGTTTTGTAAGCGGTAATTGCAGTAAGTTATGGCTGCTGATAGCGGGAGCATAGTTAAAGTCGGGGATAATCCTGTTGATAGTATTGAGACCCTTACTAAAGAAGCAGAATCTCTAAAAGCTAAGCTCGAAGAAGAGAGACAGAAGCTTAATGACGTTCCGCGTAAGTTTTTATTATCAGTTAAATGAAAGTTGTTCACTAAATAACATTTTCAGGTACGAAAACGTTAACGTTATTTTAAATTAGCTTTAATTTCAAGCGAACTTGTCTATCAGCAAGTATCGAATCGCTAACTCCAACGAAATGTATTTTCTTAATAATACGTTTAATTCCGTTACAATTATCGATTTTCTTAAGCAAATTCGATAAGTAAGTATAATTTGATTTCATCCTTCTACCAGTGTCAACTGTTGCTGAAAGATTGGAAACTATCGCAACATTAAATATAAAGCCACGTAGAATACTCAAAGGCCATCAAGCCAAAGTCCTCTGCTCTGACTGGTCTCAAGACAAAAGGCATATCGTGTCCTCTTCACAGGTAAAACTTAATCAGGCTCCAAGTATGAATTTTGTTGTCAAAACTAGATGCGATATTTGCAAGTCTTGAGCAACCTATTCCAAATCACTGCTGTCAATTTATTATCATGAATATTTTAAGTTATAGGAACGTAGTTCTTGTTTTTGAGAAGGAAGATGAAAGGTCCAGTTATTTTTAAATGAAATTTCGAAATTCATATACCCCCTTTACTGCATCTGCAAATGTTTTAAAATTTCCAATTATCTGAATTTTCGATTATCTGGACCACCCTTGGTCTCAATTATTCTGGATAATAGGACTTTACCGTATTTATTCGTTTTCTTGAGATTATAAATAGTAATGCTACCCACATCATATTAATTGCATTATTTATGATCACAAGACGTTTTTCGTACTTTCACAGTAACCCAACCATCTTTGAAATAGAAAGGGAATGATGCTTTATTCAGAGGGTGATGTGTTAAATGTCTGTACACCTACATATTTGCAAAAATTTAACAATGCACCCTATACATGTGCAAACAGCTGAATCACAAAGAAAACTGAGTAGGATTTTATCACAAAAACAGCAGTAGTCACAGAACAAGCCAGGTGCAAATTAAAGCACATTTAGTTGCTGTAATCCACATAGTTTTTAATGGAATATATTTTAAGTGTCTGGCTTTGGACTTTGTTATATATTTACTTTCCTTGCACCTTGCTGATCTTGGTAGAGGGGTGGGTAGTATGCTATGCTCTCAATAGTAGGGGTTTGAATCCTGCCAAGGGCATGATAACATGTGATTGTCATAAATCTAGTGAAAAACGTCATTGGGGAAACCTGTTTTTGTTAAAGAAATTATTATTATCAAATAAACTAAAAGTCAGTGGAATAGGTAATCCTCTGCTGTCCTGGCTAACTACCTATATAACAGGAAGAACACAAATTGTCAAAATTAAAAATTTTCATTCTGAACCCATTAAGGTGACATCAGGAGTGCCACAGGGGGCCCATTTATCACCGTTACTTTTCAATATTTTTATTAATGACATTAAATCAATCATGTGTCTCTGATTTTCTGCTTTATGCTGACGACCTAAAATTTTATAGAAGAATATCCTCGATTACAGACTGCTACTTATTACAATCTGATTTTCATAACTTCCTATCATGGTGTGACTCAAATGATCTCTCTTTAAACTTGAAAAAATGCAAAGTAATTAGCTTCTACAAAATTAATAATCCCATAATTTTCCCATATAAAGTTGACAGAATAATGGATCTTGGAGTACTATTCACCTCAAACGTTGATTTCAAAGGACACATTGATATTATTTGCACTAAAGCCCTAAAAATGCTAGGATTTGTAAGTCAAAATACAAAAGGATTTCAGGATAGACTAACTCTCAAAGTACTTTATTGTGCACTAGTAAGGTCAATACTTGAATACTGTACTGTTGTCTGGTCCCCATCTTATTCGTCCTCCATCTCTAGGATAGACAAAGTCCAGAATAGATTTCTCCGTCTATGTGCCTATAAAATCGGACTTAGATATGGGCATTATACGTATGATTCCATTATCTCCCAGTTACGTTTAAACACACACTCGAACCGCAGACAACAAAATGACATTATATTTTTGTTTAAATTAATTATTACATTGATTGCCCACATTTACTGGCAGCTATCAATTTTCATGTTCCATCTAGATTATTAAGAAATAACCCTTATTTTGCAAGTGACTGGCATAAAACAAATTATGGAAAATACAAACCAATTAACCGTGCCATGATATTATCAAACACAATACCTGGATTGGATTTCTTTAATTCTCTCTTAACCTCTTTGAAAAAGGTATTGAGATTGCAACATTGACAAACCATGGACCGTGATTATAATTAAACAGTTCCTTTTTTAATTTATATGTTTTTCATTTTTTAATTATTTATGTTAAGTCTTTGTCATCAATGAACCCTGGACTATGATTATAATTAAACATTTCCAATTTTAATCCCTATATATATTTGTTTTTCATTATTTAATTATTTATGTGAAGTCTTTGTTATAAAAAGGTATCTGATATGTTTTATACTACTACTACTTTGTACAAAAAATGATGTTAATTAATTGTATTAATTGTCAATATGTGAAATCATTTCATATACTGCTTTTTAAGACTATAATGTTTATATACAGACATGTATTTCATATTCAGGCTGTAATAAGTGAAACTCAATTTACTCACTCAGTATTTAAATATGAGTGGATGAGGTCACTAATGTGAAAGCAATGTATTATACTTCATTTCATTTCATGGGTGAAGAGGTTATACTCAGTGGCAGATTTGGAAACTTGCTACCCCTAAGCCAAATTATTTTTGTGCCCCCTTAAAAAAATGTCAATAAAATTGATTTAATTTATAAATTATACTTTTCCTGGGCATTTATGGTTATTATTACCTTGACAGGCTTCCTTAGGTTGGTACCAATGGTCTTTCATGATTTCGAAGTAATCTTCTTCGACCTCCATAATTTTGAAAATCACACTGAAAGCCCTCTTTATGATGCTTCTTCATATATTGCGAGGTCTGAGCAATAAGTATCGAGACAAAAAATTTTTTAAATTTATTTTCAAAATTTGTTACAATTGAATATTGTCACCTTCGAAGTAGTCTCCTTCAGCATGTACGCACCGCTGCATACATGTTTTCCATGATTGGAAACATGCCTGGAAGTCATTTTCCAAAATCCCATTCAGAGCGATCGCCATATTACTTTTAATGTCGTCAACATCGTCAAAATGCTCCCCTTTGAGGGCGTTCTTGATTCGGGGGAACAGAAAGAAGTCACTGGGGGTAAGATGAGTAGGGTGGAAGTTCCACAACAGTGATTTTTTTCTTGGCCAAAAACTCTACCCGGAAGGCAGAATGTGCAGGTGCATTGTCATGATGCAACTGCCATGAATTGGGCCACATCTGTGGTTTTTTTTTCGAATCCACTCTTGTAGATGCTCCAAAATTGTAATGTAATAGTCTTGATTAACAGTTTGACCTGGTGGAACGAAATCTTGCACCTCCACTGGTTTTCCACTTCGAAGTATATCATCAACACTCTCCCAGCCGTTCAAAAATTCTTTCGTCCAGAAAAAAAACACGTGCACGACAACCAAACAGTACTTTACACAACTACCTACTGCAACACACTGACGAGTGTGAGTGAGTTGAAACTTGATCATGCAGGTTCGGTAGGGTTGCCTCTATATCCCCGCCTAGCAGCAACGCTCTGATGCGCGGGGTTGTTTTGTCATAAAAAGTCTCGATATTTATTGACGATCTTGCAATTTGGCCAACGAATATACAAATTCAACCACCCTGAAATCCTGCTGCCCCCAAATCCCTGCCGCCCCTAGGCCATTGCCTACTTTGGCCTTATTGCAAATCCGCTAATGGTTATACTCCAAATCCGTCAATAAAGATTATTATTATTATTGCATTGTCCTTTTAATGTTGATCAGAATTTTTTTCTTTGTTTATTCCATCAAAATGTATTTACTGTTAATATTTTTCCTTTTTGACTCTTATTAATTATACTGTTTATAATAAAATGTCTTCGGTGCTAATAGCCACTATTGTATGAATAAATTCCACTTTTATTTTCATTTCAGAGAATACCATTTTACTGACATTCTTGTGTCTGTGAAATTTAGCATACACTAATAGTTGTCCAGATTCTTTATAACATTTTGAGGAAAATTTAAAGTTTGGAAAGAGAAAATTCTGCTGTCACCGAGCTTATCAAGTTAAAAATTATTCTATAAATATGTAATTCTTGGAAAACAAATGCAAAGCGAGATGCTATTTGTCATAATAAACTCTTTAAATTAGCAAGATAGGTTCTAGCCTTCCAATTTTATGCATCTAAAATCACATTTAAACATATACATACCATTATAGTAAATAATAGAAGTAATGTAGAAATAACAGCACAACATTAAGTTAAACAAATACGTAATTTGTTCAAGGTAAAAAAATACTAAACTAAAAACTGTCTGACGATGACAGCGACACAGGTTCTGACTCAACCATGTGCTGAGGCCTTGCAAATATGAAGCTATCCAGAGTTTTCTGAACAGCTGTTTTCCTTTTCTCCTTATAAATTGTTTTATAGCAACTTATTCCATTTACTAATTTCCTTGCCACTCTTGAGTTCTGCCACATTGATGTCAGCCTCCTCCATTCCCACTTTCCTGTTTTGAATTTCACTTCTCTTCATGGCAAAAGTAAAACTTGGGTTTATTTCTTTTCAAGTCCCGGGTTTGTATCTCCATTTAAAGCAATTATGGAATGAAAATGAATTATACGGCAAGATTATTTCCGGGGATTCAATTATAGTCTAATGTAGAGTCGTGAACTTTTCTGACACTCATTGCACTCACATTATTTCGGCATGAAGCATTTCTTCTTTGAAATCTTCTACTTTCAATACTCACTGAATTATAAAAGTGATTCTTTTATTTTTTTACTCTCACAATCAGTCCCTCCCAAAATCAACTTCTTTTGAATCACTTGCTCATCACTTTTTGGGGGCAAAACAATCTGCTGTTTTGGAATGGTGCAAATGTGGTGAATGGGGAAACCTTTAGTAGAAAATGTCGCAACTGCAAGATTCAATGATGCAAAACAGATTTTTGGGTATTAATATCTGAACGACACAACTGTGAAACAATTCAAATTAAGTTGATGCAAATCGGGATCTTAATGTATTGACTTTCAAGTCTCATCCTATTTGACCCAATATCATATTCTGGACTGTAGTTGGAGTCCCTATTCTTTTAAGCACCAATTATTTTTTCAGAAAATATAACTTTTGATCATCTTAACTGTTCACTTTCAAATAAGCTGCAGAAGAAATGAGTACTTACGTACCTTCTCCATTTATTTAAAGTAAACGAATGTTGCATCAAATAAAAAATATTTCTGTGAGACTCAAAAGTTTAATTTGATCCTTTTTGATTGTTTTTGTCATATAAAGTCATTCATATTTGTGTATTCATCAGTTAAAGAGGCTGCTTTCTGAAAGCTGGGTTGGTTTAGGCGTATCACAAATGGGTGTGTTTTGTGCAATGGAGTATTAGAAAGAAATTATAGACGCTCCCCGACTTACGCAATCATTCCGTTCTGTAACTGCTGTAACTGCTAACTCGAATTTTGCATAAGTCGAAAAATTATATATACATACATAAAATTATATAGACACCTCCCTACTTACACAATAGTTAGGTTCCTGAAGGTCCCATGATGTTATCAATCATCAACTTAATCTGAAGATGTGGAAGGAGAAGGGATAGGCATCACATCATCAGGATTGGCATCATCTGAATCAACATTGGCGATCAAGGGGGCAGAGGAGATGTGAAAGATACATGCCTTTCAACCTTCCTTATGAACTTGTCAAGTGATGACTGGACAGTGGCCTTTTTCTTTTCTTCATAAATCTCTTTATAACATGCCAGTTTTTCATCAATCCCTCTCTGCACTTTTAAAAATCATGATGAATTTGGGTCCATCTTCTCAAATCTTGCCATTGCTGAGGATATCTCACAAACTGCAGTTGCCATCTCCTTGTTGATGAAGCGTCGTGGCTCTTCAATGGTCTCAGCTTCAACTTGTTCCTGTTCTTTAGTTTTTGCTGCCTCTAATTCCATCAATTCTTCATTTGTTAATTCAGCTCCGTGGGCATCCAGAAGTTCTTCAATATCGTTAGCATCAACCTCCAGTTCAAGCTGCTCGGCAAGCTTCACAATTTCATTAGCCACCTCCTGATAACTTTTATCTTTTTCGAAACCTTTAAAACTGTGCACGAATTGGGGACACAAATTATTTCATACAGCATTCATACAAACTTGGCTAACTTCTTCCCATGCTTTAACAATGTTTAGGGTAGACTGGTAAATGTTATAGGATTTCCAAAACTCGCGTAAAGTTTGGCCGTTGTCGGTTTCTTCAATTGCCTGTGTAAATGTTCTTCTCAGATAATATGCATTAAAATTGGCATTGACCCCCTGATCCATAGACTGGAGGATTGATGTGGCATTTGGGGGAAGAAACACGACTTTCACATTTTCATGAAAGTCATCTAAATGTGCAGGATGACCAGGAGCATTATCAACGATAAGAAGAACCTTGAATGGAATATTGTTTTCTCGGCAATATTTTTCCAATTCGGGAATAAAACAATTTATGAACCAGTCTTCAAAAAGGGCTATTGTCATCCAAGCCTTGGAATTTGATCGGTAATAAACTGAAAGGGTAGCCTTGCTTATGTTTTTTAATGCACGAGGATTTTCTGAACAATAAACAAGATAAGGTTTATACTTATGACTTCCATCTTAGTTACCCCCAAGCGAAAGCGTAAGCCTATCTTTCGCTACTTTGTATCCTGGCATTGTCTTTTCTTCTTTGGAAATATAAGTTCTATTGGGCATTTTTTTCCATAATAATCTGGTTTCATCCACGTTATAAATTTGCTGTGCCTTATAACCCTCTTCTTCTATAATTTTTCTTAAAATTTCAGGATATGATTCTGCTGCTTGTATATCTGCACTTGCAGCCTCACCACTAACCTTTACATTATGAAAATTTGCACGAGCTTTAAATCTATGAAATCACCCATTACTAACAAGGAACTTCGCTGCTGGATCATTGAACTTCACCTTTACGTCTTCAAAAAGACTTCTAGCTTTTGTTTGAATTGTCATTAGGCTAAGTGGCACATTTTTTTGTATTTGATTCTCCATCCACAATATTAATAACTTTTCATTTCAAACAGAGCACCTCCACGCTTCTTCGTAGTTATTGTGGATTTTAAAGGTGCTGAACCTTTCACATGATCTTTTATGCGTTCATGATCTTTCAAGATTGTTTTCACAGTTGAAGTAGCTAAATCGAATTCTTGAGAAAGTGAGGTTAGGGTTTGGCCATTTTCAAACTTCTTTATAATTTTCATTTTGAGTTCTAAATCTATTGTCTTTCTCTTATGAGTTGATCCTCCACTTTGTTTGTCACTAAGGCTCTTTCCACTCATGATTATGGGCAAATAATTGGTAAAAATAATAATTAAAACAGTATGATGAAGCAGCCGATTAAACAAGTGTCCTCTCAGAAATAGCTACAACACAACACTGAGTGTGAGTGACTGTGTGCACACTCTCTCCCTCTCGCCCAGCAGCATATAGGTATTCATCCGCCATCCCCAACTCACTGCATTTTCATTCCGGTAATAGCATGCTTTTCAAAAATTTTATTATTGTCTTTTGGAAAATTGCGTGTCTGAAATTGCATAACTTGAAATTGTGTAAGTCGGGGAGCATCTGTATATACCTGTACGTAAGGGAAATAGTGTTTTAAAGTTATTTTCTTCATCATAAATAATCCATTTTCTTCCTATTTAACAATAGTGAATATGCACATAAGTAAATTAAACGTTTGTGAGATTGTTTATGTTAGCAACAATGAAGAAGTAACCATGCAAGAAATTTTCTAATTTTAAGTTCAACTCGAATTAAGACATTCTTGTTTGATTTTCTTGATAACGGCTACTTCTACAATGAAAATGTATAGGAAAATAAATACTCTTCTTTACTAGTTCTACAACTTTTATTTGAAAAATATTTTGATATGAGCAATACTTTACGAGATATGACAAAAATTTAACTTTTTGTCACCAGTAAAGTGGTACCCCTGATTTGCGTATGTGATTCATTTTTGTGATTTTCGTATTATATTTTATTGTAAGTCCTTAATATCAAATTTCATGAAAATCTGTGTGGTAGAAGCCGAGAATTAACATGCAGACAGATGGACAGACAGACAACCAGACTGACTATAATAGGCACGCTGGAAGTGAAACATGCCTAGAAAACAGCCCTTGTTAATTAAAAGAATCCATTTTGTTGTTTTCCATGATTTTTCTTGTATTTTTATTTTCATTTAACAGTAAATTATAAACTCATTTTCATTACATATGCCAAACTTTTCATTTTAGAATGAAAGAGTGGATCTATGCTGAAAATTAAATGTTTAAGTTGTACTGCTGAAGTTAATTATACCAAACTAGGAAGCTTTATCAAAGTAGTCTTTAAATATTGAAGTGAGTGCACACTTACTTAGTGGGACATGAACAATAAAGAGTTCTTGAGATCAAGGAGAAGCATAAGGTTCGCGTCATCTTCAAACAAATTCTATCTATTCATTAATCTTAAAAGTTCTCACTGTGGCATATGTGATTTAAAATTGAGTAATACATAAACAATCTTCTATCCCAAGATTACTCGCATCAAGGTAGTATTTCGAAATATTGGAGCTTTATAATGCATGCTTTTTTCAGCCAGTAGTTTCTGAAAGATAATTTTTAATTGAGGATGAACTTTATGATTCCTTAGATAAATCAGTGTGCAGAGGTTTATCTATGTTTATGTATGATACCCCTCAGAACCGGCTCGGAAAATCACGGAGTCTGTTTCAAAGTATGCCCATGTAACTTATTACAGGTCAAAAATTTTTAATAGTAAATTTTAATAAATAAAGCATCCTCTCTCAGTATAACAGTGTTCAATATTTTTTCATATTTTTTAAAATACATGTACTATACAAGCACAAAAATATTTTTATAAAGCATTAGACCTCGAAACTGGCCCTGACAACCTCACAGTTTTGGAAAACATACATACAATTCATATAGATTATTTATATTACATTTTATTTTGCATGCAAATTTATTAATTTGAAAGTCTATTTTCTCCAGAATGCTCCGAATACAAACATCATTTAAAGAAATACTTAGAAAAATGTCTGCATTTTTTTCCTTTTGGCTAGTACAGAATCTGCAGTGATACTGCAGAAAATCTGATAAACATTAATTTATTAATTATTAATATGTGCGAATATTCTTTAAAAATTTGGTGGTATTTCATGAGTTGACTTGTTAATAAAATTTATACAAAATTAAGAGTAAATGAAGTCAATAAAGAAAAATTCATAGTGTTGGAATAATATACTCTATAGTAAAAATTCCTTGAAGGTGGCTTCTTGCTATGCAGATTCACTTTTATTCAGTACCCTAACATGTTGCAAACTTCTAATGTGCGGTATTATTCCCTTTTATCTGGTTCTACATTGAATGGCCAAATTGCAAAAAATTACTGCAATTGCATTTTTCAACTAGATTTTAGTCAGTTTCTATATTATATTTAATTTAGCCTATATATCAGATCACTTTGGCATCTATAAAAGAGATTATTTTTCTATTTTTTATAGTAGCTTTTCCTAGTCACTAATGCTTTCCTTGATTATATAGACAAGCTTATATGTGCTTGTAGTGCTTGATTTCAATTCAGATATAGCTTTTCACCCACAAATGAGTATAAAAAATTTGTATAGAGACTTGCGAGTGTGGCCAGGCTATTACCATAGAATAAAAAAGTCATGAAGTGTACATAAGCTACTGCATAAAAAAATTATATAAAAATAAATTGCTACTATAAAAGTGAATAATTGAGTTTACAAAAATAGTACATTACACTTTTCCAAATTTTTGAGGCTAAAAAGTAGGGTGCATTTTATACACGGGTACATAATATTTGATGTTTTCTTCTCTATGAAATGTTAGTTGAAAATTAAACGGCAGCAAACTAATATTTAATAACCACCAAAGTTTTTATATTAAAATTAAACTTTTTAATATTAAAACATTGCACTTTTACAAACAAAAATTGTATATCCAAGAAATTCCCCATCATTAGCTGACTCATTATTGTAAGTTGGTACTAAACATTTTTTGTTCTATCTTTAGGGAGTCTTCAATGAAAATGAAACAGTTGATAACTAAAATTAAAAAATCACACAAGTTTGTCCATTAAAAAAAAATTCAAGCAACAAAAAAAATCAAACTTTTAGTAACAATTTTCCTAAAATCCAACAAAAATTCACTATCAGCTGAATGGAACTGGTCGTTATCTTCATCTGTTTCTGAAGTTTCAGATTCATCCGATTTTAATGTTGCAGTCATTGTGGAGTTGCTGTCATCATCTTCCCATACTATGTTGTCTTCAGTTCTGTCTAAAGCATTACTTGCAACATTTTTAGGCACATTTTGCTTCCAGCGTGAGCACCTATTATCGTTGGTCTGTCCATCCGTCTTTTTGTCTGCATGTTCGTTCTCGGCTTTTGCCAAACAGATTTTCATGAAATTTGATATTAAGGACTTACAATCAAAAATAATAAGAAAATCGCAAAAATGAATCATGTAAGCCAATCGGGTACCACTTTACTGGTGACAAAAAATGACCTTTCCATCATATCTCGTGAAGTATTGCTCATATCAAAATATTTTTCAAATAAAAGTTGTAGAACTAGTAAAGAAGAGTATTTATTTTCCTATACATTTTCATTGTAGAAGTAGCTGTTATCAAGAAAATCAAACAAGAATGTCTTAATTCGAGTTGAACTTAAAATTAGAAAATTTCTTGCATGGTTACTTCTTCATTGTTGCTAACATAAACAATCTCACAAATGTTTAATTTCCTTTCGTGTGCATGGAATATTTTTAAATAGGAAGAAGATGGATTATTTATGATGAAGAAAAGAACTTTAAAATGCTATTTCCCTTACATACACGTATATAATTTCTTTCAAATACTCCATTGCATGAAACGTGCCCATTTGTGATATGCTGTACATTTTCCTAACTCGTTTGAATCTCTTAATTATCGGTTCTGAGGGAAGGTAATTCCATGCTTTCATGATCCACTGACAGATCATTGTGATATCTACTTTACGAATGACTCCCCCTTTGGTGAATGTATGTGTACTCTTCACCATCCAATCCACCTGCTTTTTCATTTCCGATTTAAATGACGTGTTAACAACAATGTCTATAGCAGTGGTTCTCAGGCAGATCAACCATGCCACCCCCTCCATGCGGATGTTCCGTTGCCGCAACCCCCTTGATTTTTAAGAAGTATTAAAAATATAAAAAAACTTTTTTAATTTTTACCTTTTTTATAAAGTGTACTGAAAAGTATAAAGTAAATTTAGGGTTCAAGAAAATATCTGGATCTTAAGGGACAGTTTCATTATATATGGTCATAAATCAAATAAGAAATTAGAAAAAATAAATTTTAAAAAAGAAATTAGTTCAACAAAAATTCAGATATTATCATGAATTAAATTACAGATGAGTAACATGAGTGCTAAGAAAATGAGCGAAGCTAATATAATCGCTGTATTAATTATTTTTTATTTTAAAATTATATTTCTTATTTTAAATATAAGTATATTAAAATTAACAAATGCTTTATTTTGAAGATTACAGCCCTCAATAAAACAAAATAGACGTATAACCTATAAATTAAAATTGAAGAATTGATAGAATGAGGAAAAAATCAGTTGGCATAGCGAAGACTGCTCGCGTCCCTCCCAAAATTGTCTCGCGACCCCCATTGGGGTCCACGACCCTATATTTGAGAACCACTGGTTTATAGGCTGCAGGATCAATGTCATTCCCCCCGGGATAATCACCAAATTTGTCTTCATTTCAAGAAGTTTCTTCTTTACTTGGGACGTGTTTGGCATCGGTATGCGTGTAAGACCAAGAGAGATCTTTAACACATTCCACCAGACCTTCTTTTCTAAACAAACTCAATTCAGCCACTGGTGATGTTTACATCAAACCAACCTTGCTGTTGCACTCGGACTATCATGCCACCTGGAAACTTGCCTTTCCATATTGTTTTTCTTTTAAAAATGACACACGGAGGCAGTTTTGTCCCATCATTAATACGGGCATTTTATTTTCAGTGCAAGTTTCACAGGCAATTGTAGAAATTTTTATTGAGTTTTTAATTTCATGTAGGTAGGAGTCACGAAAATTTGCTACATTTTATCTTCTTCTGCATTGCTTGCCAAAATGTTTTACTATATCCTTTATTATAGCTAGGGTGGCAGGTTCGAATCCTGCCGAGGGCATCGTCGTGTGTGTTGGTTCTTGTTATTGTTGTTACGATATTCAGTATAATTGGCCCTGTGCTGTCTCTGAATTCTTGCCAATAAATAAATAAATAAATTATGTAGTTTTGACATTGGTGTTACCATGCATATTAAAATATGAATGACATACATTTTTTAAATCTCGTATTACAAATCATTTGGTAAATTTGCTCTTCAGCTCATACTGACTGAGTAAAAGTATATTCAATGGAAATCATCCAATAGAATGATTATGAGTCTTTTATGGTGATTTATTGAATATTCCTATATATTTAAGAAAAAACCTTCCTGCGTTCTAAACACAGGAACATAATAAATTCTCAGAATTTGGTGCAGAAAACCTCCCTGTGTCCTATACACAGGTTTTTACGGTATGTGATTAACGGAACAAGGAAATGATTTGCCATAATTTTCCCCATATTATATTTATTTATTTTGTTTACATTAGTGTGTATTAGAGAAGAATAATAGTAAGCTCACATTTTCTCATTCTATCTTGGTTGATTTATTAAGTTTAAAAAAATCCTGATAAAGTAATTTCAAATGAATAAAAAGAAAAACCTAAGGCTTAAGTATGCATTTGTTTAAAATGTCTTACAAAGGTTATTTGTTTTTCAGCATTCTGATGTAGTTTCTCAGGATTACTTAAATACGCATTCATTTAATGCATTATTAGCATTTGTTATTGTTTAGATACTAAGATTTGATAATTATAATTTTTTTCAGGATGGGAAGATGATAATATGGGATGCATTCACCACCAACAAAGAACATGCTGTGACTATGCCCACCACTTGGGTTATGGCATGTGCATACGCTCCATCAGGAAATTTAGTCGCTTGTGGGTATGTGTAGATTTGACTGTGCCACAGTCATAAAATCTTTCTTATGTTTACCTCGTTCCTCAAAGATACGTTGTGAAGTTGCGGAAAATCCATTTATTTTCAATGTGAGAATATGACAAGTACACAAAAGTTTTAAAGGATTAATTTTTATAGATGGTTAAAAAATGTAATTCTGACATTGCCTCACAAAAATGTAGCAATTTTTTTAAACCTCAGTATTCTTAAATTTGTAGCAGCTGTCTGTTATTTCATGTTTATTTTTCCATTAT
The DNA here is from genome assembly GCA_036926305.1 of Uropetala carovei. Taxonomy (NCBI): domain Eukaryota; kingdom Metazoa; phylum Arthropoda; class Insecta; order Odonata; family Petaluridae; genus Uropetala; species Uropetala carovei. The sequence continues at coordinate 1,455,286 of JAXCHB010000254.1, read as the reverse complement.
GTCACTGCTTCAGAATTTCAGGATAGGCTTATTTTTGAGTGGAGCATCTTTATCATAAACATACTCATTGAGGATGTATTTTTAATAACCTATTTAAAAATAATCATATTCTACAATTTGACAGTACATATTTCCAATTTCATTTGGGTATATTATTTGCAGAAAAAGGCAGTGTCCTGTCATTGTAGGGAAAGACTTCAGAGGTAGATTAGAATTGCATATCTGTGACCTATAATTGGTAACTGGCTCAAATAAATACTCTGATAAACTTTAATCAGAAGATTATTAGAAATGTGTACCAAAGCCTATTTAGAGGTCGGACATCTAAAAGTCAAAAATAATATATTTATTAAATCATGCACAAAATATAAATGCTAGGATGGAAGATTGAGGTAAATCTTTATTTATAAATTGGGTGATACAGAATTTGAACAACCTTCTTGCAGAGACCTTCAAGCCCTTCACTTTCCATGCAGGTCTCATCAAGACTTAGTTTGTGGCAAATTAACCCTTCGGCACATGCAATGGTTCTGAGAGATACATTACTCGTATTTTTGTTTACTACTTGTGACCAGGGTTGTTAAACGAAACCGAACCCAAAGAATAGTTTCGGTTCGGAACGAAACTATATCTTTCCTCTTGCCCTTTAGTTTCGGTTCGTAACGAAACTGTATGTTCCGTGATGGGTTTAGTTCCGTTCCGGAATGAAATTGTTTAGTCGGAATGAAATATTTCGTTCCGGAACGGTTCCTTTTCTTGAATGGGTTCGGGTTCAAGTTGAGAGTTATTGGGAGATACGTTCAGTAGTTTCGTTCCAAGCAAACTGCACCATTATTCTGGTCATGGGGCGGAGAAGGGAGCGAGGTACTCGCATAGAGTAGAAGCCCGTAAATCATACGTGGCGCCTTAGGGGCTTAATTAGGCTTAATTTTATTCTTCTAATGTAAGCCGTTTTAACACATTCAATATCTTGGTTTTTTAGATCCATCCCCAATGGCCAACCGAAATTTCACTTTTTTTAAATATCCTTTTTCCGGAAAAATTCGCACTAAATACAAACTAACCGATGAGCAAACTGCCAAAAACTAAACTGAAGAACCGGCTTCCTATGAGGAGCCAATGTGCGAAGCCGTCGCTTAACGGTACGGTTATTACGGAGCGGGAGATGTGTCGACTACGCATCGACGCCGGTCGTCTGCGCGAGGTAGCAACCGTCGATGGCGGCATTGAATGTGTTAATGATATGGCGATTTTTCCACGAACACCCATTTTCCGTCAGCGAGAAAAACAACTCCGTACGAGGTCGGCGTTCACTACTCACTGTGCACTCTACATCGTCCCGGTGGTTATATTAGGAACTAAGATCCCCCTCCTATCCCTGACCTCCCCTCTTGCATTCCCCCCTCACCCTCTCCTCTCGCCATTAGACGCGAGTAAAAACCATTGAAGACTGGCTGGAACCAAAGTAGAAGGAGCCAGAACGAAACTATTTCATGTGCGAACCCGATCCGGAACGGTTCAGTTTCGTTTCATCAACATTTCGTTCTGAAGATTTCGTTCCACTTTCGTTCCGGTTCCACTTTCGTTCCACGACTTTGGTTCCTTTTTCGGTTTGGTTCCTGTGAACCGTTCCTTGAACCGAAACCTATCTGGAACCGTTCCTTTTCAGTGGGTTCGGTTTCGTTTAACAACCCTGCTCGTGACTCACTACCTTATGGATGCTGTGAGTCACAGTACCTTTCACCTACTTCTCTATGCATCTCTTGTCAAATTTTGGGCAGTTTAGCTCAATTCGTCTTACTGTTAGTGTCGGTTTTCCACTGCAGCGTCTCGGATCGTAACTCCCAGATACGTTGTGTGCTCTTACGTTAGTGTTGAAGTAGAGTGAAAGCCCCTGCAACATTACGAAAAGAACTAGGTTGACGCAGTATTGTTGTAAATTTTGTGATTCATATATTTGTTTAGAATATGCCAATAAAAATAATAATTAAATAAAATAATTAAATATACCATCACACAAAATGCAATAATTAATTAATACTTGGAAACATTTTCTATATATGACTGCAATTAATAAAAAATAAGCAAAAACTGGAGATTTAATATTTTATTATTTTCAACGGGTATCTGAGAGGGTAAAAAAATAAAATCAGGAACTTTGACAAGTGTAAAAACATTATAATTTGCATTAGAAACATGATGTATCTCACAGATACATGCGTGTGCTGATGTCTCTGAGGGCATTGCGTGTGCCGAAGGGTTAAATATTATCTGTATGTAATGTGGGAGTAGTTTTAACACAGGAGAACAACATCTGCCATGACCAGGAATTGAACCCTGGTCTTCCACTTGCCAGGCAGATATTATACCACTGAACTCTAATGGCAGACTATTATTCCCATTTCAGAAAATACTTTCAACTGTAAATATTGACACCAAGCCATCTGGCCTACATGTAACATGGCAGTAATAATAAATTACTATTGTTATTGACAAAGGTGAGGGAACCTGTTAGATGCTACAGTTGCACATTTGATGATAGCTAAAATTTATTTAACTTCGAAAAATTTATCCCCATACATCACAATATACAGTGGGCCCTCGACTTACGATGCAAATTCGTTCCGATAAACGCATCACATGTCGGAAAAACATATGTCGAACCCTGAAATCTATGTAAAACCTCTAATTCATTCAGAAATCCTTAGATTTCAATTTTTTTGCACCTAAATAAGGCTTTTCCCATGAAAATAGTTATTTTATGTAGGATTACTTATTCTTTTACATATACGTATGTGTATAATTAATAAAATATAACAGAAATAAATAAATAGAAATACATGTGCGTCATTTTCGTCACGGTATGTACTCTTTTCGATTTCAATGGATTGGCACTGTAACTTAATATCTTTTAACTACTGCGGCACTCAGATATGGGGTCGCATTACTTTGCCATGCTTTTGGTTTTCTACTTTGTGTCTTTCTATGCTGAGAAGTCTTGGGACATAAAAAGGACCTTTCATCATTGTAGACTCAGATATGTCTTTCATCGTGGGTTTCCCTTGCAACTTTGTTTCTTTTCACTGTACGTATTTGTATAGGCGGCAGTGAACACGTTAAGACAAAAACAAAGGAGGCTATTCGTTAGAACAATTTAAAAGACACACATGATTGACGGGTCAAGAACCAATAATGCGTGCTGATTATCCATCGTATGTCGCAGTTTCATTGTATGTTGGTATTACATGGAAGCATGGGAGGCTCATCGGAAGTCGAAAAATCGTATCATGAGGCCATCGTAAGTCGAGGACCCACTGTACTTGTATGATTATTTTTTATAAAATATGACTTCATGCATTTTACTTATTATGGTTAAAAGTGTATATAATCTGTTGGCATTAGCAAATCTGCAATGAGACGAGAGTAGGCAATGGTATGGCGGCAGCAATGGGGCAGCAATAGAAACAGGACTTCATGGTGGGAATGAAAAAAAGTAATATTACGCAGACTTTTGATGAGTTAAGACTATTATGATCAACAGATGGACAGACAAACCAAATACATGAACAATTCTCTTAGGCAGGGCTGGCATTAGGAGTTTTTACACCCTGTGCAAATGCTGTTTTTGTCACCCCCCTCCCTAATCTCCAGTGGCGGGTTTAGACATTCTGAGGTTCCTGGCGCTAACTATTGGGGCCCCTGGCGCTAAACAGTTGGGGGCCCTGCAATATAAATATATAATGCAACCTCACCTAACTACCACCCCTTTATTTAGCCCCCCGTTTTAATAATAAACCATCGTAGTGAAAAACACTTTTCCTTTGTGGCTTTTAAAATGAGATATTTAATATTTCTGAAATCATAGATACTTCAAGGGGCCCCTGGCACGAGCCAAGTGCCCTTAAATCCGCCACTGCCAATTCTTCCGTGTTTTTATAGCACTACATATTTAAAAAATATTAATAATTAAGTACTCCTGGGAAACATGCAATACTTAAAATTTTACTTTTTATCAATGAAGAAACAGATATCATTGCAATCGTTACATCTTAAATGATAGCGAAGTGTGAGGGAAGAGGGTTACCCATAAAGTGAAACAATGTCCAACCTTTCTTCTCGGCACGTTTACAGAAAGCATAAACAACGCATGCATCTGCCACATCTCTAAAGCTGTTTCTTTTAATTAAAAATTAATGGAAGAAGTCATTCATGAAACACTCAAGAGCAGAGTCCCCTTTTTAGTTCTACGGAGTCATTGATGAAGGACGTATACCTTAGAAGGCCATAACAATCTCAAAATTATAGCATCATGTGAGGCATCAAATCCTATACGAGTGATGTTTGAAAGAAGTAATTTATTGCACCTTATGGCTGATGCTGATTTTAATTTGGAGAATTTTAAAAGAGCAGTGAAAGATCCAAACTATGGAGCCACGGATTGTTCAGTTTTATTCTAATTCCGCAGCATAATGATTATCAAAATATTTATATGCATTGTTCCTAACGCAGTGCCTGCGAGCACCATGGCGTTCACCAAGGTTTGCTGTGGTGCCCGCTGAGGTTTGTTCAGGTGTCCTCCTTAAAACTTGCAGCTCTTACGAGTGATAGTATTGAGCTGTCACAAAATACTGGAAAGTACCAATCCAAAAAACCTTTGTGACTTTGTATTATAGAATTTACATACTGTCATTTAATGTATTTTATGATTTTTCTTGCAGTTTTTTTCATTAATTCACCAACCTCTCCGAAGTGGCTCATTGTATCATTTACCTGTAATCTTTATTGTAATGTATTTCATCTCTTTTGCAAACAGTCGTCATTCTTTTCTTCCTTGTTGACAGTGTCACTTTGTGTTTGCCCTCTAGTCACAATTCTCTGTTCATGGATTCATTAAAAACACTGGTTAGTACTTAAAAATATTCGAAAGGCTATATGCTTGTATTATACAGGGTGATTTTTTTATTCGAGAACCCTGAAAAATCGTGTCAGACAATATGCTGAGGAGAGCACATATATGTAATCAGCAAGGTGGTGTTCATTTTCAACAATCGATATGAGATTTTTTTAAATAACATCAACCTATGTTCATAGAAATTTTAGCAATTCTCTCCGGTTTATATTCTAAGATATAGCGATTTTTCAGGCTCCTCAAATAAAAAAATCACACTGTATAATCTCGTTACTTTTCAATTTTTGTTTAATAAAAAATGGTTTTTTAGAATAAAATTTAAAACTTACATCTATAAGCTTTAAGTGTTGAGTGGAAGTGGTGGGAGAGAACACTGGCACCCACCGCCTTCGTTGTTAAACCGAAGGTGCCCTTGCCAACGTAAAGGTTGGGAACCCCTGGGTTAGACACTCATTTTTGCTGCCCTTCAAAAGCTGCCACCCTGTGCAAGTGCATGTTTTGCACCCCGGTTGCACCGGCCCTGCTTTTAGGGGAAATTTTCAAATCTGGCAATGTCTAAAGGATTTTTGTTTGTTTTCTGTAAAAATCATGCACCTCATAAGCTATTGGAGATAAAATATTCAAATAAGAGCATTTTATTATTTAAATAATGAAGAATTACATGCTTCTGTTTTATCAGAAAGAAACATCAAAAAAATATCACAAAAATATTATTATTACAAAAATTTCATTCACCTTAGCTTACTACCACTCTAGTTAGACAACTGAATAAGATGGCTCACAAATGCAGATGCTCAAATGAGCATTATAGGGTTATGCTTGTAACATCGTATGTGAAAATGGATCTGAGAGCCTGGGTCTAGATTTAGATAAGTGTCTGTCTACTGTTCCTATAAGGCCTCTCTTTCCCTAAGCCTCTGATCATCGCCATTCTTACCTTGGTCTGCCCTGACGTAATTCTTCTGGGGTGTTCTCATCCAAGCCCCAAACTCCATGCCAAATTACGACCTCTGTAGGTGGTCTTAGAACTAAGCAGAACACATTTGATACATTTGTCTATGAATGATCATGTTTTGCCTGCCCATACAGGCATGATTGGCATTTAAAGGTTAAAGGATGTTTAGAAAATTGAGAAATTATAGCCGTCTAGAGTTATGAAGATTTATGAACTTCTTATCTAATTTATTTGCAAATTGTAATTGTTTTGTCTTCCTTGTTTTATTTTAGGGGGCTTGACAATAAAGTAACTGTATATCCTCTGAGTTTGGAAGAAGATGTGACAGCAAAAAAGAAGACAGTTGGCACACATACAAGTTATATGTCTTGTTGTACCTTTCCTAATTCAGATCAACAGGTAATGTTTTGCACCTATAATTGCTCTCTCTCTCTCTCTCTGTGTCTGTATGATATCACCTTCTGGTTCATTTATATTCATTCATTATTTTTCTTCTAAAAGTTCATTTTTAATTTCCTTAAACTATGCCATAAATCTATTTTTGTATGTAAAAATAATTTGATAAAGACATTATATGACTTTTAGAGGATTTGGCCCACCCTTATTCAATGGAGCTTATTGTTGATAAGACCTTGTGTGTTTCACGTCCTAAAGCACTAGATTTTTTATATATTTTACAGTGGTTAGAATTATCCTATCATTCTTGAAGGTGATGTTATCTTGTTCTGTTAATATTCCTTAATGTTTATTCAGTCAAGCGGTGTTGGAAAGTGGCATGGTGACAGTGGTGTAACTATAAATCCTGGGCCCCCTGCAAAAGTTTAGAACGGGCCCCCTTTAAAAAAAATCATACAAAAAATCTACATATACATTCGCTTAAAAAATGCTGATAAAAACAAAAATGTGCTTTTAATATGCGTTTTATTTACATTGTACAGAAAATGACATGAATTAATGAATTTACAATATATCCTTTTAGGAGCTGAAATGATTTTCCTAAAGTCCAACTTTAGCCAAGACTCCCAGTGTGATGTTATTCACAAAATTGACAAACCGGGAATGGAAGCGATGGAGTCTGTTTGTAGTTCTGACCCGCCAATAATGAGAATACAAATTACCGTATATTCCAGCATATAAGTTAACCTTTGAAGCCTAAAAATATTTTCCTAAAACTTAAGGTGGACTTATATGCCGAACATAAAATGTGAACCTTAAATAACAGATTTGATGAGTAACTGAATGAAAGCCTGCATGCTGAAAAGTTGAGTTTTATGTGATATCTTATGGAAAATTATAAATGATTCCTAAGATTCGAACTTGGGACTTTATGAAAATGAAAATAGTTTTCCAGGGATTTCCTAGCTAATAGAAACAAAACACCGTTTACCACATATCTCTACGACAAATGGTTCTTGAGATACAAATGGGGATAGATGGACGGACGGATACTTGTAAAATTAGATAAAGGATGTTATTTTTACTCACCAAATTTTTTGAATTACCCACTCACAAGAAGACGCCTGTGATTTTACTGCATGCTGCTACACAAAAACGAATTGTTGAATCCAAGGTGGGGCCCGAGGGGGTCTTTCCCCCGCCTGAGGAGTAAAATTCCCTCCGGGGAAAATTATTAAAATTTTATTTAATTTATTTAATATTAAGAAATGTTTTTGGTTCCTTAAATAGAGAATATGATGGTTGATACAATGTGATTTGAAGTTACTGTGATTTTTTATAACTATAATTAAAAACTATCTATGTCATTCAAATTTCAATCTAATCTTTATTTAAAAAATACCCCTGAAGTTATCATTTTCCCCCCCCGGTCAACTATGTCTGGATTCAACACTGATTGTTAACATTCGCTGTGTGGTCAGGTGAACTTATGTACTGAAGCGCAAGGGATGAATAGAGATGAAGATGTTGGGTCAAGCCACACCAATGCCAAGGCAAACATTCTATCTTTACGTTTACATGAATACCCTGCAAGCTGCTAGAAGCATTTTGCAGGGAATGTCACAGCACCAAATGAACTAATGCCTCTGTTGGCCTGTCTTATCATGTCTGGGGAAAAAGATCTGTAGTATTTCTTAAACCTCCAGTAGGTCCCCTTTGGCACAGAGTGCTACATTGTTAGTTTTCTTAGTCACATAATGAGTAGAGGGGGGAGTTAGGATCCAAAAATTCATACATATTATTCCTTCTTTGTATCACTGTTTAGCTGTTTGGTGTCTAACTACTTCAGTGTGAAAGTACAAGTTGAAACAGGATAAGGACGTTTTTGTTGCACTGAGTATATCACCCGTCTGGTCATGTTTTTTTAACTGTTATTTTTATTGAATTGGCTATTTTTCCTTGTATTTTTTGGTTTAGTTGTTTTGTTACGCATTAAAAATAATCATAGTTTTATTTTTGGAGCCTGACAACAGATAGTAACTTGAGAGAATGACGAAGCCAAGGATTGTGAATACTCATTTGCTCTGTTTACAGTGTGTGAAAGAATAAGAATTTCAGTAATGACTTGAAAAAAAATGTAGTGGCTGGCGTCGTGGGCCCCCCTGTGATGGCACTTTTCTGTCCTTACATTGGTGGTGCTGGCACCAACCAACTTGGCCATATCGGCATTCAACCACTCCTCAAGGATTCATCCCATCCTCGCTGATGTCTCATGGTTTATACTTCTTTATGTGTAAGGGAGGATATTGAAATCAGTGTGGTTTCCCAACCCTTCAAAAATTTAATATCAAAATGTTCGCAGTGTTCAAATTAATGTCTTACATTGTGATTTATGACCAAAGGAATTTTCACTATTCCATGTTTTGGCTGTGATATAGACTTAGCTTAGTGATAGGGTGAGTGACGATCAATTTGCTTTTTCACTGTCCCACAACATTTTTTAATTGCATTTTCTCAAGCAAAGGTGCAGGTTTATTACTTGCTGTTGATAATTCCCATCCTACTAAGTGCTGCACCAATCTTGAGCCAAACTGCATACTTCTTTAGATGGAGGCAATTCTTTATCGCAATGGAAATAGCCCCAAAGACACTATTTATTGGTTGATTCTACTGTCCACCCAACAGCACCTGAGGTTTTGGAAAACTTTTAATTCTGTGTTACATGTATATTTGTTAGGTCATTTAATTCTCTTTGGTGATTTTAATCTATCAAGTGAAATGCCACAAATAAAGATAGTGTTAAGAATAAAAGTGATGAATTTTTCATAGAACATTTTATAGTTGGTCTTGGCCTTCAAAAATACAATCTTCACAAAACTTGAAACATGGCAACATTGGACTATGTTATCTCATCTATGCCTGTGATTTCCATCACTTCCAGCAGAAATATTCTGGACTCTGACCACAAATCCCTCATTGTTAGCTGCCTCCCTCAAATACTATAAGTGGTTCTCCTCATTCCAACCCCTCCCAGTCTGGTCTAAAGCACGTTAAGAAGACTTTAAATGCAGCATGACTGGAATTCCAATCGGGATAGCACCCACCATGACTGGAATTCCAGTCATGTCACGTTGAAAGTGTTAACCACTGTTTCATCACCATCCTGTACTGCATTCTCAATGCTATAAATCTTGCTGATGCACTAGATTTGCTAGGGGGACACATGAACAGACACTCGATTATTTTTATAGTATGATTTATGGACATCAGGGACCACTTTGCCCTACACATCTACTGCTTTGGGATTGTCCTTCATGTCATTTCCTATTGTTCTTCCATCTGGGTCATGTCAGCTTCATCTTAACTCACATATCTAGACAGTATGTTAAATTTCTTTATAAACATTGTAAAAATTCGTGTTACTTCTATGCAACACCACAAAAAATGATATTTTGTCTTCTCTCTCTTGAACCACTTCTGTCACTCCATGCAAAATCAGATCTTTAATTTCTCTATAATGATCTAAATGCTAAAATTGACTGCCTTGAGCTTCTTTCTCTTTTTGGTTTCCATATTCAAACTTGGTCTGTCCATCTATCCTCTCTACTCTATGTTATTACTCCAAGACTTTGACTAATACAGCACTCTTTATTTTACTGCCTCCACTCTCTCCTTAACCCTCCATCAGTTGCGTGATATCTGCTGGATACCATGCAACTTTGTTTTCTTTTGACTTAGCAGCTGTGTAAAGCTAAGGACTTCTCAGACTATGTATCTTTTTATTCCAAGCTTATCTGCCGGCCAAGCATTCTTTATCTGGCATTGTGACCGCACGGAGCTATAAAGTATTTTAATTCTTCCTTGGTCTGATAGACGCCATGCGACTAGCTACGTTTGAGTGCGTTACATCAATATTTTTTCACTTAAGTTGTATTTTCATTTTTAATATGTTATATTTATTGCTGTATATTATATATATATATATATATATAAATACTACGGAAGAGGAAAGGTAAGTAAGGATATTTAGGGCAACTAGGTGTTGAAGGAAACCCAGTGAACACTTACCGGAAGTAGAGCCGTTGGGGTGTTGGAGAGGCACATTTGTAGAGGTTAGAGCTTTCGGGATGATCCCTTCGTCAGCACAAGAGAGACAACTAAATATATATATATATATATTTTAGGGTGGCCCTTAATTTTCGACTTTCGAATTTTTTTGGTGTCACCAAAAAAATTTGAAAGTCGAAAATTAAGGGCCACCCTAAAATACGAAGTTACGAAATTGTAGATTTTTCTGGATGTATCAATTTTTTAACATTTCAGGTAATATCTCAAAAATGGTAAGTCCTTATCGAAAATTTGATGAGATGATGTCGATAGAGCATTAAATTTCCTACAATTTTGGTATTTAAACTTTTTTCATGCGCCCAACCGTTTTTGAGATAATCGCATTTGAATGTAGAGAAAGTAAAAAACCATACTAGAGATAGGACATAGACCTAAAAAGAATAAAGGAAAAATGCTGCAAATAATGTTATTATTATAGTAAAATTTTTACACATTATATATTAGAAATACATCACTACCCATTACGATTAACAGAACAACAACATCATTTTTTAAAACACACAAAATTAAATTACACACTTATTTTTGTAATAGTGTTTCTTTTTTACAATCCGGATATTTTTTCGATATTCGTTAACAACTTGTAACAGATATTGCTTTTGCCTTTCGTCTTTTGTTAAAATATTATTGTACTCTTGTATTAACTTAATTCCCCTTTCTGCCACATCATTTACTACCGATAATTTTGTCAAGATTCGGATTCCTTTCTGATAATCATCTCTTGCTTCCCATGTCTCGAGGTCTGCCTCCAAAAAATCGGTTGGAATTTTAAATCTTGAAAAGAAGTTCATTTCCGATGATACAAATTCTTTAACTCTTTCATTATGAAATCCTTCACATCTCTTGGACGGAATAAAATCCTTTTAACAGTAATATCCTCTGATTCCTCCGATAATTTTTTTGCCTCTACCATTTTCAATTTCGTATCCTCTGGCACATAAGATTCAAAAAACGCGAGAGCAATACTCTCAGGAGCAAGGTACCATAAGTGTCTGCAAAACTTATTCATGGATGTGCGAGAAATATCAGAATCTGGATACTGCGCCAAGTTTTTTAATAATTGAAAATCGTTAAAAGGGGCTTCGATCGCAACAGGAGCTCTAAACCAGGCTTCTACACACGAATGAGCCAAAAAAATGCATGTCTCAAAATGCTCTTTCTTCCCTAGCCTGAAGCTGAAATTGATTTTGGAACATAAATACTATATATATATTGCTTTCGACATCCACCTCGCGTGATGGAAAGCACCAGGATATTGAAAGGAAATCCCACGAGATGGAGTTGCTCCCAGAAATATAACTGTTAACTCCAGTAATTCCCTATAATCCTCCCTACACTGTTGGACTTTTAGAGAATGTATACAAAATTCTATAGTCTGATTTAGGATATTTTGAATGATTTCATAAATGTATCCTTTATTCCGACGTCGAATTCTGTTGCGTCGATATTGGGCCACGTTTCTTGAAATCTTTTGAAAATAGGAACATCTGGACCCAATGTAGGCAATCTCAATTTCATATCGAACACACACCTCAGCACTAGTTCCAAAATGTGGCGTCGACAGGGCAGATACAGGAGGTCATGTTTGGTTTGTCACATTTCCTATAAAATATATTTCATCATGCGCACGAAGAGTGATACTTGCTGATGACAATGAAGATGTAGCCATTTAAAAATAAATTTTAATACTTTAACACTTTTATAAACACAATTAACACAAATAAACTTGAACGAAAGCACTGTCAAACATTTCAACTACCACAGTTTTACCACAACTGCCGCATATACCTAAGTGAACTCGTCACGTGGTCAATGTCAATGTAACTGGAGCCGCCAGAAAGAGCAAATCACGGGGGGGAAAAGCAGACAAAGCAAATGAAATCAGGGATTAATTTCACTGCGCATGCACTCTCTGTTGTAAAGCGTTTGTTTATTCATGCTGCCACAAAAACGGCGACTTCCGAATCACTACTAGAATATTCTTTTTTTGCTTTCTCTACATTCAAATGCGACTATCTCAAAAACGGTTGGGTGCATGAAAAAAGTTTAAATACCAAAATTGTAGGAAATGTATTGTATCGACATCATCTCATCAAATTTTCGATAAGGACTTACCATTTTTGAGATATTACCTGAAATATATTAAAAAATTTATACATCCAGAAAAATCTACAATTTCGTAACTTTGGAGCCTTTGTGGCACCTGTTAATATTCTCCAATCAGGCTAAAAAATTTTGTAGTTAATTATTTTAGGAATTGGAACCATTCTAGGGGGTGAGACCAAAAAAATTCGAAAAAAATTTCATCGTGTATAACTAAGGGCCATCCTAATATATATATATATATATATATGTATTTTTATTATGTTGTTAATTTAGTTCCTTTTAATTTTTGGTATATTAGATGGATAGAAAAAACTATATAACCTTATGTTGGAGGAGGATTATAGTTATTTGCGGAGTCTTGTGATGGAATCAACAGAATCAGAAATGTCGGAAGCAAATGATATTAGTGAAGATGAAGAAGACTGCGTAGAGGAGCAACGAGAGAACACAGACACGGTACAAGAAATTACAAGTGAGAAAGAAAGTGACAGAGAAGATGAGGTGGCAGATAAAGATTTTGTTTTCGGGAAGGATAAAATTACTAAGTGGAATTACCAGGTGTGAAAAGAAATGCAAAACCTGGTAAAACGGTACTGCAGTGTTGGAGTACTTTTTTTACTGACAATCTTCTTGCTGTTGTTTTGGAAAATACTAATAAATTCATTGATTCTAAAAAAGACCAATACAGTAGAGATTGTAAATTAATGGATGTGAGTGAAATTAGAGCTTTTTTTGGGCTACTTTATATGGCTGGTTTCCTTAGAAACAGTAAACTGAATACAAGCAATTTGTGGTGTACTGATGGTACTGGTGTTGAATTTTTTCGTCTGGTAATGTCTCATAAACGCTTTCATTTTCTTTTACAAAATATTCGTTTTGATGACAAGGTAACCAGAAGTGAAAGAAAACTTTTAGACAAACTTGCACCTGTGAGGGAGATTTTTGATATATTTGTTCAAAATTGCCGTAAAAGCTATTCCTTAGGCAAATATGTGACAATTGATGAAATGCTGCCTAGATTCAAGGGAAGGTGCGGTTTTAGGCAATATATCCCCAGAAAACCTGGAAAATATGGAATGAAGATATTTTCATTGGTGGATGCTAAAACATTTTACACAGCAAACTTAGAAGTATACATTGGAAAACAGCCAGATGGTCCATTTCAGGTAAACAACAGCTCTTATGATGTTGTAAAAAGATTGTGCAGGCCAATTAGCTGCAGTAGATGTAATATTACTGCAGACAACTGTTTACTATACCCGTTTTCTATTCTTATGAAGCTTGACCTTGAAAATCCTAGTTGTATGCTTACTGCTGCAGCCAATGAAAACTCGAGAGACTGTCAATGGGGAGGGGAGAAAGTCAGTCGGTCTCTCGCCATTGTGCTGTTCACATCGCTCCGAGCTCGACTGTGTTCCAGATCTGCCGCGTTTACGCCTTAGTGTTCGCATGCGACTTTCTTCAGGAGCGGATATCGGGCAAGAGCGCACTACTTTCCCACGCCTCTCAAAAACTTCAAATGGTGGTGGAAGGGGAAAATGCCCTGATTGGCTATTCGCTGTGCCACGGTCAAGCTTCATAAGAGTAGAAAACGGGTATAGTTATGAACTAGTTACAGACCTTCTAGAAAGTGATCAACTTACATATGTAGGTACAATAAGGAAAAAAAAAGGGCAGCTTCCACCTTGTTTTACATCACCTCGAGGCCGAGTACAATTTACAGCTCGTTTTGGTTTTCAAAAACATTGCGCTTTATTGTCATACATTCCCAAAGCAAGAAAAAAACGTTCTTTTATTTTCTACAATGCACCATGATTCTACAATCAATGACACAACAGGCACTGCCAGAAATAGTAACTTTCTATAATGCTACAAAATCTGGAGTTGATGTTGTAGATAAATTATGTGTGACCTACTCTGTTTCAAGAAACACCAATCAGTGGCCCATGACCATATTTTATACAATGTTGAATGTAGGTGCAATAAATGCTCAGGTTATTTACCTAGAAAACAGAAATCCAGATTCCCAAAAAATCCAGAAGAGAAGATATTTCATTAAAGCACTTGCTCAGAAGTTAGTAGCAGAACAATTGCGAAGAAGGTCTCAAGTTACCAGTTTACCCAAACAAATAAAAAAAAAGAACTGTAGAACTTAGTTCGCACTTTGAATTAGAAAATGAAAATCCCCAGTCAAGCGCTAGCACTTCCAAAAGAATACACAAGGAGGCAGAGGAAAGAACGACACAGAGTACAAATATTGTTAGAGAAAGATGTTATATTTGTGAGCGAAAAAATAATCGCATGACGAAATATAGATGCACAAACTGTGACAATTATATTTGCTTAGAGCATGCACAAAATATTTGTGTTATTTGTAAGAATAAAAATAAAGAAGCATTTGGGTATGATGTGAGAACATTCCATTGCATGTCACAAGAATATAAGCAATTTATTAGTAATAAATTTCATTGTGTGCTTATTGTACTGATATTTTGGCAGAGAATAAATTGCTAAATATATATTATCAATTAAAAGAATTTCCTTTGAAGACTTTCTGATGTAATATGGAAATGGAGTCTGTTAGTTGCCACGTGACAAAATGTGTTGTAAAAAGTGGTGCGACTGATGGAGGGTTAATTCCCAACCCCCGAAATTGAATGCTCTCTGTCAGTCACTATGGACATTTATCTCATCCTTCAAACCTCAATCTTACCTAGTTCACCTTCATACCCTGCCTGTTTTATTTTCATTTCTCCCACTTTGTTATCTGTTCTTATTATTATTTGTTATTGTATTATATTAAATTATTTCGTTATAATATTTCAATGCAAAATGACTTGGGCTGTATGTGGAATTATATGAATAAATGAATGATGTAAATAGATAAATAATATTTGCGCCAGTTGTATAGCATTTATTTGCAAAGAACCCGTGGTAATGTAATGCTATGATTTAGAGACAGGTAAAGTGATACAGAATGAAAAAGATAATTATTATTGGGCTAAAATAGTTGTTTTGTTAAATATTTGAATTTGAATTATTATGAAACAATGGAATTATAATATGAAAATGTAACTAATTTCCAAATGGCTGTTTAGTTTTAATTGTACATTTTGATTCTTAAGGTCAGTTTCATTTTTCAACAGCAGTTCATAAAATTTTGCAACACAGCTAACAAATGATTCTAAAACTATTTAAAATTTAACTACCAGTTCATACAAACCAGTTCCACCTCAGCATTGGGCACACCTGACAGTTGATACTCATATGTGCGATACACTACACACTACAATCCAGCGAGTTGAAAAAGGAGTAGTGTGTAATAATGAGGAGTTTAACTGTAAACATTGTTTTTATTGTTGTTAAAAATTATGCAAGTGAAAGACAAAAACTCTGCTTAGCAAAATTTACTTCATGTCTAAAAAGTTGTTATTAAAATTTTCAGCGACACATCTCCCAGCTCTTTGGGACACATCGGTGGAGAGCTGTGGGTTAAGCTATCACATTGGGCATATACACTATATTCTGTGCCAGCACATGTCCAGGCACAAGTGCCCAGATCTACTCTGACTTTTGGTACATACCTGGAATCTGCCTTAGTTGTTCCTTGGTTTCAGTTGCCATTGAAAATTGCTCAAGCAATCTTTCAAGGACATGTACCTGTAACACTTGTTGAAAATATTTTTTAGGCATATAAATAAGTGTAGACAGTTAAGTTGTGACATTTTGAGTTCAAAGGGCTGGCAGATATCTTAGAAAATGTTCCCTCACATGTTGTAGCATATGTGCCAAAGTATGTATGAAATTTTACAGTGGATAATCACTTATAAAATTCTACAGAGTGGGGCGTAAGCTTATAAATAGTATACTTACATTAGAAACAGCCACTGAGATTAGAATCAAATCATAGGCAGGGCCACATTACATGAGCTGGTAGGTTGCACATAGAACATTGGCCTGTGTTTGAGGTATTTATTATATTTATTGTTATTAATTTTGCAGAAATGAGTCACTGCTAATATTCTTAGCATGCTAATTTAGAGATTGTCATAATGAGTCATATGAAGAATTTTAAGGAAATCCTTGTGATAAAAAGAGGTACAATATGAAAGAATAAACTTAATTCAGTAATTATTCTTCTTAAAAATTTGGTTATAAAACTATTGTTGCATAGAAAATATTTCACTGTGTAGTATTGTTGAATTATGTATTTTTCTCTCTCAGTTACATATATGGTCTTAATTTTATGGTTTTTTTATTTAAGTTTTTTTAAATTCAGATACTCACAGGAAGTGGTGATTCAACTTGTGCATTGTGGGATGTAGAATCAGGACAAATGCTGCAAAGTTTTCATGGACACAGTGGAGATGTAATGGCTATTGATCTAGCTCCATCAGAAACTGGAAATACCTTTGTTTCTGGAGTAAGTAAAGAGTATGGTATTGAAACAATATTACACCATTGAATTAGATAAACCTGAATTATTTATTTTTTCTTCTAGAGCTGTGATAAGATGGCTTTAATTTGGGATATGAGAACAGGACAATGTGTTCAATCATTTGAAGGCCATGAATCGGATATTAACACAGTTAAATTTTATCCAAGTGGAGATGCCATAGCAACAGGATCAGATGACTCTACTGTAAGTTTCTGTTTAACCCATGCTCTAAATAGATTTTGGTAAAATCTGATTAGATTTTTATTTTTGATTTACTAGTGCAGGCTTTTTGATCTTCGTGCTGATCGAGAAGTTGCTGTATATACCAAAGAAAGCATAATATTTGGTGTGAATTCAGTTGATTTCTCCATCAGTGGTGAGTATGAAAATCTGCTATTTTATCGTACTTAATGGATTATAATTGATGTTTAGTATTCACTTAAACGGTTTTCAAAACTATTTGTTTTAATAACTTCCTATCAGTTACGTGAAAAATAGGCATTTTTATGAAATAGGGTGTATTTTTCCTTTCATTACTCATCAAAACAGGACATATGCTTGCTTCTCTCCTGCACATTTTGCTAAGTAATCATAACAGTAGGCATAGGTACCATATAGACTAGCAATGGCAGTGGAAATTCATTGAGATGGAAACTAAAGTTGCTCTAGCACAACAAACAGAATGGAATGATATGTTCATGTTTTAGCCATAATTCAATTTATGTGCAAGCATTTAGCCTTGCCAGTCATAGATACTGGTGGAAGTCACTTGGTGATTTTAGCTGGGTTTACTCCTTTGTGGTCATTTTTGTCTTTTTTTGTTATTACTAGTCCTACCATTTCCATCATTTTCTTAAAACATTCAGTCCTTCTTCCGTAAAATAATAAAATTTTCCGTAAATCGCTTTAGTTCACTTATTACATTAGAAAAAAATCAAAAAATTCCCCCTAAACCCAGAGTGTGTGTTTGGTCCCTGGCATGGAGTAAATTCCCCCAAATCTGCTTCTATGTGAGTACTTTCTTTTTATAAATTTTTTATGGTTATTAGGTTTCTCCATTCATTATCATTATTTAACCATAGGGCTCACAATTTACTTTTTCTTTGATCTATGAATGTTTTTCAGTAAGGGATACTGTAGTTGGAGTCCCTAATGAAGAAAGTATTATTATCATCATCACCTATTCTCATTTCAGAATAAGCACCTAAGTATACAAAATTGAAAAATGAAGCACTTTTTTTGGTATCTCCAATAGCCATGACAAGGTTAAAAAAAATCAGATGCACTTATTGGCTGCAAAGCAGCCATCTTCAATGGTGATTCACTGAAAGTAAATTATAAAAATTTACTTTTGATTAATTGCCATCAAATCACATTCCTGAACTATTTGTTATTAGCCCGGCATTCAAAGCTTTGGGATTAACTCTGAAAAAATTATCATCAAAACAAACTGTTTACAAATTATTTTGGTAGTCCATTATGATGCATATCCAATTGTCAGTAATAATGTAATGTTTATGTATAAAGTCCACATTTGTGTGAATCAATAGAAGGGATAATAAGTGGTAATAAAGACAGCTTGTTGAATTTTATCTCCATTATTATTTTCAGGAAGATTATTATTTGCTGGTTATAATGATTACACTGTAAATGTTTGGGATACGTTAAAATGTGTCCGAGTAACCATGCTATATGGACATGAAAATAGAGTCTCATGCCTGAAAGTTTCTCCTGATGGCACTGCACTTTCTACTGGAAGCTGGGATTACACTTTACGGGTATGTTTATTGCATGTTAAAGTGTGTTTGTTGTATGAGATGTGATTTTTAAATTATGGGTTTGAATTTTAGTGAAAAATTATAATATAATTGTTAATTGGAGGTATTCTCTTCAGAGTCCTACAACTCACAGAACCATCTCTGCCACCCATTCTTTACAAATTTCAGCTGTTATGTCACATTTGATTTTATTGTTGAAATACTTGTTTAAATCTCTTTCTATAGAGAGAACTTTTCAGTCAATGAATTAAATTTGCTTGGTGCTAATTCTAAGCAACAGAAATTAAGAGTCTTTTTAAAGAATTGCAATAAGTTTTGATCATTGCTGGATGTTCAATATGATTCCGATATGCAATCAGATGATGCTGTCTGTCAGAAATAATGGAATGAATGTCACAGGGTTTTACCAAATTTACAAATGTTGGATAAGGATTTTTTGTTATGTGCTGTTTGCTCTCCCAACTTCATCAGCTGCTTCATGTATAGTTAGCTTATTTTCATAATGAATTGTGATTCAAGCAGGAGCATCTCCTGTGCACATAAATGGTTGATGAGCATGTGAAACAAAGATGGTTGCTGACTGAGGTTAGGCATACTTTAAGCTGCTGAATAACATTTGACTGCTTATCACCAAAAGTTATAAAAATCTCATAGGTTTGTGTGTCTTTTTCTCTGTTAAACACAAAATTTTATGTACGTGTTGCTCTTTTACCTGTTTCAAAATGTGACAGAAATAATAAATATACCTGTGCAAGTCATCCTATGACTCACTACAGATATAAGGTAGTACCTTCCCTTTTAATGCATGACTTGAGCAGGCTTTTAATATGTAATGATAATTTAATATAATAAAAGCCGTCGTCTGTTGGTTGGTTGGTTGGTCACGCTATGCAAATGCTAATAACTCGAGAAATAATAATGACAGAAACTCGAAATTTTGTAGGGATGCTTGATTAACACTTCTTCAGGTGATGACGAATATAAATCGCAAAAAAATTCCTTGGTTTGTTTCCAAGAGAGGCATTTCCATTTCTCATTACTTAACATGTAAAACGCGATTTTTCGACGTGCAGGCTTTTATTCATTTGGAAATTAAAATTAGAATAAATTAACAGACGACCTTCGGATTTGAACCATTTTGAAGAAAAATTTATAAAGTTTCTTATTCCGTTCATCTTTTTTCGCCCACAGTTCGAAATATTCCATGTTAAACGTTTAATTTGCATATTTTGTGGAAATCTCGCCATTTTAACGTGATGTTGCTATGTCGACCATTATCATTGTTACACCTCAAATTACTATTATTGTATACATCCTTCTGGGAATAAGCATGCCTTGAGTGCTTCAGTACGAGAGAGAGAGAGGAAGGAAGGGGAGAGATTGGTGTGTTTTGTGGAAAATAAGTATATTAACGTAAATATAAGTATGAACAGTGTCATTTTAGAAAAATTGAAAATAAAAAGCATTCTTAAATTAAATTCTTTGTAAACCATATGTGCTTACGAATTTATATTGTTATTCCTCGAATTAATTTTGTAACAATGGCCGAAGTTTGGAAACGAATATAAATTAAAATTCAATTAAAATTAAAAGGACATTTAAAACTGTTAACAGGCAATTTTCGAAGAAACAACAGTGGATCTTTTAATGAATTGATTTGTTTTTATAAAAGGAATTTCGGTGCTTATTTAATACAGGGTAAGTTCTAAGGCTTATAATCCATTTAAATCTAATAACAGTGGCTATTATAGTTTAAAGAAAGAACTTTATTTATTCACTTTACAGAATGAATTAATTTTAGGCTAGCATTGCCTATTATAAAAGGAGTTACTTTGGAATTTACAGTATGTAAAGTGGAAGATGTACTGAATTGACTCATGTACTATATTTCAAAGCAAAAATCAATTTTAAACTATTGTAATGGTTTCTACGATAAACAATTAGTTTATTTTTTTGTTAATATGTATCTCCAATACAACAATCCATTCAATCGTCAAGGGAACAGTTTACAATGTTGAAATAAATTGATTTGTTTTTGTTCAGATAGTATTCAAAGAAATTATTCCGCTGATTGATTAATTAGTTAGTTTTTAATTTAAATATTTTAAAGAGTTTTATTTTAACTATGTAATACATAATGACGGAGAACACTATTGTGGATTCGAGTAAGCTTTCTTTCTTCATAAGTACAGAGTACAATTTTAAAACAATCATAATGTTAAGTGCACGAAATTTAATTATTTTTCCTACGTTATTTATGTATACATATAATTATTTCCCGGTCTTTGCACACCGACATTTATATGCAGCATTGACGAGAACAAGGTGGGAGAAGAATAACAGAATTTTATAGCTGAAAATAAAAACCAAAGGCATTTACTAAACGACAACAGAATATTCACTAGAAATGTAATATATGATGAAATATTTCAGATGTAAAAGTGTGCTAATAATTATTTTAAATGCAAATATTAATAATCAATCTATCTATAATTCTTCCGTTGATATTTCAATGGGCATTACACTAGTAATAATAATAATATTACAATAAATTCAATATAGGAACTTTAAAATCAAAGGATGTATTTCTAAAACCACTCTGGGTGCAAAATGAAGTTAGTGCAAAAATATGGCTATTTGAATAAAATACAACAGAGCAATAATTTTTTTTGGTTGTGTTAATACCTCAAATCTCATAGCTAGGACAAGTGTTTTTAGTGCCTTTGTGGCTGTGGCACTCCTACGAATTGCTAACAAAATAACAGTGTATTCACTGTGAAAGCAAGTCCAGTATTACATCCCAAAAATATTATTTATAAATGAATATTCATTGTCTGCTTCACACAAATTATCATAAAGAAACCAGTGGGTTATTTCTTTAACTGTAGGATGGTCTCTCATGCTATAAATTCTCTTCCAAAATGTTGATTCAGAGAATTTTTCGAAATAAGTATTATATAAGCCTCATCCTCATTTTGGAGATGAAAATTTTGGGGGAAAAGTATGGCTTATATTCAAGCAAATATGGTATCTAATATTTACCAAACTTACCAAGGCAAATTTTTACAAATGTGGTTATTTTTTTTATAGGTCTGGGCTTGATCAAGCACACTGTAATCGAGCGCTGCATAAATATCTCATGAATCAAAATGATTTAGTATAAATCACACTTTGGTCAGGTTTAATATTTATTATGAAAATATTTTTGGTGATTTCCAAGAAGAAATGACAAAAATATTATAGCAGCAAACTGCACAATTTAGCTGCCTTAAAGGAAGAAAAGAAGACATGAATTCAACATACATAGCTTTATGTTGTATAATGTATGCCATTTTAAAATTTTGTTTCTTAAAGCAGTGCTACTCTAATACTCTATGGTAGTAGACTAGAATTTTTATTTATGAGAAGAATTTCTTTTTTTAGTACAGTGCTAAATTACTTATTACAAAATCACTTTAATACAGCAACTTCAGTTGCAATCTATAAATAAATAATAAGAATAAAAACATTATGTGCAAATGTTTGAGGACCACAGAATTCAAATTTCACAACTAAATTATAACATTGCATTTCACTTCATATAATTAGTAATTTTGTGACGTCAAGATTATCATCAGTATTGGGTACATAGTATCACGTGTTCAATATTTGTTATAATTTTTTATAGATGTATATTAGCTGTGAATCTTAAAATTTATATATTTTTAAACTAGATAAATAAAGTATCCTATTTACTTGTGCATCTTTCCAGAATTCCAGTTTTATTAATGAAATATTTCTTCCTTAGGCTCTTCATTCCATTACCTCCTACTGCTTTTTTGGTTTGCTGCAGAATTTCAAACCTGATTGAATAGCCAATAATACACCCAACAATGTGGCAACCTGGTGGTCCAGAACAAATTTCCCCTTTTATTACTTATTAAACTCCATTTATGTGATATCTCATTGCGCAGTGTCATTTAAGAACATGTTCCTCATGCAAATTGAGTGCTGAATGTAGTATTCTACATCAATTTCCCAAAATTCATAGTTTCATATTATAATTGGCATATGAGTTCATTTTAATTTTTTTTAAAGATTTTTTTATTGCTTCAAAGGTCCCTTTATACTCTGCGATATACAATAGTTATTTTTTTGAGAAATATTACTTACATAATATTATTTCTGATGCCACGTTCTATAACTGGTTGCATTTTAATCAAAATCGTGAGAGTCATTTTTCAATAAATAAACATTTTCTAAAAATTGACAAAAATAAACTAACCTTTATTGTTGGGCTATATCATTCATTTCTTCATAGGGCCTAATCTGGATGATAGTATACATAAATACAAGATATCATTCAATTTCATTTAACCATTGAGACCATAGAACTGTGCACAAACAGACAGATGACATGGAAAAAAACACTCTTGGACTCAGGGGCACCTAAATCATGTACGAGGTGTGATTGAAAAGTTCGCACAGTAGCGCTGCCGCTGGTTACTGTGTGAAGTTAGATTGGTGGTGGTTGGGGGACGGAATGCTTGTTTTGTTCTGAACAGAATGCCGTTTGTCGCTTCTCCCTCCATCGTGTCAGTGCCGAGTAGTAAGTGATTGATTGAGTGTGTTCGGTCGCTTCACCATATTTTAACTCGTGGGAAATGGACAAAAATTGGAACTAAGAGTTTGCATCAAATTTTGCCTCAAAATAGGCAAATCGGCTATGGAGACCGTTGAACTGCTGAAATTGGCTTTCGGGGACAATTCTCTTGGCGAGAGAGCGATTTTTAAGTGGTATGCCAAATTTAAAGATGGCCGAGAATCGATCGAAGACAATCCTCGTTCTGGTCGTCCATCAACCTCCATAACCGATGACAACATCGTCCGGGTTCAAAATCTCATGTGCAGCGATCGTCGATTGACAATCAGGGAGATGGCTAGTGAACTAAATTTGACCTTTTACATGGTTCAAACAATTTTAACCGAAGAATTGGAATTGTCCGCAAAATTCATCCCGAAAATTTTGACCGCTGACCAGAAACAACGTCGCCTTGAAGTGTGTGAAGAACTTTTAGAATGTGCAGAAAATGACCCAAATTTCATGGATCATATCATTACGGGTGATGAATCCTCGTATTTCTATCAAAATCTCAGAGTCAAATTATTTGCAATTACAAATCTTTCTTTGAGTACAGTCTCATTTAGAGCAATGGATTCATTTGTGACCGTGATTCTGACAGAATTAAAGAAGGTGCATAAAATAACTCCTCAGTGCTACACCCACTTATGGCAATATTCAGTGAAATGTTTACATTTGTGGCGATTAGGTGTGTTTCTCGATAATATTATTGGTACTTTTTTCAAATTTATACACATAAGATATTTTATATTTTTATCCCATCCCATGGTTTCCCATTGGAAAAAAGAAGAATGATTGTAATCATTACAATTAACTGAAAACCGTTAATTTGGAACCTCACACTACCAACTCCCCATCGCCTTCGCAAAGCAGAGGACTGGGGTTGATGCTCATGGCGCACAGGAGGTGGAGCCCCTTAGTTTTATTTATAATGGTTTCTTTGAAGTGAACTTGCTACAGACAGTAAAGGTGACGTCTAGATGTTTCACCTTCTTTTTATTTTCTCCGTCATCTAGGGATTTCCCATACCCAAATATCCTTTACTCCCGTGCCTTCTACCTCCTTACCTAAAGACTTTTTTCCCTGTATGTGGACTTGAATTTCTCGAGGTTTTCTTCCCCTATATGTATTTCCCCCTTCTTTGCTCCTTTATTGCTGAACATGCATTGAGTTTTCCACTGCAAGGATCAGTCCTATCTTGTTAGTGCTTTGAAGGTGTTCAAAGCAAGTGCCTTGCTTTCACTTCACTTTTAATTTTCATGTTTCTGATAATTGGTGAGTTAAATGTTTTTTATTATATTCTATTTTTATTTATTCTTCATATAAAATATTCATATTGTTTATATTTATTTATTTTTGTTATATTAAGCATGCTTTTTACATATATTACACGTTGATTTTTATTGATCATTAATGTTCACCTCGGTTTTTGTAAAAAAAGTTCCACCTAACCCCTTTTTTAGGTGCGTTTCGCTTCCAGCGTGAGCGCCTATTATCGTCGGTCTGTCCATCTGTCCGTTCTCGGTTTCTACCAAATGGATTTTCATGAAATTTGATATTAAGGACTTACAATCAAATATAAGAAGAAAATCGCAAAAATGAATCTCATGCCAATCAGGGGTACCACTTTACTGGTGACAAAAAATTTAAGTTTCGTCATATCTTGTAAAGTATTGCTCATATCAAAATATTTTTCAAATAAAAGTTGTAGAACTTGTAAAGAAGAGTATTTTCTTTCCTGTACATTTTTATCGTAGGAGTATCTGTTATCGAGAAAATCAAACAAGAATGTCTTACTTCGAGTTGAACTTAGAAAATTTCTTGCATGGTTACTTCCTCATTGTTGCTATCATAAACAATCTCAAACAAACATTAAATTTCCTTATGCGTGTATGCAATATTTTTAAATAGGAAGAAAATGGATTATTTTTAAGGATGTAAGAACTTTAAAATGCTATTTCACTCACGTACAGGTTTATAATTTCTTTCTAATACTCCATTGCACAAAATTCAATTTTTTCACAATTTTTGATTATTCAATGTAGAACTGGTCTAGTAGTTCAAGGTAAGTCAATACTGCATTATGAAAAAATAGTATTAATATCTCAGAACTTAAATATAAATTATTCAGGGGAACATTGAATACCTTGGAATGAAACCAGATTTGAAAATAAACTACTCAGTTCAAAGTAAAAAACCAATTTAAAAAGGAAACGTATCAAGAGTCAGGTTATAAAGTATGCTTTCCCATTGACTTTTTTTATCTCATGTAAATTAATTAAAAAGGTGTTTGGAGATTACAGCGAAATGGACGTTTAAAAAAGAAACTCCTTAACCATAAAACGGTTAAGGAGTTTCATGTAAATTAGATAAAGGGGCATTTAGGCAGAAATATTTCTATCATGGTGTCATAAAATAAAACAACACTTCATGAAAATTTTCTAAGAAGTGAATATAATGAGATAGTAGTGTAATTGCTTGTCAAAATGATAAGATTTTAATCATAAAAAATTAGGCAAATCAGTTTTATCCAGTGGTCAGATTGGAAAATTTTAACAATGGGAATTTTTAACAAAGGAAAAGCTATGAGCATCATTTTGTATAAAGTAGAATCGCATTCCCACCCAATTTGAGCACTGGCTTTGGTCTCAAGCTCCTATTTTATTTAAAAAAATAAAAGCCTTCTCTGTTACTTTATTACATAGTATTTTTTTGTGTAACACACTTCCTCTCTATTTTACTTCCTCTCTTCCTTTTCCCCTTTTTTCCCTCCCCCTCTTTCCCAATCCTTGACTCTCTCTCTTTTTCTCTATCCTCCTTTTTATCTCTTTCATCCAAACCTTTTCTATTTCTATCCCTCCCTATTTACTTTCTAGACTATCTCCCTCCCCACATCCCCTCCCTCTTTCTATACATTTATATAACTTTTGTCAGTTCCATTAGGATTACCATATATTCTTGTGTAAAACATGCACCCATACTTTTTGCCAAAAAATGCCAACTTCTTCTTATACCCCGTGTATAACACACACCCTTGATTTTTTGGGGTACAAGAAGAAAATTATATTGTTTTTTTTCACCAGCGTTTCGGGAAAAATGGTGCGCGGGGTACACGAGTAAATACAGTAAGTAATATTCAAGGTAAAAATTCCTACGTCTTGCATACATCAACCCCTTATAATATTGATTCTTATGTGAAAAATGCTTTCGATTTACGTTGATTTGATTTATGTCGTGATTTTTAGGAATGCATCCTTGATGTTAATCAGGGTATTACTGTACTCCCATTTAACTCCATATATCATTCCACACTATTATTGTAATAATTATTGAACTTGGCACTAGGTTTGGGTTTACAATCCAGAACAGCACCAGTAAATTTTTCTATTATATTTTCAAATATGTAATTTTTAGAGAAGATTACTAACCATAGCAAATTGAAGCTACAGCACTTTTTTCAAGAAGTATAGCAGATACGGATATATGTAACATCATTGTGTTAGTTCCGATTTCAGCCACAGACCCTCTCCACTAACACCACTGTCACAGCATCGAGGTCAAGTTACACATGATACATTACGATTTTATAACACAGAGAGATAACCTCAAAGAGAGTGAAACAAAAAAGTTGACTTAAAAGGTATGGTCATGAAAGGTATCTCTAATGCGTGCCTTGAGAACATAAAGGCTATGCTTGGTAATGATATATAACGTTTGGAACAATGGCAAAAATTTTTATTGCATAGCTAATTACAAACTCAATCGAGATATTTCAATAAAATTTTAACTCTAAAACAGTAATTATTTGTCCAACAAAAAATATTTATCAAAGGTTATAACTTCTCTTTTAATTTTAGAGCAAAGTAATTTTTTTCACCACCACAGTCTTTAAACAATGAATCCCAGAAATTCATTCTGATTGCTTGAGGTCCACGATCAAATATCATAGTTGGTGTTTCATTAATGTCAAGATATTTGAGTTGCTCTTCAACTCCTGATACTGGACTCCACATAACTCCCACAGAGTGGCTTGATTTTTTGTCTTCATCACCTTTAGCTGGTGTAGGATATCTGAGAGAAAGAAGGCAAAGAAACGTTTTTAAATCTCTTATTTAGAAAATACCATCATCCCTCTAATTGCATAGTTTCACTTTACACATTTTTGGTTTAACTTTTTTTCAACTATTGGAGAACTACCTCAAATTGTATTGCCAAGAATTTCCCTTTAATCTGGATTTGAAAGTCTCAGAGCATTAAAAATCATAAAATGTTTTTTAACTCTGAGGTTATAAGCAAGGATAGATTGCATTAGATTAATTGTTTACAGCTACAATGTTAATCATACATTGACAGAAAAAACCAATCACCATGTAGAAATTATTATTGGTTCTATGGGGAAATCGATGTAAAAGCAGATCGTCATAAAGTGGACTGTTTTAAAGCGGGGGCTGACTGTACACTTAAATATGGCTACTTTCTCCAAACTCTAGAATACAGCTGTCAACAATGGCGACATTTCTTTTTGTTGGTCTATAACAAATAATTGTATAGAACTGCATTTGTGCAAATGGTTTCATGTGCACAACCACCATATTGAATACATTACCAAAGGTTAACAAACATGCATGACTCCAGTCAACAAAACAAGATTCCTCTAGATTCAGTTTAGAAGTTATTTCTTGAAGGCATTACCTTGTAATTCATTAAGATATTGATCTTTTCTCTCAGTAACAAACTATAATAATAGCATTGAACAGAGAAAATATCCTGCTGATAAGGCTGATGTTTTTTGCTGATTAATTAACTCCTAGTTTTTAAGATGGCACATGTCATTTTCAGAGCCTCTAATTCCCTTATCCACAGAAGTGTTGCACACAAAGAAAAATTATGATATTCTTTCAGATTTAAGAAAATTCTAACAGAATCTGCTACCTATATTACTTTTCATTGTTTTTAAAAATTATTTTTCATTTTGATTTTTCCTTAAACTGTATTCAACCTTTAATCAGTAATTCTGTAAAACTGAATTCACCTGAAATTTAGAAGTATTTTTTTAAATGGGACTTGTGATTAATTCTTGTTCACGACACTTTATGTTGACTGTATAATCATATTGGCAACTAATAGATCCAGTTGGTTAATATAGAACTTCATTATATATATATATATATATATATAATATTGTAAATGTCTTTATTTTACGATTTTGTGTGTGGCATACAATCAGAGTGCCAACCATCTTCCTTTTCTCACACACTTTTTTAATAAATAGAAAAACCACAGAGAGAAATCAAAACAAATTCCAAACTGAAAGCAAAACTACCAAAATGTCTCCCCAGATAGAGAAATTGGAACATGAGACAAAACTATGGAGATGCATCAATATCTAACGGACTACAGTATCTTTCTTGCAGGTCATAGAACTCTGGGGGAAGAGCCATATGCTAAGAGGTTTTTATCTGGTAGTACACCTTCATATCAAAACTGCCTTTTACTCATTTAGAAAATTCCAGTTCTCCCATAAAATTGGAAAGAAATTATTTTCCAAGACCATGAACAGAATTTTAAGATTAAAAAAATGAATACAGAACAGACAAAAAGAACAGAGCTGTTTTAAGAAATCATGTTCAAAAAATATTTTGAAATTTATTATTGCTCATATATGCATCTAATCTAAAGAACATTTTTATTTGTAAAATGAAAAGGATATCTATTTTTAAAGTACTGACCCCATTTTGGCGATGTTTGTCCACATTGTCACAAAGTAATCAATAACTTTCCTTTCAGGTGATTCTGGATCTAATTTCATCAGAGGCAACATTTCCATCTGGAATAAATAGCCCAACTCATCACCATGGCATACACCTATAGAGAAAATTAAGCATAATTCAAAATAACAAATCTAAGTTATACATTTGGAAAAAGTATCCACTGAAAAGCTTCATCACCAACCACCTTCCCAGACCTATAATTTACTGACTATGCTAAATAGCGAGACTCAACTAAAAGTCAATTAAATTTTATGTTAAAAAGTTGAGATTTATCTTAAAATACATTAGTACCTCGGGGGAATTTTTTGTTACATAATCTCCATACCAGGAATTCTAATAATAAACATTACCTAAAGAACTTACCAGGGAGGTCTATTCCAATAACTTTCTTTCCCATCCCTAGAAGACCTTCAAAGGAAAACTGATAGTAGAACACTGGAAGAGATGAATACAATGCTTGCATTCTGACCATAAGATCGACTCCCAATAGAAAGAGAAGGTCAGTTTGCGACTATAAATAATAAATAATACTGAATTAGTTGCAGTGATACAAACATTTCCATAAAATTTATTCTTATAAATTTAAAAGATAAGCCTTGAAACTGCTATCTGATTTTAAATTTAATAGGAAGAAATTTATAATTATAAATGTATCTACCTATTTATCAGAACTGTAGAAAAAAATAATGTAGGCAAAATGAGCACTTACATCATAATACTTTGAAATGGTTTCCAAATTAATTTTTTTATCACCAAAGAAAAATTTCTTAATATTGTGGGCGGCTTCTTTAGATTTCTCAGACCCTCTTTCTAGGCCAAGAATTGGTGGAACTAGAACTTCGATGTTTTGATCTATTTTTTCCAAAATAGAAGGATTCTGCTTCATTGGACTTTCTCCAACTGAAATGATATTTAATGCCCACTTGAGATATAAATATAAAAATGAGAATTAAACAATCTAATGTGAAAAAAGTCTTATCCTTTAACATTATCATACAGAGTATTTAATTCATAAAATAAATCAAAGGTGGCAGCACAAAAAACAATTTCTATAGCCTCTGTGATCATCCATTTTTAATTAAGTGTATTACATTTTGGAAAGAAACTCTTTTGGCTATTACAGGTAGTTTTCATCATTCATATTAATGTTAAAAAATAATAAAAGTAATTTTGATAAGGATTTAGTGTACAAATTGAAAATATTCTCCACCCCCATAGAAAAATAGTAATCATCTCCCCCCCTGGGAAGTTTCTAGACCCACCCCTGGTGTAAGTAAATAAGGTATATTTTCAAAATTATTAAACTAATAGATGACTTTCAATCACTAATTCACTTACTTTATGTTATTTTTTAACCACTGATGAATCTTATGTCCAGATCCCAAAAACGTTTTTATAAATAAATTTTTTTTAAACTGGAAAATAGCCCTAATTTTGGGGGTACATCGTGTACACCAGAAAATATGGTATATCACAGGGGTGGCCAAACCACGGCTCGTGAGCCATATGCGACTCTTTTAACTTAGTTTGTGACTCTTTTAAATTTCCATTCAAAGTTTTTTGCTGCAGAATAGCGACGTAGGGTGACTGGACATGCAATATATCCTAATTGCTTCATATGCAGGTTATGTACTGTTCACTAATTTATGAGCACAGAATGTTTTGTGCAGCTCTCGAACTTTCAAAGATTATCATACGCGGCTCCAAGGATAAGTAAGTTTGGCCACCCCTGGTATATCACAATAAAATATTATTTCATTTTGCAGTACAATATTTTTAAATAAATTATTTCATTGGACAAATATTTTGTACCATATAGCAAAGATATCATATTTCTTTCAGTAGAGAGGCTGTCTTGATTGAGTGATGTAACCAAATACCAAATTTCATCCAATAAAGAGCTTCACTTAGGAGTACAGTCAGGTAAACTAACAGACAAGCAGATGAACACACAAAAGAGTATTGGTGGTTTCTTTTACAAAACATAGCTAAAAACAGAAATGCTAATGTGATTTCTATAAAAAAGACCAATTATGAAGATTTGAAATTTTTAAATAACCTGATGTACAAACATTCAAAAATTCTCTAACTTCATTTTAGAATAACCAGCAGACAAATTATTCTGAAAATAATTACAAGTATCACATTCATTCATATGAATCAAAGTCAATTAGAGTACAGACGTCTCCCGAGATTCGACCGTTCAAGATTGGACCACCTCGAGAATTCGACCGGTCGAAGCCCGCTTATTCGACCCAGCCGATCGTTCAGTCGAATTAGGAACTAGTTTATGCAAAGTAATTTTTGGCTGACCCAACCACGCGAGTTTAGTTTCAGTATAGACATTGTTATTTCTGCTCTATTTTTGAATTTGTGCTGATTCACTCGTTTTTTTGTTAATATTTTATTTAAATTTATTTATTTTACTTATAGATTTATCACTTGACATGGCATCATCATTCCTGCTCTAATTGTTTGAATTTGTGCTGATTTCACTCGTTTTTTCTGTAAATCTCTTATTTAAATTTATTTCTTTATCACTTGACATGGCATCTAAAAGGAAATGTAATAGTGATAATGCACATGAATCAAATAAAAGAGTGCATAAGACTCAGTTATGAATTGAAATTAGAAATTTTATAGCGTGTTGAGGTAGGTGAAAGCCACGGTGAAATTGCACGATCGTTGGGGATGTCTCATTCAACTATTAGCACTTATGTAAAAAGAAGGAGAAAATTCTAGAATGTGATAAATTCAGGTAATTTGATAACAACAATAAACAGTCCTAGGCGCAGTGTTGTGATTCCTAAAATGGAAAAACTTTTAAAACTTTGGGTAGATGATCAGTGTCAGAAACACATTCCTATTAGTGAGGCCATGATTAGAGCAAAGGCTAAGGATCTGTATGATGATTTGAAGGAAAGGATGAATGAAATTTCTGTTGATGAGCCTCCATTTAGTGCAAATCATGGCTGGTTTGACAGAAAGAAGGACAGGTTTGCATGGCCTTAAATTAACTGGCAAGGCTGCAAGTTCAAATACCGATGCTGCCTCAAGTTATTAATTTTGCTGCGATATATAGTTGTATGTATAGATAGATGTATGCAGGGATGTGCTGCAGCCAGCCTGATCCGGCTCACGCGAGTCATTTGTTAAAATCTTTGAAGCTCGACAAGTTGAATGTTGCACGTCACTCTTCCGTTAACTTTGTTGGTAAAATACTAATACTACTCATTCCTCCAGTTAAATAACTTGGGAATGGATGAGATGGATTTGATTTAATTTGGATTTTAAAATTACATTAAATAATCATACAAACAAAAATTTATTTTTTCTTTTTTAGTGCAAAGTTATACATTTAAAATATTTTTTATTTAATTTATTCATAATTTAATATTGTTATATTAACACACTAGCTGAACCCGCGCAATGTTTATGTGGTATATTTTCAATTGATGTATAAAAAAATTACTAGGTAAGTATGTAAAATAAGTTGATCTCAACAATTAACATTTAACTCTAATAATGCATTTCTCCATTTTAATGTATTTGCCTCTCAATGTAAAGTTCGCGGCTTCGAATCTCGCTGAGGGCACGGCTGTGTGTGTGTATTGACAATTTATTATGCGAAGTCAGTCAGAAATCTGCATTTTAAAAGTCCCAACCTAAGAAACTATTGCTGCTCAGAAACATGATTAGTCTGCTAAGGTAGTTCAGTGGTAGAGTATACACCCGGCAAGTGGATGACCCAGGTTCGTATTCTCGGTCATAGCAGATTTTTTCTCCTGTTTCTCCATTTCCCTACACAGTAATTGAGAGCGAGATTTTATGTTTTTCTTTTTATTCAAATATATGTCTTTTCATTTTTATATAACAATCAATGCAACCGTTTATGTAGAATATCAATGAAGAGAAGATAACCATGTAATGTGTTTAAAAATATAACGTATGTCCCTATTCTCATTTAATTTTAAATTTATGCATGAGCCTATTTGCGTTAATAAGCATTACAGATGTATAATATAATGGTTCTACTTACAAAGAGATAAGATTCCAGCAGTCAAGCGATGATAGGAAGATTCAACAGCTTTGATTGAATCGTTAGAAATGCTTCCTATACGCAGTTAACTGAATATATATCTGTAAATATTTATGTTGCTATGTATAAATGTTGACATTGTTACAGCAATAATTTCAATGCTTAAAGTGCAAAGCGAATAATGCTATTCTTTCAGCTATTTGAAGGTTTAATTGGCATTAATTGAATCGGAGGCAACAATGACGGTCGCCTTGACAATGTCCGGAAAGAGTATGAAATATCCGTAAAATTTCGAAAAAGAATACGTATTTCTGAATGATTCGACCATGTAACATGAGAACATCGCAAGAATAAGATAGTATAGAGTTTTGGCCATTGAATAAAGCAAAAACGAAGAAAATCGGTCCATATTTACATGTTTAATGAATAAAGGAAAAAAACCTTGCACTCTGAAAAATCAAAAATCCTGTGTAAACTTATGGGAAAATATAATTGTCTCCTGGATTCGAACCCGGGACTTTATGAAAATGAGAATAGATTTCTAGGGACCTCCTAGCTTGTAGAAACAAAACGCAGTTTACCGCATATCTCTACGACAAACGGCTTTTGAGATACAGGGTGGGACGGATGGTATATATTGTATTGTGTGACATATATATATCGGTGTTTATTCCTTTATAATATAAAAGATTATTAATGTTATTTTATCTTTATATAACGTGACGGGAGACTTAATAATTTTTTCCCGAGATGCGGGAACCTATCCCCTGATTATAACATGCAAGTCTATGGAAAAACGGTGTTTGACATTCAACTGTTCGAGATTTGACCACATTTTCAGGAATGCATCCCGGTTGAATCTTGGGAGTCGCCTATACTACAAAAACATTGAAAATAATTTTTTTGTCGCCATTTCTGTACAAAACTTACATTCAACCACAAATCCTTCGGCAGTGGTAACACCAGATACAACAGTGATATCTTTATTGAATTTACCCGAAGTTGTTAACTCAAGGGGTACCCCAGGAAGAAATGACTCAGGTCCTTCAACTTCAGAAGTAGGGACAAAAGCAAATGTGATTCCAGCTAATTTGTCCTGTAAATAAAAAACTAAGATAAACATTGAATGTGCAAGATAAATTGACACGATAAATCAGAATTCTTCAAAAGCCATAAAACAGTTATGAAAACCAAATGCACATTTTGGCTGCAATGTATCCATCATCAATGATAATGCACTGTGAGTAGATTCCAGATTTCTTTATAGAATCTATGATGAATTACCACTGATGATGGGTGCCTTGTAGCCACAAAGTGCATTTGACTTTCACAACCTTTCCATATCTTTTGGAGAATTCTGATTTATCAGATAAGATGAGTTTTATAATTCTTTGAAAATAAATTCAATTAGGCAACAATTACAATGCAAGTGGATACAGCAATCAAAATTTCTCACATTGTTAAGACCCCAAAAATGGAATTTTTTCAGATTCCAAAGAAATATTTTTGCATTTATGAGACAAAATTAAATCCTTTTAGCAACAAAACTGCATCTCTCGTACAAACTAAACTTGAAATTCCAAATCATGACGTGATTCTAAACGTTTTATAAATGCAACATAAAAATAACCTACATTAGTACCCAGTTTAACCAAAGGAAGTAAAATAATTCTCAATCATAAATTATAAATCAAATGAATAAATGAAGTCAAGTTTCTACAGAACTTACATGCAAGGGACAAAGTTTCTCAGATGCCAATACCAACTCTTTTGGTTCTATTCCTCTGAGGTATTTTAAAAGCTCCTCTGAAGTGTGTGGTCCTTTGAAACCCAACTGCTCTCCCAGAAGAAATGCTTTTTCTCTAGAATCTTTTCTGGATCTATAAGCCCATGGATTCAAAGCTGAGCCACTCTGAGCTATTGCTCGATGAAAGAGACCTTCAAATAAATGAATAGTTAAGAATTATGAATTAAAACCAATAAGAATAATTTTAATGTGGCATCTCAAAACACTGGTAATTTTATCTTCATTTAACTTCACTAAAAGATATGTTGCATCTGTATAAATTTTAGCTAAGATAATATCTAAGATGGACTGTAACAATCTCATATTAGATAACATCATACCTGACTTGAAAAATGAAATATACCTTTTGACAAAGGAGAGAGGATGTGGTAATGCACACTAGCTCCTCCTGCACTTTCTCCAAATATTGTTACTCGATCAGGATCACCACCAAATGCTTGAATATTTTCCTGAACCCACCTCAAAGCCAAGGTTTGATCCTTCAATCCCCAGTTTCCAGAGCATACCTCATCACCAGTACTTAGAAACCCTGTTTGTCACAAAGAATGGTTATTTCAGAAGCAGTCTTTTCTGAAAATATTTTATATTCTACTAATTTGACATATCCATACCTAATGGACCTAATCTGTAGTTAATTGTAACAACAACAATATCTCCATCAATAAGGTAATTTGGTCCATACATGCCAACTTCAGAAGATCCCATTGAAAAACCACCTCCATGAATCCACACCATAACTGCTTTCTTTTCACTAAGTTGTTCTTCCTTTATCTATAAAATATTTATAGATCACAAATGATTAACTGCAGTAAAAGTATATTTGGTTAATTGCAAACTGAGATAGAATGAGTACAATGGCATAATATATCACAAAAATTTTTAGTACATATTTTAAATTCTTCAGTGGTTGGCTTGGTCTCACAGAACAATCTAAACGTAATACTGAGACTATTTACAATATTTTTATATTGGGCAAATAATTCCCTCACTCTGCTTAAGGAAGTTATAATAATTTAGTACATAAAGCAGTTACACAAAATTCCTGATTGAATATTGTTTTTTTTGTCAACAAGACCAATGTAATGGATTTTTAAAAACTAAGAACCCACTTAGAGTTTATTTTATTGTATTATAGCTTAAATAGTTAAACAAGTCAATGTTAAATTAAACTCACATTTCTTTAAAATATACAAAAAAGTGAAAAAGTTTTTGATAAAAATATTCCTGTGAACATAATACAACTTTGCAATTATATATAAGAAAAACTGCTAGAAAAATATGGCATAAATAAAATCCATTCATTGAATTTTTTTCCAAATAAAACAAAATATTTTTCAATGTGTTCTAAAACTAAAAAAAAAATCAATCAACCACCATGCAATTGAAATATCTTGATTCTGATCTGCTTGGGTGCCTTCAGAGCTACCGAGAAAATAGGGATAAGTGAGAAAAATTTCCTACCCAAGCGCTCAGTCTGTAGCAATGGTGCCCAAACTTTTCAGCCTGAGGGCCACATGACCCATTGCTACGAACACCATGGGCCACATAGCTCAATTTTGCCCTCTTCGCAGGCTACACTCAGTCGAAAATAGTTTAAGAACAACTTCAGAAAATTAAGGATTAAGTTTCAAGTTGAAATTATCTGATTTGTTTGAAACGCATTTATCTATTATGGAATTAGAGAGATAAACACAAAATTTATTGTTTTTTAATTTTCTATTTATGTTACATTGTGTCCTTTAATTACTAAACTCATCGTAGGCCATATGGAAAACCAAAGACCAATAAGTTCAACGGGGAGAAGTAAAGTGCAGGATGACATCTGTTATGATGGACAAGAGATGTATTGTAGACATGGTACTGGAGAAGAAGGGTTTAGATGCAGAAAACTGCAAAGGAGTAACTAAGACAATATGCCTAAACTGCAATGTCTTTTTCCTTGCTTTAGCATTTGCGAAGATTTTGACAATTTCTTTCAGATCCATTTTTGAGGCTACTTTGTGCTCTATCGCTAGTAAAGCAAGATAATGTAGTCTAGTTTGACTCATTGAATTTCTTTTGTAGTCTTTGAGTATTTATAATTTATTAAAAGTTCTCTCAACACTTGCAACTGTTACGGGCAAGGTAAAAAATAAAAGAAGGGTCATACAGATCTCTGAAAAATCACTTTCCGTTATGCTGTATTTAGTTACAATTACTTCCGAGTTCTTTAATTGTCATTTTATGATTTAAATCTGCTTTCAATAAAGTAGTGGCATAAGCAAATTGATTTGCTAGTTTAGAGGAAAGAACTTCTGAATACTTATTATAAAGTCTATCACAAGCACGTATAATATTTTGTTCCGACATAGTTAATATATTTTTAGGTTCAAGAAATGCAAAATATTGGTTGATAGTTTTCATTCCTGTGAAACGTTTATCAATTTGGACAATTATTTTGTCTAATGTATAATAAAACACATTTACTTTGAACATTTCTTCTTTGTTGTGAAAACGATAATCTGATGACAATTTATCAAAGTGACGCTTAACTAATCGTTGTCTTTCGCTCGTGGGGCCCCTTTTGTTCGAGGGCCCTTAGGCATTGCCTACTCTTGCTATATGGTAGCTACGCTACTGGTTCTGAAAGTTATTTCTAATATTATTATAAATTAAATCTAATCATATTTTATTCTTTACATATTGAAATTCTTGCTTAATGCATAATATATGTTTACTGGTTCATTATAAACAAATTTAACCTTAAAAATTGATTTTTTATGAAAGAAATAATTCAGGCAGAAATGGGTTAATGTTACCATAAACTCTGATTTTCTATAAAATTTGCATTTTAAATTTAATGGTAGACTAGCAGAAATTCCCGGCATTGCCCGGGGAAATTTGGTTCAAATCCAATCGGAAGTCTAGATGATACACGGTATTTAAGAATTCACTCGGCCGCTGTTTTGAATAAAACGCGCAGAGAGAAACAAAAACCACGTATGAATTATATCTGGGAGCCCTCCACAATCGTACCAAATTTGATTCAAATTAATAGTAGGACTTGAGAAAATACGCATAGTTTAATGTTTAAATCGATCGCCATTTTGAATGAAGCGGACATAAAAACACTAAAACCCCGCGTCGACTTTTCCCTTAGAGCCCCCTACTATCCTGCCAAATTTGGTTGGAATCGGTTGATTGTGGGGGTGCATAAAGGAGCCGACAGAAAATGGGCTGCCATTAGCATTAGCATACAAAGTTATTTTGCTTTTTGTACAATTAACATAAACATTTGGGATTAAAAAGTAGCCTATGGCCTTTCTGTTTGTGAAGAAAGTATTTCTTGAAAGTTTGATTACTCTAACTTTAACGGTGTGGAAATGTATAGATGCACAAATAAACAAACAAACAAACTTTTATAAATATATAGGAGATAGGTAGTAAATCCCGAAATGCTAAATGTAAATGATGCCATGAAGCGATATTGCATAATTTTCTGAATAGCTCAGCAATTACGATAATTGAGGTGTGTGAGGCAAAAACATGGTAACCAACAAACTTATCTATTTGTAGTTAGGTTGCGTACAGAAAATAAAAAAACTTCAATTATGATTTTGGAAATTTGTTTATCATTTCTTGTAGTTCATATTTTGTAACTTGCGTTTATTTATGATTTCTCTTACGGGTCCCCCCCCTCCCCTTGGTCTGATTTTGCTCATCTACAAACTTGATCTTATACTTATATTGAAAGTGACAAATATCAAATTTGAACTTCCTAAGTTAATTTACTCGAGATTTATCGTTGAAAAACCAAATCGATGCCCCTCCAAATCCCCACTTAAAATTTTTTTTGAGATACACCACATAGCCTATATTTTAAGTTGGACCAGTCTAAAGATACGCTGCAAGTTTCATAAAAATTCGATCAGCCGTTTTTGCGTAATGCGGTAACAAACAAACAGACAGATAACAATTCTGCAAACCGGTTCAAATGTCTTCTTGTGATGCAAAACACACAAAAAAAGTAAAACCCAACAAAAAAACATATGTACAGACAGAGGTTACAATTTTATTTATATAAGATGGAAGGGGTCAAGAGGCTTGGGATAGGATCAGCTACCATGAGAGAGGGTCACAATAAAATTCACTGCCATAAGAGGGGCCATGATAAGATAAGCTGCCATAAGAGGAGGTCATAGATACACACATAAAGTTTGGAAACTGCTGCCCAGGTCATTTCTTGTTACGAAATCACACATTATGAGATCGTGAGATTCCATTATAAACACACAGTTTTCAATTTGATATAAGTTTCAGTACAGAAATATGTTTTAATTCAAGATTGGGTAATCTATATATATAAAATGCTAAGGTATGTATGCTTTGTTGATTACCATTACCAAGTAACCATTTATTACCCCATAAGAAAAGCACCGAAATCGGTGCAAGGCATTTTTTAATTGCATTTTAAATTACTTAAAATTATGATACAAACTCCAGACTTGAAGTATTAAACAGAAAAAAGAGTGAAAATAATTATTTTTGAAAACAGAATATGAATTCATGCCGAATTAGCTTAAATATTTTATTTTAACTGCATAAAAACAGGAAATTTTAAAATTTATAACAATGGGAAATTTTATCTACCATGGGAACGCTACAATGCTTTTATATGGGATTCTTGCCTTTTAATAGTATGAACATCTATATAGCTTATGAGTGTAAAAATAATGTGTTTATAAGCAGTTTGAAAGGGAAAGAGAGCCATCAAGACATGAAGAAAACTGCAGAAAATAGGAGTATATGGAGAACCAAGTTTAACCATGAATAATCATGAACCTGTCAACGGACAGACTACCTATGATGATGAAGCAGTTTAAATGAAGAGGGGGTAAGGGGAAAAGGAGAGGGGAGGGAGGAGAAGGAAAAGAGGGGAAAGGGAAGAGGTGGAAGCAGGAGAGAGGGGGAAAGGAAGAGAGGGAGAGGAGAGAGAGAGAGGAAGGAGGGAAATAGGGGAGAAGAAGGGTTATGCAGGAATGTAGTAATAGAGGGGGTAATGGGAAAAGAAGACAGGGCGAGGGAGGGAGGAAGGGAGAGGTGGGAGAGAGGGGAAAGGGGAGAGACAAAGAGGGGAGAGGTGAATAGAGAGGGGGGGATAGGGAGAGAGAGAGGAAGATGTATCAACAATGCAAGAAAATAGTAAAATATGTCTTTAGTAGAATAGTTTTCTATGGGGATGTCATTTGCACCATTAATTGATTCACATTATTATTAATAAATTAATTGAAAGAAATCCGCGTAAACATTACGTGGTAGAGCCGGAATGCCTCCTCATGAACTGAAGCCATTATCATGCACCTTAGAAACCTAATGCCATTGAGATGACTATGTAATGGTACAAGACACTGTTACTCAAATACAAACACACATAATCAAAGCAAAAGTGATCAGTGCAGCAAACTCAGACACGGTACTTATTCCAAGAATCTCACTCATTCCATCAGATACAAATTTACCATTCAGTTTCAAACGAAAACATTTCCCCATATGATTGGCTTTTACAATGACAATCAATAAGTCACAAGGCCAAACATTTGATAAAATGCCTTTATCTACCTAAGCCTTTTTTTAGTCATGGACTATTAGGTATATGTTGCTCTATCAAGAGTCAGATCGTTTGATACACTTACTGTAACGTCAGGAAAGAAACCAGAAACTGACAATTGTGTCTTTAGAGAAATCTTTGATTAAAAAAATATAAGTTCAAAAAAAAAAAGCCCAAATGTTTAATTAAGAACCTTTAAGATCCACTAGATCGATGTATGCTATGCCGGGTATAGTTACTAGTTTATTTTTATTTTCAGTACAGTAGAGCTTCGCTAATCCGAACTAATTGGGACTTGGGTATGTTCGGATTAGTGAATTTTCACATTAACCGGGTTTTACAAAATACATGGGGACACTGGAGGGAGGGGGGGAGCTGCGTATGTAGACTCATGGTTATAGGAAAATCTGCAAACCCTAGAGCATTTAAGGACCTCAATCTGAGCACCCTTCCTGTTTATTATAGGAACCAAACCAAAAGTTGGATGGACTCTAACAATAAGTTGTTCAAAGAATGGTTTGACCTACAATTTGTGCCTTCCATGAAAAAGTATTCTACAATTAAAGACCTACCTCCAAAAGCATTATTGCTCATTGATAATGCTTCATCCCATTCACGGAAATCAGAACTTATCTGTGGTGATATAAAGGCTACTTTCTTGGCTCCAAATGTGACCACGTTGGTGCAACCAATGGACCAGGGAGTGTTGCAAAATCTGAAATGTCACTACAGGAAAAATCTTTTGTGATCTCTTATCGAGGGTGAAGAAGAAAATTTCACGATAATGGAGAAACTGAAAAAGATCACAATAAAGGACATGATTTATTGGGTGGCTGAATCTTGGGACAATGTGAAATATGATATTATCAAAAAGTCATGGAAAAAACTGTTGCCAAATATCATGCATGATGTTCAAGATGAGCAAGCATTCGATGAAACTGGTGACATTCTGCAGATGATGAAACAACTTCCAGGTTATGAAGAAGTTGAAGATGTTGACATTCAACAGTGGATATTAGACATCGGACATCAAATGTACACTGATAATGGCATTGTGACCCTTGCACTGTCGGAGAAAAGTGGTCAAGATGACTCAAATGAAAGTGAATCAGAGAAAGCTACAATG
Organism: Uropetala carovei; assembly: GCA_036926305.1. Taxonomy (NCBI): domain Eukaryota; kingdom Metazoa; phylum Arthropoda; class Insecta; order Odonata; family Petaluridae; genus Uropetala; species Uropetala carovei. The sequence goes on along the minus strand of JAXCHB010000254.1, from coordinate 1,413,625 downwards.
GAAGTAATCTCACACACTGAGGGATTGGAAGCGCTGGAATGTGCTCTGCTGTATCTAGAGCAGCACAGTAAAGCCACGCCTACAGATGTGATTTTTATGAAGCGCTGGCGGGACATTGCAGCCTCTTCCTGTCATTCAACACTTTATCAGAAGAAAATAACAGATTTTGTGAAAAAGGACTAATTTATAGGTATAGTATTTTGTCAATTTTCATCTGAATAAATAAAACTTTTTCTTATGACATGTTTTTTATATCCTCTTTGGATTAACCAAAATTTTGGATTACCGAGGTTTGGATTAGCAATGCTCTACTTTACTTAGAGAATCATGAGATATTAAAGAAATAATATGCAAATAGACAGCAAACTAAATGAATATTTTAACTTTTCTATGACCAATCAAAGTAACTCATCTCCAACACCTTTTGATCCTAAGTATTTTTCCATTGTACAAATAAAGCACATCCAACTTTTAAGAATAACTGAACGCAAGCTATGGATTTGAACAAATTCAAAATCCTTATTTATACAGTTGGTCTTGTTTATTTATAGGTGCCTTACCATTGGAGTAAATACATTCAGAAAAAGGCAATTTTCTTCTCCGATGTATTGACGAAAAATCATGTGTTTGCTGCAACAAGGGCTGCCTTCCTTGGTTGCATCCATTATCCCACTCCATGATTCTGCTGGTTGAGGAGCCTGCTCAAGCCAAATACATGAAGTGATGTGTTTATTATCACTCTGTTTAATTCACTTTTTATATGATTATGTGTTATCCCCAAAAATGTCTTCATCTGATAAGGTGTTATAATTGAATGATCACAGAATATTATCTTTAGTGGTCGTTTTATTCATAGCAGTGTATAGGTTGCATCTAGAAACGTAGGTTATCTAAAGCCATACTGTCAAATCACTTTTTAAAATAAAGGGGAACACATCACAGTAATATGAAAACTGGCTAAAAATTACATATAGATGCTAACCTTAAACGCAAATATTACTGACGACGAACTTTTGTAAATGCATATGCTGCCACCGATTATAAATTCTTCAAATGGTGACATTCATGAATTAATTTAAGTAAACTCGCAAAACTATACATACCGAAAACCGCAAGGACCCAACAGGTGGTTTGCCATAAGGAATTCCTAAAAATGCAGAGAACTGCCGCCCTCCGAGAGTGGTTTTCGTAACACCACAAAGGGAACCTTGGTTAATAGTTACAACAGGTGTCTTGTGAGCTCTTTCGTCCATTTCAATATTGTTTGTTATTTTATTTAGCGAGAGAAAACCTTTTCACAAATCCAAGAGTAAAGTTAGCTTAAATATTATATTTAGTGGTATCATGTGATTAACAGTGGACTTTCTCCAATCTAATATAACCAATGCTTTGCCAAGATTATGCCCGGCACGATGACGATCAGATCAAGGTCTCATTTATTAAAAAGACATGTTGCCATATTTAGCATCGAAGGACCTCGATGTATAAGTAACAATTTAAAAAATACTTGTCTGTAGTTCACTATAGATTAAAGTATGGTTATGCAGCAATTGTGATAATGAAGAGAGACTTTAGCTTTTGTTTTAATATGATAAAAATTTTGTATATTTACGCTGCTGTGACAGACGTGAAATGAAATGCATAAAAAAATCATTAGCAATAAACCTCACACCAGCGAAGGAAAAACTTATTATCATCTATTGAGAAAAGATAAGAATTCATCGTTAACTTTGTGATAAGGCTAAACGCGTTCAACTTTGTTTTTCCACGGTAGAGTATTATCAATATCATAATCTATAAAAAGTGCCATACAAAAATTGAATGACATTGATACTAACAGAAATTTTCGCTGTCGTTTAAGGCATTATTTGTATTTTACACCATTTAATATAATAAATGATTTTTATTTTAAAATACGGAAGATTTCAAATGATAATTTAGTGTTTCTATAGTAGATTTGTGCAGAAAAAGTGTCTGTGAAACATTAATTTTTCCATACAAAATAATAACTGTTCCTGCCGTTAGATGCATTGGTAAATAAATGGTATTGTCATAAAACTGATAAAATCACGTATTTTTCTGGTTCTAAACGCATTTTTACGCTAATTCGATCAGCAGTTGGATTGTCTTCAATAAAAATAAACTTCGTTCTTTCCTGCATAGAACCAACGCCACCTAGACACCATTTAATATAATAAATGATTTTTATTTTAAAATACGGAAGATTTCAAATGATAATTTAGTGTTTCTATAGTAGATTTGTGCAGAAAAAGTGTCTGTGAAACATTAATTTTTCCATACAAAATAATAACTGTTCCTGCCGTTAGATGCATTGGTAAATAAATGGTATTGTCATAAAACTGATAAAATCACGTATTTTTCTGGTTCTAAACGCATTTTTACGCTAATTCGATCAGCAGTCGGATTGTCTTCAATAAAAATAAACTTCGTTCTTTCCTGCATAGAACCAACGCCACCTAGACCTAGATATAAGGCCTTACCATGGAGGAATATTCTTCGCAATACCACCCCGCCGAGAGAGTGGAAAAAGTACAAGTGTGATAGTTGTTTATTCTCCAACACAGTTGTCATCCTTTTCAGAGCCTCACACATCCTCACTAGAACCACTACCATCTACGTCCTCTTCTGAATCTCCATCATCTACCACCAGACCCATTAATTTGTCCAAGAGCCTACCTGATGATCCATTTCTGTCTTGTACCCATCCTCATTGGATGCTTCTTTTTCTCAGCTGGAACATAGCAATGTGAGACATAAGATAGCCAGACTATCAATATTAAAAAGTCTAGGTATCACCCGTTTGGAGAATTTAACACCCAGGAAAAGGTTTTTGGTGAAAAGCATCAGTAAAAAAAATAGAGAAATAAGCAGAGTGAGGAAAGTTAGCCGAAGCATAAAATCAGACTTCCAACAGATATCGGATCTCGTTAAGGGTAATGTAGTGCAACAGTTAGAAAATCAGCTAAGCTGTTCAGCATTCATTTAAGCTTGCTCAATTCTTAAACAAGAAAAGAAAAAACCTAAAGGTAGGAGATGGACACATTCCGAAAAAATTTTGGCCCTTTCCATTTATAAAAAAAGTCCAAAAACTTACAGGCTACTTCGCTGTCTAATACCTCTCCCATCAAAGATGACTTTTGCTTTCACTGCTGAAATCTGTTCCATTTCAAACTGGTTTAAATCAGGATATTTTAAATCATTTTTCATCTACTGTGGAAAAATTGAAAAATCCCAGAGACAAATTCTGTGCTCTACTTTTTGACGAAATGTCGATAAAACCACAACTGTCCTACAACATTCACAGTGATGAGATATGTGGCTATGTTGACCATGGAAAGTATGGTCATAACAAGGCATTGTTGCTAAGCAGGCTTCATGGTGCGAGGTTTAAGATATAGCTGTGTCATGGATCAACTCCTGCCACAACTCTTGCAGAACTGATAAAGGAAGTTCTTGGTGCCATTAAGAAGACTGGGCTCCATGTTGTGGCCACCATTTGTGACATGGGGCGAAGCAATGTCAAAGCATTGCAACTTCTTGGGGCAGATTTTGTCAATCCGTCTTTTAACTTTGATGGACAAATAATTTTGACAGTTTTTGACCCACCGCACCTGCTGAAGTGCTTCAGAAGTTTTTTTTTAAGCCACAATATCCAGGTGCCAGTGTGTTTAGCAGGAGAGAATGTGCAGCTAACTGCAAAGTGGGAACATCTGAGGATCCTTGCCCAAGATGATGCCTCTGTGAAATACCTCCCATTAAGGTAATTCCAACTTTGTTGTATCATTAACTAACGTTACTTGTCAAACATTAGAACCAAAAGTGTAAGAAACATGTTCAGTGTGAAAATGTTTGGCAATTTCTAATTACTATTCCTTCTGCTTTCAGCCTTTTCAACTTATCAGAGAAGCATTTGGCGCCCACGACATTCCAGAAAATGAGGATCAACTTGGCTGTAAAAGTATTCAGCAGGCTTGTAGCAGCTGGAATACATGCATTGGTGGGAAAAAGTAAGTATCAATGAATGCACTTGAGCCACAAATGATTAAAATGTATTTCTTCAATGATGTAACTGTTCCTGTAATTCTCCCCACTCTATTTAGATGTCCTTGGCATGGATGGATTGGCGACTGCAGAATTTCTGATGGAAGTTGATAAGATATTTGACAGTCTCAGTGACAGCAACAAAGAGAAGAACAATAGAAATAAAATGAAGCAGGCCCTGTCAGATGACAGCCCTCATCTGTTGTTTTGGAAATCAGCAGTAGATAAAATTAGAACTTGGAAATTTTTAGGTAAAAACAAAGTGGGTTGCCACCATAACTGCAACTCAGATGCTTTGGAGAACATTGAAGAAGGAAAACTTTCTGCACTTGAGCACTCAAAATTTGAATCAGGATCCTCTCGAAAACGTTTTTAATGTTGTCCGTCAGAATTGTGGGGGTAATCACTTTCCAAATGCAGAACAGTTTCAATCTGCTTTTAAAACTTCACTGCTAAACAATTTAATGTCAAATCAGACCCAAGGTAACACAATGGATGATAGCTGCTCTGTGCTATGTAATTTTGCTAAATTTTTAGAGAGGAAGATGATGCAGGTGTATGTGAAACACCTGAGAAAAGAAAGCATTTGAAATGTACCATGCCTAAGAAGAAGTTATCTTCAGTTGTGCAAGTGAGTGCTTTTTTTGCCAAGCACTTTCTTAAAGAAATCTCCTGCACTCGTTGCAAGCAATCTCTTTTGGTGATGCCTCTACCTTGGAGGATCTATTTTTTGAATTTTCTGTTGAAGGATTTGCTCCTCAGGAAATATGTCCTTCTCAAGGGTTAGTTTCTGCAGCTACTTCAGTTCTAAATGCCACAAAAATTAAATTGATTGAGATTGGGTATCACAAAAAACTGTCTACCTACCTTAATCCTGTAGTCATGGAGGCTTTAAAATTGGAATTCTATAAATGTGAAATTCACAAGGATTTGTTCAGACTAACTTTCATAGATTTCTTTTCAGAAATTTCCATTATTCAGTTCTGCATTCATGTAAACAAAAAACATTCAATTAAATTAGATATTGTTGGCTGAATACTTCTGCAGCCAAGCTTCTTTTATCAGCTCTGCAGGAGTTGACGCGTTCCTAAAACTTCGTTCGTATATTGAAACTTCATATATCAAATAACAGTAACAGAAGAGAGCTCCATGCACTCCAACTTTCCCAAATCGCATAAGGGCCACTCGAAATTATGTAGGAGGATAGCTTGTTGAGTTTCTTTTTAGTGTTTTATCGACAACCCTCTTAAAGTTACCTCCTGGGACCTTAGTCTACTCCTTATCCCCTAATCGTCATTCCTGTTCCCGTGACACCTGACATCCCTGTTCCCGTGACGCCTGACATCCCTGTTCCCGTGATGCCTGCCATCCCTGTTCCCGTGATGCCTGCCATCCCTGTTCCCGTGATGCTTGACATCCCTGTTCCTGTGACGCCTGGCATCCCTGTTCCCGTGATGCCTGCCATCTGTTCCCATGATGCCTGGCATCCCTCTTCCTATGATGCCTGGTACCCTGTTCCCATGATGCCTAACATCCCTGTTCCCCATTCAGTGCAGTACATTCTGTATAATTTGCTCCTTTCAGTTAACAAAATATTGTCATTTTTAATTGTCACAATCTTATTGTAGGCTTATATTTCTATTTTAGTGCTATTATTCTTTTTTTGTGTGATTTAGTGCATGAATTAATCTCCTTATAACACTCCTTCTCAACCATCTCTTCAGCTGATTTTATCTACTACACATTGCTACATAGTAAACTCACCACACTGCAGAATGTCTGTTATATCGCCTTCCATGAAAGCTTCTTTTTCTTATAACTCTACACTTAACCCCAATGTCCCTGAATTTTTCCCTCAGGTCAAACCTAACTTACAGAGACAATCACACTATCATACTCCCCATCTCGCCATCAACCATCTACCTCTACCCACTAATGACGTCCCCTCACCCATCCCAGTACCTACACATTGTATTCTCAAAAAAGCAAACCAGTTCCTCCATCTTTTCAATTTATCTATCTCAATGCCCAAAGCCTTGTCCCACACTTTAACAAACTGCGATTATTACTCCTGCCCAAAGATCTACATGCCATTACTTTTTCTGAGACATGACTTAAACCCACTATCTTAAGCTCATCCATAGAACTACCTGGCTATAATCTGTTTATCAATGATAGGTTAGGTAAAGGAGGAGGTGGAGTAGGGATTTACGTCTATAAGGACGTCGCAAAGTAATAGCTACTAGTGGCGCAAAATACTCTGAAGACCGGAATATCTCTTCGCAGAAATAGTCGTTAACTCCAAAAAACTCCTGCTAGGAACCATATATTGTCCACCAAAAATAGGTCATCTATCTCACATTGACGAGATCATTTCAAACCTCCGACACAATTATGAACACATTATCATATCAGGTGATTTTAATGCCAATTTCCATTCTAACTGCCCAGACACCGTCTTCCTTAACAACTCCTTTACATTGCAAAATCTCAACATTTTACTATAATAACACATAAAGCTCATCCACATGGATTGACTTATTAGTAACTGCCAACCCTGACAAAGTTTGTACCCATGGTCAACTACCAGCATTTCATCCCAGGACTTAATTTTGAACCACTCTTCCTTTCCAGGTCATCAAAATCTTTCAGTTTTTTAAAATTAGTTGTTTTTAGACAGGTGATAATCTCCACTGCCATATCAACACGTTGTATCACCTTCATTTAAATTTTAAAATTTTAATTTCTTTATACAGTGCTGTTTCTATGTACCAATCTCCCCTCCCTCCCCTCCTACCCTCTTTCTCTCCCTCTCCTCCTACCCTCTCTCCCTCCCCCCTCTCTCTTCCTCCCTCCCCTTCTGTTAAATGTGTTTTCATCTTGTTTTTTTCAATTATCTTGTTCATATCTCATAACATTAAAATATATTTTGTAAATCTTATCTTGTATGTATTATAGTTATTCCACTATTGTTCTTTTATGTATCTAGGGTTTTTGCAGGTTTTTTCCACCTCCCTTCCCTTCGTGAGTGTTTTCCTATATGGTCTTTTACTAGGATGACCAAGTCAGGTCTTTCCTAGGTTTTTGCCACAATTACTTTTTATAGCAATTTTCTTAATTTGTAATTTGCTTGTATGTTTTTCTATTTATCTTATTTTCTGGTTCTTTTCTGTAAAATTATTAGGTACTACTGGGTTATCCCGGACCCCATTAACAGAAACTGATTGGCCGGTCTCGACATTTACAAACCCAATCACCGGACAACAGGGAGGGATACTTTGGTTCTGGGCGAGGCGAAGGGCGTGGCAGTGCCCGGAGACGACTACTCATTAAAACAAAGCGAGCCGAAGACTCGTCAATACATCCTTTCAATGTTATAGCCTCTCAATTTGCAGTGCAACAGTCAAGAGGATATAACATTGAAAGGATATATTGACGAACCTTCGGCTCACTTTGTTTTAATGGGTAGTTGTCTCCGGGCACTACCATGCCCTTTGCCTCGCCCGGAACCAAAGTATCCCTCCCCGTTGTCCGGTGAACGGGTTTGTTGTATATGTCGAGACCGGCCAATCAGTCATGGGTTAAGAAAGCTACCGCATCTTCTTCATTATTTGGCAAAACATTAAAACAATGTCAACCAAGTCATTATCTTTATATAATGTTGAGAGTTATTTAGAATGAATAAATTATTAAAATGTAATGAAGTATGTCAAAAAATTATTTTTCAAAAGGGGTCTGGGATAGCCCAGTAGTACCAATTATTATTACTATTTTATTCCAATTTGCAATTGTTGACGCAGGGTTAAATGTAAGGTGGGACTATGTAGTCTCAATTCCGCCCTAATAAAGTCGTTTGTCGGTCTGTCTGTGAGTAAATACGGTACTGACAAGGGGAAGGCACTACTGACCCCCAACCGATTTGGCTGAAACTTCGTAGAGATAATGTCCATGACGTCCGATTAACGAAAATATATACATATCAGGGCCAATACCTAGCCGTTTTTATTTTATTAATAAAAATAAGTTATTATTTCCTTAGTCCTTGTTAAACCTATAAAAATCCTCAAGTTTCCAGGGGCTGGATAACCGATATAACTATCGTTACCTCGTTTGCGATATATCGTTTGTGAGGTAACGAATTGCCGAACTTTAGAAATGTGGTTTTGGATTTGTTCGTAAGGTGATATCTAAGGTATCCATCAATTTCTAGGCCATCTATACATTTTTAACTTAATATAACAATTTTTAAAAACTACAATTGCATTAGATAACCAACTTATACCATTATTTGTATGCATTAACTTAATATATTACCAAAAGGAATTTTCATGGATGGAGGTGATTGAACTTTCTTTAATTGTGGTTTGTAATGTCTGGTATTTTAATCCTTTGTGTAGTTATGTAATTATTTGAAGTTTCTGTATGAATTGGATTCTGTTCACAATTATTATGCCAGTTTTAACGGATGTTATGGTTAAACTAGATAGAAATTGGCGATTGTTAGGTTGAAGGGCGTTGACTTGGAAATACTTGACTTAAAATGAAGGGGTTCTTGATGTACCAGCATTTGTTAACTTTGCCGAGGATTTATAAGCTGTTAATTAATTCTTGTCATTCCATATATTTGCATGTTTAACTCTAGACTGCGTACGCATTTTTGGCAACTTATTGCATACGTCATGTCTGCGCACACAAGTTGATTTTTGTACTAATCGGTCTAATAACTAATTTTATTTAAGCAATGAATATTTATTATGAACAATGAATTTTATTTAACATATTGGAACAGCTTCAGTATAAGTCACCTACGCCCGCATCACCTAGGTACCGAGGCTATTGGCGAACCTACTCGCCATGTTTTGATGCGTAGTCGGCTACGGGCGATACCGCGCGGTTCGCTTCGCCCGGAACCAAAGAAACCCTCCACGGTGTTCGGAGATTGGGTTTGTAAATGTCGAGACAGGCCAGTCAGTTTCTTGTCCGGTGATTGGGTATGTAAATGTCGAGAGACGAATCAGTAACCACTAAACAAGTATAGGTAACTAATAAACATCAAATATTTTCATGGGTGACTTATACTGAAGCTTAGCCAATATATTTTTATGAACATCGTGAGCCTAATATCACAGTTCTCTGACGTAGAGTAATAGTGCTACTTCAAAACTGGACTCAAAAATCGTACAAAAAATCACATTGGAATCAAAATTACAATGGAATACTTCGGTCAAGATTCATTTTGAGCACATTAGACAGTCTTCTATCTTGTGGTCAAGACAAACTGGTTTACTACATTTAAAAAAGTTTTCACTTTTTTGTCCCGAGAAGGGGAGCACAAGGAGCATCTTTAACCTGTCAGCCCCAAAACTGATTATCTTTTCGAGTTCACTGGCAAGATCTGCCGCAGTGTTTGACTCCGGGAATATAGCTGTATATAGAGCAACTGACTCGAACTGAAATTTGGTGGTCATATATCGTTCTCCTGGTGGTAATCGTCTCGCATTGTCCGATAATGCAGTATCTTGAGGTAGACACTTTTAAAGTGTTTTAGCATCCCAGAAGTATTTTCATTATAGACTAAGGAAGCATTGCAAATTCAACACCTCTCTTTATTAGGCTGTTCGTCTTCTAATTCAAAATGTTCCCATGCCTCATTGTTTTCGTGATGCCATAGATGAATATTGCACTACCGTATGTAATATGCTTTCAAACAGCAAGGTAGCTGTAGCACCCGATGTGAACTTTCTCCAGAGATATGCGTCGCAGTATGAAAAGGTTTTTTTTCATTCTGGAGTCTGGGTATGATATACATGGCAGTGAATTTGTTTATTGCTGCATTATGGTTTGACCTTTGGTATTGCTAATCAGTAATGTTATATTCTTCAAGTTTACCTGTATTTAGTCTTTATGTAAGTGGAAAAATGGTAAAATGTGGGATAATTTATGTACTGAATGTGAAAGGAGTGTTAGCCATGGTTTAAGCCATTTATAAATTTGAAATGGCTGGAAAAGATTTTTTCATTCTGGATGCTGGATATGATAAGCATGCAGTGAATGTCTTGATGATTGCTGCACTATGGTTTGGACTCACTAAATTAAATAGCTTGGCAATTTTTCAGTATTCCAATTCAACATTATGTATAAGTAATTGCTGATTGAACTGAAACTGTTCTATTGAATTTTTTACTCGTCAGCTAAACTTGAACTCGTCTTGGACGAGCAAATGAGAGTATTTTTCGAGCTCTGTTAATCAGTCATGTTATATTCTTGATGTTGACCCTTATTTAATCTTTATATACATACGTGGGAAAATGATAAAATCTTGGTTAATTTTTGTACTGAATGTGTAAAGACTTGTCTTCACGGTTTAAACCATTTACATATCTGAAATTGATTGAAAAGGTATTTTTAATAATGGAGGCTGGATATGATATGAATGTAGTGAATGTGTTGAAGGTTGCTGCATTATGGTTTGACCTTTGGTATTGCTAATCAGTGATGATGTTATATTCTTAGTTTTCTTATGTGTAGGAAAATGGTGGAATCTTAGTTGATTTTTGTACTGAATGTGTAATGACTTGTATTCATGGTACCTATACGGTATTTATAAAACTGAAATGGCTTAAAAAGGTTTTATCATTATGGAGGCTAGATATGATATACATGCAGTGAATTTGTTGATTGCTGCAGTATATTTTTGAGTCAATATAGTTTGGCCTTTGGTATTTCATTCTGGAGGCTGGATATACTATAGATGTAGTGAATGAGTTGATGATTGCTGCAGTATATTGTAGTGGCATTATGGTTTAGACCAGGGGTGGGGAACCTGGGGCCTTTTGTGGTACCCAGTGCGGCCTTATGCAGTGTTGTCGTGCGATCCAGGTGGACGATCCAGCAGGGAGCCACCTACCCTTTGAGGTAGTTGAATCAGTAGTCAACTAAGGTCTGCTTTTTCTGTTACTCTGAAGGAAATGGGGAAATTCAAAACCTTAACATGGGTCAACATCCCAGGAAAAATTTCCACTTTTATGGCCCAGGGTTGCTGGAATACAAACAATAGCGGCAAAAGATCAATTCACCATAGGAGTAACGAAGAGGTGGGCACTTAGTGTGGCCACTGCTAATCCTGTACGAAATGAGACGACCCTTCTGGGGCGGCAATCCTTGAACTAGGTGCCGTTGACCTTCACAAATCCTTTCTCTGGAAGAATGCTAATTTCTTACCCCTTTTCTTTTATTTATCAAGTTTGGGAAAACCCAATCTCTCGGTATAGCTTTGCCAGAAACAGGTTCTATTTATTTCTTTAAAATTGTTCTCCTTCGTGCAAATACATATTCGCTCTTAAATCTCCCTGGGTTCTTGTTGGGAAAGGATCGCTGCCACTCACTTCATTTTAAAAAGAAAAGGAGTTAAAGTTGAACATCTTGTATACTTCATTCTTCAACTAAGAGATCACCAGAAAAATTGTCAGATCACTTCTAAGTGCCCCGGGCTCGACCCCAAAAATTCCCAAAAATGCCTACTTTCCCATAAGAATAACACTGAGGGCACATTGAAAATCATTTTAGGGGACTTCCCCTTATCGCATTGAAATAAATTTAGGTGTAACGTTAGTAGAGCACCAAATCTATCAGTTGACGATATCACTTTTTCATAAGGCCCAGGTTCGACTCCAGATGACTCCCATTATTTCCCATAAGAAAGCATGTTCAGCCAAATCTACCTAGCCGATTTATATGAGATTTTCAGAGATTTTAGTCCTATATGATATACCACCAGAAAAATTGTCATATTTCTCCTAAGTGCCACGGGTTCGACTCCAGAAATTCCTAAATATGCCTATTGTCCCATAAGAATAACATTATGGATGAGAACGATTTTAAAAGAAAATATCAAAGGATATTTACCGTCGAATATAACTTTACATTGGAAATCACCCAAAGTTTGCTTAATTCGATATTTAATCAAAAAACCACTTTTTTATTTAAACGTTCGATTTACTACCAATAGCATTGTCGTACTCGGGATCCTCATTATTATCTCGCCTAGATTGACGCATAGCATACTGATAGCAAGATCAGATACGGTGCCTTTCATATACTATGGTGAATCAAAAAGTTCTCAGAAAGATTAAGTAAAAAATATCACAAATACAAGCTTATTTTTTTAAATAATTATTATATGTGATGCTCAATCTTAAGTAAATCAATGTGTATTAATATTTGGTGAGCTTCAAGAAGAGATATCTACATTGTGACAAAGATAGTGGGTACTATGTGCTCTAAAGCGTGATTTAAAAAGTTGCATATGAGTATTCTTTTTGCGAGGACAGTATCCATTGAATTTCATTAGTGGAAACGTATATAAGCACCAACAACAAACCTTACAAATGTACTAGAAGAAGTGCCTGTATGTATGTGACCCACAATGCAGAGTGCGGCCTGATGAGATCTCCCAAGGATGAATTTTGGCCTTCCGATTGAAAAAGGTTCCCCACCCCTGGTTTAAACTTTGGTATTGCTAATTAGTGTTGTTATATTCTTCTTCAAGTTAACTTGTATTTAGACTTTAAATATGTGTATAAGTGTTAGTCATGGTTAATTTTTGTATTGAATATTTAAAGATTTGTATTCATGGTTTACACCATTTATAAATTTGAAATTGCTTTGAAGTAATTCTTTCTTTCTGGAGGCTGGATATGATATACGTACATTGAATGTGTTGATGATTGCTGAATTATGGTTTGGCCTTTGTTATTGCTTATCAGTGATTTTGTTATATTCTTTAAGTTTGCTTGTATTTAATCTCTATCTTATTGGGGAAAAATTTAAACTCATCATGGATGAGCAAACGAGCGCATTTTTTGAGCTCTGTGAATCAGTCGTTATTTTCTTGAAGTTGATCCTTATTTAGTCTTTATATACGTATGTGGGAAAATGATAAAATCTTGGTTAATTTTTGTACCGAATGTGTAAAGACTTGTCTTCACGGTTTAAACCATTTACATCTTTGAAATGGCTTGAAAAAGTATTTTTCATAATGGAAGCTGGATATGATAAACATGCAGTGAATATATTGATGATTCCTGGAATATGGTTTGACCTTTGTTATTGTTAATCAGTGATGTTGTTATATTCTTCTTCAAGTTTACTTGTATTTAGTCTCTATGCATCTGGAAAAGAGATAAAATCTTGGTTAATTTTTGTACTGAATGTGTAAAGACTTGTATTCATGGTTTAAACCATTTACCAATCTGAAATAGATTGAAAAGGTATTTTTAATAATGGAGGCTGGATATGATATGAATGTGTTGAAGATTGCTGCATTATGGTTTGACCTTTGGTATTGCTAATCAGTGATGATGTTATATTCTTAAAGTTTTCTTATGTGTAGTCGTTAAGTGTGTAGGAAAATGGAGGAATCTTAATTGATTTCTGTACTGAATGTGTAATGACTTGTATTCAAGGTACCTATACAGTATTTATAAAACTGAAATGGCTTAAAAAGGTTTTATCATTATAGAGGCCAGATATGATATACATGCAGTGAATTTGTTGATTGCTGCAGTATATTTTTATGTCAATGTAGTTTGGCCTTTGGTATTTCATTCTGGAGGCTGGATATACTATAGATGTAGTGAATGAGTTGATGATTGCTGCAGTATATTGTAGTGGCATTATGGTTTAGACTTTGGTATTGCTAATTAGTGTTTTTATATTCTTCAAGTTAACTTGTATTTAGACTTTAAATATGTGGATAAGTGTTAGTCATGGTTAATTTTTGTATTGAATGTTTAAAGATTTGTATTCATGGTTTACACCATTTATAAATTTGAAATTGCTTTGAAATAATTCTTTCTTTCTGGAGGCTGGATATGATATACGTACATTGAATGTGTCGATGATTGCTGAATTATGGTTTGGCCTTTGTTATTGCTTATCAGTGATTTTGTTATATTCTTCAAGTTTGTTCATATTTAATCGCTATGTTATTGGCAAATTGATATAATCTTGGTTAGTTTTTGTAGTGAATGTGTAAAGACTTGTATTCATCGTTTAAACCAGGGGTTCTCAACGCTATTTTGTTGCGTACCACTTAAAAAAATTTTGGTGGAAAAATAGTCATAATCAGCTACTTACCACAAAAGTAAGCCACAAACAGAAGCAAGCAAACACAGACCAGGACTGAATGAAAGAAGTTGATGCGGAGTCATCACTGAAATAAATGACACACCCAATAACAATAGCTCAATGAAAGAGAACTTGTATGAAACAGGTAATAATCAGGGTGTATTGGCTGACAAACCAATGCCACCTAGATACAAGGTCTGAGGACTGTCAAAGTCAACTTCACTATTATTCACTTCGAAGTCACTGTGTGAGTCAAAGCTGGGTTAAAAATGAGTGCAAGCGACAATAATATTGTGCAGGTATATTGTAACTTCATAGCTCGTTTAAATATTTATTATTTTTTTATGAAATAACACTGTCAATTTGACTTGTATATCATTAGGCTTAGCAATTTAGTAAATTAAATCGTTGATACATGTTTCGGTGTTTTATGTAATTGTAATAAACTTTCAAATTTTGATGGCATTTTCGCTTACCACCTGTTACAATTTGGCGTACCACTAGTGGTATGAGTACCACAGGTTGAGAATCCCTGTTTTAAACCATTTACATACTTGAAATGGCATGAAAAGGTATTTTTCATAATGGAGGCTGGATTTGATAAACGTGCAGTGAATATGCTGATGATTGCTGGTATATGGTCTGACCTTCTGTATTGCTAATCAGTGATGTTGTTTTATGCTTCTTCAGGTTTACTTGTATTTAGTCTTCATGTATGTAGAAAAGTGATAAAATCTTGGTTAATATTTTTACGGAATGTGTAAAGCCTTGTTTTTTTTCATAATGGAGGCTGGATATGATATACATGTAGTGAATGTGTTGATGATTGCTGCAGTATATATTTGTGGCATTATGGTTTTGACTTTGGTATTGTTAATCAGTATTCCTCTTCAAGTTTACTTTTATTTAGTCTTTAAGTATGTGGAAAAATGATAAAATCTTGGTTAATTTTTTTACTGAATGTGTAAAGCCTTGTTTTCATGGTTTACACCATTTATAAATTTGAAATTACTTTAAAGTATTTCTTTCATTCTGGAGGCTGGATATGATATACAGGCGCTCCTCGACTTATGCAATCGTTCCATTCCAGAAAGCCTTGCATAACCTGAATCCAGTAATTTTGATTAAAATAAAAAGCTGGTTGAAAATTAATGGAATAAAAAATTAAATAATAAAAATTCTTACCAACTCACCATTCATTCTTCTCGAAATATTTTATACTGCTTTCACATATGTTCTCTTCGAGTCTTATTATGTGCAAGTCCTTCAGTAACATTATAATCAATAGCATCCACAATTGCATACTCAGTTGATAAAATGGCCAAACCAGATAAGCGCTCCTGACAGTTTTGATCTTAAATAGTTTTTAATCAATTTCAATTTGATAAAGATGTGTTCAGCTGTTGTCACAGTGACTG